>CM055961.1:15877500-16477500 GCA_029531755.1 Holothuria leucospilota
TTTTGTTAGAGAATCTGGCTATGATTCTGAATGTAAACTAAGAAGAAACACAATAGGCAAGGGATATGGCAGCATCATTTTACTCCATATAGTTCTCATCCGCTGAGTGGAGGGCCTACCAAGGGTCCAAGGGTTTGCAATATTCATGGCAGTAGCGTGACGGGCTTTTAAATCATTAAGTTAATTCAATCCCGAACATTGGAAAAAGGAGCCCCAGGCACCCGGCGCATAGGATTTTGTAAGCCCTGCTTAGGTTCGTGGTCGTACGTACTTCAATAAAAAAACATACTTCTGGCACGCTGGTTGCCTGTACATCGCTCCTTTTAATAATTGAAACTACAGCGCGATGATCAATGATCTGGAATGCAAAATTAGCCTATAGTATTTTTCACGCGGTGTGTTTTGGATATTATGAACGATTATGAACTCTCAAATTATGACCAACAAACAGTTTCTTTTCAGTCGATCCTTCGACCACAAGGCTATTTTATTTGGTTTCTTATAAGAAATAAGTGCCGGTCGGAAAAGTTAGTTTGGCAGATTGTGGTGGACGGCAATGCTGCGTCCTTGTCGGGCCCGACCGGCAGCGGCAGATCACTGAAGTTAAATCATTTTTGTATCACGTGTGTGTACATAAATTACGTATCTTGTTAAAGGTGTTTTAACACCAAAATGCCCTTAACTTACCCATTAACCGGGGATGTGCTTCTCAACATGTTACATGTACAAGGGACAGCATTCATCCAGGAATGCATACAGATCACCACATATTTCGGGAACACATAACAAAAGCATACTAGCTGAGTGCCTGTGTTGGGGCTGTTTAATTGTGACCTCCAGGTTATGGGTAACATATACCTTTCAGGGGGTGGGGACGAAAAATCAGTATCCTTCCAAAGTTGCCTTTAACTCAGAGCCATTTCCTAGTAGTGCTGGTGTGTCACATTACTCCAGGTTTGAGTGATTTATCGAAGTATTCGCATGAAGGGAGTTTTATTTGGTATTGTATATGATTTTTCCCTACAGAAAAATACTATCAGTTTGTACGAGCCTTGTAAAAGATCCTTATAAAATTGTACTTTCCTGGTGTGCTGTTTAATGATTATTCCAGGTTTAGGAAGATGGGAATTAGGAAGTGTAGCCAGCTACTGTTGCCAGCCTGGTGCTAGCTAACAGAGATTATATTCCATTAACAAGAGGTATACATTACACTTTGTGTCCAGTCTGTTTCAGACATTGAAGCTAACGGCGATATCACATTGTCACTCTCATTAACCCCACGGTGTTCAGCTTGTTTTGTATTAACTGGCTTAAGCAGTCAACTTCTAGGTGAGTTCAAATTCAGATGATATGGTTTTTAATTTATCGTCAGCAAACTTTAACACTTGACTTCAAATTGACATCAAGATCATTAATATAAATAATGAAAAGTGTAGGACTTAGTACCGAGCCTTGAGGCACTCCACTAGTAACTGGAAGCCAATCCGACTGATGACCATTTAATACAACTCATTGCAACCTGTCACTTAGCCAATTTTCAATCCAGTTGGCCACCATAGAACCAATGCCATGTGCTTTAACTTTTTAAGTAAGCCGTTTGTGAGGCATCTTGTCAAATGTCTTACTGGTGCTTTTTAAGTGCATAGAAAAGGACACTCAAACAGGAAGAACCAAATCCGGACCGGCAAGAACACAACCATGAACTGCTTACAATCATTTACAAAGTTACCTTACACTAAGCTAGCAAAACAAAATTTCTGTGGCCAACATATACGACACCCAGCCCACCCACCACAATGTCTTACTAAAATCTAAATACACTACATCGACTGGATCGCCTTCATCAACCTTGCTTATAACAAATTCCAAAAAATAAGAGCAAATTCGTGAGACAAGATCTTCTTGACCTGAAACCATGCTGAGAATCCTTAATAATACCGTGAACATCTAAATGAACAACAATAACATCTTTAATGATTGACTCCATAATTTTGCAAACTTTGTGAGGTCAAAACTTACTGGCCGATAACTGCAAGGCTGATTCTTGTGACCTTTTTTAAACAAAGGTGTAACATTGGCCAATTTCCAGTCTCTAGGAATCTCATTATACCGCAGACTCCTACAAAAAATAATACTCAAAGGCTTTGACACAACTTTGGCAAGATTCTGTAACACCACTGGATAAATATCATCTGCACCTGGAGCTTTATCTGGTCGCAACATACACAACTTGTGATAAACTACCTCCTGGGAAAGATTCACATCAGGGAATGTTGGTAATATTTTCGTCAGTAAAGACAGAAGCAAACTACTCATTTAACAGTCTAGGCGTGGACGATTACGATCACCGGCCTCAGTGGTTTCGATCGAAAAACATGTTGCACAGACAGGGTTGCCAACTGAATGATTCTTGGTGTGGTTCAGGGACTATCGATGTACGAGATTTCTAATATGAGTCTGTTCACTTTTTCCTCTCTATAATTTTGTTGCCTGTCTGCGTAAAACACTCAGTAATATTGCTTGTATGCAGTGGGGGGGGGGGGGGGGGGGCAACATACTGTACACAACTTGTGATAAACTACCTTCTGGGATCCACATCACTCAAGATTTTTACATCATGTAAGCCATCAAGAATATTGTCAACGAAGGGAATGTTGGTAATATTTTCGTCGGTAAAGACAGAGGCAAAATATTCATTTAACAGTCTAGCATTCACATTATCGTCAAGAACTGCATTACCTTTATCATCTGCCAAAGGACCAACTGAATCTGAATTTTAATCTTGCTCCGAGCGTATCTATAAAAGGCTTTTGGATCATCCTTAATATTACAAGCTAGCTTCCTTTCTAATTGACGTTTAGCAGATCTCACTTCTCTAGCGGCAATGTCCAGACTTTTTTTTTATAATAAACATAATCATAGTAACTACCTGATTGCTTGTAATGTGTGCTTTTTAAGTGCATAGAAACGGACACTGTCAAAACAGAAAAACCCCAACCGGACCGGCAAAAACACAACCATGAACTATTTACAATTATCTTACATTAAGCTAGCAAAACAAAATTTTCTGTGGCTAGTATTGCTTGGAATTCCTCCATGCTTTAGCCTTTCTTTTCTTACATCCACTGTGACCTTCTCTATTGTATCGTTAAATTTCACCTAATTGACGCCGTGCCCGTTTCCCAAAGTGTTTTATACTTCAAAGAGGGCATGGCCAAACCAGCGAGAAACCGATATCTGTTGGCTTTCAAACCAACTTCCCCAAAATGCCGTGTATATTGTCATATGTCTCCTTTTACGGTGCTTGGAAACTGGCACAGATGAAACAAATCGGTGTTTTTGTTTTTTTTATTTAGTGGTAACAAAGACTCGTTTCTTTTGCGGTGTGAACAGTTTTGGTATAATGGCCTTGTGTTGTTGTGATCGTTGATGGGTGTGGTGGTGGTTTCTGTTTGTTAGCGGTGGCAAAGACTCTCGTTTCATTTGCTGGGTGTGGCGATTCTGTGGTGGTTGTCGGTTGCGTTTTGCTCCGGTCCGGTTTGGGTTCTTTGTTCAGGGGGTGGTTTCTCTTTAGTAGTAGTATCAAAGACTAGTCTTTTTTTTTTCTTCTTCTTTTTTTGCGGGGAGTTTTGGTGTTTCGCTTGTCATCCGTCGGGTTTTGTTTTCGATCGTGTCCGTTTCCAAAACACTTTAAAGGAAAATAACAAACACTCATACTGAACCAAGCAAGAAGGGTGTGGTTTTCGTATTCTTTATTTTCCTTTAACGTGTTTCGAAACGGACACGATCGAAAACAAAACCCGTTGAATGACGAACATAACATCAAAAAGGTCCCCACACGCTGCAAAGATAACGAAAGACTGTTACCCCTAATTAAACAAATCACCACCACCACACCAATCACCAGCGACCACCCCCAAAACCCCACTCCAAACCCCAAACACCCGAGCCTCCCAACAACCACAAAGGAGAAACACCCCAAACCGCACGCCCGAAGGCAACAGCACAAGCCTAAAGGCAGCAGTACACGCCAGAAGGCAGCAGCACACGCCCAAAGGCAGCAACATGCCGGAAGGCCACACCACGCCCGAAGGCAACCACACACACCGGAAGGAAACAGCAGGAGCCCAAAGGCCACAGCACACGCCCGAAGGCAACACCACGCCCGAGGGCATCCAGACGCCCGAAAACAACAGCAGTCCATATTTTGTACGTATTTTGGTAGGAAATATGGAAATACGCTTTGCCCGGTAGAAATGCGGAAATAAGATCGCTAAAAATACGGAAATCAGATCTCTAAAAATAATGTAAATAAAAGTGCGACTGGAGTGGGAGCAGGCTTCGACAAATCCCCGGCCCGACAGTCCAGGACAAGTAAAAAGTTACTCGGACAAGTGCATTGTTCAATCTCATAGACCGCCGGGCAAGTACTTATAATGAAGTCTACTCCACAAAGGAATTTAAAGGCATATTAAAAGTGGACAAGAAGATATTCATGCGGACAAGTAGACCAAGAGAACAGCTTGCCCGATGAACAAGTAGTGAAAAAAGAATTTGTCGAAGCCTGAGTGGGAGACTATAAAGCAGAGGTCACGATATCATGACCCCGACCTGCTGCCTGTAGTGCACAGTAACCAATTCATTCATTGGTCTGTTTACGGCCACCTCCCGAATACGACCAATTAGATACAGCAATGTTAACTTTGACTCCGTTTCGCCACTTGTATACATTGGAGAGTCAGTTAACCATGTGTACTGCTAGTGCCATCGCAGCTGTATAACTAGAACTGCATCCGGTTGTGGAGCTTAAGTGTGGGGATAATGAGGTTACCCTTTGCCACAACTGCCTCCGGGGCACCCTTGGGCAAGGTGCGCCTGTATTTGCCCAGTTCAGTTCAGTTTGGGTTCCCGAAGAGAGTGGACGTTCCCGATCCCCCACCGGGCTCGTTCGATCTCTTTGGGATGTTTTGTTTTCGTGTAAATACTTGTATACACTGTAAATAAACTGTAAATAGTGATTTTAATGAAACAAATGCCCCCCCTCCCCGCCCCCATTTCCGTCTGCGCTGTGGTTGCCTTCGGGCGTGGTGTTGCCTTCGGGCGTGGTGTTGCCTTCGGGCGTGGTGTTGCCTTTGGGTGTGTTTTGTTGCCTTTGTGCGTGTGTTGTTGCCTTTGGACTTGTGTTGTTGATCGTTGGTGATGGTGGTTTCTGTTTGTTAGAGGTAACAAAGACTTTCGTTTCCTTTGCTGTGTGTGGATAGAGTGGTTTACAGTTACGTTTTGGTCCGATCCGGTTTGAGTTTGCGTTTGTTTCTCAGTGCCTGTTTCTATGTACTTAAAAAGCTGTATAACTAGAACTGTATAATATTGTTATGCAGCGTACCGTGATGGACGCGGTGAAATAAGCCGCACATGTTCTGCTTATTCTGGATTAATAAGGCCATCGTTGGTTGTTTCATAAACGAAATAATTCCCCCCAAGCCAAGGAAACAAACATTCAAGCCCAAATACATCAAAATGTGGTATTTCACCTTTAAAAGTAGACCAGATAATTTGGGCAAAGCTGTAACATTAGGCTTATGTGGGCAATGCTGTAACGTTAGGCCTAGCTTAACGGGTAACGTTAGTTGACTAACCTCAGAACCTAGCTGTAGTTTAGGCCTAGCGTATGTTAGTTTGAAGAAAATACTCTTTTGGTCCAAAATACGCTTTTGTGATGTGAAAAATATTGGAAACCATATTTGAAAGTTGGCATCTCTGCAGCACGCCAAAAGCATTGGGCAAATCCAGGTGCACCTTACCCAAGGGTGTCCCGGTGGCAGTTGTGGCAAAGCTACTGTAACAGCAGAATTTCTTTTTGTTTTGTGTAGGTGACCAGTGTGGTGGTACTGTAAACTACACTGTAAATATAGCAGGTGGACCCCGACCCCTCGTGACCCTTTGGGGGTGGTGGCCCTTCATAGCATTTACATGGATGTTGGTTTGTTGTGTTGGAGTTTTCGTTTTGGTACGTGTCTTGGTGGTCATGTTTTGTTTCCGGTGTCTTAGTGGTTGTGGCTCTTCAGGAGCACTGTTCTAGTGAGAATTCTGTCAAAACTTGATGGATTGTTGCCAGTTAATGCATTCATTTGCCCCTTCTCGTTTAGATTGACATTCCATTGTCACTATTACTAAATTACTTAATTAGAAGATGAAAGTGCTATATCAATATGCTCATGGCAATGGTAGGTCCAACATTTTTTAAGTGATCTCAATTTGCCCCCCCCCCCCCAGGTGGCGCCTGGGGCAACTTGCCCCCCCCCCTTCTAGCTACAGTACTGTGTATGAAATATTAAACAATTGTAAAGGGCTATGTCAGAAACTAAATTGCCAAACAGCTGACAGCTGTGAACTTTGATAACTTAGGGCGCTGTAATTAATTACAACAAGAAATGTGCACGGTTACCGGCCAGAATGCTCTTCAACTGGAGTACTTCAAGCTAGTTGGCTAATCTGGGTGGCATTTGTTACAGTACAATAGCTTGTGGACATCAAATTACCAGGTGGCGGGGAGAAACTGTAGAACAGTATTTACAGTTCAGACCAGACACAAAAACAAATGACGTTAACAGTTTCGTCCGGTGGATCCAACACAAAATATTGGTTGGACAGTTTAATTGGAAGGAGTGAATTAATTTGGTTTTTTAGAACAGGATAGTCTAGGACTTCAGTTTTTGAGACTGGGGGATACAACTAAGGCTGTACGATCGTGCACACAGACTATAATTTCACGTTATAGCGGCATATAATGTAGTTCCCTGCAGACGAGTAATAATCAAAGAAATAGTCTGCTTAAATGAAAATCCTGTTAACAAAATGTAACTTAGCATGTAAGTTAATTAGTGGTCAAAGTTTTACCATTAGTGCATGTTAAAAATTATTATCGGGCCCGTGAATAGATTTACTGGCAATAACGTTTCCGAGTTCTTCAACTTGAAATCCTACGACAGAAAAATCGGGCGCCCTAAGTTTGATTTTCGTTTAACATAACATAACAGGTTAAAGGGCAATGAGGGCTAAGGCCCCATAAGACGCCCTGAAGTCCATACAACCTTAACTGAAAACAAAGAAGCAATCAACACCAAACGAACCCAGCACAATTAGATCCTACCACAGTTATGGAAGAACTTGTCAATGTTAACCTTAAAGCAGTGCACAGATGTAGAGTTAACTACCCACTCAGGCAGACTCCACTCGTTAACAACGTGGTAGAGGGGCTCACTGTCACCCCATATGATGGCTCTGTGGCGGTGACGGTGCTTTACCTTCCCTTCGAGGTCGATCAGCGCCTGCTTGCGAGGGTTCTTAGTCAATACGGAACTGTCTCTGAAATGCGGTGGTGTAAATATACTGTGGGTGAGTTGAAAGGTATATTTAATGGCGAGAGACAGTTCCGTATGGAACTGGTGAGGGACATTCCATCCTTCCTCTTCATAGGGGGTTCCGAGGCCCACATTAGGTACTTTTGCCAGCCCCGTACCTGTTTTAGATGTGCAGATGAGGTGCAACCTCTGTGGGGAGGGACGTGTTTGGTGCCTGCCCCACAATCATACTCTGCTCATGTCAGTGCCGATGTGGGGTCGGCACCTGAACCCTCGCAAACAGGCCCACAATATTCAACCCAGGAATTAAAGGAGGCGGCACGTGAGGTGGAGCAGGACTTCCTTGCCTCCAAGCAGTGTGAGGGGGGTACTGGGACTCTTTAGGCAGACTCGCCGCCATCCTTGGCAGCGGCACCCGGTCAGGTTGAAATAATGACAGTAGAGGAGGACCTCGATCTGTCCTCAGACTCGGCGATGTCGGATGGCGGGGAGCGTGCCTCAGAGCCTCCTGCCTCAGAGGATCCTTCGGGGAGGGTTGGTTTGATTTGTGTGAGGGGGAGGGGCCAGAGTCTGCACTAAAGAGGTGGGCCTCGGGCGAGGTGTCAAACCAGGGAATTCATCACTCTGGGACGCCCGTACGGAGCCCAAGGTTAAATTAAAAAAGATGAAATCCCAGCAAGAGTATTTAGTTTGAAATTGCCTTTGTGCACGCTGGTCCCAGTTTTCTTTTGGGGTTTCTGTTCTGTTCGTGTCTGTGTTCATGCTTGGCACAATTTTGTTTGAAAGCTCAATGTAAGTGGGTTTGCCTTTGTTCCACATTAGGTCCGGTCCGGCTACAAGCATGTGAAAAGCACATCACATTTTTAATACTGTAAATGGTAGGGGGTTGGCCACATGGAAATTTTATGTAAATAGTTTTGCTTTTGTGAGATTGTAAATAGCCCTACGTGATAAGCTTGGGTTCCAGGCGGTGTTTTATATTGCTAAAACAGAAATATTGTTTGGTAGGAGAATTCTGTAAATAGTTCGCGGTTATGTTTTTGTCCGGCCCGGTTTGAGTTCGCCTTTGTTTCGCCGTGCCTGTTTCTATGTACGTAAAAAGACCCCCCCCCCCCTCAGGCGGAAGTGCCAAGGATAGTGTTGAGCCGATTATCGGTTGGTAGTATCGGTATCGGCCGATAATGGCGTTATCGGTGAGATATCGGTATCGGCAAAAATGACCGGTATCTCCGATAATGGCAGCCGATAACAAGCCTTTCATCATTCCTTCACACACGAGTGTAAAAACATTCCAGAGCTCACCTGCGTCGCAGTAAACTTGCATGGTTTCCCTTGTACTACAACCCTAATAGACAAAGCCTAGTCTGTACGTACTCGAAGGCACAAGCCATGCAGAATATACTGTAGTAGCACTGCTTTTTAAGTGCATCGAAACGGCACATTCAAACAAAAACTCAAACTCAAACTCAAACCGGATCGGACAGGAACATAAAGGCAAAACTATCCACACACCACCAAATCAAACAGAAAATTATGTTCATTACAACAATAAACCCCCACACACACTGACAACCCAAATACCCCACAAACTAACCTCCCCCGGCCACCCTTGGCCTAAACCAATATTACTACATAACGCCAACGAAAGACAACAACAGACCAAACCACCACCACCCAACAACAACCCAAAAAACCAAAACACCAGACCAAACAATCATCACAAACTGCCCCAAGGGGCCACGAGGGGTCCGGGGCGGGGTCCACTTGCCACGAGGGGTTCGGGGCGGAGTCAACCTGCTATATTTACAGTATGCACACTATTTACACAAAAACAACAAAACTGGGCCAAAAATACAGGCGCACCTTGCCCAAGGGTGTCCCGGAGGCAGTTGTGGCAAAGGGTAACCTCATTATCCCCACGCTTTAACAAGCTCCACAACCGGATGCAGTTTAACGTCCTACCCAGGACGTAGCACTCACTAACTTCTAGCGTGCACGAACAGCGGGAGGGGAATAAATGTACGGTACGTACCTAAAAGTCAAAGTGGACTATCCCCACCAACCAGTGTGCGAATATTCTGATGTCATCAACAATAAAGGGTATGGACAAATGAGGACTGTACCATTATCTATTTCATCAGGGTGTGTAGAGGAGGGGGTATTAGTGTTGAAGTTTGGATTTTGTTTCCACTTGCTTTATAGCCGCGTACAAGCACCAGGCCTGTGACGAGTAGCAGCCACCTTGTACGTACGTACTGAGGCACATTTTTGTTCCGGGGATTTCCAAAGCTTTTTACCGTTAAACTTAGCGGTCGTAAAAACGAGACCTGCTTCTCTCTGGGCATAATGGGTATTACCTAAGATTGATAAAATTTGTAAATGTGAACGAAACTATGTATGAAAACAAACTTTGGTAATTAAAGAGTCAAAATCAAACTCTGAGAAGTGATAATTGTGCCTGGATTAATGAAACGGAGATGCATATATTTACACTGCAAATAAGAATCACACGCATGTGATGTTGAGAGAAGTAAATGATCAAATATCATCGTTCCGGTTATGTGAATCGATCTCCCACATTATTTTCAGCTTGTTAGAAACTGTGGCTTACAGTTGTAATATTTTTAAAATGAAAAGAAACAGTACATAACTTACGATCTACCTGGTTAATTTGTTAGACATGAAAACTTACGTTTCAGTTCTCGTCCTCAAAATATTTAAACTATAATACACGTACTCACTAGTCAATATACACGACCCCGTCTGGCGATGGTAAATGGAATTTCAAGGTTGATAAAGTATGAAATGCATCATAGTGAAACTCGCAAGTGAATCAATCTCAAAACTTATTTGCTGCTTTTAAGAAACCGTGGCTTGCAACTGTAATATTTATAAAATGAAATTGAACAGTGGCCCACATAACTTGCGTTGTGCATGATTATTTTGCTGTACATGAAAACTTGTGCTTAACCTTTGGCATCGTTCCCAACTTCACACGAGTCCTCATAAAAAAATTAAAATTAAAACTACGTGTACTCGATAGTCAATAAACGATCCGTCTAACGGAGGTAAACGCGGCAATTTCAACGTTGATAAAGTTCGGAATGCATTCAATGCAACAAATATCTATAGTAGGCTACAATAGCAAAACTACGAGGACACACTTCAAAGTTGTGAGTCTAGTATTTAAACTCAAGCATGGATAAATTTCCCCTGATGAAAAGGAGCATTTCTGCTTTTTCGGGAGAGAGCCTATTCCGCTTCTCATCATGTAAGTCCCCCGCCTCACTGAAACGGTGACAGTTCATCTTCCACCACTTTAAAGGATCACCAGAACGTTCCTGCAGTGGATCTGTCATAAACAGTCCAATCTCTTGACGAATGTCATGGCCTTGGGTTTCCTTAGATGCCATTGCACCTTTTTCCTCAAGAAATTGTGCATACTTATCGTCAAATGGATCGCTCTGATCTTGGGGTTGTGCGTACGTGCCCTGGATAGGCTCGTTTGAACTTTCCGACTCAGAGGAAGGGACCGATGCTGACTCCTCGGACAACCAATCTTTAGCTTTTGTGTGTGTGTGTGTGTGTGTGTGTGTGTGGTTTCATCCGCAAAAAATACGGTTTTATATCGCGGATCCAGGAACGTCGACAGCACAAGAAGTTTCCTACTTTCAATGTCATTGAATCGACGATTTCCCGATTCTAGCATGCAGGTAGTTATAGTCTGGATTCCTCGATCATCAGTGTGCTTCCCGAGGTTACGTTTTAACATTGAAATAGAAGGTATGACCATTGATGATGAGGCATCAGATCGTGATGCTTTTCGGGTGAGATCTTCAAAACGCCGAAGGGTGATATCTTCAAAACACGAGCTAAATTCCACTGATTAGCGGTCATGAGAGGAATATCGTACAAGCTCCCATACTCAACCAGGGCGTTTTTCTGTTCTAAAATCCTCTCCAGCATATAAAACGAACTGTTCCAACGTGTTGGAACATCCTGAATGATGTGATGTTCAGGAAGTTCGTGCTTCGTTTGCAGTTCTTTGAGGCGATGGTGGGCCAGAGGGGAGTGGTTAAAGTGCCCAGCGATCCTTCGAGCAATTGCAAGCATGTCACCAACCGTCCTTTGCGTTTGCAATCCATCATTAATAACTAACTGCAAACTGTGAGTGAAGCAGCTTTCATGATGTATTCCTGTCATGCCCAGCCCTGAAATTACGTTTGCCGCGTTGTCCCGTAGAATGGTCACAACTTTAGTCTTTTCAATTTCCCACATTGTCATCATCCTCTCCACATCCGACTTGATAGCTTCACCAGTGTGGCGTCCAACAAATGAAGCGTTCAAAACGCTGCTTTTCCTTTCAAAATTAGTGTTATCAATCCAGTGCCCAGTTATGCTCATCAACGAATTTGAGCCCACGCTCGAAGACCAAATATCAGTAGTAAAGCTAATATGCTCAACTTTGGTAAGCTCTTCCTTGATCTTGGCCTGTACCTTGTTGTATATGTTGGGAATCGGTGTACGGCTGATATGAAAGCGTGAGGGTAACTTGTACCTTGGTTCTAGTACAGAACAAAATCTTTGAAACCCAACATCCTCCACAATAGAGAAAGGTTGCAAGTCCATTGCTACCATTTCCGCTCCATAAAAATGGCCCCATGGTTGGGTCTCAAATGACTTTTCAAGTTCGTGTGGTAAAAGATTTTGTATTGGTGCCTCCACGAGGAATTGATGCACGACAAGTTGTACAAATAGCCCTGCTACTGTCTTCCGCATTAACAGTAAAGTAGTCCCAAATTTTACTATGTTGAGGCATACTGACTTTAAAAACAGGTGTTCCGATTCATGGATAAAGTTCCGTAGTACAGAAAAATATAAGAGCTTAAGAGTAAGTGATGACTGTCTTGAAAGAGTGTAACTTGAATTTTGTGAGTGTGATACAGAAATGATGCTGAAAATTCATATGGGGTTTGGAGGGTAGGTACACGGAAGTTGAAGGTCGGGCATATTATCACATCGTGGCAATTGCCTAAAGTACCGGCGCCTGGAAGGCCTCAAAAATATTTCTTAACTTCGACCAAACTGTCTTAGAAATCTCCAATACAGGGGCTTGGTAAAGATTTAAACGGTCTTGTGGTCAGTGGTAACTAGTAAACTGGGGGTGGAGGGCCTTCGTCATTGTTCGCTTACTGCCAAAAGTGTGTATAAATTTAATCTCAGTCCCATACATCACTCATCGAACACATTCAGTATCAATTACTAAAGAAGCGCCAGTGTCTTGCTAACCACATTCTTACTGAGCTCTTGTTCACGGCAGAAATTAATAGGACAGTTAGTATTAGTGACACTTAGTATGAAGTATATCAATTCTTTCCGGGTTTTTTTTTTTTTTTTTTTGTCCGGTCGTTCAACGGACCCAGATACCACTCAATTTATCATCAATCCTATCTTCTCAACACATCGCGCTCCCATACACTTTCTGGAGTTGTTTACATTTCGGCAGTGAAGTAGAGCCGCTCACTGTACAACCTTGAGCTTGGCAATGCATGCAAGACAATCGCACACAGCCATAGTTTTGTTGCTAGCTAGCTCTTTACAGTACAATGCGTTTCCGTTCTTACTCCGAAAGCCCTGTTTGTAGCGGTAGCCAATGGCAACTGCTGCACTCTGAGCTGTAATTACTAATTAGCACATGGCACACACTCCGTTTATATCTTAACACTGCACCTGTTAATTTCGCACTCCTGTTTTAAGTAATGGGATGATCCCAGCCAATCACAGCCCACCAGTTAGAAGAAGGACTAACGAGTTACATGCGGATCATACCATTTCGGACCATACCATGATTAATTGTTTACGTTTGCCGGCGGGAAGGAGGTTTGAGTTGTCTATACCTTCTCATTGGCAGGTTGTATCACTTCAGTGGCCCATGCACGTTACGGTGCTGTGGGCGTACGTGCTAATGTGATAGGCTACAAAGTTTGACCTACATACGGGGCTCGTTACGGGCGTATGGATTACATACAGCAGGGTGTTGCAAGAGAGACAAATAAAGACAAGTTCGTGTGCTACGTACATTTCTTGAAGAATACATTCTTGATTAGTTCACTTTCTGACGAAAACAAGTAAAACATTTTTGTGAGACAAACAATTGAAAACACACAGTTGTCGATGGTTTCACGGTAGTGTTCAAGTTATATTTTTGTATTGGTAACACTGTTTACAGAAGATTCTTTATGTTTTTATTGGTATCGGTATCGGGCCGATATTAACTTTGACTTATCGGTTATCGGCAGTTTCCGATATCACTGTTATCGGCTCAACACTAGCCAAGGAGCACTAAACCTGTTGCAGCTCATCTCAAAGATGGACTGGGGCGCTGATCGTCCCGTTTTGCTTCGACTTTACAGATCCATAGTTAGATCAAAACTTGATAATGGTTGTGTTGTTTACAGCTCTGCACGTGAGTCATAACTCAGGAAACATCTCCATATACATAACCAAGCCCTCAGGATCTGCCTGGGAGCTTTCCGTACCTCCCCAATGCAGAGCCTCCACATCGAAGCAAATGAACCACCCCTTGATATTAGGTGCATAGACACAAACCAACCTTTGAGACGACCTTCAACCATAGTTTACTGATCGCAAAACCAACAGCTATCCCTCCATTTGCTATTCGCCTTAGGGAAGCTCTATCATAGGTGTGTACCAACCCCGATTTCGTAGCACAGTTTACCTTTTCCACCATTCCTCCCTGGAAGTTAGTCGAGCAAGTTGTTGACCTTAGTTTAAGGGAGTATCTGAAGAACTCAACTAATGAACTGATATTCCGAGCTAGCTTTAATGACCTGAGACAAAAGCACAGTCGGTTTCATGCCATCTATACTGATGGCCCCAAGACCGCGAACAGGGTTGGAGCCGCGGCAACAGGCCGGGATGCATTCTGGCAAATCAAACTACCGGATGATGCATCAATATTTACTGCCGAACTTCAGGCACTTAAGATGGCATTCTATCTGATTGAAACCTCTGAAAATCACCAGTTCATCGTATTCACAGATTCACTATCCAGCCTTTTAGCACTTAAAGGCCATGAGCTGAAACATCCTTCAGTAACAGCTCTCCGTGAAGCTTACTGCAATTTGGTTCAACTACAAAAATCGGTTGTGCTAGCATGGGTCCCTAGTCACGTGAGCGTGCAGGGGAATGAAAAAGTCGGTGCACTTGCTAAAGAAGCCCTACAGATGGACGCTACGAATCTCTACTTGCCTCACACTGATTACCGCCCTATGATCAATGGCTTTGTAAAATCGAAATGGCAAGAACTATGGGGTCCCTTTCCCGAAAACAAATTGTACAGAGTTAAACCAACGGTCGAAACTGGGAGACATAGAACCCCCAGTAAACGGAGAGATGATTAAGTTCTGACTAGGCCTCGCATCGGTCACACCTACCTTACCCATGCCTATTTACTTCACGGAGATGAGAGACCATATTGTATACCCTGTGACTGTGCTGTCACCGCCAGTCACATTCTTGTTGACTGTTATGAATTCTCCCATATTCGCCAGAAGTACTACGCTGTACCAGACCTGAAAACTTCATTTGAACAGACAGATCCTTCTCTTATTTATACTTTCTCAAGGAAAGTAAACTGTATACAAATTTTTGACATGACTCCCGCATTTTCCTGGACCCTTCAGTGGTTTTAGGTTAATTGTACCCCAACATTGCACCGTTTTCTTTTCTAGATGACACTATATAACACAATCGTGTTGGTGTGTTGTAAAATCCCATCTAACTAACAACATACGAGTTCTTCCTGTACGTAATTTACACGATCATACACGCTGGACACATATATGCAATAAATGTGGCAGGGTTGAGAATAACCTCTGCGTTACGATCATAAGATGGTACATAACTTTGAATATTCACATATCTGGTTTGTCCAGGAAAAATTACACCCTGGTGAAAACGTAAAACCTTTGACACTATTTCAAACGAATTAACAGAGAAGTCAAGAACTACTTTCAATCGTTTAATTGTATCTGTACTAAGTACCAAGTTAATACCAGTTAGATTACTTGTAACATAAGCAGTGATTTCAATTCGATGACCCTGAATATTTACGTCCAAAGTTAGTCTCTTTTAGCTAAAAGAAATTGACCATTTCACAAACGAAAATAAGTTGGCTTCACCTTTGTTGGTGTTAGAAATGACAAATAGCGTGAAGCTTTAACAACGAATGCAGATAAAATAGATTTAGTAACGCCAGAGTCAAAGAGAAGAAAGATATTTTTACCATCTTGCAACTGTGCGCATGCAAAAGTTTTATTTAGTTGGATACGAATATCCATATCACTCGGACTATTCGCTTGCTCGTACTCGTAGTATTGTTTCTGTGTAACGGGTCGACCGGACGGGGGTGTTCGTCGGGTCTTCCCCTATTGAGAAGGACATCAAGGGCTGCTTCATGGGAGGCGCGAAAGAAGGGGGTCCGTATTGCAAATGCTGGTGATGCCGTCGCGAGAGTCTCTAGCTTTATGTCCAGGGGTGTTACAATAAAAACAAACCCGTGTAAATAGAAAACGATTGTTTGATCTGTCCCGAGGTGGTCTACGGGATCCCCGTTGCCTACTATCACGCGAATGGTAGCGCTGTCGGGAAGAGGAAGAAGTGTGAGCCTGCTTTACTGGTTGCCGCGCCCGGCTATCTAAAAGATTCAATCTTATTACACAAATCAGACATGTCAGATGGCTGAGTTTGTGTAGGAAGAGCATCATTGTCCGCTGTAGCACTAGTTGTTGATTGTGAAAAATTATCTGCGGAGACCTAGTATTTTTGTAGGTCAAGGTAGCATTACGTCTTTTGAACTAGCTCATCAATGTTTGTGTCGCGGTCAGTGGACATAAGATCTGCTGACCTACAATCTCCTGGGAGTGCGTTAAGAAATTTATCACGCATTTGCAAATCAGTGTAACCCAAAAGGAGGGCTAGTTTGCGAATTGAAGCAAGAAATATTTCGGCTGTGTCCACAGGGACGTACTTTAATTCTGTAAACTTTCTTAAGGCCAAGTGGGATGAAGACTCGCTAAATCTGGCGAGAAAGGAAAGGTTGGCCAGGCAAGGTGAGTTCGAAAACGATGGCGAAAATGTCATTTATCTGTTGAGATGGCGTAAACGACGCTAATCTTCAAACCTTGAACATATTTGTTGGTGCTACATTACTGGGGAATGGTATAGGCGGAGTTGAACCAAATGTCCACAGCGGAATAGGCATAGCGTCAAACTGGTGGTCGTCACTCGGATATGTGTAGCGATCCTAGACCATCGTAGAACTGAGGATTAAAGTTACAGAAAGAAAAGGCTGGTCCAAGCAGATGTACAGGCCTGACTATCGTTTCGGTGCCGGACGAGGATCGTTCATTTCATTTTATTTATTTGTTTGTTTGTTTGTTTGTTTGTTTGTTTGTTTGTCTGTTTGTTTGTCTGTTTGTTTAGGCATCAATACAGTGCTGGAGACAATGTTCCAATCAAGACAGTCTGGGCATCTCAGGAACATCAGAATAAAGTGTAGAAACGTTAAAAGTTCCAGTTTATGGGCGTTTTAGTCAGAAAATCCGCTCGCTCCACCCTGTGTATTTTTAGTGGGCCAATCACAGGGTGAAGGCTAGGGAATGTAGTTCCAAATAAGAAAGTAACATCGGGGAAAAAGACTCGACAGGGTTTCTGCGTTTAAATCGTTTTTTAGTCAGAGAGAAACTCCTTAAACTTACTCCATGGTATGCTGGCTTAATTCTCAAAGTTGAACACAGGATGACTTTAGTTAAATAGGATCACATGCTGTAAAGATTTAACATCCCTTCAGTACTCTAATCGGAGTTGCTCTCTCTACAAACTCAAGACTAAAACTAAAACTTCCCTTCTTTAACTTCAAAAAAGTTACTCTCAAAATTAAGAAGTGCAAAAATTATCAGAAGCCTACCTGGTGAAAGCCAACAGGCGTGGCCCAGCGGCAAAAGCCGCGGGACTGTACGTATAAGCTTTCACGGTATTTCAAAAGAAGACAACCGGTATTATCGGAAGCCTAATAATCGCACTTCGATTATAACCGGTTTTTCCCACACACTTTGAATACCTATAAGTTTGCATGTACCTGAGAGGCCCGATAGCACTATATAAGGGCTACTGTAGCCACGCAAACTTCGCCAGAAAATGATCGCCATAAGCACCCAATGAAGAAGGAAAGGAAAGTACTTATAATTTGAGAAACAACTGTATTTTTAATGTTGTGATGGTATTGAAGAATAAATAACGGCAGAGAGAGAGAAAATGTTACAAGTACCCCATGCAGACTTCACACATAATCATT
This sequence comes from Holothuria leucospilota, assembly GCA_029531755.1. Lineage (NCBI taxonomy): Eukaryota > Metazoa > Echinodermata > Holothuroidea > Aspidochirotida > Holothuriidae > Holothuria > Holothuria leucospilota. Next base: position 15,895,240 of record CM055961.1, read on the forward strand.
ACAACGTAACAATGCAGGCTAGTCTAACGAACTTTGTCTTTACTCATCAAGTATCTAAACATGCTGAAACAAACCCTACAAGAAGTAACTTGCAGTCTGCTTCAAATATAGTAAGAGTGACTTTTACTACTTTACATTGTTTCTAAAAGAATATATCATGTTGACCTTAATTTCACTGTACAAAAAGTTAAAAAGAAAGCAATAAAAAAAGTAGCAAGACCATTAACACCCGACGAACGAGTTAGTTGGTGCCAGTTCAGCTACAGCCCACAGTAAGTGTCTACACAAAGAACGTAAGCCAGCTTAGCCAGATAGACCAATCAACTCTCGCTACAATTTGGCTGTCAACTGAAAGAACCAATGAACTTCAACTGAAAAGTTTCCTGGATGACAAACAAATGGCTGACAGTCTCCGTGTTGAAAAGCTCCGCGTGGTTGCAGGTGCACACGTACGAAAAAGGACAATGGGATTTTCCAGAAATTACTGTAATATAGCACGTTGTGCTCGCCTCACCCAGAGCTTCAATGTCAATTGTAAAGTGTGATGACTCTTTTCTTCCTTGTTGCATGGTATGTGTAGTCTGTTTGACATTGAGTTCGTGATCCGCCAGGGTTTTTCTTTGCGTTTGGGATAATCCTTTAGTTTGTCAGTGTCTGTTTCTACGTACTTAAAAAGCAAAGTGTGATGAGAATGCGAGGTATTCACAACAGTTTGCACGGTGGCAATGTACGTCCGATACAAGAATAGTTCCGAATTTTAGAGCAACGTAAACATGATTTGTTTTGGCTGATCAATGGAGACTTGGAAAGTTGGAAGTGTACAAACAAATGATAGCAATGATCACAAATACTTCGACTGTATATACGAGCATAGGGCCATACGTTCAAGCTTTAATCAAACAAATATTGGCTTAATGAAAATGAATTATGCATTTTCTTTTCTAACGTTGCTGTAAGTGAGAAACTTTAACTGACCAAGAAGACAAGAACACATGTGCGAGTAGGATGAATCATTAACGTAACTGTACTATTTATCGTACACATCAATCCAGATTTTGTGGAAAAGTTAACATGTTTACTCTCTCTGGTTTTAGGAGAGCTCTTTTAGGTGTCACTAAACCTCCAGCCTTACTGAATCTTCTCTCTCATGGGCCTGCTTGTAGCAGGAATACACAAGTATTTGCGTGCAAGTTGTCTGCAGTGCTCACCACGGCTTGCCTTATTTCATTGTGGACTTGAAACTCTTCGCCTCTCTGCTACATGTATTCCTCCATTGTGACTGTCTCCCCTTCTCTTGGACGTCTTCTGTTAAAGAATACAATCTGTGTGGGTGTCCTCTTCTTCTACACCCAGGATTAATATCTGTGTGAAAGTCCTCATCTTCCGCACCCTCTTTTTCCTCACTTTCTGCCTGATCATCAACGGTGTCGTTTGGACGTTGGTCTGTCTCATCCATGGATTTCCCAGCATATTCATGAAATCTACTGGTTTCAGCAAATAAAGGTTTGCTCACTTTCGCAAGCACAGGGGATTCTTGGTGTAATTTATAGCATTTTCTGTGAATTTGTATATTATGGCCCATGTGGTTTGTTAGTTTAAGTTCGTCTTTTTCAATTCAAGAATGTGGCTTTTTTTTATCTATCTGCTCGGGATGGTCACGCCTGGTTTGATTGGAACCCATTAGGATTAGACAGTATAAAGCAATTTTCTCTGCAGTGCTCATAGCTTGCCTTATTTCATCATGGACTTGAATCTCTTCAGTTCCCAGTTTCATGTATTCCTACATTGTGACTGTCTCCACTTCTCTCGAACGTCTTCTCTTAAGGAATACAATCTGTGTGAGGGTCCTCTTCCACATCCTGCTCTTCCTCACTTTCTGCCTGATATCTTGTCTCACTCAGGGATTCCCCAGCATATTCATAGTATCTACTGGTTTTAGCAAGTAACCAAGGTTTCCTCACTTTTGGAAGCACATGAGATTCTTGGTGTAATCTGTAACATTCCTGATGGATTCGTATATTATGTCCCATGTGGTTGGTTAGTTCACTCGGTCTTTTTCAATCCAAGAATGTGGCTTTTTTTTTTCTGTGTGCTCGGGATGGTCAAGCCTAGTTTGATAGGCAAGCTCTGTCATGCAGTCATATTCTTTATGGTGTATTTGCAGGACTTGAAATCCTTGCAGAGAGTTTTTTTTTTTCAGGAAATCTAATTTTGTTGATAAAAACTGACGAGAGGGTCTTTGCTCTTCCGCATAGCTTTTTAAAAGCACTAGAACGCCCTGTTCTTGTTTCCCTCTGACAAGTATTGACAGTGTAAAGCAACTTTCTCTGCAGTGCTCACCACAGCTTGCCTTATTTCATTGTGGACTTGAAACTCTTGGCCTCTCTGCTTCATGTATTCCTCCATTGTGACTGTCTCCCCTTCTCTTGGACGTCTTCTGTTAAAGAATACAATCTGTGTGAGGGTCCTCTTCTTCTACACCCAGAATTAATATCTGTGTGAGAGTCCTCATCTTCCACATCCTGCTTTTCCTCACTTTCTGCCTGATCATCAACGGTGTCATTTGGACGTTAGTCTGTCTCACCCATGGATTTCCCAGCATATTCATGGAATCTACTGGTTTCAGCAAATAAAGGTTTGCTCACTTTTGCAAGCACAGGGGATTCTTGGTGTAATCTATAGCATTTTCTATGAATTTGTATATTATGTCCCATGTGGTTTGTTAGTTTAACTTGGTATTTTTCAATCCAAGAATGTGGCTTTTTTTTTTCTATGTGCTCGGGATGGTCACGCCTGGTTTGATTGGAACCCCCATTAGGATAAGACAGTTTAAAGCAATTTTCTCTGCAGTGCTCATAGCTTGCCTTATTTCATAATGGACTTAAATCTTTTCACTTCTCTGTTTCATGTATTCATAGATTGTGACTGTCTCCACTTCTCTCGAACGTCTTCTCTTAACTGTGTGGGGGTCCTCTTCCACATCCTGCTCTTCCTCACTTTCTGCCTGATCATCAGTGGTGTCATTTGGACATACATCTTGTCTCACCCAGGGATACCCCGGCGTATTCATAGTATCTACTGGTTTTAGCAAGTAGCAAAGGTTTCCTTACTTTTGCAAGCACAGGGGTTTCTTATTGTAATCTATAGCATTCCCTGGGGATTTATATATCGAGTCCCATTTGGTTTGTTAGTTTTACTCCGTCTTTTTCAACCCAAGAATGTGTAGTGTCAAAATGTATGGACGAAACACGAAGATTTACAATATGAAAGTATACCACAAGATGGCAAATTAAATTGAAGTAAACAAATTACAGAAAAATGTTGCTCGTCTTCCTTTGAGATTTGCAAACATTTCAATTACATGTTGACTAAAATTTAGACTCTCTTATAAACTTTTGTATACCCTGTGATTGTGCTGTCACCGTTAGTCGCATTCTCGTTGACTGTTATGAATACTCCCATATTCGCCAGAAATACTACGCTGTGCCAGACCTGAAAATTTATTTGACCCTTCCCTTATTTTGGACTTTCTAAAGGAAAGTAAACTGTATAGAAATTTTTGACATGACTCCCGCATTTGCCTGGACCCTTTAGTGGAATTTGACCCCGCCTTTTTAAGTTTGTTTTACCCCAACATTGCACCTTTTCTTTTCTAGATGACACTTTATAACACAATCGTGTTGGTGTGTCGTAAAATGCCATCTAACTTATAAAGTTTTCAATCGATGGTATAGCTAGTGCGTTTAGTCTATCATCGGACATGGTATTCCCTACAAATGTTTGTACTCTTTTGAAGGTTGAGAAACATCTCTCAGTTTCACTTAAAGACGGGGTTGTTATAAGGATCATAGGAAGTTTAATTACTTCCGAGAGTTTCACTCAGATGTACTCTCTTAGAGCAAATGAAGCAAGGCTATAGAACCGCAGCATTGGCGAAATTCACATCGGCTGTAGATCACTGACAACTCTGATCTCATCGTGTTGTGCTATTTGTGAGTTTGCACAAGAACAACTTTTACCGTACATGGAACGTCTCATAATTGGTTCTGTTTGAGGTTATTGCTCACAAAAGTAGTGGCTCACACCACAGTCTAAACAACGAAAGTTCGCTGCATTTGGGAGAAATGTACAAATCTGGACATTGCTGGCATGACTATCTAGATATTCCGGAAACATGGCATCATGCTGACTGGCCCGGGCAGTCTGAATCCCCTTTTTTTTTATTTTTTCTCTTCATAGCTCCTGGCTGCTCCGTCCGGTGCTGCAAGGAGACAGAAGTGGTTTGGAAAGTTCTTGCGCTTCTTGTATAATTTCCTGTCCATCTTCCTCTTGAAAGATAGCAAACATCTGCCCGAATGTGACCCTCGGCCCGATTCTCATTCTGCTCCTAGACACATACTTCCCACCAGTATGGACGGATTTGCCCATGGCAGTTTGTTGGTAGTAACCTGTAAAATACACATACCATTGGAGTTTTTTTTTTTTTTGTTTTTGTTTTTGTTTTTTTTTTTTAGCTGATACTGTTATACAAGTAAAACTGACAGCTTAACACATGCGCGTCATTCACGGGACACACATACAACATGAAAATGAGCTTTGTAAGTGTATCCTCAGAATCTGCCTTTCTGTGTATCCACCGGTTTTCTTCTTTGGACAGAAGGCGTTTAAGATTTATATAGGTCCCTCTGATCCTTTTCCCAATAAACTTATATAAATTAGGCATGGAATGTACAAGGCAAGTTATAGGCTCTTTGGCATTGGGACAGCGATGGCCTCGGGCTGCTGTGGTCTTCAGTACAGTCTGCATATGGTCTTCCAAAGCACTGCTTTAACCACGATCCACTGAAAACTTTTTGTATTCAGCCAGCACAGTGCTGGTCAAAATTGTATTGTATTGCTTATCAACTATATACTACTGCCTTGGGCAAGGTGCACCTGTATTTGCCCAGATAAGTTTGGGTTCCCGAAGAGAGTGGACGTTCACGATGCCCCGCCGGGCTCATTCGATCTCTTCGGGAGTTTTGTTTTTGTTACATGTAAATAGTTGTATATACTTGTAAATGAACTGTAAATAGTGATTGAGTGTGGCCGGTGGACCCCCGTCCCTCTGCGCTGTGGTTGCCTTCGGGCGTGTTGTTGCCTTTGGGCGTATGTTGTTCTGATCTTTCATGGTTTGTTAGCGGTAACAAAGACTTTCGTTTCCTTTGCTGGGTGTGGATGGTGAGAGATTGTTGGCGATTCTGGGGGTGGTTGTCGGTTGCGTTTCGCTCCGGTCCGGTTTGGGTTCTTTTGTTTCTCAGTGCCTGTTTCTATGTACTTAAATTTGGTTGGTTAGTTAGATGGGATTTTACGACACACCAACACTATTGCAGTCAGTGTAAAGGGTTCATTATGATGAAAGTTGAACTTAGGGAAGGAAATGTCGTATTTGTAAATTCCCACAATCTATGCGTTACCCCAAAGTAATATCATTTCATCCTGGACTTGTAAGACTTGTGACAATTTACCATTTAATCATTTACTTGATGGTAATGTTATTAGGGATGCAATTCGAAACCCTTTCTCCACGAATCAAGGTGGTGATCTTTTTCTCGCAGTCCCTCCTTACCGTGACATTTACGATCGAAACTTTTAATAAACTGAACCATGGACATTCCTCTCTTTTCAATCTAAACAGTAGGAGCTTGAGTAAGAACCTTGATTCTGTTTCTGACTTCTTAACGAAGTTAGACCACAGGGTTTTTTTTAAGTTTCACAGAAACATGTTTTAGTGGTTGCTTGCCCCCACTAATCCAGTTTAGCAACTATAAAGTTGTTGAAGGTCACAGGCATGGGTGGAAGAAGTTTGGAGACTCCTTCCTGGGAAATTAGGGTATTTGAAGGGAAATTTTGGTACTGGAGGGAAATTTACACCTTTTATGTACATGAAAGTATAGGAGGAATTGTGGAAAATTTGACTTACTTCCCAGGAAATAACCACTTTTTCCATCCCTGGCCACAGGAATGATGAGAAAGATGGAGGGGTGTGCTAATGATTCATGACAAGTCGAAAGTTTTTTGTGGAAATGAAAATCCCACAATACTGTGGAGGAAATAGAAATGTTACAGTTGATGTTTTATACAGACCACCACAGAATTCGCCCCGTAATTTTAATGATTGTATTGATAAAATGTTGAACTTGACTTCAGGCGAGGGCAAGCCTTGTGTTATATTATGGGTGATTTCAATTCCAATATACCAAAAGATTGTGCCAATGGATTTCTCAGTTTCAACGTTTGGCGTGTCTTCAGCCAATAAAGCCTTCTCGAGGGCCCATAGGATGTCATCTGTAGGATGGAAAACACAATTTACAAAAATTTGTGTTACTGTAAGGTAGGTTGAACATTTGCAATATTCCTTTCACACATTCCACATCAAAATAGGCTCACTCTTTCCCTACACCTTGTCAGCCTTAAGCGACAGAGCTCTCCTGTCCACCTTAACGAACTATAAGATAGATGCAACAGTCTGAAAAGCAGGGACCAATGACATTGATTCTGGGAGGTGCCGGTTGGTGGTGGGGTGGTACCAGGCATTGGTAGGATGAGTTAGATGGGATTTACGACACACCAACACGATTGTGTGTGTGTGTGTGTGTGTGTGTGTGTGTGTGTGTGTGTGTGTATATATATATATATATATATATATATATAATATATATATATATATATATATATATATATATATATATATAATATATATATATATATATATATATAATATATATATATATATATATATATATATATATATATATATATATATATATATATATATATATATATATATATATATATATATATATATAGCCAGGTATGTTCGTGGCGTATTTTGCCTTTTCAGAAGTGAGAAGCAAATGATTTTCTTTAGTTTCTTTATACTTGATACCCCAATATACACTTTACCGTTGGTAAACAGATAGTACCTTGCCATTTCTGGGACGTGCTTGTTCGTAATATAGAACAATGCATTACCGCGGTGTACCACAAACAAACGTACACAAGTTTGCTAACAAATTATTTCAGTTTCATTCCCCATTCGTATCAAATTGGTCTTATCTGTACTCTGGTAGACAGAATCTACAAAATTAGTAATACTTGGAAAGGATCTGACATAATTTAAAACGGCTGTTTTCTACTCTTGGCAAAAATCGGTTTCCCTCTCATATAATTGATAAGTGGTAAAGTCGTATTTAGATAATAAGGTCCACTCTCGTTGTACCACGGATTCAGAAACGCTTAACACCAGATATTACAAGTTACCATGCACTGGCAACTTTTCATGCCATACATATTTTAGTGGAATTTGACACTTTTGACCCCCCCCCTTTTTTTGTACCCAACATTGCCCCTTTTTCTTTCTAGGTGACACTATATAACACATGCGTGTTGGTGTGTCGTTAAACCCCATCTAACTAATTCATGCCATACACAGGCTAAAGTGAGGCACCTAGTCAAAACGTATTGTACGAATATTGATGTCAAACTTGAGTTTACGTCCTTCAAAGTTCGTAATATGTTCGCCAATAAAGATTCAATTCCTTTGAGCTTCAGCTACTATGAAGTGTACAAGCTGTACTCAACAAATGAACTGGTATTCCGAGCCAGCTTTGGGCTGAGACAAAAGTACAGTCGGTATCATGCCATCTATACTGACGGCTCCTAGACCGCGAACAGGGTTGCAGCCGCGGTGACAGGCCGGGATGCATTCTGGAAAATCAGACTACCGGATGATGCATCAATATTTTCTGCCGAACTTCAGGCACTTCAGTCCCAATACGACTTTGTATAAAGAAATACTTAAACCGCCAAAAATCGTCATGGGACGAGAGCCAGATATATGAAGTTGGTAACAGTTTAAGAGGTTCTAACTTACCTATAAGAACAGCCTTAGCGTCTTCCGGGAGTAATCTTTGTCCGAAATGCAGATGATGAATTCGGATTGCCAACTGAAATTCGAGGTCTCTCCTCGTAATGAGCCTATCAGTCAGGATTACTGATTATTCATGAATGTTAATGATTATTCATGAATAAACAACTATAGGTGCCTTGCCTACATGCTCAACTGTAGTGAAATGTACGCACGTAAACAGTGCACAGCATTTGCTTGTATATTCGACGGATGGACTACACAAACAGCGTAGGACTATACTCAGGTTAGTGTAGGCTTAAAATTGAATTCTAGATAGAAATAATTACCCACGCCAACAAAGTTGCTGCACAACTGACATGAAAAAGCAGGAAAACCTCACCTGAAATCCTAAGACATAACGTTGCCTGGCACAGCGAGGCAAATACAGGCAGGTTGTACAAACATACAAGCCCGGATTTGGTTCTTCCTGTTTGATAGTGTCCGTTTCTATGCACTAAAAAAGCACACACGCCCGCAGTGCGGCCGCCAGTGTCACGCACGTTGACTGCTTTTGTGTTACGGCCCTATAGCTACATTCGTCGTGCATCAAGCACATCGTAGCCTAGCATTCATCATTGATTGGTGCAGAATGAAAATACGGTAAGCGATTGCGTAATGCAGTGGATGTACACTGGCTGTCTCGTGCTGGACAGTCGTCGACATGATGTGATCTCGAAGTTGTTAAGCAGCTGAGTAATTAATATTCATAATGATCTAGAACTTCCCACTGTGATGAACCTTGTGCATATTGAAACAGCCGTTACATTTACAGTCAAGATTTGTTTAAAACAACCTTTCACTTTTTTCTCCAACAAATCATTTCTTTGGTTATGTTTGGGTTTAAGTAACCTTAAGCACCACTCATTTCACTTATCCAAATTCGTATACAAAGTCGTACTGGGACTTTAAGATGGCATTCCATCTGATTGAAACCTCGGAAATTCACCAGTTCATAGTCTTCACAGATTCACTATTCAGCCTTTTTTAGCACTTAAATACCATGAGCTAAAACATCCTTCAGTAACACATCTCCGTGAAACTTACTCCAATCTGGTTCAACTACAAAAATCGGTGGTGCTAGCATGGGTCCCTAGTCACGGGTGCATACAAGGGAATGAAAAAGTCGATGCACATGCTAAAGAAGCCCTACAGATGGATGCCACCAATCTCTACTTGCCTCACACTGATTACCGCCCTAAGATCAATGGCTTTGTAAAATCGAAATGGCAAGAACTGTGGGATTCCTTTCCAGAAAACAAATTGTGCAGAGTTCAACCAACGGTCGGAACTGGGGGACATGGAATCCCCAGTAAACGGAGAGATGATTTAGTTCTGACTAGGCCTCGCATCAGTCACACCTACCTTACCCATGCCTATTTACTTCACGGGGATGACAGACCGTATACCCTGTGATTGCGCTGTCACCGTCAATCACATTCTCGTTGACTGTTATGAATAATCTCATATTCGCCAGAAATACTATGCTGTACCATACCTGAAAACTTTATTAATTTTTGACATGACTCCCGCATTTTCCTAGACTTTTTAGTGGAGTTCGACCCCGTCTTACCACTGTCGCAGGCTCCAGTCGGGAAGACGCACGACTGCAAAAACATTGCACATTTTTCTTTTCTAGATTACACTATATGACGCAATCGTGTTGGTGTGCCGTTATATCCCATCTAACTGTACAAGCTGGAATGCTCGTTTTGTAGGGGAGACCCTCAGACACTTCTCTACACGGATCAACTAGCATCTTAGGACATGAATTCACACATATACAAACACTTAGCCAATTCTCGCAATTGTAAATCCCAGTGTGATCATAACTCGAAATGCATTGACCGGGCACCTACCAAACTCTAGCTAAAGATTAAAGAAAGCACAGTTACTTAAGATACTCCAAATCTTAACAGACAATTAGAGAGCCCATTGAGCACTCTATTGGGCTAATTCTTTATTACCTTCACATGCGCCACTGCCTTCAACCGACAGTTGGTTTCAAGTCTTTATTATAGCTTTGTTGCCTGGTGATGAAAATCGTTCTTTCCAAAGATGTCGCATTTTTGTACGGAATAAATGTTATCGCTGAGAATTATCGTGTTGTTAATTATTTTTATTACGTTTTGTGCTTTATGTACCTCACAATCGGGTCAAATTTTAACCATTCATTTTTTTTTTCTTCTACATATCAGTCCAGATGTTGACATTTTTTGTGTCAGTATTTTAATCAGCAGTGAAAAAAAAGTGACAACTTGGAAAGATTTATAAATGAATATCCACAACAAATTTTGTACATTAATACGGCATATCTGAAAAGTTATGTAAGTTCCCTTTTATTACGTAAAAACTTGATCAAAAATTTTATTCACCATGAAACTATTTTGAAGGCAATGTTGCGAATTTTGGGAGCATATATAAAGCCTCCTGAAGTATATCCCCATGAAGTTAAATATCTTTACCATCCTTTAAACGCTCATAACTTTTCAGATACTGCGTATTGATGTACAAAATTTGATGTAGATATTCGTCATTTATTTATCTCACCATGTCGTCACTTTTTTTTTAAGATGTTCTTTCAACCTCACAGTGTTGCTCCTTCCATAATAGATCCCACACCTGTATTCCCGGGACGACTCAGGTGCCTTCCTCCTTATTCTGTCAATGTCCAGTGTTACTTGGGATTTCACACTCTTTTGCAGATTGTGGTGAACAACTCTCACTCGACCAGTGCCTCCTATGTTGATACGAAACGTCACATCACTAAGCTGACCAATTATAATTAATACATGGCCCATTCCAATCTCGAGCTACCTTTTGACTCTAGCCAAGTACTATGCTGAGTCAGACCTGAAAACTATTTGAGCAGACAGATCCTTCCCTTATTCTGGGCTTTCTCAACGAAAGCAAACTATAGAAACTTTTGACATGACTCCCGCATTTGCCTGGACATTTTAGGGGACGTTTTTTCTCACCTTTTGTACCCCCATTTTTGGTTCCTTGCGTTAGCAAAAGGAACCTATGTAGTGAGCTTGGCGTGTGTGTGCGTGTGTGCGTGCGCACTTACTTTCCATTCAGATTGAGGACCTAAACAATGGATTTCAGGTCCTTAGAAGGAAATACAATAGATTTCTCATGTCCTCAGAAGTTTAACAATAGAGAGTTTATTGTTAAAGTTAGGGTTAAGGAAGCAAACACAATAGAGAAAACAATGAGGTCCTCAAACAGTATGTAAAGCACAACTGTGCGTGTGTGTGTGTGTGACACTTGCTTCGGTACGCTGTAACTCAACAAGGGAAAGTTGGACTAAACTAAAACTTGGTATATGGATCTGTCATAGTGAGAAGGTGTGCCCTATTGTTTTTGGTGGAGGTCAAAGGTCATGTGGGGTCACCAGGGGTCAAAGACCGAAAACCTTGTTTGCACGATATCTCAAGGTAGGAAGCTTTGATAAATTTCATACTTGGTATGTAGATGCATTATGGAGAGAAGATGAATGCTGTAGCTTTTGGTGGAGGTCAAAGGTTATCTGGGGTCACCAGCAGTCAAACACTGAAAACTTGTTGTTAAAACAATATCTCAAGGTAGGAAGCTTGGATAGATTTCATACTTGGTATGTGGATGACTTATGGTGAGAAGATGGATCCTGTCATTTTTGGCGGAGGTCAAAGGTCATTTGGGGTCACTGAGAGTCAAATACTGAAAACTTTGTTAACGCAATATCTCAAGGAAAAAATCATGGGTAGATTTCATACTTGGTATATAGATCCACCATAGTGAGAAGCTGTGCCATACAGTTTTGGGTGGAGGTCAAAGGTCATCTGGTGTCACCAAGGGTCAAAAACTGATAACCTTGTTGTTAGCACAATATCTCAAGGTAGGAAGCTTGGATAAATTTCATACTTAGTGGATGCCTTATGGTGGAGAAAAAATTTTGGTGCAGACCAAAGTTCATCTGGGGTCACTGGAGGTCAAACTCTGCAAACCTTTTCAACTCTATATCTCAGTGTAGGAGGCTTGAATAGATTTTTGCTTTGAGGTGTTGCATTAAATCTAGCAGAAAACCCATATGAGATTTGTTGGATGTCAGAGTTAAAATCACCAGATGCCAAAAAGCAAATTCCCAAGAATTCCTAAAGTCAAAAAATATAAGCACAAAACTGTATCATTGACTGAAAGATGTGGGACATCTTTCAGAGATGCCAAGTATCTCAATTTTAATTGAAATTATAGTATTATGATTTTAATCCATAATCCTGCCATTATGAAAACGTGCATAAAGTACTACTTTTTAATATTGCAGAAGATTCTCTGCCCACAAAGCAGAGGACTGTTGTGAAAGTTCACTAGACAGACAATATTTGTCCTTAGATTAGGACACGTGAGCTTGCAGGAATTGGAAATTAGAATTGATCAATTAAATGCTGCTATGGGTTGTTAGTTTTATAAAGAACCAAGTTACTGATCATTTGGATCAGATACCATTGAGCGTGCATGAATTGTGATTGCTTAATTGAATGAAACAAATTGTAACTGTATACTGTCTGTGTTAATATCCCCTGAAGTGCCTGTAGGCTGTATTTCTTCAGAACAATTTATTTATGCTTGAATGTGTTAACACAAGATGTGCATTGTCTAGAGAGCAGATTTTGTGAATCAACAGAAATACTGGTTCATTCAGTAGTTGGCTCAGTTTCATTACATTCAGCAAGGAACCACAGTGCCCATTGGGCTCTTGTTTTTTTTACCTAATTGTACCCCAAACTTGAACCATTTTCTTTTCCAGGTGACACCATATAACACATTCGTGTTGGTGTGTCGTAAAATTCCATCTAAGCCTGTTTTTGGTTCCTTGTGTAACAAAGGAATCTCTGTTGCCAAGTTGGCGTGTGTATGTGTATGGTTGCACCTGTGGGTGTGCAGTTATGATATGTGTATTGGTGTGTGTTTGTGTTCATGTGACGCCATTGGATTTTGAGGTATGTGATGCGATTACTCATAAACCAAGTGATCAACTTTTCTCAAACTTGGTGTGTATGTGTATCATTGTAGGGACGCCACAGTTCAAGAAACGTCGACTCTGGGGCGGACCTACATAGGGAGGGATGCTGGGGGGGGGGGGGGGCTATACTGCGCATACACGTTCTTCATTAAAAAACAAGTACAATTCGTGGCTTCACATTGTTTATTGACAGAAGATGCGGTTTACTGAAATGAAAGAAATAAACATTTAATAAAGCTTCTGTAATTCACTACAAACGATATTTACACGTTCTGACTGAGACCTGCAAAAATAAATGTGTTATGCTTTCTTAAAATTATAATAACTCACCGACTGTGTCGGGACCACCAGCATGACAACCTGGATTGCTAAGGCGTCCCGCCTGCACAAGCACTATCGAGATTGTGCCGTATACAATACATAGGATAACGTGGCTAACTGCCCAATCCACTTACAAAAGGCTTAGGATTCCAGAAGTTCTTTGTTACTCAAGTAATTCAAATGAGATGCATAATATACAAATTAACTTTAAAGTGACACCATAACATGCACCCCCATGAACGATCGACAACAACATCGGCGTTCACTATAAAACTTACACTCAATTATACTTTAATCTTTATCTCACTTCGACCATATATATATTATACATTAGCACGCAAACGCAATATCACATATTGGAGTTGTCTTTCATCATATGATACAACGAACGTACATTGTCAAAATATTGAAACAAACATTGAATGCAAATCTCATACTTGTGGATAGGAACTTTAACCCTCTTCTAAAAAACATAATTTTACAATGGGTCTCTTGAAACATTTTGTTCCAACCCTTACATCAACTTGCCGTACTCTACCGTCTTTGCCCGGGTACACGTTTAGTACTCTGCCCAAAGGCCATCGGCCGCGGGGGGAATTCTCTACCACAACTAAAACTAAATCATTAACCTTTAGGCTTATTTTCGGTTCATTCCATTTTTGCGTCTGCTGTACCAAGGGTAAGTATTCCTTCACCCACCTTTTCCAAAAAATATTAGCTAAGTACTGTGCTTGTCTCCACCTTCGCTTACTAAAAACACCATCATACTTCGAAAAGATATCGGAAGGCAAATTTTGATTGGAATTCAAGAGGAGCAAGTGGTTTGGGGCTCACTATCCCTTGGGTCCAAACTTAACTGAGTGAGGGGTCGGGAGTTTAAGATTGACTCTACCTCTGCCATTACTGTCAAGAGTACTTCATCATTGACTATTTGTTCCCCAAGAAGGTTCTTTCAGATTTTACGTACAGATCTTATAATCCGTTCCCACACACCGCCCATGTGACTGGCTGAGGGTGGGTTAAAATACCAAGACACACCTTTGCAGAGAAGGAACTCCTTAACATCCTTCTGCTTAACCTCTTGTAGACATTGGCGTAATTCTCGTTCAGAACTAGTGAAGTTTGTGCCATTGTCGCTATAAATACTCTCAGGTAAACCCCGTCTACTTACAAAACGTCTTAACGCATTAATGAAAGAGTCAGTATCCAGAGAATGTGCAATTTCAATATGTACAGCTCGAACGGACAAACAAGTAAATAAACAACCATATCGTTTCACATGGCTTCTGCCTTGTTTTACATACAACGGCCCAAAATAATCAATTCCCACATTAGTGAAAGGTGGTTTACTCGGTGTAACCCTTACAGATGGCAACTCTGCCATTAACTGATGACAAGGAGAAGCGTTGCGTCTTCTACACTGAAAACATTTACCTATTACTCTTCGAACTGATACCCCTCCCCGTATAACCCAAAATTTTTCTCTTAAGGAGGACCACGTTGAGCCTGCTCCCGAGTGACCCACCAACAAGTGATGATGCTCAATCACCAAATCCGTTACATGGTGCATACTGGGTAAAATAATAGGATGCTTAGCAGCATCAGCCAGCGGGGCGTTCCCTAGTCTACCCCCTACTCGCAACACACCGTCAATCAGGATGGGGTTCAACTTCCAAATGGTTTTGAATTTACAGCTTTTATATACACCCTTGGACTGACTTATAAGAGAATCAATGATAGGTTGAAAGCACTGACTTTGTACATACTTAACTACCTCTCTTTCTGCTTCTCGGATGTCTTTCACATCAAGACCCCCTATATTGAAATTTGTACTTTCAATTTCTCCCTTACACGATGATATAAGTAACTTCTGATACGGAGGATCCATGCTACACCTTTGAGAAGTTTACTCCATGAAGAATAACGTAATAGAAACTCATCCAAAGGCCCTGTAGCTTCAATGAGACACACGCGAGCTGTCCCCTTAACTTCTGGGTCAGTATCTAATTTTGGGTCATTTCCTAATACCACAGGTTGCGTAGGCCAGTTTCTTCTGGCTGCCAAAGAAAGTCGGGACCCTCTAACCAGTGTTTGTCCTCAAGCAATTCAGCCGACCTAACTCCCCGGGATCCCTGATCAGCTGGGTTTAATTCTGATCTTACGTGACGCCTTTGATCGGTGTTCGTGGCCTCCCTTATCATCGCTACCCTATTTGCCACGTACGTACGGAAACGCTTACTGTCATTTTGAATATATTGCAATACAATAGTTGAGTCTGTCCAGTAAACTATTCGTGAAAACTCAAATTTCAACTCTCTTTGATCCATTTGACTTAACCTTACTGCTAGCACTGCAGCTGTTAGTTCCAGCCGCGGTATGGTTACTGCTTTCAAGGGACATAATCTACTTTTCCCCATTACAAGTACACAGTGAATATACCCGTTCTCATCCGCCATACGCAAATATGACACTGCAGCATAACCTCGTTCGGAAGCGTCTGCAAATGTATGCAATTCTTTAACAACTATACTTCCGTAACCCTTTGGCGTAAAACATCGATCTATTGTGATGTCCGATAATCTCGGCAAATCACTTAGCCATTGCTTCCACAGATCTGCTTGTGAACCCAATATCAGTTCATCCCATCCTAGGCCCTGGCGGCACACATCCTGTAGTGACAGTTTGCCCTTCAAAATAAAAGGTGCCAGAAATCCTAACGGATCATAAAGTGAACTAACAAGAGATAAAATTCCCCTTCTTGTAGGAGGCTTTTCCTTCATTGTAACCTTAAAAACAAATTTACCGGATTCGACGTCCCACCGTACCCCTAGTGTACGCTCTAAAGGTAGGACATCTAATCCCAAATCTTTGACTGATTTGGCCCTTTCCTCTTCTGGGACCGTGGCCAGCACATTGTGATTATTACAAACCCACTTTGTGAGCCGAAAACCACCCCTCATAAGCATTTCCCTCAACTGACTTAACAATCTTATTGCCTCCTGCTCTGTCCTTACTGGCTTGAGACAATCGTCTACATAAAAATTATTCAACACGGTTTTAACGGTTTCAGTGTCATAATCATCACAATTATCGAGTGCGGTTTTCCTCAAGGCAAACCCGGCACAACTGGGTGAGGAAGTCGCCCCAAAAATGTGAACCAACATTTGAAATTCAATGGGTGAAGTAGAATAATCTCCATCCTGCCACCACAAAAATCTAAGTGCCTCGCAATCTCTTTCATCCACTCTAACCTGGTGAAACATTGCTTCTATGTCAGCTGTCATAGCAATTGGTTCTTTCCTAAATCTAGAAAGAACACCAACCAAATTGTTGGTAAAATTGGGACCCCTTAGTAGCTGATCATTAAGTGACGTGCCCTTAAACCGGGCGGCACAATCAAATACAACCCTAACTTTTCCTGGTTTCTGAGGGTGGAACACAGGGTGGTGGGGAAGGTACCATACCTTTGCCTGATTTTCAGATTGACCTGTGTCCCCCAGGAGGCTAGACTTGTCATTTGACCCTTGAAGTACTCCTTGACTATCGTAAGGCACTTCCCTCGCGTATCCCTTCTCGAGATAATCATCGTTTCTTTGTATTTAGTGTACAGTTCACTATCCCTTTCAAAACGTTTTTTCAACAATCTAAGCCTTGCCTCTACATAGGGGCGGTTGTTGGGAAATACTGGTTCACCATGACGCCATGGCAAGCCCATCTGGTAATGCCCATCAACTTTGACTAATGATTTCTCCATGATAGATTTAGCACGCCTATCCTCAATGGATTCTCATTCTTGAATATCTATCATTAAATCCCCCATGTCATTTTCCCAAAATCGTTCTACCTGACGTTCCAGCAAGGTGTCCTCATGTTTCACATAATGGGTGTGAAAACTTGACTGCCCCTCATTTGCTTTCATGGGTCCAATTAAAGGCCATCCCAGTATGGATCTAATCGCATATGGTTCTTTCCGCCTACCTCGGCGTTCTTCTAAAACCCCAAATACTTCAGGTACGTCCACACCTATAAGCAACATTATTTGCTTTCCCTCGATCATCGGAAAATTAATTCCCTGTAAGTGAGACCATTTAGAAATGTCCCTATCATTTGGGATATTGCCTTCTGAAATTGGTAACTTGTCAACCGCCCAACCTTAGGCAAGTAAACACTTTCATTTCCCTTTATATCACTCACAGTAAGATCAACTTCCAACCCAAATTACTCACTACTTTCTTTGTTAATAGTAGTTAGATGATATTTCTTAGAAATGCCTTGTACACCTAACACTTCTACCAATTTCCTGTCACATAAAGTGACATCACTACCTTCGTCCAGTAATGCCCAGGTTTGTATCTCTTTTGAGTTGGCCTGAACTTTCACTGGCACCACCCACATGCATACTTTTCTACATGAGGCTATGTTTGCATGACATGCAGTACCTGCAGAGTCGGTTATCTGTACTTGCTCTGAATTACCTTTAATTTTACTCTTTTCGTCTGATTCAGAAGAGGAACCACCTTGTTTACTAACACTATCCTTTGTATCCCCTCCATTACGATTATCCTTCTTTCCTGGTGTACTGCCACGTGATTTGTTAGGAAAATGTAATAAGGTATCATGTTTTCCATTGCACCCGCTTATTTTGCACTGAGATTCAACCATACAACCATTAGCAAAATGCATAGGCACCAAGCAATTATAACATAATTTGTTTGTCCTTACAACTTTACATCTCTCCTCAAGAGGACACGCCTTAAATTCTTCGCAAGCTGTAAGTCTGTGCGCTTTGCGACATAGAATGCAATTTTCCCTTCCGAAATTACTAGAATTTACAATCTGAGTAGCAAGAGTAGTCACCTTACTTGGTGGATTAGCACTGGATTTTGTCCTACGACCTTTGACTGTCTTATCCATATTCTTGGAGTTCTTCCTGATATTTTGACCGTACATATTACTAGCAATGTGAGCCGCTTGCTCCAAAAATTCGGTCATATGAGTAAAATTCGGCTCAACTTTATTTTTGGTCATAGAATGCGCTTTTTTAGCCCATTCTGACTGAAGGTAAATTGGTAACAATTGCTGAATCTTTAACAATGTATCCGTACTATTCATATTTGCAACGTAACCCAATTGATTCATTTCACTTCACATGTTCGCATTTGTCGTGCGAGATCCCACAAATTCTGACCGTCATTAGGCTGAATAGGTTCCCTATTCAGAATTTTGCCTATTAAAGCATGAGTAACATTATGTGGCTGACCGAGTTGGTCATACAAAATTGAATACGGTAAGTTTAGACCTATCGTCTGGTACCCTTAGAGCAATATTTGTATCAAAACTATTGATAAAACCCCAGTATGCGGCTGGATCACCATCAAAGGAGATCAGCTCTGGTTTTGGAATATTCATAGATAAAGAAATTGACTGAAACAAACGTGTCATATCTGACTCAGGCACTTTACTACATTTTGCCTCGTCATTCCCGGCATTTAAACTTTGTGAAAATGGTTCAGGAGCATCATTCCTAACGGCAGCTAATGGGCGTTTAATTTCACTTTTATCATTCCCTTCACCAATTTTAACATTAATGGGATCATTATGAGTCTCATGGCCTACATTGTACATGGAAGCATACAAATTTTTAGGTACTTGCCCTGTTGTGCCACCAGAAGTCCATTGTGGTTTAATAAATTCCTCCTTAAGCGACGGGTAACCTGACGTTTCCTCCTGCCACATACGAACCTCCAAGTCAGCACGCTCACTTTCGTCTTGCGCGTCAAGGTATTCCATTCGTTGCACGAACTCAACCTTTTGCTTTTCTAGAGTTTGTTTCCGCTCTAATTGGATTAGCTTTAGACGGGCTAGCTCCTGCTTCAGCTTCGCTTCTCGAAGTTTCGCGCTCGATGTCGAAGACTTTCGCGAACACATTGAACTGCAGGCGGGTGACCCTTGACCTCCTGCGGCTATATCTCCGAGTCCCAAAGGAATATCAGTCTGCTCTTTACCGGGTAGAACTTCCTTACTTTTAGCTCCATTTTGATACTCCGTAACTCTTTGGGAAAACTCCATCCTATTTTGATTGCGGGCTTCAAATTCGGAAACAGCCTTTTCTGCGTCAGGACCCGAACCTAATTTTTCCTTTAAGGCCTGGAATTTTACAACGTAAAGCTGATAAACTTCTTCCAGTTGGGCATACTTCGTTTCAACTTCGGCAACGTTATCGGCGTTAAGCATAAGCCGCTCCAACTCATTGTATCTCCTCGTCAAATTGCCCACATAACCGTTGCAAGATTGTCGAAGAGACACTATTTCCTCATCAACGGAGGTCGGAACGTCTCCGTTGCTAGCCATATTCCACTAGAGTCGTAAACTTTATGTAGGGACGCCACAGTTCAAGAAACGTCGACTTTGGGGCGGGCCTACATAGGGAGGGATGCTGGGGGCTATACTGCGCATACACGTTCTTCATTAAAAAACAAGTACAATTCGTGGCTTCACATTGTTTATTGACAGAAGATGCGGTTTACTGAAATGAAAGAAATATACATTTAATAAAGCTTCTATAATTCACTACAAACGATATTTACACGTTCTGACTGAGACCTGCAAAAATAAATGTGTTATACTTTCTTAAAATTATAATAACTCACCGACTGTGTCGGGACCACCAGCATGACAACCTGGATTGCTAAGGCGTCCGGCCTGCACAAGCACTATCGAGATTGTGCCGTATACAATACATAGGATAACGTGGCTAACTGCCCAATCCACTTACAAAAGGCTTAGGATTCCAGAAGTTCTTTGTTACTCAAGTAATGCAAATGAGATGCATAATATACAAATCAACTTTAAAGTGACACCATAACAATCATATTAAGTAGATGTGCCCTATCGTTTTTGGTGGAGGTCAAAGGTCACTAGTGATCACTAGAGGCAATAAAGTAAATTTCTTGAAGTAGCTATAACTCTGTGACCGTTTTGCAAGCTGTGGCATGATTTTGGGAAAAGATAGAGTGGTAGGAGGTGCATGTCCTGTGACATTTACCAAAATAATCTCTAAAGGTCAAAAAGTGATGTTTTATTGATATCTCGCCAACGAAACATTTTAGGGGGATGGTGTAAAAGAAAGTTGTGTTCGTCTCAGTGAAGTGCACATGATGACCTACTTTGACCTCATTTGACCTTTGTGATTTTTTTGTGACGCCTGGATTCGTCTTGTTGAGACGAACCAAAAGCAATTATACTACCCTCCTGCGATGTTCCTAACTCAAAGTTATTGACGTTTAAGTGAGAGGTTAGTAGTGTGTGTCATATGCATTGGAATGTGAGGTATGCGGTGCAGTAACTCAATAACCAAGTGACATAGGAGGATGGCATAATGGAAAGTTGTGTTCGTCTAAGTGAAGTGCACCTGATGACCTTTTTTGACATCATTTGACCTTCGCCTTGCACTACAGGCAATAAAGTGAATTCCTTTTAGTAGTCATAACTTGGTGTCCGTTGTTGAAACTGACATAATGTTAGGATAAGATAGATTGGTAGGAGGTGGAAGTGCACTTGGTGACCTACTTTGACCTCATGTGACCTTCTGACCTTTGTAGTCATTTTCTGATGCCTGGATTGGTCTTAGACTTACCAATAGGCAATATATACTACCTTCGTAAGATGCTCCTAACTGAAGTTATTGACATTTTAGTGAAAGGTCATGGGAGGTAAAACCTGTAAAAGGAGGCTCCAGCCTTGTCCACTAGTGAAAAGTATGTGTTCACTGGAAATTGTCATGGGTTAGGAGAAAAGTAAGTGGATCTTCTTTGAAGTTACCAAATGGTTTTCCATATACCAGCTAATCACACTTAAATTTGATAGAAGCAAATGTTTAGATATGACCATTGGTAGAATGCCTAGTAAATTGTGTAAGGTGAAATTGTATCCACACTTCTAGCCAAAAGTGTTATTGCTTAGAAAAAAAACACCGCATCACCGTATCCTCAAGAAAGGCAACTTCTCAACATCATGATCTAGTATATTACTAAGTGCAAACTTCACCATGTCAAAATAATGGCAATCATGTTGAAAGGACACATGCTTCCCCTTGCCACTCCCTTCATACAAAATAATCTTTAACACAAGGAAGCACAGTGCTCTGGGGCTGTTTTTATAGGGTTTGAAGAGAAAGACACTGTCACTCTCTTTGAACTCTTCCTTTGGCGTTTCGGTCGTAGTTCCGTTTCAGTAGATTACATGCAATGTCCATAGGTCTCAACATTTCTTGAACTTAAACATATACTGACTCTGACCCACAGGAAAGATTCAAATTGAGCATCTCGACTTGATACACTTATTCAAAGCAATCCGTCCTTGCGAGTAAGTACTACAATGTGTGTGTGTGTGTTATTTTTTTTTTATTTCTTTACGGAAAGTGCCTCCTCGCTCTGCACGTTGAGTCATCGCAGCCCATGTAAATGCTGCAGTTCCCATTCTTAGTATGGATAGCGTTACTATTATATATGTATGGATGGATAGTATGGATGGCGTTACTATTGAAGAAAACTAGTTTGTTTATGAGAAATGTATTGTGAATTGATACTAGAAGCATATAATAAAGATGTTAATGTATGTTAAATAACACAAAGCCGCACTTTGTACGTTTTGTCGATACTTTGCCGTTATGTTACGTCATCAGCATTTGAAAGGATAAACTGCCATTAGCTGTATTTTGAGGAGGTTCTTTCAAGAAAGCATAGATATTTGATGGTTGTGTGTATGTATATTTTCAAATGGGACGCGTTCCTATGACGTAACAATGGAAAGCTTGTAAAAGTTTTAAGCCCAGTTGCCCGCATTCTTCCACATAGGCCTCAGTGGCTCAGAACATCCGCCTTGTGTGCGGGAGGGGGAGGGGGGTTGTTGGTTCGAATCCAGCTTGAAGTTAAGTTATCCATTGATGCATTGAATATCTTCTTTCAGTACATGGCAAGTGCCTACGTTCGGGGTTAAATGGCCTAAGATCTCTATGCTACTATTACATTTACGTATTCCCTATACAAGACGTATTCGCTGGAAGTACTACGCTGTGCTAGACCTGAAAACTTTATATGAGCAGATAGATCCTTCCCTTATTTTGGGCTTTCTCAAGGAGTTAGATAATATCTAACGACACGCCAACACGGATGTGTTATAAAGTGTCACCTAGATAAGTTCGTTTCAAGTCCTCCTCTTTAGTCGCCTCTTACGACAGGCGTGGAATACCGTGGGCATATTCTACAACCCCAGCCCGCAGGCGGTATCTCAAGGAATGTAAACTGTAAATATCTGGACTTACTCCCGCATTTGCCTGGACTCTTTAGTGAAATAACCCTATATAACACAGTCGTGTTGGTGTGTCGTAAAACCCCATCTAACTATTTAAAACGTGTGTGAAAACGCTAAGGCGAAATGGGTTTTTTCGCCCCCTCCCCCCCCCCTTTTATTTTTAATTTTTTTTTTTTATTTCTGTTCGACCTGTGGTCGACTTGTCAACATTTTCCCCCCTTACGTGCCTTAAGTGAAATATTCATTTCAAAAACAAAAAGCACATGTTAAAACCAGTGGAAGCACCATCATAATCATCAGAACTGCAATCACCAGGTTCACTGTTGCACTGCTATTCAATGTTACCTTTACAAGCAGATGAAGCAGTTGTTTATTTGTGTAGAATACTGCTTAGCCCACTCACTCATATGTCACCAAAACATGTTGAATGTCAGCGTTTACTACAATAGTCATATGTGACTTTATTCCACAGTTTAAATACCTTGTGACTGTGCTGTCACTGTCAGTCACATTCTCGTTTACTGTTGTGAATATTCCCATATTCGCCAGAAGTACTATGCTGTGCCAGACCTAAAAACTTTATTTCAGCAGACAGATCCTTCCCTTATTCTGGGCTTTCTCAAGGAAAGTAAACTATAGTAATTTTTGACATGACTCCCGCATTTGCCTGTACATTTTAGTGGAATATGCCCCCCTCCCCCCTTTTTTTAACCTAATTGTACCCCAACATTGCACTTTCTTTTCTAGGTGACACTATGTGTCACATTCGTGTTTTTGTGTCGTAAAATCCCATCTAACTAACCATCGTTGAAATAATGCTAGACCCTACTGCCATTGTGCTTGGTGCTTAGCATAAGCAATGAAGTAGGGAAAACAAGCAAGTGAGCCAAGGTCGTGGCCGGCCCGACTTAGTATAACCACAATTAATTTAACCACCAAGAACAAATACCCCAAATACATCCTTTTCTGTACTAAGTTTCAATTACTAACTTAATCACTTATTCACAATTGTGTGAAGTTGCTTTCCCGCTTCTACTACTGCTCTTATGGCTAATGGTGCCTGATAACTTGTTTCACTGGCACTCTCACCATGGCCCATGTGTTTGTAGAATTGCTGAATTCCAAAACTAGGACGTTTCACTGCAGCAAAGAGGGTGTTCGTTCTGTGAATCACACTGGTTACTGTTAGGTTGTCGACACATTGAACATCAGCTGATCTGCTAACTTGGCTGACATACTGCAACCCACTAGGGTGGGAAAGATATTTATGTGCATGCAAAGAGAAATACATGATCTGAGTAAATACCTGAAACTACTCTCACAGATGGATATGCAAGTCTTTTTTTTAGGGGAAAAGATTATTTTCCTTTCCTTTCCTTTTGTATAATGAATCCAACTTTGTTGCCAATGTTTTCTCGAACCAAGCACCCTTGTTAGCATCCTCCCACTCTTGCAGCAGCAGTCTAGATGGCTCGCCACCCCGTCTGGCATTGAAGGGGGTACGACTGCAGTATCTCTTCAAAGTCTAAAATTTTTAGAATCCCATACCAGATTCTTATCATTCACCCATCCATACCGGATTCTTATCATTCAGCAATTTTGACATTGTCTCTGGTATACTATCTGACTTTGACCAGATCAGCTTCCAGTGGTAGCCTGTTTGGCTTTCTCACTTTTGTTTGCCATGCCATTTCGACTTGATAAGAAGCATCACAGAACATGGGTTCTTTTTCATGTTAAAAAGTGTGCTTTTTAAGTGCATGTAAACGGCACATACAAACAAAAACAAAAACTCAAACCGGATCGGGCAGAAAACATAAAGCAAACTATTTACAAACAACTAAATCAAACAAAAAATTATGTTCATTACAGTAATAGAACCATATGTACAGAGATTTACACACACATATACATATACACATATATACATATTTACAGCATATTTACAACTAAGTACCTCACAAGCCACCTATGTACAAACACAGTCCTATTTACAAATTACAGTAGTTTCATATTTACAAAATCGATATTTACAAGTTGACTACCACCCGGTCCGCCCTCACTGAAACAAGTGGACCCCATCGCCTACCGAACGCCGAACTTGGCAAACGAACGAAGTCCGACTCCACCCTCAGCTTAACCTCCGCCCTCACCGATGGCTGCATTTGGGATTAAAAATTTCAAGGCAAATTTAAGACCACACTTAACAGTGTCGTTGTCATATTTAGATATAAACATGTATGCTGTGTTCCAGAGATTTATAAGGTGATCTACGAAACATCCACGGCAGTTCCAGTTTCCGACCTTTCTTCAGGGCCCTTACTGGGACACTGTCCTCTTTTCAGAAGGCGACAGGGGTAGACTGAATCCTACTAAAACCAAAGGAACGACTCCGTCTAGGTAAGTGAAGGTGGAAACAACTGCCCTTCGCGGCATCGTGGGTGGATGACTCCATGGAAATCAATGGCGTATGGTTTGGTTATGGGTCTACCGAGTCACTTTACCCGGAATGAGAAAGCGGACCTGGTGGAAGCTAGGTTAACAGATTTCTGTAACTCTGCTGCGGTGTGGTGCTGGCAGTAGGACCGTCTAATTTGCTTGTGGCAGGAATTGATGTTGAACTTGCTGATGCGATGTCATGCATTTCTTAGTTTGTTGCTGGGCTTGCTGCATTAAGCTGTTTTGATGTACTGGTACCCATGTTTTGGAGGGTCGATGCACCTGTGGTGAGGGTTGCCAATAGAGGACCGCTCTGTGAAGGCACGGGATTATCAGTCACAAGATCTGCCTCTGCTCGCTGCATCTGATTGATGGTGTAATAAATATGGCCCTAGGGAAGGGCAGTAGAAAACAGGAGACCCAACGTTGACGTCGAAATTTAGACCGATTGCTCAACTGTTCAATGACCATAAATCTAAGGTTTAAAACCGAATGGCCTTCAAACGAAAAATGGACAGCAACGGGCTTTTCCAGATCACTGCGAAATTGCTTTATAGTAGAGCAGTGAGTATTCATTCTCTGCATGTCATTTTCAGTCTCACCCACATATTGCAAACCGCATGTAACACACTGAATTAAATAAATTGCATTTATTGACTACATTTAGTAGCCTGGCGAATCTCAAAGGATTTACATGTAAAATACTGAGTTACCTCAGTATGACAGCATGTCCGGCGGGTTCTCGTAATACATTTTAAACAGCCCTTTGTAGACTGACGAGTCCCTGTGTGAGGGCAATTGCAGCACGGACTAAAATAGCCTTCAAATTGGGTGAGAGTTAGAACGATAACACTGGAGGATTTGGGATGACTTCCATTATACCGATGTGAGATTAGATAATAGACGAATGCTTAAGTATAAATCAATTTAGTACGCTATGTCAAACAGTTTTAAACATTGGACTAACCAGGAAGGTGATATTCTACTATCACGTCCCTGGACTAACACATTAGCAAGCTTTTTAAGTACGTAGAAACAGGCACTGTGAAACAAAAGAACCCCAGACCCAAACAAAAAATCCTGTCGGATCACGAACACAATGCCAAACAAAGTATACGCACCATGCCACAGGGAACAAAGGAGTCTTAGTTACTACTGTGATTCAGAACCTGCCACTGCAGCCAACCCCAAAACAACACCCTAGCCCAACAACTACAAAACACCCCAAAACAAAGTCCCATCCGTCAGCCACACGTCCAAAGGCTACCACACGCCCGAGGACACCACGCCCGAAGGCAACACCACGCCCAAAGGCAGCAACACTTATAAAGCACTGGGCAAATACAAGCGCACCTTGCCCAAGGGTGCCCCAGAGGCAGTTGTGGCAAAGGGTATCTCATTAGTCCCACGTCTAAACAAATTCCACAACTCGATGCAGTTTTAAGTCCTACCCTGGACCTATCTCGCATCGAGCACCCGTTCCACGGGCTTCGTGGATCGGCTCCTTGTGTAGATCTACCGGCTTGTGTCGATTGTCGTTCACACCTCCATCCTTCTCTCTAAACAAATCACCGAGCTTCGTGCACAGGTTAACTGATTGCCTATTGTTCCATTTGGAGACCTCTTTGGGTTGAGGCAATGACCATTCTAAAGGTACTCCGCAATGGGCCAGCTGATGCAATGCTTTGAAACGGTGAGAGAAATTTCAAAGATAAAGCATTTATGTGTAATGCAGTTACAAAAAAGGAGATGTTATAGTGGCTTTGCTTTTTAAGTACGTAGAAACGGGCACTGGGAAACAAAGGGCGAGAACCCAAACCGGACCGGGGAAAAACGCAACAGCAAGCTATTTACATGCACCTACCAACAAAAAATTGTGTTACTATGTACAAAGGACTATATATAAAGGGGAGAGCTTTTTAAGTACGTAGAAACGTAGATGTTATAGTGGTACATCCATTGGAAGGATATTATTCCCCGACTGGGAATGAGAGTCGTCATGGCAGGAAGATTGGAATATTCTTTTCAGCAAAGACAATACATTCCTCTCTGGGACTCTCAAATTTTGTGCTTTTCATTGGATTTCTGGATCTTAAAAATACCGAAATTTAGTAGGCATCGACTGTTGAAACAAAAGATTGCAGTCAGGTGAAGTTACCCACGTCTACTAAAGGAAACGCTGTATGCCTGTACTGTCAATAAACCAATGTTTATTAAAGGGAAACTCCAAGTCACATTATGCACTACAAGCAGACGCCGCTATCACAGCGCCGTTTCATAGTAAGAACCTACAATCCTGGACAAAAATACATGGGACAGCACCCCCGCTCCCCCGTTCAATGTTGAAATTCGTTAAATTTTGAATATCTTTTGGTCAGGACAACATTGAGCTGGGGGAGGGGTGTCGGAAGACACATCTATCTAAGCAGTTGCTAATTTTGTACGAAAGTGTCCCATCATTTTTGTCCAGGATTGTCTGAAGTACTGTACACATATATATGGGAGGAAAGTATGATACGGTAGAGTAGAGAAACGTTCAATATTTTTTTCTTCCGGGTTTTTTTTTGGGGGGTTATTCCCGAATTAAAATTCTTCGTTAATTTCAATATCTATACGAAGATACTGTTTTATATTCTTGGCTGACAGAGAATAAACTTACCCAACCAGACGTTTGCACATTAGGTATGTGTACAATGTAGTATGAACAGTTTTTGATTCCTTGCAGAAGGCAGGCAAGGAATCTATGCGATGGTGATGTCTTGTGTGTGTATGTGTGTATGCGTGTGTGTATGTAACGCCTAGCTTGTAGTTAGTTAGATGGGGTTTAACGACACACCAGCACGAATGTGTTATATAGTGTCAGCTAGATAAAAAGAAAAGGTAATGGTGAGGTGAAAATCACCTAAAAGGAAAAACGATTGGATTGGGCAAAATTCTACTAAGACAAGACAAGGTGGGAGTCAAGTCAAAATTTCATATAAAGGTTGCTTTCTTTGAGAAAGTCCAGAATGAGCGAAGGGTCTGTGTGCTCAAACGTCTTCAGGTTTGGCACAGTGTAATAATTCTGACGAATATGTGAGTATTCATAGCAGTCAACGAGAATGTGACTGACGGTGACAGCACAGTCACAGGGGATACAATATGGTCTCTCATCACCGTGGAGCAAATAAGCGTGGGTTAGGTAAGTGTGACCTATGTGAGCCCTAGTCAGTACCAAATCATCTCTCCGTTTTCTGGGGGCTGCATTATCCACAGTTCCGACCGTTGGTTTAACTTGGTACAATTTGTAAACATGCCTAGCTTGTAAACACGATATCTCGAGATAGCAATGACCGGCACCTTTCGTGTGGTATATAGATTTGTCATGTTGAGAGGAAGAACCCTGTTGTTTTTGGTGGAGGTCAAAGGTCATGTGAGGTCACCAGAGACCGAAAACTGTAAACACGTTATCTCAAGATGGCAATAACCAACACTTTTCATATTTGGTATACAGATTTTTCATGTCAAGAGGAAGAACCCTATTCTTTTTGGGAGAGGTCAAAGGTCATCTGAGGTCCCCAGAGGGTAAACTGAAAACCTCATAAACGGCTTGTGAACACGGTATCTCGAGATAGCAATGACTGACACTTCATATTTGGTACATAGATTCCTCATATTGAGAGGAAGAACCCTATTGTTTTTGGTGAAGGTCAAAGGTCATTTGGGGTAACCAGAGCTAAAAAGCCGAAAAGCTCGTAATCACGATATCTCAAGATAGGAATGACGAACACTTTTCGTTTTTATAGATTTGTCATGTTGAAAGAAAGAACCCTATTGCTTTTGGTGGAGGTCAAAGGTCATTTGAGGTCGCTAGAGGTCAAAGAACGAAAACCTTGAAATCGCGATATGTCAAGATAGGAATGGCCGATATAGATTTGTCATGTTGAGAGGAAGAATGCTGTTGTTTTTGGTAGAGGTCAAGGGTCACCAGAGGTTAAACGGCGCAAACCTTGTAAGACTTGTTATCACGATATATCAAGATAGCAGTGACTGGACACTTATTTGATATATAGATTTGTTATGTTGTGAGGAAGAACCCTAAAGTTTTTTGTGAAGGTCAAAGGTCATTTGGGGTCACTGGAGGTAAAAAGCCGAAAAGCTCGTAATCGCGATATCTCAAGATAGGAATGACCGACACTTCATATTTGGTGTGTAAATTCGTCATGTTAAAGTGATATTACCTGTACAGAAAAAGGTAAAAACATAAGATGTTATTTTTCTCTTTATCTGTTAAAATACTGTTACGATGTACACTGAATGAGATATACCTGGAAATGATCTGACATGACAATAGCAACTGTCAAAACTAATGGAAATGTTGCAAAACCGTTAAAATTTAGAAAGAATTTTTGAAAAAAAAACGTTCTCATTAAAACAGCTACGCCACGCCTACATGTGGATATGTAATGAATATGCAACACCAAAGAGCAAGGTACAAGGGTCAACCTTCGAGCGAGGATCGTTATCAACAAACACGTAACGTTACGAGCCAAGCGATGTACTCTACTACACTCAACTGAAGTACGTACCTCGTATCTTACTCGCTAATTCGCTAAGTCCTGGGTAGGACTTTAAACTGCATCCGGTTGTGGAGCTTGTTTAAGCGTGGGGATAATGAGGTTACCCTTTGCCACAACTGCCTCCGGGGCACCCTTGGGCAAGGTGCACCTGTATTTGCCCTGCGCTTTTTACGTGTTGTTGCCTTCGGGCGTGTTGCCGCCTTCGGGCGTGGGGTCGCCTTCGGGTGTGAAGTTGCCTTCGGGCGTGAAGTTGCCTTCGGGTGTGTGGTGTTGCCTTCGGGCGTGTTGTTGCCTTCAGGCGTGGGGTCACCTTCGAGCGTGGTGTTGCCTTCGGGAGTATTGTGTTATCTTCGGGCGTTGTTGCTTTCGGACTTTTTTGTTGCCTTCGTGTGTGTGTTGCTGCCTTCTGGCGTGTGTTGTTTTTCTGTTTGTAAATCGTCTTGTATGGTGGGAGGGCTGGGGGTGTCGTATATGTTGGCCACAGATATTTTGTTTTGCTAGCTTAGTGTAAGGTAACTTTGTAAGTGATTGTAAGTAGTTCATGGTTTTGTTCTTGCCGGTCCGGATTTGGTTCTTCCTTGGTTGATAGTTTGGTTTGATAGTGTCCGTTTCTATGCACTTAAAAAGCTCACTCGCTAATTCACGACATAACTACTTCACATAGACCTATTCCATTTATTCCGAAATCCGTAGTCATCGTTTGGAAAGCAATATTCGGTTCCTAATAGCCAAACTGAATAAAAAGAGGACAGCGGAATCATGGTAAGTACTTTCCATCGAGGGTACTTCCGAGCATAACCTTCGAAACTGACGATCCATATAGGTTCTATTTTAGTAAGAGAAACGAACGACGGTACGGTGTAAGGCTTTGAATACTACTAGCCTTCAAAGTTTAGAGTTGTCTAACACACATACGCATAGCCTAGGAAAACGGCATTCCGTAGGCTATGCTAATTTCGTGGAACCAACAGTTACATTTTCCCAGTCTGCCGCATTTCATCACCGAGCTGAACTAACGTTCGGTTGGATTGTGTTTGACCAATAACGTTAAAATTAACTTTTTAGGCCTATAAATACCAGGCCCAATGGTAGAAATGGAGAGCCTGAACACCAGCTGAAATGACCCAAGTTTTAGCAAAGCATCACAGTAAAACATAAAATTCACAACACGCACGCAGCAAATTGCCTAGTCATAGGCCCAGTATAGGCTTCTCTAATGTGGTATTGTACAACACTATAATGCAAAAACGAATCAAAATAGGCCTGAGCTAGGCCAAAAATGATTTTCGTGAATTAGCCCTGTGCCTCACTTTCAGGGGGTTGGTTCCATTCCGCCCTCAGTGGCTTCCACAGTAAAATATTGCCTTTCGGCCAACATACTACCATGGCAATTACCATTAGGCAGTAGGCCTACTGTACTTTTTCATGTCATTTCTTTTGGAAGATCAATCAGTGTCAGGCTAAAGCTTACATGATTAGATTGTTGCATAAGTTCAATATAGCTGTGAAACAGAAATTCAAACATTAGAAATAAATGGCGAATGGATTAGGTTCTAACCTGACCCTTAGCCTACCACTGACGATCAGCATAGACTTGTCAGACTATAGAGATTTCATAACAGAAAGCAGTTCCTATTTTTACATTTCTATGCTAGGAACAAGAACAGCCAGTTCGAGGTAGGGGTCAGGGAAGAAGAGGGAGGGGACAGCCTAGAGCTGCAAGTGGTCAGGGTAGACGAAGATTGCGAAATGCTGAAATCCAACAACAGCAGGAAGAGAGGACAATGAGACGGGAACGTGTTAGAGTATGTGTTTGTTTGTTTGTTTGTTTGTTTTTTTTTAGAGTATATTTTGTTGCTTGCATTCAGGCTTGTATTCAAGTCGCGACTCGAGTCACATCTCGGCAACACTACCTGACTTCAATTTTCCCCTATTGAAATAACACAGACTCGAGTCAAATCATTTGTGTCGAGTCCCTAAAATAGTTCCAGTTGACTTGCTGAGAAGAGAAGGACTTGAATACATCTCTGCACGCATTGCAGTAGAGCTCTACCAAAGCTAACATGTTTGACCAGTTCAAACTGCCTGTGTAAGATGTGGTAGTTTATCCTCAATTTTACTCCTTATACATTTTTCTCTTTATGAAAGATACTAAACCATTCGAAAATGGTATTTAACTAGATCTGTCTCTGGAATGTTACATTAATTATTCATCAGGACGGAAGTTCTTTTGCTGCAACAAACCCAGATACAGTATTGCACCACATTAATTTTTCTGTAAACTTAAGTATGGTATATTTCTCTTTCCATGTGTCAGCTACAGGCACAATGAAGATAAGATTTAGACATGGATGAAATAATTGGCAGTTACCCTTATCTCCATAGGCCATGATTGACAACCTTGATCTAGAAGCAATGAGAGGACTGTTGAGGAATTTGGCAGAAAGGCAGCCAGCCCTCATCCTTGATATCTGGGAGCAGCAACCTCAGGCTGAGGGTCCTGCACGACAGGAACAGCCTCACTGGTGCATGTGTGGCAAGTGTATGGATATGCCCACTGTAGAGGAAGAGTTGTGTTGCAGAGGTGGACAGGACAACTGCCTATCATTGGAACCGGTGAGTTACTGCTGAAATGACATCCACCATACTGTCAGCGTTTACGCTAGGGCGCCAGTGCAGGATTCACGCAAAACAATTGCCAATTATCAATGACAATGTCAGGGAAGGATTATGTAAACATTGTCTTTATTGAGGTCAAAATGATTGCAAATTTAGATATCAATGCACCATAGTTATTCATATTAAAACATGTAACTTTCTGGTTCAGAAGGGATGGGGTTAGGAGACATTACCAAGAACTTCATGCGGTCACCGTCTGCTTTGCTGCAGCAATACCAGAAATGTCTGGTGACATCACCTATCCATGGGAGAAGGGGCCTGTTGGCAGCCTTTTTGGAAACCTAAAGAGAATAGAAGATTGTTTGTATACTCAGAAATCAGTCTTTTGCATGTGAATGTTCCATTAGGTATATTCTTTCTTAGCCTGTATAAAATAAAACCACAATATCCATGGATACCAACATAACAAAAGGGACCTCACTGTACAGAGTTGTATGCTATGCTTTTGTAGACCTGTGGTATTTCCTCATGCAGGCCAGTGCAGTAAGGTGGCTTTTGATGAGCAAAGGGTCAGGAGAAAGCTGGCAACTTGCATGTAGTCAGTTTGTGCTTAAGGTCAAGAGATGTGTCAAAATTCACTAAGTGGTAAGATTTTACACATAAGTTATAATGGAAGTGAACAAAGCACCGGTTTTTGGTAGAAACAGGGTACACAGTATCTGTGATTAACATGCATTTTGCGAATATGGATGCACTAAATGATGAACATTACTTAATTCTGATGGTGAACATTTAATGTTTAATAGTTGTAAAAAGGGTTTCAGGTGTTCCGGATCAGAGCCACTTTCACTTTAATTTTTACATAAATCCTCTTGCAGTAGCCAAATTTCATTATACACAGCTTATTTAATTGATTATATTGGGGGCTCCACCCCCCCCCCCCCACCGGGCCAATTGAGTGCATGTTGCACACAAACAAGTGCACTGCCACTTGGGTACCATATCTACAATATAATATCATACCTCTGCCATCTTCTTTGCAATGTTTTTGGCACCATGCCAAACATCGGATGAATGGTCTATGTCCGGCTGTTGCTCTAAAGATAAAAGCAAAGAAGGTGTCAGAACATGTTGCAATCGAGGAACAATTCAAGATGATGGAATTGAAATAGCACATATAACAGGCCATGCATGGAGCAGTGCATATGTACCAACAGCTTCATCACTTGTCTATTCAGCTCAAGCCATCCTGCATTTTTGCTTGATTTAACTGTGTATTACAAAATACAGTAAGCATTTTTTAATGGATGGCAATAGTATGTAAGTAAGCAAATTCATATGCCTCTGTCATGATGCTTAGGAACTGAAGCCAAATATA
Source organism: Holothuria leucospilota (assembly GCA_029531755.1). Taxonomy (NCBI): domain Eukaryota; kingdom Metazoa; phylum Echinodermata; class Holothuroidea; order Aspidochirotida; family Holothuriidae; genus Holothuria; species Holothuria leucospilota. The sequence continues at coordinate 15,928,821 of CM055961.1, forward strand.
AAATTAACGTTAATTGCCATGGATACCTTCTTGAAATACTACTCACTCCATGTACACAAACCCTTTACAAGTATGTTCTTCGTATATTGCTGTGACTATCTATATTACTTTCACTATCAAGCCACTGTACATGAAATCGATGTGAATGACAAAAAAATACTTTCCTGTAGCAACAATGAGAAAAAAGGAATACATTAATTTTAAGATTATGTTCTGCACGAAGCAGGGGTTGTGATGAAAGGTGAGAAACTTACTCAAGTATGCTCTAATTGAAGGATGGGCATCAGTAACTACTTCCTTCACTACTAAATTGTTGTCTTGCAATGTCTGGAGGGACTCTATAAAAGCTGCCTTCTCCATATTTGGGGACTTGAGACCCACTTGTCTCTTGTCAACCACCGCTACGTGCAGAATGTCATTCGTGTCATAGTCCATGCATGTGTATGTGCAGTACTGGGCTGAGAAGCCTGGACTGTCGTTTCTGCCATCACCTGAATGAGACAAAACGCCACTGTAAATATTTTTAAAATGGCACCAATTATAGCAAATAGCTTTTGAAGAATAATCCCCAGGTAAAAAATCGAAGTATATAGTTGGTGTGTCTGAGCTGTCCGTGGACCAGTCTATGTGGTACACAATGATGTTTTCACCACATGAAGGTATGGACATCTCCATTTTAGTTTAATCACAAGTGTGGTAGTGTATGCAATTATACTACTGACAATCATTTGTAATCATGACCCAACATACCATATATGAGATCATACAATTTCCACTTCCTTTGAGGCTACATCTCCAAGTTTACACATGTCTTTCATTTGATGTCTCCAAGTGGCATGACAGATCAATACAAGACAACAGTCTCTCATCATGATGTACATGCATATGAGTTTTTTTTCCCCACATCACGATTGCACTAGTATGCAGCTTTTAATTCAGGGCAATTGAGAACTATGTGTAAGGTCCTCCTTAGTCAGAAGTACTGATAGTGTTGTTTACAACCAGAGCTTGCATACATGTATATGTGTATGATGACTTCATACGAGGCCAAACTGAATTCAGATACAGGTTATCCTATCATTTCAGTTACAGTATTAACCATGAATCATTACTGACCTGAAACGATAACTTCACGTCCCTGTCGTGCATCTAGGATCTCTCTCTCTGCATTCCGTTCCAATACTCATTGATGGCAGGGCAGGTATAAGTTCTCTGGATATAATAGTGGAGATTTGAATTACACATCCCCAGGTTCAAACACCTAAACATCATTCTTATCTTGCTGAAATTGTTGCCAGAAAGCAGTATAGCTGCTGAGAGGCCTATGTCAGCAAAGTTCCGTCTCACTTTGGGCTGCGAGTTCCATTTCTTGGAAATGTGCCCATGCTCACATTCCTGGAAGAATGAAAAACAACATTTAAATTCTGAAACTCCCTGACATATTACCACAACTGCTGGTCTGAGAGAGTGAAAACGAGACAAAATAGCCCTGCAATACTTCATCAAAATACAGATTGCAACAACTGTGACAATGTTGTCAAATCTATCCTTTGTTATGCATTGAATCTAGCCTCATGTAATAATATTTTAGCACAAAATGAAGATATGTGGTACCACAGTTATTTGAAACAAGGTAATCTGTGGTCATAGCTACAATACAGGGTCGAATAATTCAGACATCACCTGATACCAAAGATTACATGTAGCACAGGGGTTCCAACTATGGGCAAAACTTATTGTGACAGCCATGATCTGGCATCAGCTGAGCATGGGATAACTTGCTCATGTTAAGTTGCATTTCTTCTTTTCCCATACCTCCTTTGGGAGGTATAAAGGAGGTATAACTTTGAAATGAGAGTAAGCAGATAGTAATTACAGACCATAAGAATAAAAAGAGTGCTGGAAATTTTTAAAGCACTTTGCCAGGAGGTGTATTGACCAGACAAAAAATGGGACAAAAATATTATTAAGGGGAGATTGCCAAATCTTCCCGACGGATTCCGAAGGATTGAACTCTGGCCAGTCTATTCACTTTGTGCATCACCGTGAAATGAGCAGTACAGACACTGCTGGTCAAGTCTGTGGCATTATGCATGCATGGGAGGTGCTTACACACACTTCCATGCGATGAACAAAGGAAGGCTTAAGGCTGCATGCCAGAGGTTGTTGCTAGGTTCTATTGTGGATCAAACAAAAGCGCGATCTGTTGTGTGTGTGAGTCAAACCACAAATCTTGCAGTCACTGAGTATTAGATGTTTGTAAACTTTTTATAGTTCAAGTCCATACACCCTTCAGTTTGACACGAAGCTACGGTGACTGAGCGCTCAAGTGTGAAGACCAATGGCTTTTCTTATGTTATTTGAACCAGAATAAATTCGTGTATTTGTGTGTGGGTGTCTTTTCTTATACTTGATTTTTTTCATGAATTTCTGTCATGTAGATGTTAGTATGTTTTGCAATGTAAATTACTTTGTTTTGAAAATTATTTGCTGCTATACGTCCAAAGGAAAACTCGCCGACCGTAACCATAGTTTTGTTTACAAACCAAGAATTAATCACTATGTGAAGAAAATTCCCGGAACATTGAACGCAATAAAAAAAAATGTTATGCTCTGAGGCATTCAAGCAATTACCTTTGCTATAAGGATCGGATTTTTAATATGCATAAATGGTGAACAAAGTTCTGAATATTTTGAGATCCTACATTCTCAAAAGAAATAGAAAACGCCTGTTGCACGGAAGGGTAATGCTGTCAGCGTTTCAGCAGCTATGTCAGAGGATCTTGTGCCTGTGAACAGGGACCGCGGCGACGGAAGGGTGGGCATGGGGCCTTACGACCCGCACTTTTTCTGCCGTGGGCATTTTGAGCCGCCTTAAGCTGGGAACTGGGGATTTTATTTTTTTGGAACATATTTGCCGACTTGAAAATAGGCCCGCGGTCGCTGGTGAACTAGCCTGTTTAGATAAAGCTTCGGGAAAGGATCCCGTGACTTGTAAAAGTACATTTAAAACAAACTTTTGTTATAAAACTTACTCGAATACTGTCTTTAATGAAAAGTCCACGCAACTATTCGCGGATTTCTCACTGCAGGCTGAAACTCTTTCTTCTGCAGCCATCCTACTAAGGACCAAACAGTTTGCAGCCTGAAATCTATGCGGCATTCGACTCATAAGTCGCCGGCCATACATACACTTCATGTAAACAAAACATGCATTATAGCCAGGCCCGTATGTTGATTCTGATTCCTTCTGTGGTCCGCACCTCCTTAACCATTATGGTCCAACCCATCCAAAGAATAATTCACTGTGATTTGTCATACTGTATGACGTAACGACAAGACTGATGACGAAATGAGAAATTGATGACGATGATGCTGAATGACAGATATTCAGTGCATTCTTGAAAACTTCCGTACATGTACCCGTAACGTGTGCGTACATGTAATATTACTTAATATTATAATGTGACTTCCACCCTCCACTTTGATAATCATTTCAAAATGACCCAATTGTTCAGAATAGATTACTGCTTCCCACCACAGCCATATTTAGCTTGATCTCTTTGCAAACTTTTCAGTCCCAATCCGCGGCCTCAGTTTCTGTCGTTCGTTTCAAAACTAATGGAACGCGCAAAGGTAGCAACGGAGACCCGCTACGTAGGCATCACATCACTGGCAAAATCGGAGGCTGTGGTCGCCATTTTGCCAAAAATAATTTGGGCGAAATAGGGCCTTATTGGGTGTTTTCTTGGAATCTGTTAAGGTCAAGTTTTAGTTTTAAACATAAGACATGTGGTAATGGGTGTACTTTTGTACAAAATGTTTATTTTCTCAACAAATTCATGTGTTCAAAATTTTGTCAAGTCGGCACGATCCGTTATGACGCAGTTCGAACTATCCGTTATGACGCAGTTCGAACTTACCGTTAGGCTACTAGTACTCGAATCACATTCTATGTTGACCTATACCGGGAAGGAAACTAATAATATCGCAATGCCCCGTTACATTGCGCTACGGGCTTCTCTGGAGGTCTTGGGAACAGTAGCGTAGTCCAGGATTGTGTAATGGGGGAGTACAACATGAGGCAGAGGTCTGTGGGGGGGGGGGGGTCTCTTTGGAGAAGAAAGCTTTCTTATCCAAAAGGAGAAGAAAGCTCTCTTATCCAAAATCTTTTTGCAATTATGGATAAACTTAATTCAGCATGTTTGGAAAGAAAAAATCTGGAACCGGTTCCAAATGCTTGGTACCTCTTCCTGTAAAAAAATATTTCTGCATGCATGTTCAGAAATCTGCTTGCGCGTTTGCGAATCCTTTCCGTTACGGAACATTTTTTCAAACAGTGACATTTTTTACGCATGTTAAAAAAAAGAAAATTTTTAATTGCGTGACCTTTGAAACCTAGGCTCATATCAGTTACCCTGAAACTTTATGAGTCTTTTATATGCACAAGGGAAAAAAGAGAAGGGGGGGGGGGGGTCATTTACTTTCGAAAATCTCTTTGAAAGTATGAATAAATTTCGTAAATTTCGAAAGGAAAAATCTAGAACGTTTGTCCTACAAATGTTTTCCTATTCCTCGGAAAATAATTCCGCACGTTCAAGTTCGAAAGTAGCCTATCCTGGCAGGTTTGCAAATCCAATTCCAGTAACGCAGGGGCGTAGCTAGGACGAAACTTTTAGGGGGCCTAGGTATCACATGGGGGGTCACGGCATTGATCCCCGTCCTTAATTCTTACAAATTGTACTAGGATACACAGTTTCTGGGGGGGGGGGGCTACCTAGCAAACATCGGGGGGACCCAGCCCCCCCCCCCCCCCCCCGTAGCTACGCGCCTGTCGTGACGGAACTTTCGCAACAACTTCCGCATGTTCATCATTAAACCATGTCCCTTCTTTTAATATTTTGTTGATATTTCCACACCATTGAATTATGAACTTGTGGAACTAGGCTTTTTTTGGAACAAAAACCACGACACAAAAGTCATAACAAATACCAAACTTAACACGCAAACCATTCTTTAGATGCGATTGCAATGATAGGTGCAACTAATGCCTTGTGGAGTATTGATTCTCCAATTAACATGTCTGGTCCAGGTTCGCACTGTTCCAGATTATTCAATAGTTGTATAGGTTCAAAGTAAAACCGCACCAATCGCAGGGCCACCTTTCAGCCTTTTGGGTGGAATGACCAGAAGATATTCATTGTGTTTTGGAAGGTACGATCTGTTTCAGCGTCATTTGTACCTTGCTTGCGCAGCAGTTGTAAAGATTTCAAAGCAACGCAGTATATTACTTTGCAGTCTAGTTATCAACAACAGGGTTCAGTTTACTATGGCATTCTGGCAAGATGAAAATTCTTGCGATTCTATACTAGACTTTTCATTAGATACAATTGCTTTAGACGAGAATATTAATTTCGAGCAAGAGAACAATTTCAATCAGACTTTGCAGTTTGTTGCGCCAACCGTCACAGTACCACCACCAAAGAAGAAGGCGACACACAAATAACGCGCCAAGGGAAGGAGCTGGACGGACACCTTTATCTGAGAAATTCCCGAACTTATTAGCTACGTTAATGACTTTGTTACCAGAACGGTTATGCAGCAGATAGTCGAAGGAGAAGTACAACTGGAAGAAGTTGTGGCGTCAGCTTGGATCAAATCACAAAGAGAGTGTTAGAATCTGAGCCCAACACAAAGCTTGAAACTCTTCATAAAACAACCATTCTCTTCTTTTGTTCCACCGGCCTGAAGTCTCTGACCGTGCCGCCTAACAAAAACGTTTAATGTCCGCCAGACGATACAAGGGCAAACGTGAATGCAAAGTACCCCCTTAAGCGAACAATGGAGCGAAAGGAGTGTGATGACGCACATTACTACGCAAGCAGGGTAAAATACAGGGTAGAATTTGCTTCAATAGTATAGTAGAAAAAGAAAACTGTGCTGCTATGTTCTTGTTGATACCAATGAATCAAAGTCAACGCTTAGGGTGCTCTTGCAGTGAGTTCCGTTATCACCAAAACAACAAATTGTTCCCAACGAATGGGACTCCCCCTAACTTACCGGACCATGACTTTCCCATGCATCAGGGTAATAAAATTTCTCTGTTGGATACATGCCAATTGATAGCTGACACGGAGCCAATCTGATATGGTCAAAGATGAAGCCGGTAGAGGACCATTATGTTTTTCCACGAGGACGTGGTCCGTCATACGTCATCAGTCGAGTACAGAAAATACCACACGCTGACAATCCAAACCCACGCAAAATGAATTGGTTCCTATCATTACTGACCTCATGAGTGAAGGAAAAAACAAATGGTGGTTTTGCTTGTGGACGGAGGGCCCTGACTGGAACCCTCGTTCGTGGGCAGTACTTCCTATATCTCTCTCAGAATCTTTCGAGATTGCAACTTGGACTTGCTATGTTACACACTCCTATGCCCAGGTCAGATGCCTACAACCCAATAGAACATCTCTGCGGCACCTCTCTCCAAACATGCTCACAGGTGTAATAATTTCCAGATCATCGTGATGGAGAAGATCCGCCGTCAAAAGCAGGGGAGGGATATCAGTTCACAGGAACGACTTCGAAAGGACCAGGCAGGTGTTCGACGCACAGCTATTTCAGTCATTGAACCAGTTTTTGGGACGGCAAAATTTTCTCAGTGGCCCACCGTATACTTCTACGTCACAATCGTGTGCAGCTCCGGATTTTCCTCTACAGAGACGTTTACGACGAACATACTCGCAGTTATGAAGTATCCCGCTAAGACTGCCAAAGATACCACTATTCTTGCCGAGTTAGAATTTGCCTTTACTCATGGTTGATAGGCGCAATGGAGAGTTTTCACATGATGAAGTGTGACGATCGTAGCTGTGGTTCATTGTGCATCAAATCCACCGATGGGGAAAAAGCGATGGACATTCTTGTCAGAAATTCGTGCACATGGTGGGATGCCCTCTCCATCCCTCAGTTCCTCAAATGACGGACATTTTCTTACCGTACAGGGAATGCCATGGATGCCCCTCATGTGATGGCCAGAGATAATGGTATGCCACGGTTTTTTGAAAATAATAACTTTGGACGCTGTAACCATTGCTGCGTCGTTATGTGTTCCTTTCTGAAAACGGACTGACAGTAAAACCACATGTTCGTCATACACAAAGTAAGTCACACGGCCAGACTAAGATTGACCGATAAGGGGACGGAAAAAAATCCCTAAACGGATAAAATTGAATTGAACTTGGTGTACATGTATAATTTATGACAAATATTCGGTAAGGAAACCACTTAGTTTACTTGACACCTTACATATTTTGATAATTCGCCGGGAAATCGCTTGCCTTCTGTAATATAAAAGTTCACTTCTATCGAAAATAAACGTTTTGCGTTAATACAAGCCACATGTTTAATTACCGCTATATAATATTTTTTTTATCATAATGTATTATAATTAAACAATTGATGGATTTACTGTCGATGAAATTGATCGCTTTTCGTTGTTACTGCAAAGAACGGCAAGATCATAAGTAACAATTTGCTTTAGTAAAGAAATTAATGTTGAACTAAAACACATTAAATATGTATGCTGATATATGTGTATATTTTCAACAAGCGGGAACGTATCGAGGACAAATGTAAATTTTTCCGTTAACAATTCCTATCACTGTTGCAATCTTCCATTTATGCAAACATGTGTTAGATTTAAAATTACGTTATTCATCATAATGTATGATGATATTACATAAATACTGACAAAATGAGGAGAGTACTTTACAATGCAAAAATTTCCGTCTTTAATTGTAAAATATCTGAATTGTAACAATTATTGTAAAATGCTTTAGTATGAAAATATTTGGATAAGAGAAATTTTTCATTCCTGGTGTGGTGCTGTGTTAACCTAAATCATTTGAAATTATGAAAACCCTATAACAATAGAAAATGGATCTGTTGTGCATTATTTTAACAAGGTCGGGGTGAGGGTGGACACTACAGTCCCTTTCCTATCGTATCTGAAATCTCACGGCCCCCGGAAAACAAGATCAGCACACCCCGACTTCTGTCCGAGCAGTGGTCTGAATCACGTTTCAGCTCGGGAGATTATATGATACAAATGTGCATATTTATCAAAAAGATACAGAATCAAGCATGTTCATTGGGTTATTGTTACAGTTAGTAATAATATGTCTTTTTCTTGCAACTGGGGTGTTACCATATAATAAGACATATAGTCTCATAAAGCACCAAATCAATCAACTCAATTTGACAGTTATATGCACAGAAGATCCTAATTCAGGACATGTGGGTTCTGTTTGAAAATTAGGTAAACAATATTATTGTTTCTGAATCTTAATTTGCCGAGAGGGCACGAGCTTGTACTTTAACTAGTACAGTACATTCTTCAAAATGCTGGAAGATACTTGTAAGAGGGTGATTTGATTGCATAAGATACAATTTCTTTCCCTAATTAAAATTATTTATTAATGATCACCATTCATGTTCCGCTGAACGACGGAAAATAAGACTGCTTTTCACCGTGATAGCTTTGTATTTTCATTATCTTTCTTGTCCATGTCATAACTGAAGAAAGTTGATAAACGTGATTCAGAAGAACACAAAAGCCTAAGATTTTGTTTACATTCTGGAATAGAAATTTAGGGAGGAGGAAGTGAAGAGAGCTCCATATTTCATTCTATTTGCTATGGACCGTAATAGTCTAGTCTGTATTAGATAGATAAAGTTAAATTTTAATAGTACATTTGTACGGAGAATGACTTCGCGGAAACTAGTGCTAATGTCGCCGTCCCCCTGCTTCTAAAATTCCAGTGACGAATTAGAGCATCCATACACCAATACTGTGTGGGAGCAGTAGAAGATTCGGGGTAGAAATATTTGCACCCCAGCACCTTCCTTGAATACTTGTTATCATGGAAAAAGCTCACCCGTGACCTGATAAAATTGGAATGGACCGATCACTAGGGGCGGACTGCCACCCCCCCCCCCTCCTTTTTTTTTTTTTTTTTGTTTTTTGGAAAACAGTGGTGCCTTATATGCAATCTGGTGCTTACGGGGGGCATCCCACGAGACCTAAAATGAAAAAGGTTCGCGAGACCGAAGATCGAGAAAGGGTCCGCGAGACCGAAAAATAAGAAAAGGACCGCGAGACCGAACATGCGAAGCGTCCGTCCCCCCCCCCGAGACCGACAGAAGTAATAGTCCGCCGTATTGCTACGATCACATAAGTAATGCAGGCACCTGTAGTATTTACCTTTTAGCAAACTTAGTGCGGTTGCCCTGCAACACCACCCTTCTCGTCTTAAAGTTCCGGTCTCGTAGCAGCTGAGATTTTTAATTCGGCCTCCCTCGTCTCGTGAACCCCCTATTTCATTTTCGGTATGCGGAAGAACCCCCCCCCCCCCGTAGTGACACCCCCGTCGGTCGCTTTTTCTTGTACATGCGTCTTATTATAAACAGGCATATACATCTAATATATTATAAAAATGAAAAATCTTTCTCTCTCTCCAACTCTTCGGCATATCCCTGGAAGGGTGCAATAGGACTTCCTCCTAATGGTGGACTATACCCCCACTCCCACGCTGGTGACAGTCTCCTACCCCCAAAACGGCCAGCAAGCCCATGCCCAAGTTCAACCACTCAGTCACACGATGATCCTTACACCGCACATGATTTTCTATGGCTTAGTAACTCTCGCCTATACAGTATATAAGTTGCGGTCACAGTCGAATGACCTATATTGATTATTCCCGTGCACGCTTGCCAACACATGTGACGAAGGAATGCGTAGTTTATTTGCGTATGTGCGCTTGCTATGTTGAGTATTTTTAAATCTATAATAGAATGCATCAGTACAATAGACGAATTGCGCAAAACTTCTCAACAAAAATCGCTGTCGAGCAACACGGGTTGTTCCGACCACGCTTTCACATATGTTGGTCAAGCACTGAAATTACAGACGTATTTTTCTGTTAACTCTAGTTTATTTTTCCGATTCACGATATAAGATTGACCTTGCAAAATGGCTATAAAGTGGGAGTCAGAGTGGTTGGAACTAAAAAGAGATGTCGGAAAGATACATTATTGTTTGAAGAATGGGAAATTATTTGTGACAAGACGAAAGATTTGCAGCTGGGCGATATTGTAAGAGCAAAATGGAATCATCGGGGAGAATTTATGAGGGGCACGGTGTTGTCACCGTTGAGAGCCAAAGTTCACTAGGAGAAGTCAGAGTGCATTTCGAAGCCGACGAAAGCCTTGCGCGGCACAGAGATTCACTTACACGCAATCGATGTAGAGGACATGGATGACGATATGGAAGACGATATACCCTTACAGTTCGCTGCAAAGTCCACCATTCCCACTTCAAGGGAAACTGGAAAACAACGAAAAGGAAGAAATGGGGTGACAATATCTGAACATGAAAAAACAAATGGAGAAATGAAAACGCAAAGAAGCATTGAGGGACGATGCAGATGGAAATGGCCCGCAGCGAAAAGGAAGTTACGAGGTCGAAAGTGCGGAACATTGAAGATGTTGTGAAACATATTGAGAGAGGTTTCAGACTGAGGTCGAACGGCAAAAAATAGTTCTGTTTGGATGCCGTTCTGAACCATGGAAACACCGGGAAAACGCACGATATAATTGTTAGACGCATCAACTGCAAAACAAACCGCGCCAACAAAACAAAACAGGTACCAGTTGCAGTAAATGACGGAAAAAGAAAGCAATAGCATTCGGTCGGATGCAACGTGGAAACGTTGTCTCGTATACAAAGATGACAAAAGGTATTATCAGTTAGCTGTGAGTGCATATTCCACAAATTTTCTACAATCCAAAACTCCGTCAAGTTTCATGCGCAAGTTACTGAAAAGAAATGTTTTTCAGCAGAGACCACTAGCGGCGAAAGCCAACTTCCAATGGAGGAGATGTTTACTTCCATATCAACGGGAACACGGTGGAAAAAATGTCTAGATCGTGATTGGGTTCTCGCTGTTTTGGGACAAGTAGAGCGGGAGTTCCAGGATCAACGAGCGGAGTGAAGCTTTCGGAAACTAAGAGAAAGCCGTGAACGAAGAATGCCGATTCAAAGCATCAAGGAAAAATTCGATGCATGAAAATTAAACAGAACTTTTAGTTTTATAACACGTTTCGAAAATTAGAGTCGGGTGTGAATGAGTTGCAAGATTTGATACCTGTAGCATATTATATGAAAACTCTAGACTAGTGGCAGACCGTCACGAAGGAAGTAACTTGAAAAGTCAACGAGTATCTCCGCCAGGACATGCTGTATAAGATATATTACAACTAGGCCATATGCTTATGGCCATATACTTTGGAGTTACGTTTATAGTGTGACCCCGTGATAAAACACATTTGTCGATTGAGGTAGAGCAATTCACGATTTTGAACGTATGAAAGTGAATATTTTTACAGCAGTAATTTATTGCCATAATATGGTATACTAAGTCAAACATTTTTGTACGATGTGATCGTCCCACCCGATCAGCCATGTAATTTGAACTGGAGACATAAATAAGCCGCTGAGTGACAAAGTTAATTTATATACATGTACGTGAGCGAGGAAAGAAGTGGCACGTCTGCCCATCCCTCACACGACTTGAAAAGCACATATACCGAGGGCTATAGCAAAATCGTAGTCCAGTGTTTACGTACTCTGAAGCCCACGCCCCCCCCCACCACATCTCCCACACGTCGAATTTTGAATCGATGGTATGATGTTGTTCATTGAAACTTTGTATTTTCACAGAATGAGATATACTGTGACGTACGCAAGTGTTCACGAGTAACTATGGTAATTTTCATTTCAGTAAAAAAAGTTTGTAAATGAACATATGTACTATTACTACTCTTTATGGTGCGTGGTCTCATATCTGGAATGAAATTCCCCATGGCTTACTTTGCTAAAACTAACGTCATTGGAGTCCAACTCAAAGAGACCTCTCCTAAATTCATCAAGGCATTGGAACTAATGGGACTGAAGGTGCTTTGTCTGACGTCAGGTGGTGGATCAAGTAACAGAAAACTATGGGATGTTATCGGTTATTTAGATGGGGGGGGGGGGGGGGATTAACGACACACCAAAACGAATATGTTACATAGTGTCAGCTAGATAAAAAAGGGGAATGGTGAGGTGAGATCACCTAAAAGGAAAAAGGATTGGGCATAATTCTAAAATGTCTAGACAAAAGCAAACGTGGGAGCCATGTCAAAATTTCATGTAAAGGTTACTTTCTTTGAGAAACTCCAGAATGAGAGAAGGATCTGTGTGATCAACAACGTCTTCAGGTTTGGCACAGTGTAATAAGTCTGGCGGATATGGGGGTATTCATAGCAGTCAACGAAAATGTGGCTGACGGTGACAGCACAGTCACAGGATACAATATGGTCTCTCATCCCCGTGGAGCAAATAAGCATGGGTTAGGTAAGTGTGACCTATGCGAGCCCTAGTCAGTACCAAATCATCTCTCCGTTTTCTGGGGGCTGCATTATCTACAGTCCCGACCGCTGGTTTGACTTGGTACAATTTGTTCTCAGAGAGTGCAGTAATTTGTTTCATTGCCATTTTGCAATTTAAAAGAATAAGTTTTGGCTTCTCTTAGGTGTCAATGTACCCAGGTCAAAATCAAATGCCATACAATTTAGCTTCATCACTGCAGTTGTGAGTGTGGTTTTGGAATATTACACGATGGCTTGAGACCAAATCATGGGACTATTAAAACACTTGAGGGGCCTTTGAAGTGTTAGGATTTGTACCATATCGTGTTAAGGTGCTTACTTGAAACTCACGTAAGTCACACTTTTCAAACTTTAAAAGAAAAGAAGTTTTGGAATCAAATGTTTCCAAACGATGATAAGTTACTTTAACCCTTTACCCTACCTTTGCATATGTATTTCATCACTGTCTCTGGTATTACCTACTTGTAATATTAGTTTTGAAGAATTGAAAACAACACTACTTCTCTGCTTTCGACCATAACAAGAAGTGCTCGGCCCTCTCCTTTCTATTGTTCTAAGGGTAAATAAATGTTTGTGCTTTATATTCACTTCTTTCTGCTTCTAGCAAGTGTAACAATTTGATTTCTGATACAATTCGATCTCTAATTTTATCTGGGTTCTTCTGCTTCATGCAATGAAATTTGTCTTAACCTCCTCGTCCAGGCAATTTTCTTTGTGTAATATTGGTTGTAAAGAATTTAAAAAGGCACCTTTCTGCTTTTGACCAGGGCACGTAATCAGCACGTTTCCTGAAAACTTTCTTCCCTGTTAAGAAAACCACAGTAAATGTGGTGACTTAATTTACGAAAGACTGAGTATTTATGTATGAGCAAAAGGTTTCCCACCACTTAATAGCTGGACAACACTGTCAGCTATCATAAACTGCGCCCATAACCGACAAAAGAGTTAAGTGACCACTTTGACTTTCAAACTTCTCATAGGTACAGGGCATGGATCAGAACAAAAATAATCCTTCCCAGGCAAAATGAGTTTCCCCATTTCCTTGGAATAAACATTTTAGGAATCCTAAGATAGCAAGGAATCGTCGTTTTTTATTAAATTAATTACTTTTTTAGTGTAAATTAAAACCGAGTTCCCCTACAACGCACCGTCTTAAAAAGTGTCTAAGCATACTTAATTGACTTACAGTTTTCCTGCAGGGTCCCAATTTAATGAAATTTTCTACAACACCATTCGACGTCAAAGTATATTTGGAACGGAGCGTTACCAACTGATGTACTGAGTTTCTAGTACTGATTTGCTGATATTGCCGAATGATTGCGCATCGCGCGCCAAAATTTTTAGGGATGCATAGAACAGTAAAAGAACTGTACTCTTTAAGAGAAAAAAGGTCAACTGTTGATGCGACTGGTCCTATTCATGGTAGCATACATTGGATCATATTCGTCCTTTACGTCGGGAGAAATGATCAACTCCCACCCAATCCTTTACCGGAGTCGCAGGTGTATATATTGATTTCGACCTAAATTTAAACCAGTCCTAGGATAGAAGCATAGCCCTCATCAAAGAAGGTTAACAGAAAATACCAGAGAGAAAAATTGAACCGCACGGAGAGTTTGAACCCGCCATCAGCTGCTTTCCAGGCAGCGTCTTTAACCATTAATACTTAAAATCACGAGCTTTTCAATGATTGACCCCCGGCGACCCCAGATGACCGTTGACCTCCATCAAAACGTTTATCATCTCACTGTAACGCATCCACATATCAAGGATGAAATCTATCAAAGCTTGCTGCCTTGAGCTAACGTGTTAACAAGGTTTTCAGTGTTTGACACCCATTTACCCCAAATGACCTTTGACCTCCCCAAAACAATAGGGTTCATCTCCTCACTATAACGCATCCACTTACCAAGTATGAAATCTATCCAAGCTATCTACCTGGAGGTACCGTGTTAACAAGATTTTCAGACTTTGACCCCGGTGACCCCAGATGACCTCTACCTCCACCAAAAACAATAGGGGTTATCTTCTCACCGTAACGTATCCACATACTAAGTATGAAATCTATCAAACCTTCCTGCCTTGAGATACGTTTTAACAAGGTTCTCAGTGTTTTGACACCCATTTACCCCAAATGGCCTTTGACCTTCCCAAAACAACAGGGTTCATCTCCTCACTATAACGCATCAACATACTAAGTATGAAATCTATTCAACCTTCTTAACTTGAAATATCGTGTTAACAAAGATTTCATTGTTTGCCCTCTGGTGACCCAGATGATTTTTGATCCCCACTCAAAACAATAGGGTCAGTCCATCTCCTTACCATAATGCATCCACCTAATAAGTATGAAGTCTATCCAAGCTTCCTATCTGGAGATATCGTGTTAACAGGGTTTTCAGCCTTTGACCCCCGTGACCCCAGATGACCTTTGACCTCCACCAAAATAATAGGGTTAATCCTCTCAACATGGGGCATCTCTGTACCAAATTTGAGAACTCCGTTTCCCTTCCTGGGATATCGTGTTAACAAGTAGTGTCACAAACACATACACACGCCATCATGAAAGCAGTCGCAATAAAAACACGAACTGGGAACAAATGTTTTGCTAAATACCATTAGCAGAGATTTGTGTGGCAAAATATGGGTAGCATACAGTGATATGGGACGCTTAAAAATAGCACAAAATCAACAGTGAATGAGAGCATCTTCGTAAGGTTGGGATGGCAGGGATTACTGATTTACTAGAGGAACAGATGTATCCCAATCTCATGTGTGACACTAGGATTTGCCTGCAATGGGTCACTAAGCTCACTCATGCAAAGATTCACTTCACAGAAAAAGCTATGGTTAGCTCTTTTCATATTGGTGAATTTCAACAATTACCAAATTATGCTACAAAACTTTTACTAACTGCTCTGCAAATTCGTGGGATATCTCTAAAAGAGAAATACTACATTTTACTATTTTCTTCTTCACCCTCACATCACATCATGATCAATAAAACAAATCACCATGTGGTTATTTCTTTGCCCTTATCTTTGCAGGATGTCCCACCATCATCACCTATACAGTGCGACAAAAATGGTGTAAGTATGAAGACCACTTTTCAGCACTTTTAATAGTGCATGCCCACTGAACAACATGTGGCATTATTAGCAAAAATACACTGCACTTTACGCACATATACAATACATCAGTGCCTTAAAGTGCAGTTGTTTTTTATGCTAAGTGATGAATGTTGTGAAAAGTGGAAAGAGCCTACGTCTTACTTTTAGGTTCAGGTCGCCATGAATCACACCAACAGCTGATTTTCGATCAGACTAGGTCTTTTATTTGAAAGGCTAATGCATATTGCAAGGGAAAGCTATACCATATTTACTCTATTAAACGCCCCGGGGGCATGAATTTTCCAAAAAGGGGGTGTTTATTAGGGTTGAATTGTCAATTCAAATTATTATACAATAGATTACAGGTACCATATACTATACATATGCATGTACAATCGGCCTGCCCATTAAAAGTACTAAATTGACTTACTACAATTTAAGGGAGTTATTGATCAATGTCTAGTGGAACTATTGTACTTGTATTCGTAAGTTGTACTTGGAACTACATGGCACTTCCTACATCACAATGTGGCCTTAGGATTTCACAGTCCATTTAATTTCTTGCAGTTGTTTATAAGGTTTTGATCTTCTATCATCGTTTGTTTTTTATGGCTCCCTTTGTAGAAACGTGAAAGGGCATTCTTCTATGTGGAAGAACTCGAAAAACGTATGGCCCTTTACAAGAGGAAAAAGTTTTTTCTCAACGAAGGCCAACGTCAAGAACATTGTAAGTAAATCCCAGACATGCATCATTTTACTATTAACAAGAAAAAAAAAAAAAAAAAAAAAACAACAATATAGTAGCTGAGAGCATTGATATGAAGTGGAGGCTTTGGACTTGTGAACTTATCTACTACAGGACACTCATGATACACAGAGTCAATATTTTTCGCTTCAATCTACATATCAATTTTAATATGTAGTATGCTTCATTAACATATAACTTCAAGTGATATTGTTTTAATTTTTTCACACGCACTTAAATCTTGTACCTTTTTCTTTTCCTACTTCTATTTATGACTGGTTATCTATGAAGATAACAGTTGGCTGCGAAAATGGACACTGCAACAGGTATACGATAAGGTTAGATACACCTTAAATGATGAATAAGCTTGCCTATATGTGGTGACCACTTTCATTGTTTTCCGTTCCTTTTCGAAGCGTATCCAAAGTCTATAAAATACAAAATACGTGCTTTTTTAAGTGCATCGAAACGGCACATATAAACAAAAAACAAACTCAAACCGGAAATACTCAAACTCAAACAAAAACTCAAATACAACATACGTACTTCAGAGATTGCCAAATGAATCTTACTCATCCAACTGAAACTCACTTATCTGGATCGTACCTTTGGTAGACATTCCTATTTACAAGTCCACTTTTTGTGCCGATTTGAGCCATTTTTTTAACAAGTAAATATCTCAAGTACAATAATGCCATCTATAATACCTTCATGGCGCCCTCTTTGTCTTTATGAAGGCGTAATAAACACAACGTATGGTATATACATTTGCACGTGAAAAAGGGTGGTATATCTTGCGTCGTCCAAAAATGCGCATTAAGTAAACGCATTAGTATTGCGCGATACCCTTAATATTTGGTAAACTTTATTATTACGTGTGCGTACGTCATACTACTTGTACTTTTATTTAGCTGTATGACACCGAACCATGGACAAAAAGGAAACTGCACGCCAAGAATTTTGAAAGTGTTAGTGGGAAAAGTGTCAGATTGATAAATTGTCTCATCTTAATGCTTTGGAGAAAGTTGTCCAAACTTTACCAGGTGGGTAAAAGTAGTGCTGAAAACGAAGTCGCCCAGTTGCAGCTATCATTCCACCATAATGTTCTGAAGCACTTAATGGTGATCATTGAGGAGCAGGAGCTGTTTGGCTTCCCGGGCTGCAATTCGTATGTGTTTGCGAGGTATACTTAAGCAATGTGTCCTGAGTGCATTTGAGATGTTGCTGTCCTGGATCTTGACTCACCAGAGACAAACTTACCAAGATGGGGCGATATGCTGCTACAGTGTCACAAGTGTTAAGTTTGGGGAGTGGCTATTCATAAGCAATATTATCGCCAGCAACAGAACTTTACAAAGTGTCCAAGCTCTTACTCGCTATGGACAGAGGTGAAGAGGCTAGGTTCCGTGGAATGAAACTTGATATAATCAGAATTTATTGTTCTACAGAGCAGATGTATCCTTTGCCTGGGCAGGCGGGTGGCTGAAATAAATATTCCAAAGTCAAATCAGAATGATGCGGTCCATGAAGAAATGTGTTCATGGAAGTCTGTTGTGACTGTAAGTCTTGTTGCGGAACCATTTAGTTGTCTGCTGCCATCTATGTATTACTTGGAGGTACTGGAAAATTCCAGGGAGAATTATGCTAATTAGCTCGTGTGTTGACACTCACTATGTGTACTATGTTTTTGATTGGAATGTAAAGGAACCGAGATCGGAAGAAAAGATTCCCAGTTGGGGAATAAAATGTGACAGTAACGTTGTACTTTATTTAAGGAAACCTCTCGGCGAAATAAATCGTTTAGTTGAACCAGGAGAACTTTGTTTGTTTGTATTGTTTCCAGCGTTTGTCAGTTGGATCCGGAAAATTTTGGTGCCGAAACCCGGGACGGTCTTGAGATTTCCTTGACTGGAGAAAATAGTTTGACGTTACTGTGTGTAAGTGGCCTAGATAGACTATAGATGGCAAATAGGCCTATATTCGTTAGGCTTGGGCCTAACGTTAGTGCGTAAACCAGCGCAAACAGTGTTAATACAGGACTAGTGACAGTACTGTCCGACAGTACTGTAATATAAAGTACTGAGTTAGCAGGGTAATCATATCGATAGCAGTCAACACGTGAAGGTCTTAAGTGACTCGTGTTTTGTAGCATCATAACTCAGCCTGGAACACTATTAATAGCTCGATAGCCTACCCAAAGTTTGGCTTCAGTCTGAAGTAACAATGGAAAAGGCAAAGAAAACAAGAATGGCTGAGAAGGGTTGGTTGTCACGGGCAGCCAAGGAATTGGACAGTACCGTATCTAAAGTAGGGGTCACATCAGTGGAAATTGAAATGGCTTTATCAAACTTTAATCAACGCTTAGCAAAGGTGGATGGAGTTCAATCAACAATTGAGTCATTGACTGATCTAGCTGAAATTGACAAGGAGGTAGCCTCAGCTGCTGATTACCGGGAACAGGTCACAGAAATCAGGAAAACAGCCTACCTGGCATTGGAAAAAATGAAGCAGGCAAAAGCCAGTAGGCCTACTGTACCATTATCACAAGTAGATCCAGGCATGAGGGGTAATGAGGTGGAACATGATCATGTGTCACTTGGAGCAGAAGCTAACAGTGTCCCTAGTCATCCTAAAAGTGCCACAAGGTTGCCAAAGTTGCAGCTGCTCAAGTTTGCCGGAAATATTGTTGAATGGCAAGCCTTTTGGGATCAGTTTGAGGCTGTTGTTCACAATTCAGACATTCCACCAGTCGATAAATTCGCATATTTGCAGGCATTACTGGAAGGAGATGCAAAAAGGTGCATCCAAGGCCTATCCCCAACGGCTAAGCATTACAGTGTTGCGTGCGATCTGTTGAAAGAACGTTACGGTAAACCGGAAAAGATAATATTTGCCCATATCCAAGCCTTACTTAATCTCTCCCCACCGCAGTCAAAAGGACGCCTCACCCTTCCTGTGTTATGGAACATGCAGGATGAGTTGCTAGCCCATGTACGTAGTCTGGAATCCCTGGGGATAAGTGGGGAAAAGTATGGTTTCTTCCTGACGCCGGTCATTCTTAGTCGTCTACCTCAGGACATACGCATGGAGTGGGCTCGTGAAGGTGAAGGGAAGGAAAGTGACCTTGATTTTCTCCTACAATTCTTAAAACGGGAACTACAGCGTAGAGAGAGATCGAATGTTTTCAGAGGTGTATCATCAGCTAGTAGAGATAGCCCATCTTCGGAGACCAGATATAAATCCCCACCTACTTGTGTCAGCATTACAAGCTGCTTCAAAAGAATCTCATTGCGGCTTTTGTGGGAAAGGCCATTCAAGTGGCAAATGTTGGGATATATTGCGATTGTCTGTTAACGAACGGCACCAAGCGATATCTCGTGCTAAGTTGTGTTTTCGATGTTTGAGTAGTGATCATTTTGCTAAGAAATGTAGAGCTTTGTGTTCATATTGTAGGGGCAAACATGAAATGTGTTGCAAAAGTAAGTGGGGTGCCAAAGATACAGGTATCAACCAACCACCAACACATAGTGAAGCTGCTGTTGCCAAGCCACAGCAGTCATCTGTACGTAGTGATCTGACACCAGAATCTGCCCCATTTGTGCCGCAGGTGCCTATGCCTAGTGAGAGGGCCAGAGGTCCCCCAGACAATGCAGCAGTTATTTCACCAGTTAATGTCTCATTGCATTCTAAGTCTCATATGTATACAGTGTTACAGACAGCTAAGGTAATGGTGTTTGGGGAAAAGGGGACAGTTGAGGCAACTTTACTGTTTGATAGTGGGTCAGACCGGTCCTATATTTCATCTAAGCTAGTTCAAAGGGTGGGACCAAAGTGGAAGTCAACTGAGTCCCTTTCCTACTCATCATTTGGAGTTAGTGTTGGCAGTGGGGAGACTGAGAGGAATGTATATGAGGTGGGGTTACAGGGGTCCAAGTGTAGCACAGGTAGTAGTTGCATACTTCAAGCTGTGGAGGTTCCAGTTATCTGTGCTCAGTTAAGTCGCCCTAAGGTTCCTCAAGAGTTCATGCAAAATCTGGGTCCTTTGCAGTTTGCAGATGACTATGAGGATAACAGACAGGTAACCATAGATATTTTGGTGGGTTTGGATTTTTATTGGTCCTTTGTAAAACAGGGCATGGTCAGAATGTCAAATGGTCCTGTCGCCCAAGAAACACATTTTGGTTGGGTCCTTTCGGGGTCATGGTTGAACAAAGGAGGTCATCAGGGTTACAGTGCCTCACAGTTGTTGTGTTTAAATGACATACCTGAACAGGCATTGCATAAATTTTGGGATTTGGAAACAGTTGGTATTAGAATTATTGAGAAGCCACCTGTTGATAACATTCTTGAAAGATTCTCAGCATCCGTTCAGTTCAGGGACAATAGATATACAGTAGCATTACCATGGAAATCAGATGTTGATCGTTCAAGGTTATTGAATAATGAAGCCTTGGCTATGAAGCGCACTGATCGACAGGCTAACAGACTGTCCCAAGATCCTAAGTTAGAAAAGCAGTACAATAAGGCTTTGGTAGAAATGGAGGAAAGTGGGGTCATAGAGGAGGTACCAAATTCAGAGTTAGTTAGCCCATATCCTACTTACTATATGCCTCATCGCCCTGTAGTGCGGGATAGTAGTGTATCTACCAAAGTGAGGCCAGTTTTCGATGCCTCTGCCAAAGGAGTTAATGGCGTATCTCTTAATGATTGCCTAGATGAGGGTCCATGTCTGCTACCTGATTTAGTGAGCATTCTGATACGGTTTAGGAGGTGGCAAATAGCCCTTGTATCAGATATTACTAAGGCCTTTCTACAGATTAATGTGCAGATTGAAGACAGAGATGCCCACAGATTTTTCTGGAAAATAGGGAACAATGTCAGAGTTATGAGGTTTACAAGGGTTCCCATCGGAAATTGTGCAAGTCCCTTCCTGCTGAATGCAACAGGTAAGCATCACTTGTCGAGAGTCCCTCCTTCACATACAGTTGATGAATTGAGAGAAAATTTGTATGTGGATGATTGGTTGTCGGGGGCAGATAAGGAAGGGGACGCATTTGCTATGTTCACTGAAGCTCAAGGAATTATGGCTTCAGCTGGTATGCATTTGTCAAAATGGAAGACAAATAGTGACTTAGTTGCAAACAAGATCTTCAAAGAGTCTAGTGGAAAGTATTTAGAGAGTGAATCTATCAAGGTCTTATGATTGGGTTGGCAAGCGTCAAGTGACAGTTTTGACTTCACAGGATTTGAGGTTCCCAGTGACTTGTATGTCACTAAAAGGGTAGTTTTGAGTATTATTGCCCGAATGTTTGACCCACTGGGGTTTTTGACGCCCTTCATAATGAAGGCTAAAATTATCTTCCAACAGTTGTGGCAAAGCGGTGTTGGATGGGATGAATTAGCTCCACAAGAGTTGAGGGAGGATTTTCTACATTGGGTGGAAGGATTGAAATCTATTTGTCATTTGCGTACTGAAAGACGCTATTTTGGATCATATGCTTGGTCAAGTATGCAGGGGCTTGAGGTACATGCATTTGGGGATACCTCAGAGAAGGGCTATGGAACAGTTGTGTACCTCAGAATCCCAGTGGGAAACAAATACAGAATGTCCTTTGTCATGGCAAGGAGTCGGGTGGCTCCAATTAAGAAAGTAACCTTGCCAAGACTTGAGTTGCTTGGGGCATTGTTGACTGCCCGAACAGTTGGTTTTGTAATGAAAGCCTTGAGTTTATCTGTAACTTACAAGTGTTGGACAGATTCCATGGTGGCGTTGTCATGGATTAAGGGTGATCCTAGTAAGTACAAACCATTTGTGGGGAATAGGGTGCGAGAAATTCATCAAATTGTTGATCCCTCTTGTTGGAATCATTGTCCAGGAAAGGGTAACCCTGCAGATTTGATCACAAGAGGTGCCTTTGCACATCAGCTAGTTAAGTCTAAACATTGGTTTGAGGGTCCTGATTGGTTACAGGAATCTGAGGGTACCGAAAGGGAAGAAGCAGTGCTTGCATCTGCTAGTCACCCTCAGTCAGTAAAGGAAATGAAAACGGTGAAACCTCATCAGGATGAGGAAGTGAGTAACCCCTTTGATGTGAAACGGTGGGGAACGTTGACAAAGGCAGTTAGAGTTGTGTCCTTTGTGTTAAGGTTTGTAGACAGATTAACACATAGGGAAATACGGGCAGGTTGTCTGATTAATGATGAGTTACAACGTGCTAACACAGTCTTGATCAAGTCAGTACAAAGAGAAGTGTACCACTCTGAAATTGTTGCGTTAAGAAGTGGTAAGAATGTAGCTTCAGGTTCCAGCATTGCTAAATTAACACCCTTCCTGGGAAAGGATGATGTGTTAAGGGTAAAAGGACGGCTGCAACTGTCTGATTTGTCTTATGATGAGAAGCACCCAGTTATTTTACCCAAAGGCTACTTCAGCTGGCTATTGATTCGCTCGTACCATCTTGAAGTTAAAACATGCTGGAGTGGAATCCCTTGTCTCTAATTTGAAAAATAGATACTACATTGTGGGTGTAAGAAGACTGGCTAAGTCAGTGAAAAGGAACTGTGCGCCATGCCAGCGGTTAGATGCATTGCCGTGCAATCAGACAGCAGCACCTCTCCCCCCAGAACGGGTACAGCAGTCTCCTCCCTTCTCTGTCATTGGGATGGACTATGGGGGTCCTCTGTACTGTTGTGACTTCCCAGGAAGGAAATTTTATATCTTATTGTTTACTTGTTCTATTACCAGAGCAGTTCATATTGAACTGGTTGATTCATTGTCTGTACAAGATTTTCTTTTGAGTTTTAGAAGGTTTGTAGCAAGGAGAGGCTTACCAGTTGTTATTTATTCGGATAATGCCAAAACCTTTGTCAAAGGGCAAACTAAGTTACTGGAATTGTATGGAAGTGAATGTCCTACGTGGAAGTTTATAGCCCCACGGGCACCCTGGTGGGGAGGCTGGTGGGAGAAGTTGGTGGGTTCAGTCAAGTCTGCCCTGAAGAAGTCTGTAGCACGTGCTTCGTTGACCAGGCAGGAGTTAGAAACAGTCTTGCATGAAATCGAGGCTTGTATTAATTCTCGTCCTTTGACTTATGTGGGAACTGACGTAAATGATCCCGCCCCCCTGAGCCCCTCACATTTTCTGTTGGGTAGAACAATCTCTTGCCAACCAGAGACTGGGCAAGAAACGGTCACAACTAGGCAAGATTTAGTGGATAGAAGTTTGTTATGTAAGCATCGTGCTGACTTGTTCTGGGAAAGATGGAAAAATGATTATCTCAGAAATCTTCCTCCAGCCATCCAGAAGTTTAAAGCCAAAAACCATTTGGAAATTGGTTCTGTGGTCCTGATCAAGGAAGATAGGCGACCACGAATGAAATGGGATTTGGGGGTTGTACTGGAAATGTTTAGAGGTTGTGACAATTTGGTGAGAAGTGTAAGGTTGAGAACTCCTACAGGAGTTATAATCCGACCCATTCAAAAGCTGTGTTATATGGAATTGAACGTCTCTCAAAAGGAGTCTTCTGTTGAAGCCAAACTGGCTGAAAGTGAGCCTTTAGAACCAGATTGTTCGAAACAGAGTTTAGTGGTTAAAACAAAGGGTAGTGCACCCAGTACAGGGCATTGCACTCGTTCGGGTAGACAAGTCGTACCAAGGAAATTGTTAGACCTATAGTATAATACGCTTGGTGGTGTTTGTACTCAACATTCTATTGTACTGGTGTGTGAAGCCAATGGGTACTTTGAAGTTTATTGTGTTTAAAGAAGAAACAAAAGTGTAAATCCTGGTTGTCTTTAGGTTTGACGTTTAGTTTTTATTGTACTCTATATGATCTTCATTTAATGTTACTGATGCACCATGTGTATTGTAGAGTGGACTCTCCAATGTGGGGGAGGATGTTGCGGAACCATTTAGTTGTCTGCTGTCATCTATGTATTACTTGGAGGTACTGGAAAATTCCAGGGAGAATTACAGACCTGCCAACCGTTCCGATTTAATCGGAACTGTTCCGATTTTTGAGTCCGTACATAGCAAAAAATCGGAACGTTCCGATTTCTAGCACCGCACCCCAAAATAGTACTAGAAATATCCTTGCAACATAATTATTTAAAACGCATGTCACACACCTCATTAATGATTCTGTGGATCGAACTTGTATGGGCTTAACGTGTACATATATGTAAACACTATGACCAAGACTTCAGCATTATGTATGCGACATCCGGCGTGCACGCTAAAATGTCTCAGGATATGTGCACACTGACAGTACATATCCGTAACGATCGTTGTAGTTAATGCTTTACAAAGTACCACAGCTGCGCCTACGGACCGACCGCGAAGTCCGTGTAGCACCTGCGGTGGTACGTACGTATACGGTATATACGCAATACATAGTGCATGTTTGTTTGATAACCAGTGGGGCTAATCGCAGTGCTGTTGTTTGAGATTAAGAAGGATGAAAAAGAATATTTGAAGATTGGACAAAGTACTTATGACAGTGTTCAATTTTGTTTTGCTAGCTTAATGTAAGATAATTGTAAATAGTTCATGGGTTGGGGTTTTTCTGTTTTGACAGTGTCCGTTTCTATGCACTTTGGGACAGTGAGCTGCGAGTCTGCAGGCGTTTTTCGGTACCGTAGTTAGCCATATCATACTAACGGTAACGTAGCGAAAGTGCGGCATACGCCTAGCCAAATAGCACATGTGTGCAGTCTAGGCTAGGCCTGAACTTAACGGTTACGTTGAGGTCTAACTTTTGAACTACGAAAGTCGCGGAGATTATGAAATAGGTGGGAATTTTTTATATGACTTTTTTTCTGAATACATTGCATAAACCCCGCCAAGAATCGTTCACATAGGCCAAGGCCTTAACGAAGTTTGTGTTAGTCACTTAGCCTAACATTACCATGCAGCCTAGCCTGCCCAGCCTAACAGTAACAGTAACAAGTAACAAGATCTGAAAGTTTTATTTTGTGCACGTACAATGCAAAAAGGGATGTAATCAGCACTACAGGGAACTAGTTCAAAGTTCAGTTTGCTTCCATTATAGACTAACAAAACCTTAGACTTATCACTGTGATGGGGTGTGTTGATTATGCTAATTAGCTCGTGTGTTGACACTCACTATGCGTACTATGTTTTTGATTGGAATGTAAAGGAACCGAGATCGGAAGAAAAGATTCCCAGTTGGGGAATGAAATGTGACAGTAACGTTGTACTTTATTTAAGGAAACCTCTCGGCGAAATAAATCGTTTAGTTGAACCAGGAGAACTTTGTTTGTTTGTATTGTTTCCGGCGTTTGTCAGATGGATCCGGAAAAAGTCTAACGAAAGTAACTGCAGGCTGCAGGCTAGCCCTAAGTTATTCCTACTGCTGGCTTGTAGTCAAACGTTACTGTTTGGTAGCAAAGGTTAGTAACAGCTTAGACAACAGATAAATCACATTCACCTCAAATTCTCTTGAAACGTTAGACACTGTCACATGATTACCCACAAAACAAGCACACCGTCATCCCAAACGATGGCCCTGTGGTGGTGACGGTGCTGTAACTGAACTTCTGTGGTAGAGCAAGGCCTGGTTGCGAGGGTACTTGAGCAATACGGAACTTTCTCCAATAGTGGTGTGCTTTTTACGTACGTAGAGACGGGCACGAAGAAACAAAGGAGAACTTAAACCTGACCGGACGAAAACACAACGGTGAACTATTTACAGAATTCTGTACATTGCGCTATGAAACAAAATTTCTGCAATAACTATGTACAAAACCACCCCAAATCCAAGCCAGTTACATAGGACTATTTACAATCTCACTAGGCAAAACTATTTACATACCCATTTACATCAACAGAAGAGTGTTCAGGTTGAGTCTGTTCAATGCTTTTTTGTAACTATGGGTGCTTCTTACGTGCTCGGGAACGGACGTGTTCCGGAACAAAACACCGGACGTGACATGAAACACAAGGACAACTATATACACAAGGCCAGCATTCATGTGGCCAACCCCCACTATTTACAATATTAACAATGTGATGTGCTCTTTACATGCTTGTAGCCGGACGGACCTAATGTGGAACAAAGCAAACCTATTTACACTTAACTACCAAACAAACTTTGTGGCATGCATGGGCACAGACACAAACAACAGAAACCCCAAAAGAAAACCGGGACACAAAGGCAAAACCATTCACACTAAATACTGTAATATGTGTATCTTCATAGGGTGTGTAGGAAATCTCCTGGACTTGACCAGATGCTCCCTCTGTAGAAAGTACTGGGCAAAGCAATGATTAATAGGTTTTAAGACAAAAGAGACAATGACAGGAATTCTTAGGTCATCCCATCAGGAACCTCAGCAAAGCAGCTATTTCTCCTCCACTAGTGGTTAGACAGAGATTAATGGTTTTTGAGGACGCAATGATACAAGTTAAGAAATGAGGACGCAATGATACAAGTTAAGAAATGAGGACGCAATGGTGCAAGTTAAGAAATGAGGACGCAATGATAAAAGTTAAGAAATGAGGAAACATTGATAGAAGTTAACCAAGTGCTATTGAGCTGGGTAGTTAAGTAAAGAAATACAAAAGATTTGCTGATGGAATAGGTCAGCTAGGGTGAAAGGTGTTTCTAAGGAAAGGAAAAGAATACCAGATTATAAATACCAGGGAAATTTGGACAGAAGGGGAGTTTTTGAGACCGACAGTCTAGCAGACAACGAGCTTTGTAAATACATGTAAGATAAAAGTAGACCCAGTGCTGGTAGAAAATAAATGCTTTAGAGTAGAAACTTGTAGAAATTCTGTGTCCATGTCATCTCTCATGTGGAAGCAGTGTCTTGGTAGAAGTTGAAGTTCACCATCGACCCGCAGTGCGCTCACGTTACAACTGGTGGCAGCTGGTTGGGATTGAATTCGTGTACCAAGGCAGGAACACAGTTTCCTTACAATGGCTGATGAGGTACAGGCCAACCACGATCCATCTGGAGAAGGGGAAAACAACACCACACTGGAAGAGGAGCCATTACAACTTAACTCCCCATCAGACTGTGAGACTGATATGAGTGAAGACGAAGTGCAGCTGGGGGCAAAATGTCCAGCACCTTCCAAGACAAAGAGGAACCAAAACCACGAAAAGGGGGGAAAGAGCTCGTATGGAAAGCACACTACCACAACAACCTGACTCCAATTGGAGGGCTAAACACCACCAACCAGGAGGACAACTCCCAGGACGAAGTGGGATGTTTGAGCCAAGGGTACAGAAAGCAGGAGGTGATGGCAAGGAATACCAGGAAGTCCCTCACCGTAGGCCTCAGAAGAGTGTGAGACCAGCTATTTATGATGGGACTACACCGTGGGATAATTACTCAACTCAGTTCGAGCTGATTGCAGAATTGAATGGTTGGGATAATTATACCAAGGCAATGTATTTGGCTGCAAACCTCAGGGGAGAGGCACAGGGAATCCTGGTGGATATTGGGGCAGAATCGAGGAGGGATTATTATGCCCTGGTAACAGCTCTGAGAGCCAGGTTCAGCCCGACAAATCAACACGAGGTTTTCAGAATCCAATTGAAGAATAGACAAAGGCAGAAAGGAGAAACACTCCCAGAACTTGGTCAGATTATCAAGCGATTAACCAGGCAGGCATACCCAACTGCATCATTCGACGTCCTAACAGCGTTAGCCACAGATCACTTCATGGATGCCCTTGATGATCCTAACTTACGGCTGGGAGTCTACCAAGCCAGACCTACCAACTTAGATGAAGCTATCAGGGCCGCATTGGAAATAGAGGCATTCCATATGGCTGAACGGCAACGGAGTACGTTGGGAAGGAAAATGGCAAGAGTGGTGCAGGGAAACCTTACAGACCAAACAACCAAGCCCGAAGTGGTTGAGGAAAAAACTTTAAGGGAGATGATTCTGTCTTTGATTCAGCAAATGAAGGATCTGCAAAGTAAGGTGGAAAAGCCACCTACTTACCCGAGGAGTGGAAAACGGCTGAGACCAATAGACATGACTACAGTACAATGCTACCAGTGTAAAGAGTATGGCCACTACAAACGAAACTGCCCGCAGAAGAAAGAAACTACACTCGATGACTCCGGATCTCGGAAACCAACTCAAATCCCAAACGAAGCAATGTCAAGTTTGTAGGCCAAAACTTGACAGGCCCTAATATTAAAAGGCCTAAAGAAGTTTCAGTAAGAGTTAGTAAGGCAATAGGGAAGGAGGGGCTGTACTTAGATATAGAATTATGCAGCAGTTACCATGTGCCCGGACTGGTAGATACTGGAGCCAACATAACACTAATAAGGACAGAAAGCTTCTTCGCCATTCCAGATGAAGAAAGGCCTGTCCTAGAACCAGTAACCTGTGATTTGATACTGGCTAATGGCAAAACTATACCAATTGCAGGAACAACCTATTTGGTACTCAAGGTAGCTTCCAAGAAACTTAAACACAAGATTTGGATTGCGGACATAGAGCCGGAATTAATACTGGGGTATGATTTCTTGGAAAAGTTCCACTGTATTCTAGACATCTGCAATAGCATAATCCTTGATGGAGAAAGAGTGGAAAGCCAATTACATTCTGGACAGAAACTTGGACAGAGTAGCGTCACTACCAGAAAGACAGTGGTGATACCACCATGTAGCGAAATGCTGATGGTCGGCCAACTAACGCACCAACCTGGGTCTAGGAAATGTGGACTTATTCAACCAAATGAGCAGTTCAGTAAGAAGAAAGGAGTTGCAGTAGCCTATGCTGTTGTCAATACTCAGAACTCTGAGGTACCTTTGCGGGTAGTCAACACATTACCTGAACCAGTGACAGTACATGAAAACACCACTGTTGCCTACTGTGAACCTTTGGATGAAGTGGATGAGACCAACACGAATCAACAAAGGTTCTGCGTTGGCAACAATGGCATGGATACACCCCCTCACTTAAGAGACCTCATTGACAGGAGCTGCATTAGGCTTGAGGAGAAACAACGGCAAGAGCTCGTCTCCCTGATAACGCAGTATGGCCATGTATTCAGCAAAGGTCCCTCAGATATGGGTCGGACAAAGGTAGTGCAACACACTATCAACACAGGCAGTCACCAACCAATCAAGCAAGCCCCTAGGAGGGTACCAATAAGCAGAAGGGAAGAAATAACCAACCACCTTAATGAAATGTTGGCCAATGATGTCGTAGAACCATCTTGCAGTCCCTGGGCCTCCCCGATTGTTTTAGTTGGGAAAAAGGATGGCTCTACACGATTCTGTGTCGACTACCGAAAACTTAATGATATAACGGTCAAAGATTCATACCCACTACCTAAGATTGATGAAACGCTAGATATGATGGGTGGATCAAGGTGGTTCAGCACTTTGGACTTAGCAAGCGGCTACTGGCAAATCGAAATGGCAGCAGCTGACAGGCCAAAAACAGCATTTGTGACTCATCAGGGTCTCTTCCAGTTCAAGGTCCTTCCATTTGGGTTGTGTAACGCTCCGGCGACGTTCGAGAGATTGATGGAGTTTGTCCTCGCAGGTTTACAGTGGTCAACCTGTCTGATATACTTAGATGATGTCATTGTGCACTCTCATGACTTTTCTGCACACATACAAAGGCTGGCAGAAGTCCTACAAAGATTTGAACAAGCTGGCCTGAAACTGTCACCAAAAAAATGTCACCTTCTACAGAAAGAAGTTGAATACCTGGGACATCGGATTACACCAGAGGGCATTTCTACGGATCCTGAGAAAATCAGAGCAATAAGAAACTGGCCAGTTCCCCAAAACTTAACTGAAGTTCGCAGCTTCTTGGGGTTGTGTGCTTACTATCGACGGTTTATAAAGGACTTCGCAAATATCGCAAAACCACTCCATCGGCTCACCGAAAAAAATAAAAGATTTAATTGGACCGAAGAAACCCAACTCGCTTTCCAGAAACTGAAGACAGCCTTAACAGAGGCCCCTGTTCTGTCTTTCCCACTCCCAAAAGGACAGTTCATTATAGATGCTGATGCTAGTAACCATGGCCTGGGGGCAGTCCTGTCCCAAGAACAAAATGGAATAGAGAAACCAGTTTCCTATTACAGTAGAAC
Source organism: Holothuria leucospilota (assembly GCA_029531755.1). NCBI lineage: Eukaryota > Metazoa > Echinodermata > Holothuroidea > Aspidochirotida > Holothuriidae > Holothuria > Holothuria leucospilota. Next base: position 15,959,264 of record CM055961.1, read on the forward strand.
TCTCTCTAAGGCTGAAGAGAAATACTGCGTGACTGGCAAAGAATTGCTGGCTGTGGTAAGTGCAGTGAAACGATTTCATCACTATGTGTATGGCAGACACTTCCTTCTGAGGACGGACCATGGTGCCCTAAGATGGCTGCTCAATTTCAAGAACCCAGAGGGGCAGGTAGCCAGATGGATAGAAATCCTGAATACTTATGATATGGAAATTCAGCATCGTCCTGGAAGATCACATGGGAATGCAGATGCACTCTCTAGGCGCCCATGTGGAGACTGTGCCTATTGCATTCGTCAAGAGGAGAAGGAAGATCGCACTGCAGAGACCAGGAACGAGTTAGCTGCAAACTCTCCTAAATGCTGTACCCTTGACACCCAGGAGGTGAAAGACGTCACCAAGGAAAGTAAGTCCTGGATGGAACAATGGTCTCTTCAAGAACTGCGTCAGATGCAAGTCAGTGATCCTGAGATCCAACCCATAATTGCCTGGAAAGAGCAGAGTACCATGAAACCAGCATGGGAGGTAGTAGCAGGAATGAGTAATGCTATCCGAAATTACTGGTTGAAGTGGGGAGAACTGGCATTGTGGGAGGGGGTGCTTTATAGAAAGTTTCAAGCAGATGAAGGAGTAATCTGGTGGCAGTTGGTAGTGCCAAAGTCAATTCGGGTAAAGATTCTTCAACAAGTGCATGACCATAAGTTGGTAGGACATCTGCAAATTAGAAAAACTCTGGAAAGACTGAGGCCAAAGTTCTACTGGAGTGGCTACAGAAAGGAGGTGGAGGAGTACTGTAACGATTGTCAAAAATGGCGTCTCGGAAAGGGGCCTGGAAGAAACCTCGGGCTGGCATGCAGGCATACATTGTTGGGACCCCTATGCTACGGTGTGCCTTAGATATAATGGGACCCCTCCCCATGAGTTACCAGGGGAACAAGTATATCCTGGTTGTGGCTGACTATTTCACCAAATGGACGGAAGCCTTCGCTATGCCTGATCAAGAAGCCAGCACTGTAGCTGATATACTGGTGAAGCAATTCATATGCAGATTCGGTATTCCCCAAGAACTACATTCTGATCAAGGAAGGCAATTTGAATCCTTGTTATTTCAAGAAATGTGTAAATTACTTGACATAGAAAAGACCAGGACCACTGCATTCCATCCACAATCTGACGGGATGGTAGAAAGGTTTAACAGGACATTGGAGGACATGCTGGCCCTGGTGGTTGAGCCCAATCAGAAAGACTGGGATACCTGGTTGCCGTACTTGATGTTGGCCTATAGATCTGCCATCCACGAATCAACAGGATATACACCTTCTGAGTTGATGTTAGGGCGTACAGTAACTCTGCCGTATGACGGAATGGTAGCGGCCCCACCCGTCGAGGAAGATATGCCCAAGTCTTATCCTCAGTACATTACCAAACTAAGGGACACTTTTGAAAAGGTGCACAATGGTGCCCGGAAACACCTGCGGATTTCACATGAGAGGCAAAGGAAGGATTACAATAGAAAAGCCCATTTGCATCAGTATAAGGTGAGAGATTGCGTGTGGCTTAGAAGCCCTGGTCGCAAGAAAGGTCTTTCCCCTAAACTGCAGGCCAAGTGGAAAGGACCTTGTTTAATAGAAGAAAAGCTCAGTGATGTCACCTATCGTATCAAAGAAGGGCCCAGAACTAAATCGAAGGTAGTACATCATAACCGCCTTAAGCCTCACAAGGGATCCTCCAAACCCATGTGGACGACAAGCCAGAACAAAACGTTTACTTCAAAAGCTACCCAAGCTGGTGAAACCCACTTGAAGGACAATGACATTGCTGTTTCTGAAAGTGAACCAACCACACCTGACCAACCAATACCTGATTCTAAGGTTCACCCTAACCTCCATTTAAGATCAAGGAGACAAAGAAAGCCACCAGACCATTATGGTTCAAACATTTATGAGTAGATCTAGGAACGACCCTACATCAAGAAAACAGGGAGGCAGATGTACCATAATGGCCCACCAAACCCAATCGGAGTGGCTACCACTCGGTTCAGCCAGGGAGCTGGAGAACAAGGGGATAATGAATGACTCAATAAGAGTTCAGTACAAAATCCTACATTGCAGACTTGCCTAGTTGTTTCTCTAGGACAGTTCACTTTGTGGACAATTAGAGAAGAGTAATGGATACAGCAAGGAACTCTCTTAAAACTGCATTGGCCAAGAAATGAAACCAGTGTTGAAGGGTGTAAGAATCATGCCAGGGTTCACTGATATTGACAGGATGCCCTGGACTTCCCTCCACCTGGTTATTAATGGCGCCTGTTCAAAACAGGGCAGGTTAAGCACCTACACAGCTCCAGGGAATGATGATGTATTTTCTTTGGTCTACTGGCATTGGGGAGAAAGTTTACATTCCCGAAACCGGAAATGTACACAAATTTGGCAAATTCAAATAATTTCTGGGCTCAGCAGAGATTTATCAAGTCCTTCAAGGTCCATTGTCAGGAATTAATGACGTAATGAGGGGTGATACTGGCCAGCCGTACACCGCTTCAACCAGGAGTGTCACCCTTTCCTCTATTTAAGCAGATGGGTGTTTGTTCCTGCTTAAAACTTTGGCTGACCAACTTGTAGTCAAGATGCCCTATCGCAGATCAAGAGGTTCAGGAAAAAGGGAGGAGGAAGTTCGCTGTTACTTATGTAGGGTTTCCTTTGTTTCCCGCACTCAACTACATCGCCACAATTCAGAAATGCATGGCGGAGGGTGGGAATGCCCCAACCTCAGGTGCCGATATCAAACTGCCAGAAAGGACAATCTCTCCCGGCATCTGAAAATGTGTCATGTAAGCAAGGAGAATACTGACAGCCCTGAGGATATTCGAGCAATGCTCTACTTAAAAGAGAGACCGGGGTCAGCTAAAAAACATCGGCCTAAGAAGGAGACTTGGGCTACAACAAGTTCCTCTGCAAGGTCTGTGCATTCCACATGCATGGAAGTCTCAAGGTACTACTGTGAAAGCAGAACACCAACCCAGGCGACTACCTCAGCTCAGATTTCTGAGCTGGCACCAGTAGAGGACCAGTTGACCTGCCGAGTAGATGATAATCTGCTGGAGGAGCTTCTTTTGTCCTTAGGGGATGCTTCATCTACTCCTCCACTTGACCAAGCCCCTTTGTCCAGTGAGGTGGAGACCTTCATTACACCAGAGGAGGGCCTGAACCAGTCAACCAAGACAGGAGACCTACGGGATTCCCCACACCAACCAGCGATATCCCCTAGCAGTGAGAATCATACCCCACTTCCGAGCCAGTCTGATTCCAATCAACTCCAAAGCTCATGGAAACTTGTACCACTCTCAAAACCGGTATTCCGTTTTCCTGACCCCCGTCGGTTAAGTTGGCCTACTCCCTCCTCGGATTGCTGTTGTAGAGCCTCTAGAGAGATACACAAGATGAAAAACCAGGCCAGAAATAGCCTTAAAACCACATATGATGCGCCCGTAAGGAAACATGAGGTACTTCCTCTAGGAATGGAGTACGGAGAAATGACAGAAAAGGCCACCCTGTCTGATGGCAGTACCTATGAAGTCTCGTACCGTGGTTACTGGCTCTCCCCTATTATTCACTCTTAAAGCCATCCATCTTCCCCAAGACCTAGCTATGTGGCATGGTGAAGGCCTGTGGGCAGGGTCAAACGCTGTCACATAGCTATTACCAAACCGCCCAACCAAGCCCAGCTGACTGATGTTAATACCAGTCCCTTCGATGGCGAACCAGGACTGAGATGTCTACCCGGCTATGTGTGCATGGTGAAGACCCTTAGGCAAGGTCAAACGCTGCCACATAGTTGCCAGGGCTAGCCTACCAACCCCTCCTCGATGTGGATGAGACGAGTCAGATGTGGATCTCCCTCCCTTCATTTTCGGAATTTGGACTGTGTACTGGTTAAAATAAATTGCTATAGGAAAATTACAAAAGTATAGCCAATAGGAAATGTTACAAAAGAAAAAAAAAAAAAAAGTATTTTGTGAATGCCTGTAATTTACATATTGGCCAAGTTGACTATGTTTACTTACATTGGACACTGAAAAGGTTAAAAGTATCCTCTGTGGATTTATCAGAATGGACTCTTGAACTTTTGCATGCAATTGAACACTGGACTCTCCATGTTTTTGTTTGTGGATTAGCTGATGGACAATCATTTATGTGGAATCATGATTTTGTTTGAGCTTAACGGAGTGAATGTAAGTAACCTTACTAGTTGGATTTGTGGTACGTATTCTCTTTGATATTTTATCTGTATGCTAATATCACTAGAAAAAGAAAACTGAGCTATTTTACAGCTCTCAGTCTTATATAACTATGGTGAAACTGAGTTCTCCTTAAGGTTGTGGTGAGTTAATATGTAACTTTACATGGATTTTTAGTAATGTTTAATTAGTTATGTTTTTATTTTGTAGGTATAGACCAGCAAACCATATCAAAGCTGGTAAGAAATGCACATACTACTGTAAATTGCTTGGATGTAGAGTATCTTGGTTTGTTATCTACAAAAGCCAAAGTCTCAAAAAAAAAAAAAAAAATGGCTCAGAAAGGGGTGAGGAAAGTGACCATTTAGGACCCTTCTTGTCTCTGGTAACTTACTCGAGGACGAGTACCCTTTTTCAGGGGAGGGGCGAGTGTAATATGTGTATCTTCATAGGGTGTGTAGGAAATCTCCTGGACTTGACCAGATGCTCCCTCTGTAGAAAGTACTGGGCAAAGCAATGATTAATAGGTTTTAAGACAAAAGAGACAATGACAGGAATTCTTAGGTCATCCCATCAGGAAACTCAGCAAAGCAGCTATTTCTCCTCCACTAGTGGTTAGACAGAGATTAATGGTTTTTGAGGACGCAATGATACAAGTTAAGAAATGAGGACGCAATGATACAAGTTAAGAAATGAGGACGCAATGGTGCAAGTTAAGAAATGAGGACGCAATGATAAAAGTTAAGAAATGAGGAAACATTGATAGAAGTTAACCAAGTGCTATTGAGCTGGGTAGTTAAGTAAAGAAATACAAAAGATTTGCTGATGGAATAGGTCAGCTAGGGTGAAAGGTGTTTCTAAGGAAAGGTAAAGAATACCAGATTATAAATACCAGGGAAATTTGGACAGAAGGGGAGTTTTTGAGACAGACAGTCTAGCAGACAACGAGCTTTGTAAATACATGTAAGATAAAAGTAGACCCAGTGCTGGTAGAAAATAAATGCTTTAGAGTAGAAACTTGTAGAAATTCTGTGTCCATGTCATCTCTCATGTGGAAGCAGTGTCTTGGTAGAAGTTGAAGTTCGTCATCGACCCGCAGTGCGCTCACGTTACAATACTCTGGCTGGGACCTTATCTTTTTAATCCGTGGGCTCGGTACGGGCGTCCCAGAGTGATAGGTTCCCCTGTCTTATACTTCGCCCGAAGCCGACCTCTTTAGTGCAGACTCTGGCCCCTCTCCCTCACACAAATCAAACCAACCCTCCCCAGAAGATGGATCCTTTGGAGGAGGCTCTGAGGCACGCTCCCCGCCATCCGACATCGCCGAGTCTGAGGACAGATCAAGGTCCTCCTCTTCAGTCATTATTTCAACCTGACTGGGTGCCGCTGCCAAGGATGGCGGAGAGTCTGCCTCAGGAGTCCCAGTACCCCCCTCACACTGCTTGGAGGCAAGAAGTCCTGCTCCACCTCAAGTGCCGCCTCCTCTAATTGCTGGGTTGAATATTGTGGGCCTGTTTGCGAGGGTTCAGGTGCCGACCCCACATCGACACTGACATGAGTAGAGTACGATGTGGGGCAGGCACCAAACACATGTCCCTCCTTCCCACAGAGGATGCACCGTACCTCGTTGGGACGCTCTGCCTTGCCGTGCCCCAACTGCAAGCATTTCCCACAACGTCTGTTGGGACACGACTTGGCTTCGTGCCCCTCCTCTCCACATCTAAAACAGGTACGGGGCTGGAAAAAGTACCTAATGTGGGCCTTGGAACCCCCTATGAAGAGGAAGGATGGAATGTCCCTCACCAGTTCCATACGGAACTGTCTCTTGCCATTAAATATACCTTTCAACTCACCACGGTATATTTACACCACCGCATTTCAGAGACAGTTCCGTATTAACTAAGAACCCTCGCAACCAGGCGCTGATCGACCTCGAAGGGAAGGTAAAGCACCGTCACCGCCACAGAGCCATCATATGGAGTGACAGTGAGCCCCTCTAACCCCTTCAGGCATGACACACCCTTAACACGGGCAGCATCAGACTTAAACTTAAGGTCATACGTGTTGCGGGCCTCAAGCGCCTGCAACATCTCAATTTCTCCAATTTCGACACCATTCTCTTTTAACACAGTAAACGCCTGTGGGGGAGGGACACTCACCCCAGACGAAAACTCCAACTTAACAATTGTGCTATCCCGACCTCCGGGCATAGCAGCAGTTTGTGTGGCTCGAGGCCACGGAATGAAAAGAAAAAACTCTGACCAGGTTTTACAAAAGAAAAAATTTAGGACGAAGCACGCTATAAGGTTTTAAGCACAATTGCAACAACCAGCAAAGCTATCACACAGTGACGAAAGTGGTGCTTTTTAAGTGCATAGAAACGGACACTATCAAACAGGAAGAACCAAATCCGGACCGGCAAGAACACAACCATGAACTACTTACAATCATTTACAAAGTTACCTTACACCAAGCTAGCAAAACAAAATTTCTGTGGCCAACATATACGACACCCCCAGCCCAACCACCACACAAGACTATTTACAAACAGGAAAACAACACACGCCAGAAGGCATGTGTAACGTCCTGGGTAGGACGTTAAACTGCATCCGGTTGTGGAGCTTGTTAAAGCGTGGGGATAATGAGGTTACCCTTTGCCACAACTGCCTCCGGGACACCCTTGGGCAAGGTGCGCCTGTATTTTTGGCCCAGTTTTGTTCAGTTTTTTGTTTTTTTGTAAATAGTGTATATAGTGTACATACTGTAAATATAACAAGTTGACTCCACCCCGGACTCCTCGTGGCAGGTGGACCCCGCCCGGACCCCTCGTGGCCCCTTAGGGCAGTTTGTGATGATTGTTTGGTCTGGTGTTTTGGTTTTTTTGGTTATTGTTGGGTGGTGGTGGTTTGTTCTGGTGTTGTCTTTCGTTGGCGGTATGTAGTAATATTGGTTTAGGGTGGCCGGGGGGAGGTTGGTTTGTGGGGTATTGGGTTGTCAGTGTGTGTGTGGTTCTTTTTAAGTACGTAGAAACGGGCACTAGAAACAAAGGGCGAGAACCCAAACCGGACCGGGCAAAAAACGCAACAGCAAACTATTCTATTCTATTCTTCGTGTGGTTCTATTGTTGTAATGAACATACTTTTCTGTTTGATTTGGTGGTGTGTGGATAGTTTTGCGTTTATGTTCCTGTCCGATCCGGTTTGAGTTTTTTTGTTTGTACGTGCCGTTTCGATGCACTTAAAAAGCTCAGAAGGCAGCAACACACACCCGAAGGCAACAACAAACGTCCGAAAGCAACAAAGTCCGAAGGAAACACCACGCCCGAAGGCAACAACACGCCCGAACGCGACCCCACGCCCGAAGGCAACGTCACGCCCGAAGGCAACAACACGCCCGAAGGCGACGCCACGCCCGAAGGCAACGTCACACCCGAAGGCAACACCATGCCCGAAGGCAACTTCTCGCCCGAAGGCAACAACACGTAGAAAGCACAGGGCAAATACAGGTGCACCTTGCCCAAGGGTGCCCCGGAGGCAGATGTGGTAAAGGGTGACCTCATTATCCCCACGCTTAAACAAGCGTGACAAACAGTGACAAAAGTTGACCACGGCAAAACGAAAACACGTCTGCTCTCGTCGAAGACCTGAACTGAACTCTCCAATAGTGGTGGTGCACCTACGCTGATGGTGAGTTGAAGGGCATTACGAACGGCAAGAGGCAGTTCCGTTTGGTACTGAAGGGGGACATTCCATCCTTTGTCTTCATGGGGGTGCCAATACCTACATTCGGTACTTTGGGCAGCCCCGCACCTACTTTAAGGTGGTGTTGACCCTTAAACAGCGCTCCCAATGTAAAAAATAGGGAAAATGTTGGTCACAATTTGTAGTACAAGTTGTCTTCTTTCTATTTAAATAAAATCAGCTCAAATAACCTAATTAAAGTTAGTCTAATTAGCTTCAGAAATTAAAATAACCCGATTTGGATACGTTGGTTACCATGGTCACGCACTCAGTCTTGATATTTGCCTTCATTTTTCCCACTTTGTTGTTGCAAGACATGAACTTTAGTGTGAGGGATTTATAGAAGCTAACTTTCATGTTGATTTAAAATCTTAAATTTGTGGTCAAAGAGGATGGGTTTCAACGTGACACTTTTACAATAATCGAAATCCAGTAAGTAGAATCAGAGACCATGTTGGATGTCTTTTTGGAGGAAAGATTTCATTCCAAGATCCAAAAGGGACACAGCCAAATGAATCTCAGGTTTTGTTGTTTAAAGAGCAACATACGCTTTAGCCACTTAGGCCAGAATGTGGAAATGGGAGAGTTAAGGGCACCATGCAAAATGGAAATATGGCCACTTTGGGGCATCTGTTTAGATTTCATTTCTAAGGGGCAGGTTCACGTAAAACATCACATTTTCCTTGACAAAGGTAATTCATGCTCACATAAAAGAATAAAAGTAAATGACAGGGAAAGCAAGAATTAAGAAATGTGAAGGCATCACAGTCATTGCCATTGGTTCTGTCATTATTGTTATGTAGGTCTCCATAACCAGAGATCCTGAGGTTGTATCCTGCCCTCATCTTTAGTGATGCTGCTATTGACTTCTTGAAAATCTTGCACCTAGGGGCCTCTACTTCTTCACAAACCCCTATGCCATAGATTTTCTAAAAAGTGTTTGTCTCATTGTAATTGTGAACCAAGGTTAATGGTGTAAGGGGAGGAATCGACCTTTTCCCCGTGGGAACTGTCTTTTAAGAAGTAAAATTCAACCAGTGTGAATGTGTTTAAATAAGAACTCATTTGGCAGTTTCAGACCTACCTTGAAAGTTTTAACGTATGTATATGAATGCTTCTCAGATTCCAGATTTCTGAGGGTAAATAAAATGACAATTTAGTTAAGATTTTTTTTTTTACTCCACCTTATTTTTATTCAGATGACTGTTGTGGGAAATGTGGGACAAATTACCCTTACTGTAGCCCCACTCATTTCCTACCCTAGTGTGGTCTACTTTTGAGCATGTTAGAATCAAATAACCCAAGTCTCTAGAGTAAGTTTTGTAAAAAATCTTGGAGTATTTGCTCAGAGACAAGTCAGTTTCATCAGAAAAAATACAGTAGTTTAAGATATATGTAACATGCATCTCTTCCTCATTTCCGTAGTACCTAAAGGAGGTTATGCAGCCTCAGGAAGAGGTGCAAGGTCACCAGGCATCCACCTCCCATGACCAATCTTCCTCACAACCAAAGGAACAGTGTACAGGGCAAGATGTTCAAACTGAGTCTTTTGTTGATATGGTAAGTACCAGGTTGTTCTTGATAAGCATGTGCAAAATACCCTCACCTTCTTTTCCTACTCCTCACCCCCACTTCCTCAAGAAACAAAAAAGAGGTGTTATGTAAACATCTTGTATTTGTTATGTTGTTTATCGGCTTTGGTAGTGGGCTTTTCCAACAGGAAGTCATGCTCTCTTATTTGAGTCAAGGAAGCTTCCCTGACCATGTATTGTCACTCTTCATTTAAGTGTAAGCCAAAAGGGGAGTGGCAACAATGTACTACTGTATTTTTTTTGTTTGTTTCAATAAGTCTGACTTGTTGTTGGAAAAGTTAGGTACTGTAGGTATTTATTTGAAGAGTAAATTAGCAGTTAACAGAATATACAATTAGTGAATACAGTCATGAGATGTAAGGTTGGTTGAATGATTAGCATAATTTTCCCTCAGAATGCTACTTATATCCAAACTGAACACCCTGAAAGTTTCAGCCTCATCATAACTTAAGCTGTTTAGGAGTTACAGCCCTCCAAAAATTATTGCACAATACCATATTCTGGTGCTGACAGTTGGTCCTCGTGATCTCCTGTGACTTGGGATGCTAATAACTTCTGATAGGTGTATGGTAAAGGCTGAATTTAACTGATTTGTGTAGCATCTAGAAGCTGCCATGGTGGAATCTGGTGTCAGAACAGTAGTTGTTGCCTTAGGTCAAGAGATATTGCCCTTCGAAAAGGCATTTTTTTTTTCATTTTTCAAAGCCATTTTTGCAAATGTTGGGCCCATGTTGTCCCAGTACTGTACCTTCAAGTTGTATCTCATTACTATTTGGTCACATGCCATTGAGTAGGAGTAGGCAGTAGCACACTGACTGTTTGAAAAAGGATAGCAGAGGTCCAACTTTGGGCACAGGGAAAATTTTCAGAAAGGAGGCCCTTGTTGAGACGTTGATGAGCCCATGGGCAATTACCTAAACATTTCAAACTTCACTGAAGGAGTGTTGTAAAGTAACATTCTGAGGGAAAATCATGGAAATCAGAGTTGTTCGCGTGGGTAACACTTGTTGATTTGGCATGAAATGGCCCTTTTTTATTTGTCTTTCAATTTTCTCTGCAGACGTATGAACTTAGTTTTTCATCCAGTTCAACCGCATCAGAGACAGACAATACCAAGGAGCTACAGGTGCCAAAGAGAAGAAAAACGGAGGCTTTCCAAAGGTTAGTCTAAAGGGTAGACTGTATATGATACTTGCTTAGAGTTTTGAAGGTTCACATTCATGAGACTATACGATTCCTTTATGGGTGAAGCATTCCTGATTTAAAGGAAAAGTGTTTCATTTAAATTGGAACTCGCAATTTCCTTATTCAATAAACTGTGGGTTATGTAAAGACTCCACTCTTAATACGTCATGAGTGGTATGGGAGCACTAGTTATCTTTCATTGCAGTAAAATAAAATGTTTTGAGTCTCATTGATCACAGTCACTGATAAGCAGAGAACATTAGAGAACCTGCTCCTGCTCCCTACTAATTGAAGTGGATAGCTTATGAGACTGTATAGCAGCAAGAATAATTGGTGATGATTGAATGAAATGTTGGACGTTAAAGAATATCTGAAAAGGCATGTGCTTGTAGTTATTTTTGATTCTGAGAGAAATCTATCTTCACAAGCACACTGGTGTGGGTGTGTTTGAATTTTTCTAATTATGTCAGGGAAAACTAAGAGAATCTTCTCCTTCGGGTAGAGGTGAATGGTCATTCATATTCACCACCAATTAGATTATGAAAACCTTGTTACCATAATATTTAAAGGGATGCACTGAAAAATTTCATACTTTGCCTGTGGCTGTCGTACTAAGTGAAAGAACTATATCCACATTCATTGAGCTTACCAGAGATTAAACTCCACAAACTGTGTAAGAAATATTTCTTATTGACCTCATGAAACTGGTAGAATCAAGCTCATTTGTCTAATCTGCCAAATCTTCTCAGACATTGTTCTTTTAAGGGTAAGGGAGGGAAGTGGGTGGGGTGGGGAGGGTGAGAATAGACTATCCTGTGTAATCCTTTGTATGTTGGGTCATTTTGGGTGGCTCTGTACCTTTGTTTACTTTTGTAGAGTTGTGCACTTTATAGATAAATTTTACTGTTTGGTATCAGGGTCCGCAATAGCCATATCTCATGGCAGTTTTGCGATGCAGATGAGCACAGTAACGATACAAACGTTGAAAAAATAACTGCTACTTGCTATACAACAAAAACATGCAGACCAGTTTGCTATGCAAAACAAAATCCTTAATGCAGACCCTGTTTGTTATAGCTATTTTGATCCAAAATGATCATGTCTTTACCAACATTTTGAATTTTACGTTTGCCATAGTTCCATTTCTGGACATCACAAGTTACTTGTCACCAAAACTGATTGAAAACCAATTTTGTATGTGCTTAAAACCTAATGAAGCAGGAGGGAGAACATTCAGAAACTCCCCCCACCACCACCACCTTTACTGTACATGCACTTGAACCTCAGTTGATGTAACTTTGCATTGTGATGTACGTGGGCTGGTATGCATGTTTGATCAAAATCTTTATCAAGGAACATCATGAATAACGTATCAAATATCCCTTTATCTTCATTATTTTTCAGAAACGGCTGAAAGTACAGCTTATATCTTCCGGAACACAGACAGAAGTAGAGACAGATTGTTCAAGTGTTCAGGCAGAGATTGAAAACTATGAGTTTGCTTGCCAGTTCCCTCCAGAGAATATTTCCCCCACCAGGTTTGATCACCCATATGCAAAACTTCCTACGAAACCTACAAACATTGGCACAAAAGCAAGAGAACTCAGTAGTGAGCTTCACGAGGGTAGGGAAAAGGATGATGAGAAATCTTCCCATGAAGAATCGCATGAATGTGTAACCCCAGTAATTTTAATCACCCCACCAACCAGAGAAGGCTCAGAGGAAGAAAGTCCTGGGTAGGACTTTAAACTGCATCCGGTTGTGGAGTTTGTTAAAACGTGGGAGTAATGAGGTTACCCTTTGCCACAACTGCCCCCGGGGCACCCTTGGGCAAGGTGCACCTGTATTTGCCCCGGTGCTTTTTAAGTGCTGTTGCCTTCGGGCGTGGTGTTGCCTTCGGGCGTGGTGTTGCCTTCGGGCGTGGTGTTGCCTTCGGGCGTGGTGTTGCCTTCGGGCGTGGTGTTGCCTTCGGGCGTGGTGTTGCCTTCGGGCGTGGTGTTGCCTTCGGGCGTGGTGTTGCCTTCGGGCGTGGTGTTGCCTTCGGGCGTGGTGTTGCCTTCGGGCGTGGTGTTGCCTTCGGGCGTAGTGTTGCCTTTGGGCGTAGTGTTGGATTTGGGTGTGTGGTCTTTGTGAGACTTTGTTTTGGGGTTGTTTGTGGTGGTTGGGCTGGAGTGTTGTTTTTGGGTTGGCTGCAGTGGCAGTACTAAATCTCAGTAGTAACAAAGACTCTTTTGTTCCTTGTTGCATGGTATGTGTAGTCTGTTTGACACTGTGTTCGTGATCCGTCTGGGTTTTTCTTTGGGTTTGGGATTGGCCTTTAGTTTGTCAGTGCCTGTTTCCACGTACTTAAAAAGCTCAGAGGAAGAAAGAAATGAAGATGCCCAAGGTAGTGATCATTCCAGCACCAGTCCTAGTAGCCAAAAAAACTAGTCCCAGTAGAAGTGACAGTAATAGTGCAAATAGTGACAGTAACACAAGTAGTAGCAATAATAGTAGAAGCACAAAAAGTCACGATAGTAGTAGCAGCAGCAGTAGAAGCAGTAGTGGTAGCACAGGACGAACGAGTAGTGACAGTGAGAGGATTATTAGAAATGAGATGGTTAGATCATTACTATCAGTTGAGCAGACACCAGCAGCAGAGTCACCCTTAACATCAGAATCACCATATAAGGACCATGCTAGTGATCCTGATTTTCAGCCTCATAGATTTCTTTCATCCTCCAGCAGTTTGTCATCAGATAAAGGTGATCCAGCTGAAACTAAGTACTGCAAGGAGCCTAAGTTTATTGTATTTGAGTCAAAGCTAGAGGAATTGCTTTATTTAATGCAGTGTCCAAAGTGCTCAAAGTGGTGTTTCAGAGATTCAAAAATCATTTCAAGGAGCAATGGTAATGATTATAGCTCTATGTAATTCTGGGCATAGTCATTGAGTGGTCTTCCCAACCATGCACTGGAAAAGCAGCAGTGGGGAATCTTTTGAGTGCTGCGGCAATATTCAGTGGCAATATGTACACAAATATTAGTCATTTCATTAACCTCCTGGGTGTAAAATTCTTTTCTCATACTTTATTTTATGATATTCAAGGTAAACATTTAATTCCTGTTATAAACAGCTTTTATTCCAGTCAAACTGAAGATATTTTAAGTAGTTTAAGTGCCAGTGACTTAGAGTTGATTGGAGATGGTCGGTGCGACTCCCCTGGCTACAGTGCTAAGTACTGTTCATACACAATGATGCCACTGACTACGCACCAAATAGTGACATCAGAATTTGTTCAGGTGAGCCAAGCCAGTACTGTAGCCATGGAGAAATTAGGCTTTTCAAAATGTGTTGAGAAAGTGGGTGAAACAAACCGGATTGGTCTCATTGCTACAGACAGACATGCTGGTATAAGAAAATTATGAAGGATGAATACCCAGAAATTGACCACCAGTTTGATGTCTGGCATTTGTGTAAAAATATTGGGAAGAAGTTAACTACATTAGCCAAGTAGAAGAATTTTAATGATTTGGGGCCACGGATACCATCCATTAAAAATCATTTGTGGTAGTGTGCCCAAAACTGCAATGAAGACAGTCAACTTTTAATTGAAATGTGGACTTCGGTGGTTCACCATGTTTGTGATATACACACATGGAAAAGTGGAAACTTATTCCATTCATGTAAACATGAAAATTTGTCACAGGAAGAGAGAAATAAAAAAAGTGGTTGAAACCCGGATCAAAAGCCCATGAGGCTCTAAAAAATGTTGTCTTCAACAAGATCTTGCTCAGAGATTTAAAGCAAGTTACATACAGGTCATCTGGAAGTGTTTCATAGTGCACTGTTAAAATATTGTCCTAAGAGACTGCACTTTAATTATACCACTATACAGGCTAGGGTCCAACTCGCTGTGTTGGATCACAACAACAACTGTGGGAGAAAGCAGGCCTTACTTAATAGGCCTTCTAAAAAGTCAGGTGCTGCAGGTAAACCACGCTTCAAGCGGTCATATTCAAAGGCAACGAGGCTTTGGTTTCTTAGACCCGTATTGGAGGGAAAAGATTATAGCTATGTTTGGGACTTAATAGTTGCTGTCCTTCAATCCAAGCAGCAGTTGGTTACACTTAACTAGACCTTCCTGAAAATGTGGCTAGGGTCCCTGGTCCCCCAAAAGAAGACCTTCAAGCAGCTATGAAGACAAGGTTTGCCAAGAAGGACAACTGAGAAGTGATTTTTTTTTTATTATGACTTTTATACTGCAGTCCAATTATGTGTCCCTTTACATTCAATCTTCGTTTGTTGTATTAGCAGATTGGTGGTATGATGTGGTTTTGATATATGCAACCATTTAAGATGTTCATTGTTTCTTAAAGTTGTTGAAATGCGACTGTTCTCTATTTATGTCTTTAAAAATAAACAGGAAGTGGGTTGTTCGTGTTTGCTCAAAAGTTATACCTGCATAAAACTAAGACTGCCAATGATTTCGCATGTTCTTGTAATTTTTAGCTCAAGCAGGTCATATAGCTGTTGTTGTATAGGGGGCTTATGTGACCACCATGGAGTGGAAGTCGGAGGTCATTCAGGACTCATTGTAGGCTATAATGTGAAAATTTCAGACGTTTATACTATTATCATACAGTGGAGCAGGTTACGCTCTTTTGGGTGTAAACAGATGTTTGATGTAAGGTCATTTCAGGTCTTGAGCTAAGCCAAAGGAGGAAATCTTTGATAGATAGCACACCATTGACTGTATATATGTATGTATGTATATATACATTATATATATATTATAAGTTGTAATATATTGTTCTTTAATTGTGGTTTTTTGTATCTTTGTAAAACTTCAGTGACAACCTGTGAATGATGTGTGTGTGTTTTTTTTTTCATATGAGTTCATAAGACTTCAAAGTCTGCACTCCTTTATCAAATTTCTTGCCCTGCTGATGTTTATACCCTGCTGGAAATGCAAGCATGCATCAAGTCAGCCTGAAGTAATGATGGAGTCAAATGAAATAAGTTGGGGCATTGCTTGAGACAGATACTTTCATCCCCTTTACTTCAGACTGACTTCCTCCACCTGGCTTCAAACAGCCTTGACAAAATACTTGCTTGAGACTTACTTTACATTGGACTTCAGCCTGGCTCAAACATGCTTAATCTGAATTTGGCTCATATGTAGAATAAACTTAGTCTATTTTCAAGACTGTTTGCACAGTCATGTATTGCAGAGGACTGGGACTTAGAAATTTTGTGAGAAAGTTTGGACTATTTTTGCAGAAACTGACTTCATTCAGAAACACTTTGTTCTAACCATGTAGGCAAGTATGAGCATCATAGGCATACGGGAGTCGATACTTCTGGGGGGGGCCAGGGATAAATTTTGCCAGAATCTAAAATTTTGGACCAAGTTGCCCGAATTTTGATACCGCTGTGTTGGTTGCAAAAGGGCATAATTTATTTTCTTGGCAATCTCATTTGCCTGAATGGATGCACTTTTTTTGCCCAAATTGGAGGCATATCCCCCCCCCCCCGCCTCGTACACTTATGCTGGGCATTTAACTCTTTAAAGGGAATGTGTTTACATGTCCTATAATGCTAACTTTTATTTTAGCAAAACCTTTTTTTTTCATCTTTTTTTTATCATGCACATGTTAGGGTACCAATTGTATTTAATTAACCATAATTTAGTCACTTTTGAGTGACATTGTAAGATACTGTATGTGCATGCTTAATTATTAAAGGGAGTGATCCACAAAGAATTAGAAGTAGACAAGAACTGTGGTGGAAATTTTACTCTCTACCCTGAATTTTCCCATCATTCTGTGTAAGTCTAGAGATGGGACTCTTCTCCCTACCCCAACCTGGCCCCTCTTAATTGCCCCCCTTTTTTGCAGAAGTTCTTAGATTATCCACAAACCAAAAGTTGGGACAGGTAGTCACAATTAAACTGATTTTTTTGAAAACGTGATAACAGTTTCCCAGTATTCCATTCTACCCAAAAAGATCTGCCAAAAATGTAGGAAAAACATGATCGCCAGGGCTGGGGAAAATTTTTTCCTGGCAATCAGTCCAATTTCCCACAATTTCTACATGTTTGTAGCAGAAAAGTAGCTAGATTTCCCTAAAATGCCCATATTTCCCTCCAAATAGCAAATTTCCCTGCAAGAAGCTCCCCAAATTCCTGATTTTTCCACCTATGAAGATCACTCTTCCCCAGTACTCCTTTCTACTGAACAAGGCTTACTCGTTTTTTGTATAAAAATACCCAAATTTGCCTCCATGTGCTCATATTCTCTTCCAAATACCAACTTAATTTCCCCACAAGGAGCATCCCATTTTCCTGATTTTTTTCACCCACTCATGATGATTACTCTTCCCCAATATTCTTTCCATCTCCCCAACAACATTGGCCTAAAATGTCACAGTCATCAATGTACTGTACTTCTACTGGTTCTCCAAAACTTCTCTTTTTTGGAAATTTCCCTGGGTGCATTCCATCCTTTGTTACTATCTCAGAACCAGGTAAATATGCCCACTTGGCCAGTCATGCCAGCTAGGTACACACATATATTGGTTGCACTGATAATACCTGCCATGAAGGTGCTGAGGTTATTTTTGTCTTCAAAAAGCGTTTGACATAGCAAATCTGCAGGTCAGAATACAGACAAGCCAGGCTACACTGACTTAAACTTACTAGATTCTTCAAATAGAAAGCACCACTTAGAGAGCTGGTAAAAATGCCGCTGTTTGGATTGAGTGACCTTTTAACCCCACTGGTCTATCACGAGACACAAATCATACTGTCTTAGTGGTGGTTTCTTAGGGAAGGAATGCTCTGTTGGCAGATTTGAATTGAAGACAAAACTGAAGGCGGCACAACTGGAAAATCAACATGGCTGCACAAGGATATGTGGTGAGTGCAATCTTGTTATTTGGTAAAATGTGTTCAATTTTGAGGAGAACCCTTTCCAAAAGAAAAATGAGTAGGGGTAAAAATACTTTTCTTTCACCTTTTGTTGTAAAAATGTAATGGGCAGTAGAATGCCGCTATATAAGACAATAGTACCACATCTCACCTAAGTTGTGCAATGGGTAGGTCTAGTATGTACGGCAGTACTATATAGACACTGCACAGGTGACACTTAGGTATATTTAGTATCAAGTAGCTACTATAGTTAAGCTGTGCACCTAAATATGCCATGAAGTAGGTCAAATTAAGGCAATTGGTCTGCATTGTAGGAGTCTTAATTATTTTGTTGATTTAAGATTGGCAGAATCTACATATCAGGCTGTTTGAATAAAAGAGTGTGCACTGGTAGATGGAGTGAGTAGGGCCGGGCAGGCAGCATTATTTTTTTTTCCCAGGACGAACGCGGGCAAATCGAGTTTTCAAAAAATTTTAAATTTGTTTCAAAATGAAGGTCAGGGTTAGGATTAAGGTTAGGGTTACGTGGACAAGGGGTTATTTGGCCCGTTCTTCCATAATCCGGCGTCAGAATTACAAAAAAAAAAGGGTCGCAAAGCTGTCATTTTGGAATTAGAGGTGTGGCCTATTTCTAACAAGCTGATTGGTCCATTGGCCAGATTTTCCCTCACTCGTCCTGGGGGAAAAAAAAAAAAAAAAACTACGCGGACAGGCAGGCCTATGTTATCTTGTTTCAATTAGTGGGCTATAGCTCTACACATGGATACAAAGAACAAGTTGGGAAGCTCAGGGGGGATCTCAAACACCTCAAAATGGCAATGTCACTACGTGGTACTGAAAAGATGCCAAATATAAAACTTTTTGGCCTCTAATTACACCGAATATATTGTGGCTTCTGTTTACCAAAAGATTAACATTTTGGGGTTTAAGAAAATTTTGATACAATTGAATTTTTGGTGAAGAAAATTTGACAACTTTTGAGTTTTGTATTGAAGAAAACTAGAAAATGTGCGGTCCTTATTGAAGTGTTCTGCCCTTCCTAGAAGAAAAATCAAGCAGACCGTGTATGTCATCAGGATTTCTTGTATTGCACGTATTAAGCTCCTGGACAAAATTGGAAATTGCCCCCTCCCTACCCCTTCACACTTACTGTCATTGGTACATACCTTCTCTCCCTTATACAGGAGCAGTGTGTATAATATGGATCGTGATTCCCTTTATGTTACATGTTCATGATGAGAAATTTGTTCATTGCTGTGCAGCCTGCACAACAATGAACAAACTTCTCTTCATGCAGTAACAGGAGACTTCCTATTTCTTTTCATCCCTCCAGATAACCTGGTCCAGTACAACAGATGCCAATTGTGACTTCATATTTCTGCAATTCATCAGGCTGGTTACATCTGAGGGACAGCTCAACCCACCATATTAAACTATTAACATTCTCAATGGAACCATGAAATTTCATTGCTCTATACTTCTCAGGATATATACTCAGTGCACACTATATTTCGCTACAAACTGAAGGAAAAATTTTGTCTTCTGTTATTCTACACATCATAATTACTAATCTGATTTCTACATGGAGACTAGTTGCTTGTTTATTATAGCCACATTTTGTAAATGATCTTGTTTAATTGCCGTGATCGTCCTGGGACTTGTCTGCAGTACATGGATGGGAACTGTAAAGGCCATCTGCCATACATGTTCACATTATAGGATTCAACATATGGTACCATCAATTTTCAGTGGAGTGACATATACTGTACTTCTGTTATGTGAAAATGGATTCCTTTATCCATAGTCTCAAGTACTAATTCATAGAAATAACTACTGTTCAGCACCTCATAGTCTCTTTGAGTCTTTCCAAGGCCCACCTCGACACACTTAGGAAGAGTGATCAGGCTTCATGGGATGTACAGTCAAAAAGCAAATTTAGCAGTTTTAATAATAACAGAGAATTTGCGTTGGAGGGGCTTTGCAGATTTAAAAAAAAAATGCTGACACTAAGGATCACCTATTTCTGGGAGGATTCATCAGGAACTGTGTGAGATCTGCTGTCGGTTCTGGCTGTAGAATTCCTTTGATTGCAGTTAACTGGCTTCATTCTTTGACATTTAAGTTCCAGTATTTGGCCATGCGAACCAAACTTTGATGAAAGCTGCAGCCCAACCTCTGTGATATGTGAGTTGTAGTGTTTACAAATTACACACCTTAATGCCAACAAAAGGCCCATTTCCCCTCAGGATAAACAGGGGACTACAGAATGGTCTGTGAAGTACTTTACAGTAACTCTGAGAATTCTCAGCTTTTGTGATGACTTCCCACACTAAAAGAACCAGAATTTGATCCCTGCACTGTTTTTGCTAATTTGCTGTTTTGTTTGGGAAATATGGAAGATGTAATAAAATAAAGTGGTCTTGAAGAGATGAGAAAAACTTGAAATACAGTGGTAGTCACTATACCATACATGCTTCTGGGGAATCCTATGATGCAGTCCAAGCTGGATGAGAGCTATCAGTCAGTCAGTCAGTCAGTCAGTCAGTCAGTCAGTCAGTCAGTCAGTCAGTCAGTCAGTCAGTCAGTCAGTCAGTCAGTCAGTCAGTCAGTCAGTCAGTCAGTCAGTCAGTCAGTCAGTCAGTCAGTCAGTCAGTCAGTCAGTCAGTCAGTCAGTCAGTCAGTCAGTCAGTCAGTCAGTCAGTCAGTCAGTCAGTCAGTCAGTCAGTCAGTCAGTCAGTCAGTCAGTCAGTCAGTCAGTCAGTCAGTCAGTCAGTCAGTCAGTCAGTCAGTCAGTCAGTCAGTCAGTCAGTCAGTCAGTCAGTCAGTCAGTCAGTCAGTCAGTCAGTCAGTCAGTCAGTCAGTCAGTCAGTCAGTCAGTCAGTCAGTCAGTCAGTCAGTCAGTCAGTCAGTCAGTCAGTCAGTCAGTCAGTCAGTCAGTCAGTCAGTCAGTCAGTCAGTCAGTCAGTCAGTCAGTCAGTCAGTCTGTATGTATGTATGTATGTATGTATGTATGTATGTATGTATGTATGTATGTACTTACTATGTACGTATATATAATAGTATTAAAAGCATGTGCACTTGAGGTAAGTTTAGACCAAGAGATACTGACTTGTTACTGACATGTTACTGACTTGTTAGAGGTTACTTTTCTTGAAGTCAGTTTTAGGTAGTCCCAACTGACTTGTTTTGAGCCCTACAGATATTGTAAGTCAGTCTAGATCAGTTCAAGCAAATTAAGTCAGTCTCAAGCAAAGTAAAACAGGCTAGACCTGACTTATTTTATGTCAGATTTTTTAAGTCTGTTTCAGTCAGTAATATTAACCGTCAGCCAAGTCTATAAACGTTCCATAATTAGCCCTAATTCTGACTTCGAGTTAGTTTAGATCAGTTCAGGCCAGTTTGGTCAGTCTCAAGCAAAGCAAACAGGCTTAACCTGACTTATTTTATGTCGGATTTTTAAGTCTATTTGAGTCACTAATATTTAGTCAGTTAAGTCTGTAAATGTTCCATAATTAGCCCTAATTCCGACATCAAGTCAGTCTAGATCAGTCCAAGCCATTAAGTCAGTGTTAAGTAAGACGAACAGGTGAGATCTGACTAAAAAGACAATAAACACAGACTTCATACATCCTGGTAATTTTTTTCTTTGTTTTCAAGTCTGATATTTTAAGCCAGATCTAGTTAGCATTTTAAGTCAGATCAAGCAGATTCTTAGTCTGAAAACGTTCCATAATCATACCCGTTTCTGACTGTAAGACTGACTTCATTTCTAGCAGGGTATTGTGACATATGGAAAAAATCATCACCAGCTGGAAGGAAACTCATCCAGTGGGAATGGGTGGGAAAGTTGGGAAGGGTAGTATATTACCATAGAATGTCATTTAAGTTTGATATTTTCTTCGACTTTTGTATGTTTTAATCCTCGGTGTTTCTTAATATCATATTTCTAAAATAACTTTATCCGTAAAATACAGTCAACAAGGATTTTCAAATGTGAGGAAAGTTTTTCGAAATACAAAGTTGTAAAGGAAGACTAAACTGTCTTGGATTCAGATTCTTTTTTTTATTTTACTTCGTGGAAGTTTCACAGGATGGTACTGCTGAGGTTATAGAAAACTAGGTCTGTGGGCTGGGGAAGGTAAATGGCATGGAAAGGGAGGTGAGATTGATATTCTGCCAATTGCATCATATGGCACATATTTAAAAACCAGTTTATCAAGTCCCATCTTAGTGTAAATATTATGCCAGTGGGGGTTTAATTCTCAGGAGGCCCAAGGATGCATTTGAACAATGCAAAGAAACAAGGTTAATGCCTAAGCAGTCGCATTGACATAAATCTGATTAGCCCAAACTGATGACAATGGAATTTGGGGTTGTTTGGAATATGGGATATGGGGGTTGGGGAGGGGGTATGGACCAAGGGTTTCAGAGTAGCGGGCTAGTATGTGCTACAGTATCCCTACCCCGGGTATGTTACTTTGGCAATAGCTTTGAGAAGATTCTTGGCAGATAAATCACAGACCAGTACAGCCAAAACCACACCCACACCTGAGGTTGGTAGAATTATCAAAAAATAGTGAATGACAATCTGTTCTTGGATATCGTATCACAATTGTCTTTGTAAATTAAAGGCTATCAAGTCTCGGGGGAGGAAGGGGGGGGATTCAAAGATGCTCACATTTGGGGCATATGCTCTGTTGATGAGCGGAGAAGTGCTATCTTGGAGTATTAAATATCAAACCAAACTTTGATCTGACTTAATAAAATACCATGAAGAGATCACTCAAAGTTGCATTGTTGAAGGTATGGAAGCACAGCAGCACCAGGAGGTCAACACTGAGGTGAACTCTGTAGCCTTAGCTCATGCGGTAGTGCTTGCTCTATGATTTTAACCTGAGATGTGCTCTGACTTAGACCAGATAGCTGTATTGTAACTTTCTTTCCTCCAAGGTCATTTTTCAATAACAAAATGGAAAAGACATTAAAGCGGTCACCCCAACCTTATTAGGAACATCACATACCTGAAAATACAACGTTACTCTTCTAATTCATGACTGTAAGGTAAACAGTTGTTTTTCTGCATGAATTAAACAACTCAATAACAGAAATATAAAGTCACATCATTGAAAATAGCCTTTTCCCTTTAAAAGGCCCTTACCAAAGTTGTCTACCACTGTGCATTGACTCACATTATCCCACATACATACATGGCTAGGTTTAGCGCATGACATTTTAAACCATACCAGGTGACAGTTGGCATTGAATGGTGTGACCGGGAAGTGCATGGGCTCTATCAACCCCCCAGGAATGTCTCCTTAACTTCAACACTGCAAACAACAAATATTAAACTTCAATACTTTTCCATATCCCTTTTTGAAAATGGTGAAGTGAATTAAAATATAAAATATCCAGACAAAGTTTACATTAACCACAAAGGGAAGAAAGATAAATGTGTTCCTATTTTTGTGTTTATTTCCAGTCTCTCATGTAAGCAACACTACACGTTTTTTTAATTCACTAAATGATAGATGTCTCATGTCAAAAGCTGACTCTATAAAGACAAGATGTCTGATATTACACATACATTTGAGCAAAACACCAGCCCTTAATTTAACCTTACATACATTTGAATCACAGCAAATGAGTTGCAGTAAAACATTAAGTTGGTTTGACACAGGATTTTACAATTTGGGGATTCACCACCTCTTCATCAATGGTTTCACTCAATTGAAATTTCAACAGTCTCACCACTTATTTATACCAAAGATCACACTTCTCATTAAAACCATGTTACTAGTAAAAGGCATATCCCAGTGGCTTTTCTCAAGTTTTCATGTGAAAAAAAAAAAATCTAGTTCATGCCCTCCAAACCCCATAGCAGTACTCTTTTCCTATTAAACTAGAGATACCTCACATAAAGAGTGCTTACTTTTTGATTCCACTTTTTGATTCTGCAACAAGTAAGGACATGCTGTGTATGAAAGCAGAAACCAGTTCTGTAGCGTGAGGAGTGGCCAAAGATAAGCAGTGATTTGCCAGACAAGTGCAAACAAAAGCTGCTGCCAGAAGTAACTGCACTTTACATGAAGATGAGATGTGAGACATTTTTGAAATTATATCTTAATATAAGAAACGTAAAGGATGAGAACGTATCAAGACGGAAGGAAAAAGCCTTGAGAAAGGTCTTGAAGACTAATTAACTGAAATGTTTACTTACATATATTTGCACTTTGCAGGACTCCCAACAGAAAGACGAATAACGTAGGAATTTTGGGATGATATACATATATATATATATATATATATATATATATATATATATATATATATATATATATATATATATATATATATATATATGATTTCTTTACAAATAACGGAATACATATGTAAAAATACAGTTTCATAGTGGGGGCGGTGGTGGTGGTGGCGGTAGGCACTATCACCATCTGACTTCACCTGGTCAGTAACTGTTGTAATTTTTAAGGCAAATTCCAGACCATTAAATTCAAAACTGAGTGAAGAGCTTTACATTTCATTCTTTTGATAGAAGGATTACTGTTATCACAATGACATTTACGCAGGTCTTTCAAAACCATCTATCGTTCCTAAAAATAACCCCTATATGAAACATTTTGACTAAAGTAGGCTAACACCAGGGCCGTAGCCTGAGTGAAATCTCTAGGAGGGTGGTCCAAGGTACCATCAAAGTGGAGCACCAGATGACATGCATACAGATAGTTAACACCCACGCAGACCCTTCTTTTTCATGTTCTGGGTACCATTGTGAATTAGGGAGGGGTGCCGAGGGAAGGGGTACAGGTAAAGCCTTGATTAGGTTCAAAGTTGTACTGTTGGAAAAACTTTGAACGGATCATATTACTTGTACCAATTGTCATTGTTTAGCAATATTCTTCGTATTGAGGACATCCTATACTCTTTAAGAAATTCCTGTCTATTACATAAAGGTGACTTGGATGCAAAATGGCGCTACCTCTCCAAAGCTTCATGACGCATTGAATTATGGTTAGGAATCCCTACCACCGGAGGATCGTACACGACGCCATCGTAACGAATCTCAAGCGCCTTCAGTGGCGTCTTGGAGATGGCATTTGCCCCCGCATTGGATGCACAAAGTTGGAGAGTTAGTTAGATGGGGGTTATGTATTGTCAGCTAGATACAAAAGGGTAATGGTGGGTTGAAATTACCTAAAAGGAAAAAAAAAAAAAATCAGTTGGGCAAAATTCTACTAAAATATGGGAGTCATGTCAGAATTTCCTGTAAAGGTTACTTTCTTTGAGAAAGTCCAAAAACAGGCTTTTTAAGTACGTAGAAACAGGCACTGGCAAACTAAAGAAAATCCAAACCAAACAAAACCATGACGGGTCACAAACACAAACGCTAAACAAACTATAAATACCGTGCAACAGGGAACAAAAGAGTTACTACTGAACTCTGAACTACTGAACTCCAGCAACTGCCACCGCAGCCAACCCCAAAACAACTCCCCACAACCACATACCACCCAAACAAATTCCGCCCACACGCCCAAAGGAAACACCACGCCCGAAGGCAACTCCACACCCCACGGCAACAACACGCCCGAAGGCAACACCACGCCCCAAAGGCAACACCACGCCCGAAGGCAACACTACGCCCGAAGGCAACACCACGCCCCAAAGGCAACACCACGCCCGAAGGCAACACTACGCCCCAAAGGCAACACTACGCCCCAAAGGCAACTCTACGCCCCAAAGGCAACTCTACGCCCGAAGGCAACACTACGCCCGAAGGCAACACTACGCCCGAAGGCAACACCACGCCCCGAAGGCAACTCTACGCCCCGAAGGCAACACCACGCTCCAAAGGCAACACTACGCTCGAAGGCAACACTACGCCCCAAAGGCAACACCACGCCCGAAGGCAACACCACGCCCGAAGGCAACACCACGCCCGAAGGCAACAGCACTTAAAAAGCACCAGGGCAAATACAGGTGCACCTTGCCCAAGGGTACCCCGGAGGCAGTTGTGGCAAAGGGTAACCTCATTATCCCCACGCTTTAACAAGCTCCACAACCGGATGCAGTTTCACGTCCTACCCAAGTCCAAAATGAGAGAAGGATCTGTGTGCTCCATCAACGTGTAATACTTCTGACGGATGTGGGAGTATTCATAGCAGTCAACGAGAATATGACTGACGGTGACTGAGTGGGAGAGTGAGTGGGAGAGTGACTGTGTGCCCCATGTGTTTTGGCAGTGTGGCCCTCCTCTGGGGGTGGTTTCAAGTCCTGACTGATCGTCTCACGTTTTGCAACACCTGGGCGGTCAGCCAGGACTACGCTGTGTATGGTCCATCACCCCCGCCAAGCAATACAAGTGTTCGCGTGATACCTTTGTTTCGGCCTCCATAAAGTTGGCCTTATGGAGAGACCGATCTAATATTGTATTTAAGAGAGAGGGGAGGCCTGTGGATGTCATCCTGGCGTCGGTGAGGACGGAGATTAAGCTGAGGGTTGAGGCCGACTTCGTTTGCCTAGGTCGACGTTCGGCAGGCGGTGGGGTCGGTGGGGCCGGGTGATAGTTAACTTGTAAATATTGTAAATATGGAAATATTGAGATTGTAAATAGCCCTGTGTAATATTTAGCTTGGGCTCGGTGTGGTTTTGTACATAGTGAACACAATTTTGTTTGCTTTTTAAGTGCATCGAAACGGCACATACAAACAAAACAAAACAAAACAAAAAAAAACAAAAAAAAAAAACAAAAAAAAAAAACAATTTTGTTTGCTGTACTGGGCTCGTTTGGTGTTGCTAGTTTGCTTTCAGTTAAGGTTGTATGGACTTCAGGGCATCTGATGGGGCCTTGGCCCTCCTTTGCCCTTTAACCTGTGTTATGTTATGCTAGCGCGATATACAGAATTCTGTAAATAGTTCACAGTTGTGTTTTTGTCCGGTCACGTTTGAGATCTTTTGTTTCGCCTTGCCCGTTTCTATGTACTTAAAAAGCTACAGTGCGCAACATCACGCCACCCTCTGGATTATCAGTCAAAACCAGTTAAGCAAGTTACAGGAAAGAATTTTGTGGCATAGTTTACCTTTTCTACCACTCTTCCCTAAAAGTTAGTCGAGCCAGTTGTCGGTGGCGGGTGTTGGTGGTTCTGTTTGTTGGTGGTAGCAGAGACTCGTTTTCTTTACAGCGTGTGAATGGTTTTTGGTGTGCTTTTTAAGTGCATAGAAACGGACACTGTCAAAACAGAAAAACCCCAACCGTACCGGCAAAAACACAACCATGAACTATTTACAATGATCTTACATTAAGCTAGCAATGTAGCTCGATCTGTCCTCAGACTCGGCGATGTCGGATGGCGGGGAGCGTGCCTCAGGGGGAGGGGCCCGAGTCTGCACTAAAGAGGTCGGCTTCGGGCGAAGTATCAGATAGGGGAACCCATCACTCTGAGACGCCCGTACCGAGCCCACGGATTAAAAAGATAAGGTCCCAGTCATAGTATTTAGTGTGAATGGTTTTGCCTTTGTGTCCCGGTTTTCTTTTGGGGTTTTTGTTCTGTTTGTGTCTGTGCCCATGCATGTCACAAAGTTTTTTTGGTAGTTCAGTGTAAATAGGTTTGCTTTGTTCCACATTAGGTCCGCCCGGCTACAAGCATGTAAAGAGCACATCACATTGTTAATATTGTAAATAGTGGGGGTAGGCCACATGAATGCTGGCCTTGTGTATATAGTTGTCCTTGTGTTTCATGTCACGTCCGGTGTTTTGTTCCGGAGCACGTAAGGAGCACCCATACTTACAAAAAGCATTGAACAGACTCAGCCTGAACACTCTTCTGTTGATGTAAATGTGCTTTTTAAGTGCATCGAAACGGTACATACAAACAAAAAACAAAACTCAAACCGGATCGGACTGGAACATAAAGGCAAAACCATCCACACACCACCAAATCAAACAGAAAATTATGTTCATTACAACAATAGAACCACACACACACTGACAACCCAAACACCCCACAGAACAACCTCCCCCCGTCCACACTAAAAACAAAAACCACACACCCAAAACCACCACACATCCAAAGACAACACCACGCCCGAAGGCAACACCAAGCCCGGAGGCAACACCACGCCCGAAGGCAACACCACGCCCGAAGGCAACACCACGCCCGAAGGCAACACCACGCCCGAAGGCAACACCACGCCCGAAGGCAACACCACGCCCGAAGGCAACACCAAGCCCGAAGGCAACACCACGCCCGAAGGCAACACCACGCCCGAAGGCAACACCACGCCCGAAGGCAACACTACGCCCAAAGGCAACAGCACTTAAAAAGCACCGGGGCAAATACAGGTGCACCTTGCCCAAGGGTGCCCTGGAGGCAGTTGTGGCAAAGGGTAACCTCATTACTCCCACGTTTAAACAAACTCCACAACCGGATGCAGTCCTACCCAGGACTGGGTAAATGGGTATGCAAATAGTTTTGCCTAGTGAGATTGTAAATAGTCCTATGTAACTAGTTTGGGTTCGGGGTGGTTTTGTACATAGTTATCGCAGAAATTTTGTTTGCTAGCGCAATGTACAGAATTCTGTAAAAAGTTCACCTTTGTATTTTTGTCCCGTCAGGTTTAAGTTCTCCTTTGTTTCTTCGTGCCCGTTTCTACGTTCGTAAAAAGGTCACTATTTACGGTACTCGTTTAGAATTCGTGCCTGGAAGTAACGTAAATTTTGGGGTGGTTTTGTACATAGTTATCACAGACATTTGTTTGCTAGCGCAATGTACAGAATTCTGTAAATAGTTATGTTTTTGTAAATAGTTATGTTTTTGCTATGCTAGGTCTCCTAAAAAGAAATCTTAAACACTGCCCAATGGAGTGCAAAAAACTGGGATATATATCCCTAGTTCGTAGCAACTTAGAGTATGCTGCCTCCATTTGGGACCCTTACCAGCAAGGGGATATAGACCGTCTGGAAAAAGTTCAACGCAGAGCTGCCAGATTCATTAGTGGTAATTACACATCCAGAGAGGAAGGCTTTATGACTGACCTTCTCAAGCAATTGGAACTTCCCCTACTAAAGAATCGTAGGAAAGTCGACAGGTTATGTTATATGTATAGAATTTTGAATAATCAGCTACCAGCTGTCCCACGTGACCACTACCTTACAGACCTGCCAGCAAAAAGAAGGGTCAAACCTAGGCAATACAAAGATTCTACCTTTTTTAACATAATTGAAAATCAGGCTAGTAATAACAATAAAGCCCTTAAATACATTAATTGTAGAACCCCGCAATATAGGTCTTCTTTCTTCCCATCGACTATACTTGACTGGAATAAGCTGACCGATGAGGAAGTTAATGCACAGACCCTGAACATTTTCAGGTGTCGTCTGACTTTTTGCTAAAGCTCCCTCTCTCTCATTCCGTTGCGTTTATGCCCTGTGGGTTTCTGCGACGTACTGATGATGATGATGATGATGCCGGTCAGGTTTAAGTTCTACTCTGTTTCGTCGTGCCCGTTTCTACGTACGTAAAAAGCACACACTGTGCATAAAAACCTTATAGCGTGCTTGTGCTGTAGTTGATAAGTAGGTCTGGTCGTGTCCATTTGTTTGCGACCACACTTAGTTTCTGTGTACCTTGTGTTTTTCTTCCTTTCAACTCAAGAATTAGAGGAGGCGGCACTTGAGGTGGAACAGGACTTCCTTGCCTCCAAGCAGTGTGAGGGGGGTACTGGAACTCCTGAGGTAGACTCTCCGCCACCCTTAGCAACGACAACCAGTCAAGTTGAAATAACGACAGTAGAGGAGGACCTCGATCTGTCCTCAGACTCGGCAATGTCGACTGGCGGGGAGCCTGCCTCAGAGCCTCCTCCGAAGGATCCACCTTCGGGGGAGGGTTGGTTTGATTTGTGTGAGGGGGAGGGGCCAGAGCCTGCACTGAAGAGGTCGGCCTCGGGCGAGGCGTTAGACAGGGGAACCCATCACTCTGGGACGCCCGTACCGAGCCCACGGATTAAAAAGAAAAGGTCCCAGCCAGAGTATTTGGTGTGAATGGTATGTGCACTGTCTTTGGGTGTTGTTTCCCTCTATAATTGATTCATTTGATAACAATTCCCTACTGTTGCCTCTACAGTACTGTTTCCTTCAAATGCATTGATTATTGTTGCCTTCTCATTGTCGTTTCCGTCTGCTGCCTTTGATTGTTGTTTCCCTCAGTTATTGATACCACTGATTGCTGTTTCCCACTGTTGCCGTTACTGTTTCCTTCAAATACGTTTGATTATTGTTTCCTTTTGATTGCAGTGTCCTATTATTGCCTTTGGTTGTTGTTTCCCTCAGTTTACTGTTACCATTGATTGTTGTTTCCTACTGTTCCATCAAATACCATTGATTATTGCTTCCTTCTGATTGTTAATCCTACTGCTTGCCTTTACTGTTTACTACTGCTTGCCTTAACTGTTTCCTTCAGGTAAATTGATTATTGTTTCCATCTGACTGCTGTTTCCTACGGTTGCCTTTGATTGTTGTTTCCCTCAGTTATTGATACCAGTGATTGTCTTTTCCCACTGTTACCTTCACTCTTTCCTTCAAATACTGCTCATTATTATTTCCATCTGATTGCAGTTTCCTACTGTTGTCATTATTTGCTCTTGGCTTGTATTCTGTATGAACGTAACTACTACTGTATTGCTAACAAATTAAGTTCAACATGCACACACAAAAATTGACTTTAGTTCAAGGTTCTTTTCATCAAGGTTCAACACGTTTTTCCAAAGAAACCAAGGGGAAACAGTGCATGCCCAAATTGCCTTATATTTTTATCAACTACTATTTTTAAGTCACCGGCCTTATCGTCATCCCAAGATCTTGATCAAATTTTAGTACTTGGGGATGAAATGTATTCTTTCATATGTCAAACAACAGGCAAACAAAGTACTTGGTTACACATGACAGATTTACCCATGCATTACATGTTTGGGGGAAAATGCTTTTCAGTTACATTAGTGAAGACTTTCTCTGGGATTATTTCATCCATGGAAACGCACATGGTAGACGAAATAAATACATTTTCTGTTTCAAACGCATTAGCAACTGCTTTAGATCATTTCCCAACTTGTATTTTTGTATCAAAGGGAAATGCTATTGCCATTTGTAATGAAAAAGATACTGCATCATATCTGGTATTTGATTCCCACAGTAGGAATAATGAGGGTTTTTTGGAGATGGATGGAAAAAGTATTATCCTACAATTCCAAAGTATTAAAGATGTCAGTTTGCATTTAAATCAGCATCTGTCATTAGGGCAAGAGGGGCAATGTCAGTTTGACCTTCACTCTCTCAAGCTTCTCAAAGTAGATGTGTCAATGTTCCTAAAATTGCCAATACAAAGTAGGTGCATGTTGCAAAGTCCACTAAATTTTTTGCAGTTGGGTACACAGCCGGTGGCAGATGGCATGGGACAAAATAACTGTGAACATAGCCAAAATGCATATGTCATGGATAATTGTTTTGTAGGAGCACTTTCCTCAGTGATAATTTTTTTGTCTCAATGTGTAATCTCATCCCCACACACCCTTACCAGCAGTCATCTTCATCGACTATATTGTGTAAGTTGTGAATTTGTTCATTTCCTCCAGAAAAAAGGCACAGGTAACCTATTCTGGTGAGACAGTCACAAATTTGCTATCTGGTGTTTACTATGCATTTGACGGTTATTACTACGCTACAAAAGCAGGGAAAGTATGTTCAGGAATTATTACAAACGATGTGTTGAACAAAGATAACAATCATGTGACCTTAATGAATGCAATAGCTTTAGCATACTGTGACTCATGCTTTCTCATTTACATGGCAAAGAGTACCACTGCTATTTGCTTTGATGAAAAATTAAGACGTTTTTATCTTTATGACCCTCAGCATTTCCCCTCTATGCTTTCCCAGAAAAAGAAAACTACACTTGAAGATGTACTCATTTCTTTTAAGACTCTCCGTGACCTTTGTCATCATCTTCAACAAATATCTGTAACTGCAGAACAGTGCACATTTGAAGTTGTACCATTGAAAATCCGATCTGTTTCACTCAAAACTTTCAAATATGCTTGAGCGGAACACAAATGGAAATATGGAACTGTACATCCAGCTAACAGCACATATGGCAAATCTACAAAAAAACATTTGCCCAGCAAAATGTTGGACCAACAGCAGCAAAATACAGTGGAAAATGGTTCCAAACATTCAGTAACACGTGTCACTTGCTCACATCCTGTGTCTCAAGAAATGCCTCATGAATTGCACTGTGCTGACAATTTAACTAGAACCACCCCAGATTCAGAACAAGTTGTTCACAGACAAGTTAACCAGTCATCTCCAAGCAATCCAACTAATATCCAGGTACTTAAAGACACAAATAAATCTTGTCTGGCTCCACCAAATAATGCAAATGGAGTTGAATCAAATTGTTCACACCTTAGATCATATCCTTCAACTTCCAGAAGTAACAGAACAGAAGGGGTTCAGATACTTGAACAGCAGTCATTTGCAGGTAGTTCATCCGCATGTGTTGCAACTGTGCATATAGAGACAGATGCAAATTTTCAGGTATCATCAAACAATGCAATCAAAAATTCACCAACTGATTTCCACAATACAGCAGTTACTACTATGTTAGAAAAGTTCAAGAAATCATGTACAGAAAAACCAATTTATGTGTGTTGCATTTGTAACAGACTTTTATTTCGAAACCAGGTTCAAAAGTTTTTTATGACAAACTACAGTCCAGAATTTTTGATGCAATTTTTTTCAAGTGAAGACATTCTTGCACAAAGTAACAACATGATTTGTCATTGTTGCAAACAGAATATGATGAAGCTAAAAATACAATGTCAGGCTCAAGTTAACAACATGAAACCTTCAGATCAACCACCTGAATTGTCCCAACTAAATTGCCTTGAAAGACATTTAATTGCACCAGTAATACCATTTATGAAAATTTCCTCCTTACCAAAAGGTGCTCAAAAAGGGTTATGTGGTCCTGTTGTTTGTGTTGTATCAAATGTAACAGCCACAGCCATGCAGTTACCAAGACTTATGGATGATGATAGCCTTGTGAAAGTAAAACTGAAGCGTAAGCTGCAGTATAAGGGACATCATTTGTTTCAGACTGTAAATCCACACCGAATACATTCCGCTCTCTCCATTCTCAAAACAATTAATCCACACTATGAAAATATCAGCATTGAGGATGAAAACCCTGTAGACTTTCAAGAACCTTTACAGTCTTCCACAGAAAGTACATCAGAACCAGTTGTGAATAGGATCACAAGTACTAAAAATGTAATCACAAATTGCCCTGTAACATCAGTGACCATTACAGAAGATACAGAGACAAATACTGGAGATTTGTCTCTGGTAGAAAATGTGCAAACATGTCATTCTGGAAATGAAATAGAACAAAACTCACAAAATTTAGACACAGTACCATCACAGGATCTTTCTGATATTCAGAATGGCAATCAACAAGGGGAAAGCAATTTATCTCAAACATCTGCACCTTTATATACATGCCTTCAACCAACTGACATTGCACAGATTGTTGCTGAACATGTTGATGATACAGTACTGTGTGTTGCCCCTGGTGAAGGGCAACAGTTCCTAAGCATTTTCAATAGTGAAGGACCAGCATTTACTACCCTTTTTCCAGATGGAAAAAATACATTCAAAGAACAACGTATGGTAAAAATTTCTCCAAAAAGATATTTCAATGCAAGGTTACTCTCTTATGATACACGATTTGCCCAGAATCCAGAATATATATTCTTTGCTCCATACACTACAGAGCTTCATGAAATTTTATCATCCATATCAATTGCAATGAGAAAGGGGTCAAAGAGAACTTCAGCTGGAAGGATCATTACATCATCCATGTTCCAGAACAAGGAGAGCATACATCAGATTCTGTCAAAAGATGATGGTTACTATTTTATGAAGAAAATACGTGGCACTCCAGCATATTGGGAATGCAGCATGCGTGACCTCTTTGCTATGGTACGGCAACTTGGTATTCCCACATGGTTCTGTAGCTTTTCTGCAGCTGGTAGGAGATGGACTATAATTGATGAAGCTATTCTTCAACAACAAGGGAAAGCTATTCCAAAAAAACATTGACTGGGCCACACATTGTCAAATAATAGCTAGTAATCCTGTAACAGCCACACGCATGTTTGAACACAGAGTACAAGCTTTTATGAAGGATGTCATTTTGTCCCCTGCTCAACCAATTGGGCATGTAATTGACTACTTTTACCGAGCTGAATTTCAGCAAAGGGGTTGGCCACATATTCACTGCTTATTTTGGGTCAAAGATGCTCCCTTGTATGGAAACTCTAATACAGATGAAATAGTAGCATTCATAGATAAATATGTCTCCTGTAAAATGCCATCAGAAGCAACTGAGCCAAAGCTTCATGAGAAAGTATTACATGTGCAAATGCATAATGCATAATTACAATCCAATACTCCTTATGGCATGGGATGCAAACATCGATATTCAATTTGTTTTAGATGCATACAGCTGTATTATGTACATTGTATCATACATAAGCAAGGCAGAACGTGAGATGGGGGATCTCTTAAAAACAGCATTGCATTAAGGGAACCTTAATGCAATGGATGAACTAAGGAAATTGGTTAGTCTGTATCTGCATCATAGGGAAGTCAGTGTAATGGAATCTGTGTATAGAGTTACAGGGATGCATATGAAGCAATGTTCACGTCAAGCAATATTTATCCCAACAGACCCTGATTCCCAGAGACTATCTCTTCCTTTACAACAACTGCAAAACAAGCAGGAAGATACCGATGAAATTTGGATGCCCAACATGATTGATAAGTACCTAGGACGCCCTAAGGAGTTAGCAAATATTTGTTTGGCTACTTTCACTTCTGAGTACCGCTACATTGGGCAACAAAATAATGCAACAGACTCAATTTCATTAACTACTGGCCTTGGCACAATTAAAAAAAGGCTAAACAAGCCTGCTATCATTAGATATCCAAAAGTCAAGATCCAGAAAGATCGTGAAAAGTATTACAGTACTATTTTGCGTCTGTACCTGCCATTCACTGTAGAAGAGTTCAAACCATCAACCTATGACACTTTTGAAAGTTATTTCCTCCAGGGTTCATACAATGGCAAATTTGTCAGGGAAATCGTAGCAGCCAATATGCAAAAGTATGAACCTCTAGCAAAGGAACTTGACAATTTGTGGGAAAATCTGCAAGAAAACCCATATCAGGAAAATTCATGGGCAAATCTAACTCCTCAAACGGAAATGGAAAGAATTCATCAAAATGTTACATTCACTACAGTCTCGTGTAGAATTTATTGAGGCTGTTGACATCATTGGTACAGCCAATGCAACTCTGAAGAAATTGCTAAAGCCAACTCAAAATGCTAAAAGTACATTGCCAGCTGAACTAAACATTGCCATAGGAGCTCGTGTTATGTTAACAACCAATCTTGATGTGGCAGATGGTCTTGTTAATGGAGTGACTGGTAAAGTGACAGGTATTGTCCATGGTAATTTGCCAAATAATCAACCAGAAGCAATCTGGATTTTGTTTGACAATCCTAGAATTGGTGCAAATTGTAGAAGGAAATATCTCCCACCTGCCAATGTTGCACAAGGTAGTGTTGTCATACTGCCTCATAAGGAAATATATCAAATCAGGCTACAACATGTAACCAGGCAACAGTTTCCATTAAAATTAGCATGGGCATTCACTATTCACAAAGTGCAAGGCATGACTATGGAAAGAGCTACTGTTTCATTTACAGGTATTTTTCAAGCTGGAATGGCATATGTAGCTCTGAGTCGTGTTGTCACACTAGGAGGTCTGTATCTTACAGATTTTGATAGCAATCTTATTTACTGTAATGCTGAGGTACAAGATAGCATTTCTAATATGCCAAGATGCAATTTACAATCTTCCAACATGCTTTTGCACAGTGAGATGAATTTCTCAATATTGCACCATAATACCCAGTCACTCTTTTGTCACTATAAAGATATAATAAGCAACCCTGAGTTCATGAAAGCTGATATAATATGCTTATCTGAAACATGGTTGACATCTGTCAAGTTGCATTGCATTCATATACCTGGATACAATTTGCATTGTTCCAACCAGCAAGCAAGAGGACAGGGTGTTGCAATATACATATGTGAAAAATACAGGTATACATTCATTCCACTAGAAACAGGACAATGTCATTCATTGTTAGTAGCAACCCACACCATCCCATCCTTTCTGATACTAATGTTGTACAGACCACCATCAATAACAACAACACACTTTTTGTCACTCCTAGTTAAAGCCCTCAATCAAATGGAGACTTGTCATCAAATTTACAATACAGATTACAAGGTCATTTTAGGCGACTTCAATTATGACCTACTGAAACTACCATCATTGGGACCACTCAAAAATAATAACTAAGCCTACAACTTCTGCAGCAACCTTTTTGGATCCTATATATGTTAGCCATTTGCCAGCAGCTTATAATTCTGGTGTTCTTAATACATACTACAGCTATCATGAACCAGTGTATTTTGCAACAAATCTAGACGAGTCCCAGTTGTGATCATTCTCCAGAATTTTCAACACAAAAATACAGTACATTTGATCAAGATCCATCTCAACTTTGATGGCTGACTGACACAATAGCAAATTATATTTTTAAACAGTTTGTTTACACCATATATACTAGCCAAACTGCTGCACACTTAGTAATGTTGTTCGAATATTAAAGTATTCATCACAAATATGGATGTTACTTTTTGTGCTTGATATCATGGAAACAATATCACAATTCAAAACCTGCCCAAAATCTTGTAAAGTTTCAACCTCACATGTAGTGACAGACTTGATTGGTCAGAGGTTGCAACTGTAGTATATCTTCAAATACCCTTGCACACACACACATGTACTTTTCCCCACTCATCATATTTGTTGGATGTTCCACATACAACAATTCAGTTTACTTGGAATCAACCCTCAAAACTTTCCATTTTTGATCTAAAAGTTTTTGAAACCAAATTCACAGTCTTTGTCTCGTAAAAAATGAATGAGATTACAACAAATCAACTTGATTATGCTAGGCAAGCTGTTTTGTACTGACAAGCTGTTTCTTCGTATGGTTGACCATGAGTTGTACAGCACACCTGTATGTCACTTACGACAAGAGCTTTTTACGTACGTAGAAACGGGCACGAAGAAACAAAGTAGAACCTAAACCTGACCGGACAAAAACACAACTCTGAACTATTTACAGAATTCTTTACATTGCGCTAGCAAACAAAATGTCTGTGCTAACTATGTACAAAACCACCCCAAAACCGAGCCAATCACGTAGGACTATTTGCAATTTCAATATTTACAATATTTACAACTTAACTATCACCCGGCCCGCCCGCACTGAAACAAGTGGACCCCAACACCTGCCAAACGTCGACCTTGGCAAACGGACGAAGTCGGCCTCCACCCTCAGCTTAATCTCCGTCCTCACCGACGCCAGGACGACGTCCACAGGCTTCCCCTCTCCCCTAAACACAATATTACACCGGTCTCTCCACAAGGCCAGCTTTATGGAGGCCGAAACAAAGGTAAGTATCCCGCGAACACTTGTATTGCATAGCGGGGGTGACAGACCATACAAAGCGTAGTCCTGGCTGACCGCCCAGGTGTTACAAAACGTGAGGCGATCAGCCAGAGCTTGAAACCACTCCCAGAGGAAGGCCACAAAGCCACACTGCCAAAACACATGGGGCACACTCTCCCACCCTGTGCATCCAGTGCGGGGGCAAATGCCATCTCCAAGACGCCACCGAAGGCGCTTGAGATTCGTTACGATGGTGTCGTGTTAAAACACGACAAGTTAAAATATTCAAGAGGATTGCTCACATTCAAATGCAAGACATGCACCCTGTACACTATGCCTATAGTATGTTCAAAGATCGGTTATTGCATAAATGGGCAATTACATAGTAAACCAACACAGAATTATTATGTGTACATATTTTGTTTTGTTAATTAGTTTCATATGTTTTATTATGTTCAGGGCTAATCCTTAAATGTACAGAGATAGCCTAAAATCTTTCATTTGGCTACCTCAATTTTGCAAAAATATTTCTATGTAGGTCCTGTGGAAAATATAATGGGCAAACATTGACATACATCAAGAAAAATAACGTGTGTAACACATTGACATACAAAATAGAAATGGCTATTTTTCAGAAAGTTTATCATGTACATACTTTTTGTCATTTTCTGAGTAAGATGTGTACCAATATTCAATAACTAACCCATTGGGGGCACTTTTTTATCAATGTTAAGCTCAGGAGACCATAAATTGTACGTGTAAGTCAATCTTACACCCATTGTGAAATTGTGTATGCCCCTTATAAAAAAATATTGACAAAATGTTGAAATTAAAAAAGGTTACCATACTGTATATGGTCCTTGCTTTATACCTAGAGGTTAATATGACTGTGATAATTGATAATAAACATGGTAACATCAATTAATGATGTTCACAGGGTAATTTACAATTGTTTGACATACATATGCATCACATTAATGTATGTCAAATAATTTCAAATGTCCAATAAAACGTATGAAACTAACATAGAATGGAAATTAACCCTTATGTGATGCTACCGTGTTGCTAATTGCCCAAATGTATTCAATATGATTCTCCTGTTTTCAGATGCAGAAAATCAGTGGAATTATTAACAACTCTGATCCCAAAAAGCCATACCACCCACCATTAAAAGTTGTGCTTGCAACAAGGAGTGACCGTATCTTTTACAAGAAAGGAACCACTGACAAAGAAATGATGTATGTTGCACTATGTGACACAACTGGTCATTTGAAGGCAACTTTGTATGAACCTTCCAAACTTGATAACATAACCAACGGTTCCACCATTATTATCAGAAACTATATGGTCAGAGATGACAAGACGATTGCAATAACTTCACAGTCCCAGATCTTCAAAAGTAGCCAACTTCAAGTACCAGAAAAACCTGTTGAGCCAAGCCATATCATCTGTGCGACCACCTACACCTCCACCAATACCAATTCAGGAAGTGCATACATCACCGGTCAAAACATTGACTTCAGTCAGTGGTGTAATAGCACAGGTTAGATCCAATAAAAATACAGAGCTCCAGCCTGTGTATGTACTAAAGTGCAGTCTGCACCAAACTTGCACTACTTATAGGACATTCCCAATAGTACTTTGAAAGGATCCTACATGAAAGGGAAAATTTTTTATCTCACACCTTTCAACCTCTGATATCTTGGTCAATAATAACTGCAAATGTTCCCTTTAGAAGATAGATTGGTCTCAGCAATAAAGTGACTTCTATAACTTGCTTCAGCATTGTCACATTATGTTATACAATGTTAACTTTTTTCACATTTCTTGTTTTTATGAAATGTTCATACTGTCTGTTGACCTTGTAGTATCCCTCTACAGGGCATAATATTCTGCAACACTTTGTAATGCATCTACTTTGCATAATATTGGTATCAAATAACACAATTTCATTTGTTATATCTAATCCCACCAGTCCTTGCACTGGCCATTGTGATGCAATAGCTTAGTAATTTGAAACATTAATGTTCACAAAGAAAAAATATGTTTCAGATTCATCTTCATGATAACAAAGATAAAACAGATATGTCAAATACTGTATCAACCAAAAGTAAAGCTAGTGTACACACATTTCAGTACTTGGATTCAAAAGTTTGGTGCCAAATACAGCTCATACCTGCCAAGAAAGCACCAAAATCCCAAGAATTTGTAAGGCTCACAACAGGCCCTGCACCAACATTACTTCTAACAGTGGGCACAAACCTTGCCTACATAGGCCCTCCCCCACCTACCTTCCCACCCCAACTGTGAGAAATTAAAAAAAAATCTTGAATTAAATCTTTCTAATTGCAATGTTTAATATTTCATTCCATAATCTCTTCTCACCAACAGGACGAATTACCAAGACAGGTCCATGTTCGTGGGGAACCAGTTCCAGTTCGGAGAATTCTTTTAGAAGACAGAGAAGCAAAAGTCAAGGTTGCGTTATGGAGAAATGAATCAGGAGCCCAGATACAAGCTGGAGATTTTGTCTCCATACAAAATGTTATGGTACAAAACTACAAGGGGGAAAACCAACTTTCTTCTACAAGCAGGACAACCATCAAGGTATCAGTGCATGTTCACATACTTTTCTGTACCAAATGTTTCATTTTCTACAGACACTTAAAACTACATAACTTCCAAATAAGACTTCAAGGATAGCTATCAGCTTTAAGAAATTCTGTGGTCCTAACTATTGCATAGCATTCGTTGGAGGCACACACTATTCCTAAATATATTGGCACTTGGCTTTGTATTGCATTTTATCCAAGAATAGACAAGATAGTTTCACTACTTTTGGCACTGCATGCAACTAGACTAGGAATGTATTCAAAAATTTAAACAGCCATGATACACCAAGATGAAAAGCTATGCTGAATTTGCCACATAGATCCTCATTTTTTAGTTTAGTAGTAATCCTATCTTCCTTTTCAAATAAATCAACAGAAGACTGAACGACCTGCTGAGGATATCTCAGAAGAGATCATTGCCTACATTGAAGAAGAAAATGACATGATACATCTACTTCTGGCAAGTAACGAAATGCTCTCAACAAACATCGAACTCCTGAAAACAACTTTCAACATCGAAGATGACAACTGGCAACCAGTCCTAGAAGCTTTCATTCCTTTTAAAGCCAACATGACAGTCAAAGAAGGTGAAATCACAAGAATCAACATCCAAAGTGTTGCCAACATGGACAATCCTTAATAGCGTTTCTTAATAGCCTCTTGCACTATATCCAGTAAAATTTGCACCATGTCTTTCTGTGCATAGTTCTTGCACATCAGTCACACTAACCATGGCTGAAAGTGCATTTCTCTGTATGACCAAAAGCCTGCCACCAACAGCATCACTTTTACATATTTAGTAACCATAGCTTTAATTCTTGACAAAGAACAACTTATATATTCTTTATGTAAACTCACTAAACCTACTGCAAATAGTTACAGTATTGTCTCCAAGACTAG
This sequence comes from Holothuria leucospilota, assembly GCA_029531755.1. NCBI lineage: Eukaryota > Metazoa > Echinodermata > Holothuroidea > Aspidochirotida > Holothuriidae > Holothuria > Holothuria leucospilota. The sequence goes on from CM055961.1 coordinate 16,000,097, forward strand.
TTACTCAAATGTGTTGTGCACACTTTGTTACAGGGCATTAGACGCTTTCTATTATCTCAATGTACAGTACATACAAGTTACATTAGCAGTTGTTCGTGTTTTCCTTTTTATTTTAAAGTCACTGTTTCTTTTTTAGTACTTGTTTGCATTCATGTTTCAAGTTTACTTTCAAGTGTTTAAGTTCTCACCATATTGTTTCAAATAATCAAAAAGCCTAATGCCTGCCTGCTTATATGATAACCTTGGGAAACAATATGATATTATGATCAACCACAGTGAGCAATGATATACAAATAATGAATGTTTGTGAGTGCGATAGTATGAATTATATTTCATCAGTTCAAAGATAGAACGTTCAATTCAACGAGGCAAAGCCAAGTTGAATAGAACGTTAAATCTTTCAACAAATGAAATATAATTCACACTATCGCACAAATGAAAAACATTCATTATTTGTTTTATATAACACCTTATAACTAATCTACCTTGATCTAGTCGTTGGTTTAAGTTGTATTTTGGAGGTCACAATGATTCGTGTTTGTCCGTGTAGCGCAGCTCCATCGTTTGTCGTCTGCTCGCTACACGTTTACATACCTGTTAGGCCTTTGTACAATATGCAATGTACGGTCACCAATGCTGCAGTGGCTTTATTGAGTCGCGGCATACCTTGTGGGTACCGCAATGATCAGTGACGTCATTGCCGTGGGTTAGTATATACTAACCCACGGTCAAGCACCACAATCTTGATGATAGTACCGAATCACCAATGGCATGTGACCACCAGTCCCCCAATCACATTCCTGATATTCTTCAGCCAAGTTCCTTTATTATTGTTCAGATCATTCACACTTATGATAAGGAAACACAGTGAGACTATTGAAAGAAATGGTCACATGCATATGATACTTAACATACTAACAACTGCAACCTTAAATTATGACTGTAATTAAATCCAGTTGTACTTACTATGGTTTTATGTATCATATTTCACTGCTATCTTTCCAGTCCAAAATAATTTTACCTTTAAGTAACATGTAATTTGGGCTTGTTCTCATTTATTTATTCCTTCCTGCAACATTTAAAACAGTCTGTGCTGTCATGCCTGTATGTATTTTAGGTATGTGTGTCTTTACAATGGCCTATCTTGTAAATACATACCTCAAGAAAAGAATTTGCAGGGATGTCACACTACATTCCTTTATTCCTAATATCCATCTAATACTACTTAAATCATGTCCTTGTATAAAATACGTTCTTCTTTCATCATGTTTTATACTTTCTCCCCTCTAATAAATGTTTCTTAACTGAGAATACAAAATATTTAGTCTCTTCTATTTGTTTTACAGTCATGCACAAAACCATGACAGAACGCTCATATTCAATCAGGAAAGTCTTCCCACAGTTTAGCTAAACGTCTGTTTCAATATCGGGCACCTTAAAAATGTTTTACCAAGCCTTCGTTTTGTAGGTTACTTTTTATGTTTGACATCTTCATCGAAATTGAAACGCTGGTACCTTACTATAGCCACAGTAAATTTCACATGTAATATCATTTTCCAGACTTGAAATATCCACATTCAGATTACTTGTCTTTGACAGTAAATGCCTTCCAAAATGATATAGCCATCCACCTCATCGTAAACAAAAAGTGGCATATTCCTCAATTAAAGTTGTTAACTTGTTTATTGTTGATAATTCTGCCTGGGTCACGAAACTTCTTGGACTCATGCCAAATACTATACCAAATCATTTGTAGTTGAACATCACGTATATACCTCTTTTCAAGCTGCTCAGACAAACAAGACACGAGCTGTACCAGTCCTATTCCCAGGACCACCATGTAACATCCCCATTCAAAGAACAAAAGTGTATTCCTTATCCTCAGCCTATTTTCAAACACAGGGAGATGGCCACATTGGAGAACCTTGCTCGCCACTTCAGCTCAACACCTGGAGAAAGCATACACCTGAAACTAACAATTCCCAGAAGTGAACATTTTCTTCAGTCCCGATCCCCTGCCGGGCTCGTTCGATCTCTTTGGGAAGTTTTGTTTTCGTTACGTGTAGATAGTTGTATATACTGTAAGTAAACTGTAAATAGTGATTTTAATGTAACGGGTGGACCCCCCCCCCCATGTCCCCCTGCGCTGTGTGGTTGCCTTGGGGCGTGTTGTTGCCTTTGGGCGTGTGTTGTTTTGAGATTGTGTTGTTGGGTCGTTGGAGGTGGGTGTGGTGGTGGTTTCTGTTGGTGGTAACAGACTCCAAGAAGCCGTACCGGAGCTGGAGTGTCCTCGCTGGTCGAGGTATTCGGTCTGGTGTTCTGGGCGATTTTGGTGGTTTGTGTTGTTGGTGTTCGGTTTTTTGGTTGTTGGCCATATGTAGTGATCCTTTCGCCGGTCTGGCCGTGTCCGTTTTTAGCACGTAAAAAGCACATTTTCTTCAGTCAACAACCAGAAACTTTCATGAAATGACCACTTCCAAACCCCTTCAACACTCCTTCCAACCACCTTCCAAAACGACCAATTTTGTTCATTACAAAATTCCTCGTCATTTTACCTGGCCTGATCCAGAGATCACTCGAATGCAAGGCTTTACTAGTTTACTACATATTCTTATTGCCTGAAGCCACAAACTTTTAAATGGGGGGGCTTTTTAAGTGCATCGAAACGGCACATACAAACAAAAAACATAACTCAAACCGGATCGGACAGGAACATAAAGTCAAAACTATCCACACACCACCAAATCAAACAGAAAATTATGTTCATTACAACAATAGAACCACACACACACTGACAACAACCCAAAGACCCCACAGACCAACCTCCCCCCGGTCACACTAAAAACAAAGCCCTACAAAGACCACACACCCAAATCCACCACACACCCAAAGACAACACCCAAAGACAACACAAAGACAAACTTTTAAATGACTTCAAAACGTCACATGAAGGCCCACCGCGCACTACAATAAGGTGTATTTGCTTGCAAATACAGTTTTTTCTAGTTTCGACTTGTCTTCCGACGGGTTTTGTTTAGTTATGTTTGCGATCGTGTCCGTTTCGAAGCACGTTAAAGGAAAATAAAAGCAAGAACACAACCATGAACTACTTACTTAGGACTTTAAACTGCATCCGGTTGTGGAGCTTGTTTAAGCGTGGGGATAATGGGGTTACCCTTTGCCACAGCTGCCTCCGGGGGCACCCTTGGGCAAGGTGCGCCTGTATTTGCCCAGTTCAGTTTGGGTTCCCGAGGAGAGTGGACGTTCCCGATCCCCTGCCGGGCTCGTTCGATCTCTTTGGGAAGTTTTGTTTTCGTTACGTGTAGATAGTTGTATATAGTTCGAGGCCAAAGTTAACACAGAAATTTCGGTTTGGGTTTTGTTCCTCAGTGCCTGTTTCTATGTACTTAACCAGAATGCAAAAATGCATTGAGGTTTCGATGATATATGTTCTATTCCACATAATGCCATGGTATCCCATGTCTTTCAGTCACTGGTCAAGTGCTATCTTAACATGTTGGAAAAATAATTTTAGGCTCATATTTGATCTTGGGAATTCCTGGGAAATTTTGCATTTTGACATCTGACGACTCAAGATGATGATCTTGGGATTTCTTGGGAAAATTTGCTTTTTGCCTTCTGGTGAACCCATGAGATGATCTTGGGAATTCTTAAAATTTTGCTTTTTGACCCCAGATGACCTTTGACTTCCATCAAAACGATAGAATTCTTCCTCTTACCATAATGCATGTACATACTAAGTATGAAATTTATTCAAGCTTCCTATCTTGAGATATCGTGTTAAAAACATTTTCAGTGTTTGACCCCCGTGACCCTACATGACCTTTGACCTCCACCAAACATGATAGCATTCATCTTCCCACCATAACACATCCACATACTACCTATGAAATCTATCCAAGCTTCCTAACTTGAGATATCGTGTCAAAATGGTTTTCAGAGTTTGACCTCCGGTGACCCCAGATGACCTTTGACCGCCACCAAAAATGATAGGGTTCTTCCTCTTACCATAACACATCTACATACTAAGTATGAAATTTATCCAAGCTTCCTAACTTGAGATACCATGTTAATAAGGTTTTCAGCATTTGACCCCCGGTGACCTCAGATGACCTTTGACCTCCACCAAAAATGATAGGGTTCTTTCTCTTACCATAATGCATCTACATAATAAGTATGAAATTTATCCAAGCTTCCTATCTTGAGATATCGTGTTAACAGGGTTTTCAGAGTTTGACCCCCAGTGACCCCAGATGACCTTTGACCTCCACCACAAACGATAGGGTTCTTCCTCTTATCATAACGCACCTACATACTAAGTATGAAATTTATCCAAGCTTCCTAACTTGAGATATCGTGTTAACAAGATTTTCGGAGTTTGACCCCCGGTGACCCCAGATGACCTTTGACCCTCACCAAAAACAATAGGGTTCTTCCTCTCAATATGGGGCATCTATGTACCAAGTTTGAGAACTGTCAGAGTTTCCCTTCTTGAGATATCGTGTTAACGAGCAAAGTGTCACATACACACATACACACATACATACACACATACGCCATCACGAATGCATTGGTTTCTCTTATCATCGAAACCAAAAAGCTGCTAACCTGTAGTTTTGCGTGAATAAATTTGTAAATTGTCTTATGTATATAGTCCTTTGTTCATAGTAACACAATTTTATGTTTGTAGGTGCATGTAAATATTTTGCTGTTGCGTTTTTGCCCGGTCCGGTTTGGGTTCTCGCCCTTTGTTTCTAGTGCCCGTTTCTGCGTACTTAAAAAGAACCTATACTTCGAGGCCATTGTAAGAAGCTAGTTAAGTGTTTTGCAAGGCTCGACATTAGGAAGTTCAGCTTCTCTCATAGAGTTGTCAACGAGTGGAATAGTCTGCCTGAGTGGGTAGTTAACTCTACATGTCTGCACTGCTTTAAGGTTAACATTGACAAGTTCTTCCATAACTGTGGTAGGATCTAATTTGTGCTGGGCTCGTTTGGTGTTGGTTGGTTGTTTGTTTTCAGTTAAGGTTGTATGGTCTTCAGGGCATCTTATGGGGCCTTAGCCCTCCTTTGCCCTTTAACCTGTTATGTTATGTTATACTGTAAGTAAACTGTAAATAGTGATTTTAATGTAACAAGTGGACCCCCATGTCCCCCTGCGCTGTGGTTGCCTTGGGGCGTGTTGTTGCCTTCGAGTGTGTTTGTTGCCTTTGGGCGTGTGTTATATTGAGATTGTGTTGTTGGGTCGTTGGTGGTGGTTTCTGTTGGTGGTAACAAAGACTCCATGAAGCCGTACCGGAGCTGCAGTGTCCTCGCTGGTCGAGGGATTCGGTCTGGTGTTCTGGGCGATTTCGGTGGTTTGTGTTGTTGGTGTTCGGTATTTTGGTTGTTGGCCATATGTAAGTGATCCTTTCGCCGGTCTGGCCGTGTCCGTTTTTAGCACGTAAAAAGCAAGACGAGTGCAGTCGTTATCATGCCATCCTTACCGACGGCACTAAGACCACGAACAGGTTTGCATCTGCGGTAACAGGCCGGGATGTGCTCTTGCAAATCAGACTACCTGATGATGCGTCAATTTTTATTGTTAAACTCCATGCACTGAAGATGGCATTCGATCTGATCGAAAACTCGGAAAGTCACTGAGTAAAACCAACGGTCGGGACTGTGGATAATGCATCCCTCAGAAAGCAGAGAGATGATTTAGTGCTGACCAGGACTCGCATCGGTCACACTTACCTTACCCACGCATATTTACTCCACGGGGATGAGAGACCATATTTGTATCCCCTGTGATTGTGCTGTCACCGGAAGTCACATTCTCGTTAAATGTTATGAATATTTATAATATAAATATAATATAATATAATATAAATGTCCTGGGTAGGACGTTAAACTGCATCCGGTTGTGGAGCTTGTTAAAGCGTGGGGATAATGAGGTTACCCTTTGCCACAACTGCCTCCGGGACACCCTTGGGCAAGGTGCGCCTGTATTTTTGGCCCAGTTTTGTTCAGTTTTTTGTTTTTGTGTAAATAGTGTATATAGTGTACATAGTGTAAATATAGCGAGTTGACTCCACCCCGGACCCCTCGTGGCAGGTGGACCCCGCCCCGGACCCCTCGTGGCCCCTGTTGTTGGTGTCTGGTTTTTTGGTTGTTGGCGGTATGTAGTATTATTGCTTTAGGGTGGCCGGGGGGAGGTTGGTCTGTTGGGTATTTGGGTTGTTGTCAGTGTGTGTGTGGTTCTATTGTTGTAATGAACATAATTTTCTGTTTGATTTGGTGGTGTGTGGATAGTTTTGCATTTATGTTCCTGTACGATCCGGTTTGAGTTTGTTTTTTGTTTGTATGTGCCGTTTCGATGCACTTAAAAAGCCGTTAAATGTTATGAATATTCCCGTATTCGTCAGAAGTGCTACTCCATTCCAAACCTGAAAACGTTATTTGAGTACATTGACCCTTCTGTCATTCTGGGCTTTCTCAAGGAAAGTAAGCTTTACAGGAAATTTTAACATGACATGACATTTGCCACTGTCTAGACTTAAGTGGAATTCCCCCACAGATGGACGTCACCAATCTCTACTTGGCTCACACTGATTACCGCCCTAAGAGCAATGGCTTTGTAAAATCGAAATGGCAAGAACTGTTGGATTCCTTTCCCAAAAACAAATTGTACCGAGTTAAACCAACAGTCGGAACTGGAGGACATGGAGCCCCCAGTAGGTCCTGGGTAGGACGTTAAACTGCATCCGGTTGTGGAGCTTGTTAAAGCGTGGGGATAATGAGGTTACCCTTTGCCACAACTGCCTCCGGGACACCCTTGGGCAAGGTGCGCCTGTATTTTTGGCCCAGTTTTGTTCAGTTTTTTGTTTTTGTGTAAATAGTGTAAATAGTGTACATACTGTAAATATAGCAAGTTGACTCCACCCCGGACCCCTCGTGGCGGGTGGACCCCGCCCCGGACCCCTCGTGGCCCCTTGGGGCAGTTTGTGATGTTTTTTTTTTGGTCCGGTGTTTTGGTTGTTGGCTGGTGGTTTGGTCTGGTGTTGTCTTTCGTTGGCAGTATGTAGTAATATTGGTTTAGGGTGGCCGGGGGGAGGTTAGTTTGTGGGGCATTGGGTTGTCAGTGTGTGTGTGGTTCTATTGTTGTAATGAACATAATTTTCTGTTTGATTTGGTTGTGTGTGGATAGTTTTGCCTTTATGTTCCTGTCCGATCCGGTTTCAGTTTTTGTTTTTTGTTTGTATGTGCCGTTTCGATGCACTTAAAAAGCACATGGAGCCCCCACGGAGAGATGGTTTAGTTCTAAGGCTCGCACCGGTCACATTTACCTTACCCATGTCTATTTACTTTACGGAGATGAGAGACCATGTTGTGTACCCTGTGACTGTGCCGTCACCGTCATTCACATCCTCGTTGACTGTTATGAATACTCCCATATTCGCCGGAAGTGCTATGCTGTGCCAGACCTGAAAACTTTTTTTGAGCAGACAAATCCTTCCCTTATTTTGGGCTTTCTCAAGGAAAGTAAACTGTAAAGAAATTTGACTGAATAGAAATTTTGGACTCCCGCATTTGCCTGGACTTTTTAGTGAAATTTGACCCCCCTTTCTTAGTTAACTGTACCCCAACATTGCACCTTTATCTTTTCTAGGTGACACTATGTAACACAGTCGTGATGGTGTGTCGTAAAATCCCACGTAACTAACAAATTTACCCCTTCCCATCGTTTTTTTTAGTTGATTTTTACCCCGCCATTTTCTTTTTTACCTAGCTGACACTATATAACACAATCGTGTTGATGTGTACTTAAAAGCCCAACTAACTAACCCCTGCTACCCAGCAAGAAAGCCCTGTTTGGTCCCAAGTGGGCTCTACTTGGGAAACTTGTGCTCAATTGGGCCGGAACTGAGGTTGGCGTTTACCTCGGGTCCCAACTTGGCTTATGAGAGAGAGAGAGAGAGAGATAGGAGAAAGCTAAATCATTTCGGCCAAGGTGGGACCAGTTGGGATTAATTTAGCTGAGTTTGTCCAATTGGGACCCAATGTGGTGTGTTGTTGGGGTACATGTCAAATGCATTTCCAGTTTGACAGCCAAAGGTTAGCCTTGTGTGCAGCATGGCTCTTACTAGCCTGTGGAGTGGACTCTGCTCAGCTCATGAGCTTTTCAAACCACTATCCACCAAAGCGAAAAGGACTGCATCCAATTTTAGACGCAAACGCCACTACCATATGACTTATTCATGTACTCATTCATGCTATTGTTTTTGAGTGAGTGTGTGTACTCCTGTTGTCATAAACTGAAGCGTGGGGATAATGAGGTTACCCTTTGCCACAACTGCCTCCGGGACACCCTTGGGCAAGGTGCGCCTGCATTTTTGGCCCAGTTTTGTTCAGTTTTTTGTTTTTGTGTAAATAGTGTATATAGTGTACATAGTGTAAATATAGCGAGTTGACTCCACCCCGGACCCCTCGTGGCAGGTGGACCCCGCCCCGGACCCCTCGTGGCCCCTGTTGTTGGTGTCTGGTTTTTTGGTTGTTGGCGGTATGTAGTATTATTGCTTTAGGGTGGCCGGGGGGAGGTTGGTCTGTTGGGTATTTGGGTTGTTGTCAGTGTGTGTGTGGTTCTATTGTTGTAATGAACATAATTTTCTGTTTGATTTGGTGGTGTGTGGATAGTTTTGCATTTATGTTCCTGTACGATCCGGTTTGAGTTTGTTTTTTGTTTGTATGTGCCGTTTCGATGCACTTAAAAAGCCGTTAAATGTTATGAATATTCCCGTATTCGTCAGAAGTGCTACTCCATTCCAAACCTGAAAACGTTATTTGAGTACATTGACCCTTCTGTCATTCTGGGCTTTCTCAAGGAAAGTAAGCTTTACAGGAAATTTTAACATGACATGACATTTGCCACTGTCTAGACTTAAGTGGAATTCCCCCACAGATGGACGTCACCAATCTCTACTTGGCTCACACTGATTACCGCCCTAAGAGCAATGGCTTTGTAAAATCGAAATGGCAAGAACTGTTGGATTCCTTTCCCAAAAACAAATTGTACCGAGTTAAACCAACAGTCGGAACTGGAGGACATGGAGCCCCCAGTAGGTCCTGGGTAGGACGTTAAACTGCATCCGGTTGTGGAGCTTGTTAAAGCGTGGGGATAATGAGGTTACCCTTTGCCACAACTGCCTCCGGGACACCCTTGGGCAAGGTGCGCCTGTATTTTTGGCCCAGTTTTGTTCAGTTTTTTGTTTTTGTGTAAATAGTGTAAATAGTGTACATACTGTAAATATAGCAAGTTGACTCCACCCCGGACCCCTCGTGGCGGGTGGACCCCGCCCCGGACCCCTCGTGGCCCCTTGGGGCAGTTTGTGATGTTTTTTTTTTTTTTGGTCCGGTGTTTTGGTTGTTGTTGGCTGGTGGTTTGGTCTGGTGTTGTCTTTCGTTGGCGGTATGTAGTAATATTGGTTTAGGGTGGCCGGGGGGAGGTTAGTTTGTGGGGCATTGGGTTGTCAGTGTGTGTGTGGTTCTATTGTTGTAATGAACATAATTTTCTGTTTGACATAAGACAATTTACAAATTTATTCACGCAAAACTACAGGTTAGCAGCTTTTTAAGTACATAGAAACAGGCACTGAGGAACAAAACCCAAACCGAAATTTCTGTGTTAACTTTGTATAAATCCATCCCGAACCCAAGCAAGTTACACAGGACTATTTACAATCTCACTAGGCAAAACTATTTACATACCCATTTACATTAACAGAAGAGTGTTCAGGTTGAGTCTGTACAATGCTTTTTTGTAACTATGGTTGCTCCTTACGTGCTCGGGAACGAAAACACCTGACGTGTCATAAAACACAAGGACAACTATATACACCAGGCCAGCAACAAATTTTTATGTGGCCAACCCCACTATTTACAATATTAACAAGGTGATGTGCTTTTCACATGCTTGTAGCCGGACGGACCTAATGTGGAACAAAAGCCAACCTATTTACACTGAACTACCAAACTTTATAGCATGCATGAGCACAGATACAGACAGAACAGAAACCCAAAAGAAAACCGGGCACATACCATTCACACCGAATACTCTGGCTGGGACCTTATCTTTTTAATCCGTGGGCTCGGTACGGGCGTCCCAGAGTGATGGGTTCCCCTGTCTAACACCTCGCCCGAGGCCGACCTCTTCAGTGCAGGCTCTGGCCCCTCCCCCTCACACAAATCAAACCAACCCTCCCCCGAAGGTGGATCCTTTGGAGGAGGCTCTGAGGCAGGCTCCCCGCCATCCGACATTGCCGAGTCCGAGGACAGATCGAGGTCCTCCTTTACTGTCGTTATTTCAACTTGACTGGGTGTCGATGCTAAGGGTGGCGGAGAGTCTACCTCAGGAGTTCCAGTACCCCCCTCACACTGCTTGGAGGCAAGGAAGTCCTGTTCCACCTCAAGTGCCGCCTCCTCTAATTCCTGAGTTGAATACTGCGGGCCTGTTTGCGAGGGTTCAGGTGCCGACCCCACATCCGCACTGACATGAGCAGAGTACGATGTGGGGCAGGCACCAAACACATGTCCCTCCTCCCCACAGAGGTTGCACCGTACCTCGCTGGGACACTCTGCCTTGCCGTGCCCCAACTGCAAGCATTTCCCACATCGTCTGTTGGGACACGACTTGGCTTCGTGCCCCTGCTCTCCACATCTAAAACAGGTACGGGGCTGACAAAAGTACCTAATGTGGGCCTTGGAACCCCCTATGAAGAGGAAGGATGGAATGTCCCTCACCAGTTCCATACGGAACTGTCTCTTGCCATTAAATATACCTTTCAACTCACCCCCAGTATATTTACACCACCGCATTTCAGAGACAGTTCCGTACTGACTAAGAACCCTCGCAACCAGGCGCTGATCGACCTCGAAGGGAAGGTAAAGCACCGTCACCGTCACAGAGCCATCATATGGGGTGACAGTGAGCCCCTCTACCCCCTTCAGGCATGACACACCCTTAACACGGGCAGCATCAGACTTAAACTTAAGGTCATACGTGTTTCGGGCCTCAAGCGCCTGCAACAACTCTATTTCTTTAATTTCGACACCATTGTCTTTTAACACAGTAAACGCCTGTGGGGGAGGGACACTCACCCCAGACGAAAACTCCAACTTAACAATTGTGCTATCCCGACTTCCGGGCATAGCACCAGTTTGTGTGGCTCGAGGCCACGAAAGGAGAAAAAACCTGGACTGTGTTATATATTGTAAACTGAAGGCTTAGACTGAAACCCGAGAAGTCCTATCATTACTGTGTTGCATAACTAGTGGGTACTACCAGGGAGTGGGTATTATAATGACATCAACTCTGTGGATGCCATAGGCCACGGTATGATTTAAAGGACCAGATGTTGCCTTCTTCTGATTATTCACTAACATTCAACCAGTCTTGAGGCCACATGTTTGTATGAATATCCAAAAGAATTTGTTTGGCGTTTACTTTGTCTGGCGTTAGGAATATGACTGAACAGGAAATAGGCGGTACAGCCTGTTACGTAGGCAAGGGTCATACAGGGGTCCACGTAGATATGATTGCCTTTCATGGCAAATAACAATGCACTTGGTAATTAAGTTTTGATTTTATGTTAAATTATTTTCCTACTCATATAGTTGATCATGGACAGAAAGCTGCTGTTGCAAAACACTTCCGAAAACACCTAGTATCACGTAAATAACCAGGCAAAGCGCAAACTGAGGCTTTTATATGACAGAGCCAGTCTTTGAATGTAGGTCATGGAGGAATGTCAAAGATATCGTACGGAACCAGATAAGGGGGAAAAACAAAAAACAAAAACTAATGAGCTTTCTACAACCATAAGTCAAAGGCCTGTGTTCAGTTTTGCATATCCACACACAGGTGTACATTTTATACTTCCAAAAGAAGTTTCATACTTCGGTGTTGGTTACTATTGCTTTTAAGAAAAGACTGTTGTTGCCAGGCAGTTTGGGAAGCCTCTTGAATCTTGAGGCACATGAAATTTGTGAGAATCAAAAAGTAAAGGAAAAAATCCAATGAAGCTCGCTCAATTGGTTATCATTGCAAACAGCATAGTATTTCCCGTAAGGCTGCTATTTTCCTCCAGTTAAAACTTATGTACAAAGTGAATTGTTTGTCTTGCTAGAATGGAATCTGTAAATAGGGCAATTTATGTATAAGGGTTAAAGGAACAGCTGTTCCTGGGCAGTCTTGTATTTTGTAAATTACCAGGTAATTCAACTTAGACTCATTTCAAGGCAGAAGGGAAAACATGTCAAATCTGGTTTGAAAAGATGAAGGTTTTTTAGAAATAAGGGCAAATATGAGCTTACTTTAGTAGGATTGCATGTTTATACCCAAAAGGAAATTATTCAGATTTAGGGCAATACATTGACACTTACTCAAGCTATTCTTTAGTTTCCAAGTAGGTTAAAGGTTGTGACATGCCGAGTGCAAGAAAAACGTTGCCTCTTGTTGCATTCTTACTTGTTAAATAGCTATTAATTTTTTCACATGTGCAGCATTATATGCAAATTTTGAAACGGTAGACTACTGTCTCGAGACAGTTTTGCAAGCGTCTGTTAATTCGTAAGTCACCACGTAACTTAAATTGGGCCATTTTTCAAATCAGAAGGAAAAACATAGAATCAAGACATGGAAGGCATCAAGAATGTAATGGGAAGTAAACAAGGAAGACAAAACTCAAAGGACTTCCTTGACAAGTAAGGTACTTGTGTTGGCTAGCCCAAGGAAACTACCAGAGTTGAAAATTCAAGAATAAATTCCAGTTAGCATGTCTTAACTTCTCAAGTGTAAATAATAGCGGAAGATAGAGTAAAGATGTCCATTTAGAGTACTTTTGATTTTTGTGCTTCAAACATTCACTAAAATAAAGAAGTCGACATTTGTGTAGGAAAATCCATAAGTCCTCATTGACACATTTGCAGGCTTCAACATGAATGCGCGCGCGTTGTCATCCCTTTTATGGTTTTCCTTGATTACAAAAACAATACCGAACGGTCAATTTTGCCACATTAGGCAGAGGGATAAAATGACATCATCTGCACATTTTCACCAACACCTACTTCACAATATGGAAATTGAAGCAACATTCCTTATTTCTCATCTCAAACAAGGTAGGTTGGTTGAGCTATTGTGTCACCCAGCAACTGTAGATTTTTTTTTTTTGTTTTTGCTTTTTTTTTTGTTTCAATAGCTCTAACATATACTCTGACATTACTTTGACAATTAAAATATTTTAAACCGGACCATTGAAGTCTCAACGGACCACGTATATCAAAATCACCTGCTAATTACTGCACACTTAGTTGATATTACAGCTTAAATATTGAGTAATCCAAGCCAATTTCAGCAACACGGCAATAGGCATAAAGTATCAATCTCTATTTGGTTTCCACACATTATGAAACCTCAAGAACAGCAGCCAGTGGGCAACAAGTGAGGAACATAAAAATATCTCAGGATGGTACTATTAAACCAGTGGCAGTATGGAACAATGCTTCCACATCACTGGCTAAAGCAGGGGACAAGATCACTGTAACACACCTTTATTGTCAAAGATGACCAATACCTAAGGCAGCTTGCCTTCTCAACAACCAACCAGACCATTATAACAGTAAGTTCAATCACAACTTTCCACATCTTCCTCATTCCGTTTAACCTAACACTAATCACCATACCCATAAGACTGACTGAACCAATACTTGAGCCTAGGCAAGATAAGAGGTTCAAGCATTACCTTGTCTACTCTAGGGCACACTATTATGATCTCATAATCTATTTTAACTGCTCAATCCTAAAAACTACCATAAAAATGACACTCTCGAAAAACATTACAAACTTTACACAGTTGTTTCTTATATATGTTTCTCCAATCATTTCTTTGCAGAATCAGGCACCACAGACACTGCAAGTGTCATCAGCAATTAATGGTGCAGAACTGGATGAGGATGGGAACATTGTCTTCATAGTACTGCATCACAATGATTTGAAACATATCAACCTCCTATCAGACAAGATCAACATTTTTCTTCGTGGATCAACCCTGCGCGAAAAGCTGAAGTCAGTGGGAACTACCAAATACAAGTTCGAGATACAAGGAACGATGATTGATAACAGAAATGAAAATTTCACCACATGCCACCCTGCCAACTACAAAGTGCTAGTTGCAAAAAGACACATATCTGATCCCTAATATATGTATGCTTCACCTTCGAACAAGGTCCGCTACAGCAGTTCTGGTTGCCATACCTACCCTTTTGGCCAAAGTCCCTAGAAAGAGCTGGGAAAAACACCAAAAAAGCTGTGGTCGATTTGCCGTTATAAACATCTCTGAAAGTCTACTTAAATACATTAGACTGCAAAAAATAGTTGCGATAGTCTTCCAAAATCCTACTTTATATTCATTTATATCGACGTTTTTCTATGTACCAATTGTGAAAACTGATACTTCAACATGTGCATTACAGCTCACTACCCTGGATGAATCTATGCTACAGTATCTTGATATCATAGCAATATTATCAAAACTTAAAGATCAAGTTGTGAACTTATTGGAAACTTGGTATCATACAGCCTATCAGCGAAGGCTTCTGATTGATATTATACAGACTATCAAGAAAATGTTACAATTGAAATGCAGCAATTGATATTATCCACCCTATCAAGAAGCTACCAGACGTTATATCACAGTCTATCAAGGAAAGCTAACAATATCGAACAGCCTATCAAGTAAAATCATCAATCAATATCATTCGGCCTATGAAGAAAGGCTATCATTTGTTATGCTTTACAGCTTAAGTACAGGTACTGATTGATATCAAACAGCTGATCAAAATAGGTATCAATTGATATCATCCAACCTATCAAACAATGGCTAGCAAGGGAAACCATTCGGCCAATCAAGAAGGCTACCAGTTGTTATATAGCTTATTTAGTAAAATGACTAATTGATATCAAACAGCCTATCAAAATGGCTATCAATTCATATTGTCCATCCTATCAATAAACGCTTCCAACCGATATCAGACAGCCCATTAAGATAGGCTACTAATTTCTATATCAAACAGCTTATTCAAAAAAAAAAAAAAAAACATCTGATCGTATTTCAAGAAAGGTAACGATTTGATATCATACAGCCAATCAAGAATGGCTTCCAATTTTTATATCAAACGGCTTAATTAGAAAAGCAACTAATAAATATTTTTTTTCTCCGCCTATCAAGTATGGCAACGATTTGATATCACAAAGCCTATCAAGAAAGGCTTCCAGTTTCTTTATTCATACAGCTTAATAAGAAAGGCAACTAATTCACATCTGTCCGCCTATCAGGAGAGGCAACGATTTAATATCATCCAGCCTATCAAGAAAGGCTTCCAATGTCTTATATCATTCAGCTTATTAAAAAAGGAACTAATTGATATCCATCCGCGTATAAAAACGGCTACGATTTTATATCATACAGCCTAACAAGAAGGCTGAGAGCTTTTTAAGTACGTAGAAACAGGCACTGACAAACTAAAGGATAATCCCAAACCCAAAGAAAAACCCTGACGAATCACGAACACAATGTCAAACAGACTACACATACCATTCAACAAGGAACAAAATAGTCTTTGTTACTCTTGAGATTTAGTACTGCCACTGCAGCCAACCCAAAAAACAACACTCCAGCCCAACCACCACAAACAACCCCAAAACAAAGTCCCACAAAGACCACATACCCAAATCCACACACCCAAGGGCAACACTACGCCCGAAGGCAACACCGCGCCCGAAGGCAACACCGCGCCCGAAGGCAACAACACTTAAAAAGCACCGGGGCAAGAAGGCTGATACTTGATATGCAGTTAATTCGGACAGACAACTCAATCACCTATCAAGAGAAGCCATCAATTCTTATTTCATACAGTCTATTAAGAAAGGGTACCGAATGGTCAAACAAGCAATGCTATCAATATACAGATAAAGTTGCAACTTTATGTTAGTTTATCAGAAAATTTGATGGCCAGTAGTACAGCTAGATTGAAATGCTGGTGTGGACTTCGTATCTGGTATGGGAAATTTGATAAAGGTAATAGTTTTCTGACAATAGCATGAAATTTTCATGTAAGTTCATGAACGACGAGTAAACTTGTGAAATAGCTGAAATGGTAGAGTACAAACAAAGCGCTGGTAAAAAAAAAAAAAAAAAAAAAAAAAAAAAACGCTGTGTATGAAATTTTCTTTTTAAGTACGTAGAAACGGGCACTAGAAACAAAGGGCGAGAACCCAAACCGGACCGGGCAAAAACGCAACAGCAAACTATTTGCATGCACCTACAAACATAAAATTGTGTTACTATGAACAAAGGACTATATACAAAGGTTAATTACATAAGACAATTTACAAATTTATTCACGCAAAACTACAGGTTAGCAGCTTTTTAAGTACACAGAAACAGGCACTGAGGAACAAAACCCAAACCGAAATTTCTGTGTCAACTTTGCACAAATCCATCCCGAACCCAAGCCAGTCACACAGGACCACTCACAATCTCACTAGGCAAAACTATTTACATACCCACCCACACCAACAGAAGAGCGCCCAGGTTGAGTCTGTACAATGCTTTTTTGTAACTATGGGTGCCCCCTACGTGCCCGGGAACAAAAACACCCGACGCGCCATAAACACAAGGACAACCATATACACCAGGCCAGCAACAAATTTTTATGTGGCCAACCCCACTATTCACAAGATTAACAAGGTGATGTGCTTTTCACATGCTTGTAGCCGGCCGGACCTAATGTGGAACAAAGGTAAACCTATTTACACTGAACTACCAAACTTTGTAGCATGCATGAGCACAGATACAGACAGAACAGAAACCCAAAAGAAAACCGGGCACATACCATTCACACCGAATACTCTGGCTGGGACCTTATCTTTTTAATCCGTGGGCTTGGTACGGGCGTCCCAGAGTGATGGGTTCCCCTGTCTAACACCTCGCCCGAGGCCGACCTCTTCAGTGCAGGCTCTGGCCCCTCCCCCTCACACAAATCAAACCAACCCTGCCCCGAAGGTGGATCCTTTGGAGGAGGCTCTGAGGCAGGCTCCCCGCCATCCGACATTGCCGAGTCTGAGGACAGATCGAGGTCCTCCTCTACTGTCGTTATTTCAACTTGACTGGGTGTCGTTGCTAAGGATGGCGGAGAGTCTACCTCAGGAGTTTCAGTACCCCCCTCACACTGCTTGGAGGCAAGGAAGTCCTGTTCCACCTCAAGTGCCGCCTCCTCTAATTCTTGAGTTGAATACTGTGGGCCTGTTTGCGAGGGGTCAGGTGCCGACCCCACATCCGCACTTACATGAGCAGAGTACGATGTGGGGCAGGCACCAAACACATGTCCCTCCTCCCCACAGAGATTGCACCGTACCTCGTTGGGACACTCTGCCTTGCCGTGCCCCAACTGCAAGCATTTCCCACATCGTCTGTTGGGACACGACTTGGCTTCGTGCCCCTGCTCTCCACATCTAAAACAGGTACGGGGCTGACAAAAGTACCTAATGTGGGCCTTGGAACCCCCTATGAAGAGGAAGGATGGAATGTCCCTCACCAGTTCCATACGGAACTGTCTCTTGCCATTAAATATACCTTTCAACTCACCCCCAGTATATTTACACCACCACATTTCAGAGACAGTTCCGTACTGACTAAGAACCCTCGCAACCAGGCGCTGATCGACCTCGAAGGGAAGGTAAAGCACTGTCACCGTCACAGAGCCATCATATGGAGTGACGGTGAGCCCCTCTACCCCCTTCAGGCATGACACACCCTTAACACGGGCAGCATCAGACTTAAACTTAAGGTCATACGTGTTTCGGGCCTCAAGCGCCTGCAACATCTCTATTTCTTTAATTTCGACACCATTGTCTTTTATCACAGTAAACGCCTGTGGGGGAGGGACACTCACCTCAGACGAAAACTCCAACTTAACAATTGTGCTATCCCGACTTCCGGGCATAGCACCAGTTTGTGTGGCTCGAGACCACGAAAGGAGAAAAAAAAACCTCAACTAGTTTTACAAAGGATAAAAAAAGAGGATGAAGTAAGAAAAACACAAGCTACACAGAAACAAGGCGCGGTCGCAAACAAATGGACACGACCAGACCTACTTATCAACAACACAAGCACGCTATAAGGTTTTATGCACAATTGCAATTAGTACAGCTATCACACAGTGATAAGGTTGAGCACGGCAAAGCGACGAGAGCTCGACGAAACACGTCTGCTCTCGTCGAAGACCTGAACTGAACTGAAATTTCCCAGATATGTTCACCTGGATTTGAAATTGTGCCCTCTCACCCTCATTCGTGAATCTGTAATGGTATTCAAGTAGCCCTCAGGTAATATCAGATAGGTTGATGTGATCGATACTGTTACAGACTTTAGCTATTACCATATTTCACCTTCCTTCCCTTATGGCCTGTCAACTTGCCCTGTACAAACAAAATGAGTTCAGTTCAGGTCTTCGACGAGAACAGACGTGTTTTCGTCGAGTTCTCGTCTCGTCCGGTTACCGTGCTCAACTTTAATCACTGTGTCCTGGGTAGTAATTTAAACTGCATCCGGTTGTGGAGTTTGTTTAAACTGCCTCCGGGGCACCCTTGGGCAAGGTGCACCTGTATTTGCCCCGGTGCTTTTTAAGTGCTGTTGCCTTCGGGCGTGGTGTTGCCTTCGGGCGTGGTGTTGCCTTCGGGCGTGGTGTTGCCTTCGGGCGTGGCGTGGTGCACCTTGTCTTCACAGCCGGAAGACAAGGTGGTCTTTAAAATTGTAATCTAACAACTTCACTAACCACTTTCGGTGAACTTCATACATCTATTTGCTTACCTTCAAGGGAAATATGTTTCGATACATTTTGCATTCAAGTTTTCCCTTTCTGTGGTGTCTTTCTTTTCACTAACTTTCCTCGTGGAATTTTACTCCATCAATTACTGTTAGTACCAGTTTCGCGAAGCCTCGTTAGCACATGTTTTGTATATCGGTGCTTGTTCCCAGTGTTACATCATGTCGGAGGGACGTGCTATCCGAAGACACAATTATTCATATTTGTCAAAGTTTCTACGACGAGAAATCCATCGAAGATGCAAAACAGACCTTGTTTTCTCTGCCACTATACAAAAGTAAGGAGGTGACATTAAAACTTGTTTCAAGAAAAGGAGTCAACAAGAAACAGAAAAATCTTGAGGATATTATGAATAAAGTCAAAGAGGTAGAGGTAAAGGACTTGCCAAATTTTGTTGCTCTTTACCTAAATCTTCTTCCCCAGCCTGATGTGAATACATTGCTAGAGAAAATTGTTGAGATTCAAAACAATATCCTTGCCATAAATTCTGCAATGGACTCACGTGATCTATCGGACATTTCGATGCAGCAAAAGTATCTGAAACTGGATGAGAGACTTTCCTTTATTGAGCATAGATCATTTCAAACGAACTCTATCATTAAACATCCCCATGATCCGTCTAAGACCACTAACCGTGATGGCTCGGAAAGACGGCCACACAACCACACCACCATTGCAGGCGAACAAGCAGCTCCGAGGAAGACCTCCCAACCGGCATTCAGTGATGAACCTATGATTTTACCCAACCAACAGTCCCACATTCCATTGCAACCCCCCGCTTGTACAAATGGCGACTCTACTCAAACGGAACCTAGTTGGTCTACTATAGTCCGGGATGGTGGAAAACGACGAGTTGTTGCAGATAACTACAAATCCACAGTGAAAGTCCAAAAGGGAACTGAAAGAAAAGAACAATTGGTTGGCAAAGCTAATGCAACTGGAATAGCATCGGTAAAAAGAAAGCGTGTTGCTAATGTTTTCGCCACCAGATTTGACCCTAACCTTGAAACTCAGGAACTAAAGTCCTACCTCGAAAACAAACTCAGTCTCAATGTTTCTTGCGAACGCCTTCAAAGCAAATACGCAGATCACTATAGCTCGTTCTACATCAAGGCCGAATGTGATGATCCCTCTGTCTTTATGGATCCGGAACTGTGGCCGGAGGGAATATATTTCCGTTGGTATAGACCAAGTCGCAACGTAAAGAAAGCTGATGTCTCGTGTCAAGATGGAGCTACCACTTTAATAGATCCTTCTCATGGCCCGCAGACATGAATCCTCTCTGATGAAGATTTGTTTGTTTTCCCCTTTAGTTGTATCTCTGATTTTCAACTGCGCACTGTAATTAATCAAGCTACTGATCGTATTAAACATAGTCTCAATGACAATAGTTTCAAGACCTTTGTCGAAGACACAGTTTACCAAGAAAATGATCTCGTAACCTCTAATTGCCATTATTATGATGAAGCTTCTTTCATTACTGCCAAGGATAAAGCAACTAGTGACTTGTCAGTCTTTCACATGAACATTCGAAGTCTTCCAAAACACTTTACTGAGCTTGTAGCTTTTCTTGAATGCATCTCGCAGAAATTCGATGTCATTATGCTGTCAGAAATAGGCCACTGTAATTCACAGTCTTTCAGTAACATTCTACGTGATTATGATTTTGAGTTCGTGCCCCCTCCAAACAAATGCGGAGGTGTCGGTATCTTTTTTAAAAGAGAATTTGTCAGTATTACTACCAAGAAAAATGTTGTTAGTTCACACCTAAGTTGCCAATGTTCCAACTGCCAAGTTGAGGATTTATGGCTAGTAGTCCAACATAATAATAAGTTTTATTTGATCATCGTGTGTTACCGACACCCCAACGGCAATGTCAATCATTTCATTAAGGCGCTTGAGTCTGCCTTATTGACCACAGATCCGAACACTATGCATTTTTGCAGGTGATGTAAACATCGACCTTCTCAAGTGTAACAGTATCTCAGCAGTGAAAGACTACCTAAATCTTATGATTGGCAACCTTTTCACTCCCGCAATTACCTTACCTACTAGGATTACTGCCAGCACTATCTCTCTCATCGATCATATTTTTGTTCGTCTTCCGAGTAAGCTTATCAATTCAGAAATTACTTCTGGCAACCTGTACTGTGACATTAGTGATCATTTACCAAATTTTTGTTTTATCAGTAACTCTAGCTGTAACGTAAAGAGCGCTAGTAGGCCAATGGTTCGGTTTATAGCAGTAGCAATTTTTCAAGGTTTATCCAATCAGTTGAATGTACCGACTTTTCACAAGTTTACGCTTTATCTGATCCGAATGATGCTTACAATATTTTTGTATCTAAAATTACTTTTCTTCATGATGCTTGTTTCCCCAAGACTATATTATCTAGAAAGAAGCTTAAAAATAAGCCATGGATAACCGCTGGTATCAAAACGTCACTAAGGCGTAAAAACCTACTTTTTCGTAAGTACATCGATGATCCTACCCCAGAAAAGCATGCTGCTCTAGCGAGGTATAGACGTGTCTTAAACAAATCCATTAGGTATTCTAAATCATCTTATTACAAGAGAATGATTATAGAACAGCAGCACTCCTCCCAGAAAACTTGGAGTGTCTTAAATGAGCTCCTAAATAGGAAAAGTAAGTCAAGCCCCGTAATAAGTAGTATTTCTCACAACAACACGATTGTTAAGGATAATATTGGCATTGCAAATGCTTTCAATGATTATTTCTCTAAAATTGGTAACAAACTTGCTGAAGACATTTCTTGTGATGCTGACCCCATGCAGTTTTTATGTCCTAGTAACACTAAGTCAATTTTTTTATCACCCGTCACTGAGGGGGAAATCTCTAAGGAAATCTTCTCTTTAAAAGATGGGAAATCTCCCGGCCTAGACGAAATTACTTCCAAAATTCTTAAATCCATTTGTCATGTTATTGTTCCGATGTTAAGCCATATTTTTAATCTTGTACTTACAACTGGAGTCTACCCTGATGCTCTGAAAGTTGCGAAAGTCATTCCAATCTTCAAAAAAGGGAATCGCAACTACCCAGAGAATTATCGCCCAATCAGTCTGTTACCTTCTATTAATAAGTTACTTGAAAAGACTATCGAAAAACGTCTTAGGATTTTCTTGAAAGATAATAATACACTATTTGATTACCAGTTTGGCTTCAGGAAATGTCATGATACCAGCCACGCACTCCTAGAAACCATAAATTGTATACGTACGCATCTTGACAACGGGGAAAATGTCTTAGGCCTATACCTTGATCTAAAAAAAGCGTTTGACACTGTTGACCACCGCATTCTTCTTCAGAAGTTATATAGTTATGGAATTCGTGGTAAAGCTTACGATGTTATTTCTAGCTACCTTTCTGGAAGAAAACAACTCATATATGTTAACGGTGTTTTATCTAACTATACAAGTATTAATATTGGTGTTCCCCAGGGTTCTGTTCTTGGACCTTTATTTTTCTTGATGTATGTTAATGATATTCGTAATATTGTTCCCAATGAATCTGTTAGACTTTTTGCTGATGACACCAATGTTTTCGTTCATGATAAAGACTGTGTTAAGCTTGTTTGTAAAGCACAAGCCGTTTTAAGTCAACTCAAAACTTGGTTTAACTCCAACAAACTTACCCTCCACCTAGGCAAAACTACCTTTTCGATCTTTCATTCTAATGAAAGTGGTGCTCATACCTGTCCCGATCATTTCACATTAAACGACACTAAAATTTGCAGAACTGCCTGTGCTAAGTATCTAGGATTATTGATTGATGATAAACTCTCGTTCAAAAATCACATCGATGACCTGTGCAACAGCCTCGTTAAATACAACGGCATTTTCTATCGTCTCAGGACCTCGCTTCCCCTAGCAGTTGCTATTCAACTCTATTATTCTCTCGTTTACTCCAAAATATCTTATGGAATTGAAATCTTTGGAGTAGTTAAAGCCTCCATTTTGAGACCCCTCCAAGTCTTACAAAACAGAATTCTTAAAACCATTACTTTTTCACAACGGCGTTACCCTACAGACCAGCTGCATAGTAATCTCGGGATTCTCAAGGTCAGTGATATTCACACTCTTAGGATGTGTACCTTTGTATTCAAGTATGTAAATAGTAAACTGCCTCAGCTTTTTTGTAACATTGTTAACCCTAGGAGGTCTTCACATGTTCCAAACCCAACAAGAAACAATGCACTCTTTTCAGTTACCAGGCACAATTCTAAACATGGGAAACTACTGTTGAATAATTATTGTTACAAAATTTGGAGTGATCTTCCTAATGATATTAAACTTTCCAGATCTTATGCAACTTTTAAGGATAAAGTGAAATCTCTTTTGATAGACAATTACTCTGCCTAAGCTTCATGCCAATTTTACCCCCTCACCTTTTGCCTTGTTCCGCCTGGTTATATATACTGTTAAGTCTTTCTGTATCATTTTATTATTATTACTTTTCTTTCTTATCTTTCCTTTTCTTACTTTTAAGGTCGCTAGCTACGATAAACATTTTACTGTTTTTCTAGCGTCCAGTTTATAACTCTACATTTCACCATTGCATCTTGTTTTTTAGCTTGCATCTTTGTAAATGTGTTATAAACGAAATAAACTGAACTGAACTGTTGCCTTCGGGCGTAGTGTTGCCTTTGGGTGTGTGGTGGATTTGGGTGTGTGGTCTTTGTGGGACTTTGTTTTGGGGTTGTTTGTGGTGGTTGGGCTGGGGTGTTGTATTTGGGTTGGCTGCAGTGGCAGTGCTAAATCTCAGTAGTAACAAAGACTTTTGTTCCTTATTGCATGGTGTGTAGTCTGTTTGATATTGTGTTCGTGATCCGTCAGGGTTTTTCTTTGGGTTTGGGATTCTCCTATAGTTTGTCAGTGCCTGTTTCTACGTACTTAAAAAGCTCTCACTGTGTGATAGCTGTAGCATGGAGGGTTGGAATGTTGCGCACTTAAGCAAAATATTGAAGATTGCGGAGACAAAGAGGGAAAAATAATCGAAAATGGCACGGATATCAACTCGTGCATTTCTTTTCTGTAACCTAACTTGCGAATTTCTGGTGATCAGCACGACTTGGTGAAAATTTTGAAACGTTTTTTACAGCTACCGTTGAGCGATTTCAAATCTTTTGAGTGTCGTAATGTTGCGCACTAAGGTAAAAAGGGCTGCTGATTACCTCACAACGACCCCGCCTAATGTCAGAAAAATATGGATTGTAGATAGAAGATGAAAAGTATTTGTTCCCTACACAAATTTGTCAGAAATAAGCAGTTTGAGCCACGAGCATCTCAATTTTTGTGGCCTGATTGGTTGACCGTGCCCATTTTTAAGCACATGAAAAGCACCGCAGCGGAAAATCACAATCAAGGTCATAATTTAGCCACATTTAGGCTAGGCGTTATCCCTTGTTCATTCATGTTACGTTATTATTAACTTAATATTATACCTCGTGTGTTGATTTGTGGAATTGTCTTTACAATTGCATTCCAGTGGAGAAATCCAGGAAATTCAAGGGGTGCGCAACATTATGTACTGCGCAACATTGTGTATCACGACTATACCACTAATTGTCCTGGGTAGGACTTTAAACTGCATCCGGTTGTGGAGCTTGTTTAAGCGTGGGTACCTTCAGATCTCTTCGGAAAATGAATCTGTTTCTGCCATGTCAGATGATGGAGAGTCTGCCTCAGAGCCTCCTGCAAAGGATCCACCATCAGGGGAGGGCTGGTTTGATTTTTGTGAGGGGTTCGACTCGGAATCCCCACTGAAGAGGTCGGCCTCAGGCGAGGTGTCTGACCGACCCACCCCGAGTCCACGTAGTAATAAAAAGGCCAGGGCCCTGGTAGATGATACGTAGCCCCCTATTTTACAATGGCTGTTGATCCTCTGTCCCTCTTGACCCTGAATGTTAACGGCATGAGGGACAGCCGGAAGCGGTCCAGAATATTTCAGTTTTGTAGATCACTAGGTGTGGACTTCGTTTTCCTCCAGGAGACCCACATTGTGAATGAGGACGATGTCCACACCTGGTCCTTTGAGTGGGGAGGGGGTTTGCACGCTTCCTTTGGTTCTTCGACATCATGTGGTTCAGTTATTTTAGTTTCGCCAAGGTGGACTCCCCTGGTCGGAAAAGTTGATTCTGATCATGAGGGCCGGTTGGTGTGCGTAACCATAAAGCATCCATGTGGGAACCTTTTCCTCTGTAACGTTTACGCTCCTAATCGGCCTTCTGACAGAAGGGACTTTTTCATGACCCTGCCATCCTTCGTTCCTGGCAGTGCCCCTTGTATCCTGGCTGGAGATTTTAACTGTGTCCCCGACACACAGCTTGACCGAATGGCCTCTTGTACGTCTTCGGGCTGTAGTGTCGGCATGACGGAATTGGACATGTTTACAAAGAATCACGACATGGTTGACGTTTGGAGAGTGAAACATCCCGGCTTGTCCGTGTTCACTTGGCACCGCCCTGATGGCACGGACGCCTCAAGGCTGGACCGGGTGTACTCTCCACTGGCTCTGTCACCAAGTGATTGTGAAGTTGTGGCATGTCCAATTTCGGATCATGATGCAGTTACTGTTTCCTTTCAACCCCCAGATTCATGGCCAGCAAGAAGGGGGTTCTGGAAAATGAACACAGATATTCTAATGGAGGATGATTATTGTACCCAGTTTAAGGCCAGGTACGGGGGATGGCGAACTTTAAAGCCGGCATTCTCTACGGGTTTAGAATGGTGGGATGATGTCAAGTCTCGCATCAAACAGTTTACAGTTGAGTATTGTGTAGCAAGAGCTCGTCGAAAAAGGGAGGAGTTCCTCTCGCTCTGCTCTAGGGAGAGGGATGGGGACTCCTCTGCACTCCACACAATCCAGCAGTATCTTGATGAAAAACTACATGGGGCCCGTGTTCGTGCTCGTGTTCATTGTGTGGAGGCGGAGGAAAAACCAACCATCAAATTCTACCGGGACGTCACAAAGTATGCTACTGACCGTCGAATAAAGGCAGTCCGTGACGTCCACGGTACAGTACAGAAGGACCCTCTGGACATCGTAGAAGTATTTAAAGGATACTATGAACAGCTTTACACCCGAGCAGATGTTGATGAGGGCCTTCAAAAGTCCCTATTAGATAACATTACCAAGACCCCCACTAAAGAGCAGAACGATGAACTTGGTTCCCCCTTGACTGTCGACGAGCTGTGGAAGGCAGTGGCGAAAATGAACGGTGGAAAGTCACCTGGGTCCGACGGTATTCCGGTAGAATTCTACAAACGCTTTTGGGGTACCGTTGGACACGATCTCCGTGATGTATTCGTCTCTGCCTTCCTTGCTGGCTCGTTGAGCCCCTCGCAGCGCACAGGAGTAATAACATTGTTACCCAAGCCTGGTGACCCCCTTGAACCTAAAAACAAGCGACCAATCACCCTGTTAAATGTGGACTACAAGATCCTGGCGAAAACCCTTTGCAACAGGCTAGGCACCGTGATGCCGGATCTTGTGGGGCCTTTTCAGACATGTGCGGTGCGGGGACACAGTATTCAGCAGAACCTCTGGTTGGTGCGGGACTTGGCCGAGTATGTGATGGACCGTGATCTGCCTTGTGCGCTTGTCTCCCTCGATCAGGAGAAGGCCTTCGACATGGCTGATCACGGATTCCTTTTTAAAGTCTTGAAGAAGTTTAGCCTGAACTCAGTTTTTGTTAATTGGATCACCTTATTGTATAATAGTGTATATAGTCGTGTTATTGTTAATGGCCTACCGTCGGACCCCTTCAGAGTCCAACGTGGGGTACGGCAGGGATGCCCACTGTCACCTTTGCTCTATGTATTGTTCAGTGAATCCCTCGCAAGAGCCCTCCATGTAGAGCCTATGTTCCGACCTTTTCACATTCCTGGTGGTGCCACAGTCAAGTGCCTCCAGTATGCTGATGATGTTACATGCGTAGTCTCTGACCTAGCTTCCTTCAAGGCCCTTACTGGCACCCTGTCCACTTTTCAAAGAGCGACAGGTGCCAGACTGAACCCCACTAAGACCAAAGGACTCCGTCTAGGTAAGTGGCGGTCGAAACAACTGCCCTTCGTGGCATCATGGGTAGACGACGCCATAAAAATCAATGGCATATGGTTCGGTTACGGTTCACCCGAGTCACTTACCTGGAATGAGAAAGTGGACCTAGTGGAAGCTAGGTTGGCAGACTACGGAGGGCGCTACATTAGTCTGATGGGGAAAGTAACAGTAATTAATAGATTCATTTATCCTCTCTTGTGGTACCCGGGCACTGTTCTGGCTGCTCCAGAAGGTGTCCTTGTGCGACTTGAGAGGGCCGTATTTAAATTCCTATGGTCAGGGAAAACGGAGCTGGTCAGAAGAAAGGTGGTGTACCAGGACCTTAGGCATGGGGGACTGGGCCTTGTGCACTTTCCCTCAAAGCTCCGTTTTCTCCTGACCAAGTGTGTTTTTAGCGCTGTCGACAGTGAGATGCCGTTTGCCTACTTTGTCCGCTATTGGGGGGATTGTCACTCCGTGGGTTCTTTCCGTCCCTTTTCAGTAATAGTGTACCCCACAGCGGGAGACCCTCAAGGACATATTGTCATATGAGGGACACTCTCCGTATGATGTCAACTGCAGGGGACGTTTTGCAGTCCAGTGCGGGGGACCTGTACCAGGCCATCTTTGATGGCTTGGCTGGCCGGGTCCAACCAAGCCACTACGCCTTGGGGCCGGAGGTGTGGCGCGTGGTGCACAGCAGGTCACTAGATCACCGCCGGCGAGACCTGCTGTGGCGAATTGCACATGACGCCATCGTAACTAATCTCAAGCGCCTTCGGTGGCGTCTTGGAGATGGCATTTGCCCCCGCACTGGGTGCACAAAGTGGGAGAGTGTGCCACATGTGTTTTGGCATTGTGGCTTTGTGGCCCTCCTCTGGGAGTGGTTGCAAGGCCTGGCTGACCGTCTAACGTTTCGTAACACCTGGGCGGTCAGCCAGGACTATGCTTTGTATGGTCTACTGCCCCCACCAGGCAATACAGGTGTTCGGGCCATACTTACGTTTGTTTCGGCCTCCATTAAGCTAGCTATATGGAGAGACCGATGTAATATTGTTTTTAGGGAAGGGGGGAGGCCAGCAGACGTCGTCCTGGCGTCGGTGAGAACAGAGATTAAACTGAGGGTCGAGGCCGACTTTGCTCGTCTGCCAAGGTCGACGTTTGGCAGGCGCTGGGGGCCAATTGCTTCGGTGCGGGCGGGGCGGGTAATAGTTAACCTGTAGTTTTGCGTGAATTTGTAGACTGTCCTATGTAATTAACCTTTGTATATAGTCCTTTGTACATAGCAACACAATTTCTTGTTTGTAGGTGCATGTAAATAGTTTGCTGTTACGTTTTTGCCCGGTCCGGTTTGGGTTCTCGCCCTTTGTTTTTCAGTGCCCGTTTCTACGTACTTAAAAAGCTCCCTTTACCACAACTGCCTCCGGGGCACCCTTGGGCAAGGTGCACCTGTATTTGCCCTGTGCTTTTTACGTGTTGTTGGCTTCGGGCGTAAAGTTGCCTTCGGGCGTGGTGTTGCCTTCGGGGGTGTTGTTGCCTTCGGGCGTGGTCTTGGCTTCAGGCGTGGTGTTGCCGTCGGGCGTGTTGTGTTTCCTTCGGGCGTTGTTGCTTTCGGGCGTTTGTTGTTGCCTTAGGAGGTGTGTTGTTTTTCTGTTTGTAAATGGTCTTGTGTGGTGGGAGCTTTTTACGTACGTAGAAACGGGCACGAGGAAACAAAGTAGAACTTCAACCTGACCGGACAAAATTGCAAAGGTGAACTATTTACAGAATTCTCTACATTGCGCTAGCAAACAAAATTTCTGCGATAACTATGTACAAAACCACCCCGAACCCAAACCAGTTACATAGGACTATTTACAATCTCACTAGGCAAAACTATTTACATACCCATTTACATCAACAGAAGAGTGTTCAGGTTGAGTCTGTTCAATGCTTTTTGGAACTATGGGTGCTCCTTACGTGCTCCGGAACAAAACACCGGACGTGACATGAAAAACAAGGACAACTATATACACCAGGCCAGCATTCATGTGGCCAACCCCCACTATTTACAGTATTAACAATGTGATGTGCTCTTTACATGCTTGTAGCCGGGCGGACCTAATGTGGAACAAAGCAAACCTATTTACACTGAACTACCAAAAAAACTTTGTGGCATGCATGGGCACAGACACAAACAGAACAGAAACCCCAAAAGAAAACGGGGACACAAAGACAAAACCATTCACACTAAAAACTCTGACTGGGACCTTATCTTTTTAATCCGTGGGCTCGGTACGGGCGTCCCAGAGTGATGGGTTCCCCTGTCTGATACTTCGCCTGAAGCCGACCTCTTTAGTGCAGACTCTGGCCCCTCCCCCTCACACAAATCAAACCAACCCTCCCCCGAAGGTGGATCCTTTGGAGGAGGCTCTGAGGCACGCTCCCCGCCATCCGACATCGCCGAGTCTGAGGACAGATCGAGGTCCTCCTCTAATGTCATTATTTCAACCTGACCGGGCGCCGCTGCCAATGATGGCGGAGAGTCTGCCTCAGGAGTCCCAGTACCCCCCTCACACTGCTTGGAGGCAAGGAAGTCCTGCTCAACCTCAAGTGCCGCCTCCTCTAATTCCTGGGTTGAATATTGTGGGCCTGTTTGCGAGGGTTCGGGTGACGACCCCACATCGGCACTGACATGGGCAGAGTACGATGTGGGGCAGGCACCAAACACATGTCCCTCCTCCCCACAGAGGTTGCACCGTACCTCGTTGGGACACTCTGCCTTGCCGTGCCCCAACTGCAAACATTTTCCACAACGTCTGTTGGGACACGACATGGCTTCGTGCCCCTCCTCTCCACATCTGAAACAGGTACGGGGCTGGCAAAAGTACCTAATGTGGGCCTTGGAACCCCCTATGAAGAGGAACGATGGAATGTCCCTCACCAGTTCCATACGGAACTGTCTCTTGCCATTAAATATACCTTTCAAGTCACCCACAGTATATTTACACCACCGCATTTCAGAGACAGTTCCGTATTGACTAAGAACCCTCGCAACCAGGCGCTGATCGACCTCGAAGGGAAGGTAAAGCACCGTCACCGCCACAGAGCCATCATATGGGGTGACAGTGAGCCCCTCTACCCCCTTCAGGCATGACACACCCTTAACACGGGCAGCATCAGACTTAAACTTAAGGTCATACGTGTTGCGGGCCTCAAGCGCCTGCAACATCTCAATTTCTCCAATTTCGACACCATTGTCTTTTAACACAGTAAACGCCTGTGGGAGAGGGACACTCACCCCAGACGAAAACTTCAACTTAACAATTGTGCTATCCCGACCTCCGGGCATAGCAGCAGTTTGTGTGGCTCGGGGCCACGGAATGAAAAGAAAAAAACTCTGACCAGGTGTTACAAAAGACAAAATTTAGTATGATGCACGCTATAAGGTTTTAAGCACAATTGCAATAAGTAGTATAGTATAGGGACCGGAATTCGGTAGGGGACCGGAATTCGTTCACCCCATACCAATTGTACAGCATCGCGCATTCGGTTCATTTGACGCGCGTGTGAAAGATGGAGACGCGCTGGAACGTTCAAAACATGCAACAGTAAAGATCGAAGACTGACGTGGAAGCTTTTAGCGAGGTTGAAAATGAGTCGAAAACAGGTAAATTTCACCTTTTAGAAGTAGTTGTTTCAGCTAAAGGTTGCAAATTTTGATGATCAGTTCATTAACGGACGGGTTGAAACTTCTCGTGTAATTTTGCCAGCTCTGTATCCTAGTGAAATTTCTGAGCTAAGGATCTAGCAGACGGTCAAGTTGAAGCTAGCGTAGTCGACAGCCTAAATTAGAACGTTCCATGAGAATGATGCATTCCAATTGTGTAATGTCGAAATTGACTTCATTTTGCCGGTCTCGTTTTGGTGATTAGGTTTGTTTATCTAACACGGCAAATGAGGCAGGCCTCGATAATTTCAATTACTAATCCCAACTAGCCAAGAAGAGTTAAAAATGCTCAGCTGATTTTAATGTAGGAAGAAAAGTTGCCTAATATTTATTAATTTTATCTGAATCCATTCCATTTTGAAGTTTAATTTCAAATATAGAAACGTTTAACTGTAGTTATAAATGTTGTGAAGCATTGATAAAAGCAAAGTTAGTGGGCCTTTTTTGGATTGATATATGTGTGTGTGTGTGTGTGTCTGTGTCTGTGTTTGTGGCATTCGACAAATCATTACTGTTTTTCGACAAATTGGGAAATGTAAATGCTCTTTTCCCCCCAGATATTCAAAAGATATCGTAGCACCTACGATGAGGTAAACATGAAAAGGGCATATGTGCTTGTGACAGCAGACAAAATGTCAATAAGAAAGGCAGCGTGGCAGTGTGGGGTCCCAATTCAGACCCTTCGAGATAGGCTCGAAAGAGGAGTGAATCAGGCACGCCCGCTTGGAGGAGACCCGTTGCTATCTAGATCCGAAGAGGAAGGCCTTGTTAAGCACATCGAGTATCTGGCAAAATGTGGATATCCACTGACGAGGAAAGACGTCATTAACCTCGCCACAGAGACAGCAATTTTTCTAAAGAAGCGCCCTCAGAATGCAGGGAATTTGAGTAAGAGATGGTTCGTCCGTTTTATGAGCCGTTGGCCGGAATTAAGACTAGCAAAAGCTCAGAAACTGAGTATGAAAAGAGCAAAGGCAACATCTGATGAGACAGTACAAAGTTACTTTCAGGAACTGGATCGCATTTTGACCAAGTATGACATCAAAAACAAACCCCACCTTATCTACAATGTCGATGAGACCGGATTTCAAATGGAACACACCCCTAGTAAAGTAGTCGGACCTCGTGGCCTTAAACTCAACGCCATTACTTCAGAGAGAGGACCCACAACTACACTTTTGGCTTGTGGTAATGCAGTTGGCACGTGCTTGCCACCCTATTTTGTTTTTAAAGGTGCAAGATATGATGCCAGGCTGATGGCAGGTGCGGTACCAGGTTCAAAATGCAGCATGTCAAAGAGTGGTTGGTCCAATGGTAACATTTTTAAGCACTTTCTGGAGGAACATTTCATACCATTTCTTCCACAAAGGAAGCCGGATGACCATGTTCTTTTACTGTACGACGGCCATACTTCTCATATTTCCATCCCATTAATTGAGTTGGCCAAGGAACACAAGATAATTTTGTTTGTCCTCCCGCCACATACAAGTCATGTTCTTCAGCCTCTTGATGTGGGGCTCTTCAAACCCCTGAAGACCTTCCAGAATGCATGTGGCGCACGCATGAGGGAGAGTCCTGGTGAGGTCATTACAAGATATGACGTTTGCAATCTCGCATCTAAGTCCTTTTTAAAGGCATTTACCCCCATCAATTTTATAAACTCATTTCGGAAAACTGGTATTTTCCCATTTAATCCTCAGGAGATAGACCAAACCATGTTCGAACCGGCAAAGAACTTAGCAAGGAACCATTGGCAAACTGAAGGTGAGGAGGAATCAGTCGAAAAAGGAAACATGGAAAAACTGAATCAGTTCTTTTCCTCCAGACTACCAACACCAAAGGAACCAAAATCCCACCCAAAGAAACGGAAGGTTAGTTATAGACCTGGAGGTGTGGCCATTACAGAAGAGACAATTATTTTAAAAATTAGAAAGGTCTATGAAGAAAAACAGAAAAAACGGAGGAGAGAAGAAAGCCGGATCAACCGAACTAAATGCAGAGCATATCTCGTCAAATCCAGACGCCGACGGTGACGATGCGCATATCCACCCTGACAACTCCCTGGGTGAAGTATCAGGAGAAGGAAGAAAGAGAGCAAATGTTACTCAGGAAGAGTCTGATTCAGATGATGAAACTGATGACGTATGTTGTGTTTGCAACAAATTCTCTCCTGATGGCTTGAACAAACTAAATTATCTAAAAATTGTGGATTGGGCCCAATGTGACTTATGCAATCATTGGGTACATTTGGAATTCTGCGATCGACGAAACGTGAACGACATTAGATCAGGGCCATACCGATGTATCCATTGTGTCTCACTGGAAGAGTAGGCCCATCCCGGAGCTTTAACTTTTTGTATTTGCCACAAATCGACATTTCCCTCTTCCATAAGTTTTTTTAAATTTCATGACAGCTGAAGTAAGAAGCCGACTCCCAAAATTTTCAGCAAATAATTTTCTTTTTGAGAGAACACTCCACCAATTTGTAACAGCGCCGTCATATGAACGAATTCCGGACTACTTGCGAAAACGTTCCCTGGAGTTGTATTGATCTGTTACATTGACCTTTTCTTCATGAAAGAACATCGATGACTGAGCACGTTTCCCCTGATGACGAGGAACAAGATTCTACATTCAACCAGTGCAAAGGTATGCTTATCTTGACTTATTTGTAGTATCTGGAAACGTTTTAACATGAAGGTGACCGAATTCCGGTCCCTCCATGCTACAGCTATCACACAGTGATACAAGTTGAGCACGGTAAAACGACGAGAGCGAAACGAAAACACGTCTGCTCTCGTCGAAGACCTGAACTGAACTGAACTGTGTGGTGGGTGGGCTGGGGGTGTCTATTTGTTGGCCACAGAAGTTTTGTTTTGCTGGCTTGGTGTAAAGTAACTTTGTAAATGATTGTAAGTAGTTCATGGTTGTGTTCTTACCGGTCCGGATTTGGTTCTTCCTGTTTGATAGTGTCCGTTTCTATGCACTAAAAGGCACACACATTGCAATTGTGCATAAAGCCTTAAAGCGTGCTTGTGTTGTAGTTGGTAAGTAGGTCTGGTCGTGTCCATTTGTTTGCGACCGCGCCTTGTTTCTGTGTAGCTTGCGTTTTTCTTACTTCATCCTATTTTTTGTCCTTTGTATAACTAGTTCTGAGGTTTTTTCTCCTTTCATTTCGTGGCCTCGAGCCACACAAACTGCTGCTTTGCCCGGAAGTCGGGATAGCACAATTATTAAGTAGAGTTTTCGTCCGGGGCAAGCGTTTCTCCCCCGCAGGCGTTTACTGTGTTAAAGAACAATGGTGTGGAGGTAAAAGAAATAGAGATGTCAGCTGCTTGCGGCCCGCAACACGTACGACCTAAAGTTCAGGTCAGATGCTGCCCGAATTCAGGGTGTGTCTCGCCTTAAAGGGCCGGAAGGGCTCACTGTCACCCCATATGATCGCTCTGTTGTGGTGACAGTTCTGTACCTGAACTTTGAGGTCGATCAGGGCCTGGTGGCGAGGGTTCGGCAGGTGTTGGGGCCTGCTTTTTAAGTGCAACGAAATGGCACATAGAAACAAAAACAAAAACTCAAACCGGATCGGGCAGAAACATAAATGCAAACTATTTACAAACAACTAAATGAAACAGAAAATTATGTTCATTACAGTAATAGAACTATATGTACAGATATTTACATACACATATATACATATTTACAACATATTTACAACTAAGTACCTCACAAGCCACATATGTACAAACACAGTCCTATTTACAAATTACAGTAGTTCCATATTTACAAACAAAGTCAGTATTTACAAGTGCTTTTTAAGTGCATCCAAACGGCACGTACAAACAAAAAACGAAAAAACTCAAACCGGATCGGACAGGAACACAAACGCAAAACCATCCACACACCACCAAATCAAACGGAAAAGTATGTTCATTACAACAACAGAACCACACACACACCGACAACCCAATACCCCACAAACCAACCTCCCCCCGGCCACCCTAAACCAATATTACTACCTACCGCCAACGAAAGACAACACCAGAACAAACCACCACCCAACAACAACCCAAAAAAACCAAAACACCAGACCAAACAATCATCACAAACTGCCCCAAGGGGCCACGAGGGGTCCGGGGCGGGGTCCGGGGTGGAGTCAACTTGCTATATTTACAGTATGTACACTATATACACTATTTACACAAAAACAAAAACTGAACAAAACTGGGCCAAAAATACAGGCGCACCTTGCCCAAGGGTGTCCCGGAGGCAGTTGTGGCAAAGGGTAACCTCATTATCCCCACGCTTTAACAAGCTCCACAACCGGATGCAGTTTAACGTCCTACCCAGGACGTTAGTCAGTATTTACAAGTTAACTACCACCCGGTCCGCCCTCACTGAAACAAGTGGACCCCATCGCCTACCGAACGCCGACCTTGGCAAACGAACGAAGTCCGACTCCACCCTCAGCTTAACCTCCGCCCTCACCGACGCCAGGACGACATCAGCAGGCCTCCCCACCCCCCTAAATACAATGTTACATCGGTCTCTCCATAAGGCCAGCTTTATGGAGGCCGAAACAAAGGTAAGTATGTCCTGAACACTTGTATTGCATGGCGGAGGTGAAAGACCATACAAAGCATAGTCCTGACTGACCGCCCAGGTGTTACACAACGTTAGGCGGTCAGTCAGGACTTGAAACCATTCCCAGAATAGGGCCACATAGTCACACTGCCAAAACACATGTGACACACTCTCCCACTTTGTGCATCTAGTGCGGGGGCAAATGCCATCTCCAAGACGCCACCGAAGGCGCTTGAGATTAGTTACAATGGCGTCATGTGCGATTCGCCACAACAGGTCTCGCCTGCGGTAATCTAATAATCTGCTGTGGACTACACGCCACACTTCCGGCCCTGAAGCAAAGTGGTTGGATTGGACCTGGCCAACCAATTCATCAAAAACAGCCCGGTATAGGTCCCTTGCACTTGACTGCGAAACATCCCCCACTGTTGACATAATACGGAGCGTTTCCCTCATTTGACTGTATGCCCCCGTGGGTCTCCAGCTGTGGGGTTCACTGTTACTAAACAGGGAGGCAAAGAACCGACGGAATGATAATCCCCCCAATAACGGACAAAATAGGCAAAAGGCATTCTGCTGTCCACAGCACTGTAAACACACTTGGTCAGGAGAAAACGGAGCTTGGAAGGAAAATGCACAAGGCCCAACCCTCCGCGACTAAGATCCTGGTATACCACCCCTCTTCTAACCAGCTCCGTCCCCCTTGACCATAAAAAACTAAACACAGCCCTCTCGAGTCGTGCCAAGACACCCTCTGGAGCAGCAAGAACAGTGCCCGGATACCACAAGAGAGGGTAAATAAAACGATTGATAACTGTTACCTTTCCCAACAGGCTGATGTGGCGATCGCCGAAGTCCTTCAACCTAGCCTCCACCAGGTCCACTTTCTCATTCCAGGTAAGTAACTCGGGTGAACCATAACCAAACCATATGCCATTGATCTTTATGGCGTCGTCTACCCATGATGCCGCGAAGGGCAGTTTTTTTGACCGCCACTTACCTAGACGGAGTCCTTTGGTCTTAGCGGGGTTCAGTCTGGCACCTGTGGCTCTTTGAAAGTTAGACAACGTGCCAGTAAGGGCCCTGAAGGAAGCTAGGTCGGAGATTACGCATGTGACATCGTCAGCATACTGAAGGCACTTAACTTCAGCACCACCAGGTATGTGAAATGGTCGAAACAAAGGCTCAACTTGGAAGGCTCTTGCAAGGGATTCACTGAACAATACATAGAGTAGAGGTGATAGGGGGCACCCCTGCCGTACCCCACGATGGACTCTGAAGGGGTCCGACGGTAGGCCATTGACGATAACCCGACTGTATACGCTATTATACAATAGGAAGGTCCATTTAACAAAAACTGGATTCAGACTAAACTTCTGCAAAATTCCGTGATCCGTGATCAACCATGTCGAAGGCCTTCTCCTGATCGAGGGAGACAAGCGCACATGGAAGATCACGGTCTATCACGTAATCAACAAAGTCCCGCACCAACCAGAGGTTCTGCTGAACACTGTGTCCCCGCACCGCACATGTCTGAAAGGACCCTACAAGATCCGGCATAACTGTGCCTAGCCTGTTACAAAGGGCATTCGCCAGAATCTTGTAGTCTACATTTAACAGGGTGATTGGCCGTTTATTTTTCGGTTCTAGGGGGTCTCCTGACTTGGGCAACAAAGTTATCACGCCTGTGCGCTGCGAGGGGCTCAATGTGCCAGCAAGGAAAGCAGAGACGAATACTCGCGGAGATCTTGTCCAACGGTACCCCAGAAGCGTTTATAGAATTCTACCGGAATACCGTCGGACCCAGGCGCCTTTCCGCCTTTCATCTTCGCCACTGCCTTCCAGAGCTCGTCAACAGTCAACGGGGAACCAAGTTCATCGTTCTGATCTCTAGATGGGGTCTTATCAATATTATCTAACAGGGACTTTTGAAAGCCTTCATGGACATCTGCCTGAGTATATAGCTGCTCATAGAAGCTTTTAAATACTACGATGTTGAGAGGGTCCTTATGTACCACACCGTGGACGTCACGGACTCTTTTTATGCGGCGATCGATGGCATACTTTGTGACGTCCCGGTAGAACTTGATGGTTGGTTTTTCCTCCGCCTCCACGCAATGCACGCGAGCACGAACGCGCGCCCCGTGTAGTTTTTTATCAAGATACTGCTGGATTGCGTGAAGTGCGGAG
Source organism: Holothuria leucospilota (assembly GCA_029531755.1). NCBI lineage: Eukaryota > Metazoa > Echinodermata > Holothuroidea > Aspidochirotida > Holothuriidae > Holothuria > Holothuria leucospilota. The sequence continues at coordinate 16,037,574 of CM055961.1, forward strand.
GGGTCCCCGTTCCTCTCCCTAGAGCAGAGCGAGAGGAACTCCTCCCTTCTTCGACGAGCTCTTGCTACACAGTATTCAACTGTAAAATGTTTGATGCGGGACTTTACGTCGTCCCACCACTCTAAATCCGTTGAAAAGGCAGGCCTCAATGTTCGCCACCCTTCGTACCTGGCCTTAAACTGTTCGCAATAATCAGCCTCCGTTAGAATATCTGTGTTCATTTTCCAGAACCCCCTCCCTGCTGGCCATGACTCTGGGGGTTGGAAGGAGACAGTAACTGCATCATGGTCCGAAATTGGACATGCTACAACTTCACAATCACTCGGTGACAGAGCAGGTGGAGAGTACACCCGGCCAGGAACGAAGGATGGAAGGGTAGTAAAAAAATCCCTTCTGTCTGTAGGCTGATTGGGTGCGTAAACATTACACAGGATGAAGCTCCCGCAAGGATGTTTTATGGTGATGCATATCACCCGGCCCTCATGATCATGATCAACTTTTCCGACCAGGGAAGTCCATCTGGGTGAAACTAAAATAACAGATCCACAGGAAGACACTGAACCAAGGGAAGCGTGCAAACCCCACCCCATTCATAGGACCAGGCGTAGACGTCGTCTTCATTAACAATGTGAGTCTCCTGGAGGAAAACGAAGTCCACACCTAGTGATTTGCAAAATTGGAATATTCTTGATCGCTTCCGACTGTCCCTCATTCCATTAACGTTTAGTGTCATGAGGGACAGAGGACCAGTCATGATAGCATGTGTAATGTGTGACTACAAAACCGTCTCTGACCTGGCCTTTTTATTTATGTTTGGTGCTGGTGGCATAGAAGGATGGACTCCCTGGTCTGACACCTCGCCTGAGGCCGACCTTTTTAACTGAGAATCTGATTCAACCCCCTCACACAAATCAAACCAGTCCTCCCCGGTTGGTGGGTCCTTTGGTGGAGGCTCAGAGGCAGGTCCTCCCACATCTGACATGGTGGTGTCAGACTCTGAGTCCGATGAGAGGTTAAGGTCTTTCTCCACTGTCGAAAGTCTGGCCTCCCCAGGAGCTGATGGGGAGGGTGCCTCAGGTGCAGATGGGGAGGGTACGGAAGGGCCTACCTCAGGATTCCCAGAGACCACTTCACATTCTTTGGCAGCTAGGAAATCTTGTTCCACCTGATGCGCCACCTCATCAGGTGAAGGGGACCTGGGTTCCTCCACCATTGGTTCTGGGCCTGACTGCGAGGGTTCACCTGCCGGCTCCACATCTGCACTGGCACGTGCAAAGTATGATGCAGGGCAGGCACCGGAGACATGTCCCTCCTCCCCACACAGGTTACAACGCACCTCATTGGGACACGTTGCCTTGTCATGTCCCAACTGCAGGCACCGGCCAATTCACCCTCATTGTACCTTACCCAACGCCAGTCAGAGACAGTTCCGTACTGCCCTAGAATCCTCGCCACCAGGCCCTGATCTACCTCAAAATTGAGGTACAACACTGTCACCACCACAGAGCGATCATATGGGGTGACAGTGAGACCCTCCACTCCCTTAAGGGAGGAAACCCCCTTGATTCGAGCAGCATCATTCCGGAACTTCAAATCGTATGTATTTCGGGCTGCGAGGGCCTGCAGCATCTGTATATCCTTGACCTCTACTTTATTTTCCTTCAACACAGAGAAAACTTGCTGGGGTGTGACATTACCCCTCGACTCAAACTGCAACTTAACGATGCTGCTATCGCGACCTCCGGGCATAGCAGCAAAGGGGGGGGGGTGGCACTAGGCCACGCGAACACAAGCAAAAAAACCTCAAAACTATAATTAACAATGTACAGGAAAAGAGAAAAGGAACCCAACACAAATTACACAGAAAAACCAGGCGTGGTCGGAGAAACAAACACGACCAAACCCTCGCCAACACAAGACCACACACACAAGAAATAAACGTTATACCGCTTGGCCGTGTCCGCCCTCAGGAACGTAAAAGTATATAATATAGTAGTATAGAGTAAGCCAAGGCGAGAGCGAAACGAAAACACGTCTGCACCCGCCGAAGACCAGAACTGAACTCTACTTGGGGCCTACTTGTTTCGGTGCGGGCGGGCCGGGTGATAGTTAATTTGTAAATATTGTGATTGTAATGGCCTATGTAATTGGCTTGGGCTTAGTTTTCGTTTCTTCGTGCCCGTTTCTGTGCACGTAAAAAAGCACTTGTAAATATTGATTTTGTTTGTAAATATGGAACTACTGTTATTTGTAAATAGGACTGTGTTTGTACATAGGTGGCGGGGCTTTTTAAGTGCATCGAAACGGCACATACAAACAAAAAACAAAAACTCAAACCGGATCGGACAGGAACATAAAGGCAAAACTATCCACACACCACCAAATCAAACAGAAAGTTATGTTCATTACAACAATAGAACCACACACACACTGGCAACCCAATACCCCACAAACCATAGGTGGCTTGTGAGGTACTTAAGTTGTAAATATGTATATATGTGTATGTAAATATCCATGGCCATCAGTGGGGCCCAATAGCCATGGCTGTCAGCTGTTTACTTCGAACCCTACACTCAAACCTTCACAAAACGCACGCCTATACAAAAACACCCACACATACATACACATGCAATAGCAATCATGAATGCACTGTTCACTGTCAATGAAACTAATTAATGATTTAAGCCTTAATAAAATCAAGTGCTCACCTCTTATTCTGTTCCCATGCGTGAGTGATTGAAACTACCACACCTCCTTCAATCTGTTTCTTGGGGTCACTAACTCGTTTGACAAGATTAATTGTTCCACTGAACAAACTCTCAAATACTGGTGGACGTTTCTTACTCTGTTTCATCACGCCTGTTTGTCCATTCTCCTCACAGAAGGCAGGAATAGCATTACCCATAGTGTTGATCTGTAACAAAATGCAACATGGTTGGTGACAACTGACAAGTGTGACACTCCTTAAAGAGCAGTTTTCTAGCTACTGTGGGTGGTGCCAGACAGTGCCACCAGCACTCCTTGTTTGCACCCGGCACTCACGGTAAAATGTACTGTCGTGCCCAGCACAAATTTTCTGCCAAAGTGGAAAATACCAAACTCATAAAAACAAGTAACACTCAACTAAAAAACTGAATGAAAATTACACGTAACTATGTCAAAAATGCAAAAGGTAACACCATTTTGAGTCTTAGCCTCATTAAAGATGCAAAATTTTCTCGAGAGGAAGGGGGGGGGTCGCCACTCCCCCACCCAGTAAGATGTTCCGTATTCCAACTGCCACCCATTATCACTAAATATGCTCTAGCTAGAACCCTGCATATATATTGTAGCAAACACAGATCACCCACATGACAAGCATGACATCCCTCACACAGAGCCGTCAACTTTGAAAAACAGTTTTTCTTATTCTGAAGAGCAAACATCAGTATTTTGCACCAAAAATTATTATTTTTGACGAAGCGATCAAGCGTTATTGCAATCTTCTGGCAGCGTAGTGCCAGACTATTTAATCGAACCGAATGATACAATAAAATGATATTATGCTCAAGTATCTTTGTGACATACACTTAAGGAATCAATAAATCCGTAAAGGAAGCAGCCTTGAGTATTACGTATTCATAAAATGACCCCCCCCCCCCCTCCTCCCCTCGTGACTTTGAACACAAGTATATGACAACTACTAATTGAACATAATTACTCTCATCATTGCCTACAAGTGGCATCACAATCCATCCAAGCACCTATCTATGAGGCAATTTTCAAAGTTATGATTGACAAACAGATCGAAATGCTCCAAAAGAAACAGCTTGCCTTTGCTCAGAATGTTATTTAATAAAGGACATGATAGGCTAGCCCACTGTTGTATCATGTAAGGTGTAAAGAACATTTCTGCATAAAGCACATGCTCATTTATGATTCAGGGTCAATGGTATGCCCCTTGCATGCCAAACACGTCCACTCAGATACTCTTTGTAGTAACAAATTCATGCACTTATATATAGTCTACAGTAGGCCAGTGGTTCCCCACCGGGGCATTTTGGCAACTCATGGGGGCGATGAGCACTAAGAGGGCGGCAGGGGGACGTTTTGTAAAAAAGTGAAAACTCAACATAACCAGACCTTATAAGATTTCGAAAGGTTTCCTCTAGCTGAGCTCTCAAATTGGTTCGTATAAAAAGGAGGTAAATGAAGTCACCAAGTCGAGAAGGTCTAACATTCTCTCCTCAGAGTACCTACAAAGTTTGTGAAATACCAGGTGTCACGAAATTACATTTAAGGGTTTAATTTTGATGTTATTTTTCTTGCCGAGGACCCTCATATTCTCATCAGTGACAGTGAAAGCGGTGTTCGAAGGGGCCATGGCTAAAAATTGCACCGCCAATTTTAACCTGAAATGTAGTTGTTTCCTGCTGTCCCTAAAAATGACATACTAACAGAAATGACAATTATATGTAACACTAACATAACAGATAACTTTTGTGTAGGCCTACTATGAGGTAGAACGTAAATTAAGACTTTTTTCGAACATGCAATTTTTCGATGCGCCAGTTTCGGCTTTCTGATTACTTCTACCTGTAAAGCACCTTGAGTGGCATAGGCCGAAGTCATTCAAGCCCCATGTGACCCCTACCATCTTTCTTCCTCCCTCCCTCAGGAAAAGTCCCTGGCAGCATCAAAGGAAACTTCCATTAGATACTATTGAAATACACGCTGGTCTATGGGTAATTTTTGTAATCTCCTTAGTGTGCATTTAAGGTTATCAGAAGATATAGTCAAAATTTGACTGAGCCATGCCTCATTCTTGTGTCAACAGTATCAGAAATGTTCCAGAGCTTCAATAATACACCTTTTTTTTTTTAGTAAGATGGGACCCATGAAGAGGAGATGGGGGTGGGGGTGGAGGTTACCATATTATTTCCAAACCCAGCATTGGTCTGGACCTGTCTATCAAGAATGTATGCCACAGTTCATGGAGAAATGTATGATGCCAAACACTGTGTAAATGATATATTGACTAGAGTGGGAGTGACAAGAAGCGCACTAGCTGTAGTGTTGTATCATTATGAAATGGTTGTACGTGAAAACTAAGAGCTGTTCTAAAGATGGACTCATTACAGTATTTGAATGTAATATATGCCACACATTACATGCCATCGCACGGAGACCAGTGATGGAATGAACTCTTTGATAGCATGTATGGTTGCTCACTCACTAATGAACTATGACACAAATGATGTCTCCAACGTCATGATATCACACTTCTGTCATAATAATCTGTGTGTTGAAGCATCCCATCTTTCACAGGAGACCTGCAATGACTCAATAGCAGCGAGACAAGTTTCAAGACAGCAGTGTGATTAGAAACGAGGTTTGCAGTACTATTAGCAAAGTGCACCCTCACATATGAAAAACTGTTTTCATTGATTTCAAGTGCAAAATTTATCTGCAAAGTGTACATTTTATTACAGATATTGGTGTAAATCAATGTTTCCGGTAAAGTTTGCACATGGAACAACTTATTAGGTTACAGTGATACTTGACACGAAGCAACTACATCACCAGAGTTCAGACCTCCATGCAGCATGAATGCACAGTATACGAATTTATGGTGATCACTGATCAGTGTGTAGGACATGCTATTTGGGGTCTGTTTTGAAGAGTGCCATGTGCACATAATAATACTTAAAATGGAAATTCAAATGCAAAGGTACAATCAGGAAAGATCATTTGGACCATGCTTTTAATTTATTTGTTGGTATACAAACTTCTACTGACACTATCAAACAGGAAGAACCAAATCCGGGCCGGGAAGAACACTTCCACCATGAACTACTTACAGTCATTTACAATGTTACCTTACACCAAGCTAGCAAAACAAAATTTCTGTGGCCAACATATACGACACCCCCAGCCCACCCACCACACAAGACTATTTACAAACAGGAAAACACACGCCAGAAGGCAGCAACACACACCCGAAGGCAACAAACGCCCGAAGGCAACAACGCCCGAAGGCAACACCACGCCCGAAGGCAACAACACGTAAAAAGGCAACAACACGTAAAAAGCACAGGGCAAATACAGCTGCACCTTGCCCAAGGGTGCCCCGGAGGCAGTTGTGGTAAAGCGTAACCTCATTATCCCCACGCTTAAACAAGCTCCACAACCGGATGCAGTTTAAAGTACTACCCAGGACTAGTATCTACAGAAAGTTGTTAAATGACAGTTCCAAGGCCCTTTGATACAGCTAATTAAAATTAAAATAAGTGACGTGCACTGGTACATACTATACACCCGCAGTAGCAAACCTCTACATGACCACTGAGGCACTGACCACAAAAGCTCTGCACCCCCAACGAAGCTACAACAAATGTATAATTACAAAAACCCTTAAAATCCTGCTCCCTTAGAATTTTAGGGAAAGAAGCATTTTAGAGTTGCATAGGCCAAAACCTCTACATGACCATTGATTCAGCCAAAATACTTCACTACCAAATACATCACTATAAAGGTAACATGACAAAGATTCAACATTCACTGTTACAAAAAAATAAGGAAAAGTGTACGTGTTTTCGAAAAAGACCCAAAATGACCGCTAGACTTGACCATCACTGACTTCAAATCCCAAAACACTACAAGAACTACCAAATTATAATAAACATTCAATGCTGTGTCATGAAAAAACTTCAGACAAATATCCATTTTGGGATTCTTTCATAAGAGGACCCCTAACTGACCACTAGCTGACTCCAAATTCTGAACATCCCGCAAAACACCTATTACAGTATCATTACAGTATGACGAATATCGAAACCTGTACCATAAAAGCTTCAGTAAAAGAAGTATTGGTTAATCATAAAACCACAGAAAATGGCCGAAAATGACCATGCATTGACCTCTGAAAATTACTGTTTTGTTTTTTTGTTTTTGTGTAAATAGTGTAAATAGTGTATATAGTGTACATACTGTAAATATAGCAAGTTGACTCCACCCCGGGCCCCCTCGTGGCGGGTGGGCCCCGCCCCGGACCCCTCGTGGCCCCTGTTGTTGGTGTCTGGTTTTTTGGTTGTTGGCGGTATGTAGTAATATTGCCTAAGGGTGGCCGGGGGGAGGTTGGTTTGTGGGGTATTTGGGTTGTCAGTGTGTGTGTGGTTCTATTGTTGTAATGAACAAAATTTTCTGTTTGATTTGGTGGTGTGTGGATAGTTTTGCCTTTATGTTACTGTCCGATCCGGTTTGAGTTTTTGTTTTTTGTTTGTATGTGCCGTTTCGATGCACTTAAAAAGCACCACTGAAAATTACTGGACATCCCAAATAGTGAACATCCAAAGGATTTCTGACAAACACTCGTCACAGTATCATTCAATCATATTTGCTTTTGTTTAGATATTTTAGTTGAATTTTGCCAAATCCTTTTTCCATTTAGATTTCCCCTCACCATTACCGCCCCCCCCTTTTTTTTTTATCTAGCTGACACTATATAACACATTCGTGCTGGCCCGTCTAACTAACATCTAACTTCTTCCCTCTAACTTTCCTTCGTTTGCTCTTTCCTTCATTTTGCCGACTGCTGCAAGTTTTTGCCGACTGTGGATCGGGGGGGGGGGGGGTTGTCACACCCTCTAGCGTCGTCCCTGAAGGTATCAATTACATTATAGGTTACAATTACCTATACACATACTTCTGTCAATATTTCGAAACAGAGCTGACCGCCCGAATTGAAATATATCGTACCGAGCCTATACCGTACGACACTGCCCTTTTTGGATGTGGGTGGCCGGAGGAAGGGGGTGGTTCAGGGGATCGAAGTATAGTATGGAGGGGATGTGTATGATTTATTAATCATTTTTTTTTGTCTGGTGTGAGGTCTTTACACTGCACTATAATACTGGATAGGACGTTAAACTGCATCCGGTTGTGGAGCTTGTCAAAGCGTGGGGATAATGAGGTTACCCTTTGCCACAACTGCCTCCGGTACACCCTTGGGCAAGGTGCGCCTGTATTTTGGCCCAGTTTTGTTCAGTTTTTTGTTTTTGTGTAAATAGTGTAAATAGTGTATATAGTGTACATACTGTAAATATAGTAAGTTGACTCCACCCCGGACCCCTCGTGGCAGGTGGACCCCGCCCCGGACCCCTGTGGCCCCTTGGGGCAGTTTGTGATGATTGTTTGGTCTGGTGTTTTGGTTATTTGGTTGTTGTTGGGTGGTGGTGGTTTGGTCTGGTGTTGTCTTTCGTTGGCGGTGTGTAGTGATATTGGTTTGGGGTGGCCGGGGGAGGTTGGTTTGTGGGGTATTGGGTTGTCAGTGTGTGTGTGGTTCTATTGTTGTAATGAACATAATTTTCTGTTTGATTTGGTGGTGTGTGGATAGTTTTGCCTTTATGTTCCTGTCCGATCCGGTTTGGGTTTTTGTTTTTTTGTTTGTATGTGCCGTTTCGATGCACTTAAAAAGCACTATAATACTGGATTTTTATATTGGAATATATTTCTCTTTGAACGCATGGACTTTGAGTGTTTCTGAGAATGGCGAGCTGTGTATATTAACTCTTTTGTTTTGTTTCATACTGTATCTTACAAAACAGGTAGTGGGAGATCTAGCCTTGAGTTACCCTTGGGAGTAGCCTAGAGCTCACGAAACCATCATCGGCGTTCGAGCTGGGTTGCACGCCCCCACCGTGGGTTCTGGCAAAACTAGGCTCCTGTACTTGGGCATTTTGTCCTTTTCTTGTTGGAGGGTGGGGTGGGAAATCTGGCAACTAGGTAATTCTTTTTTTTTTTCGGCAAAACGGCACAGCTTTCCCGAAAAATCGACTGCTACTAGACAAGGAAACTGGGGGGGGGGGGGGATTATCATTCCGTTGGTTCTTTCCTACCCTGTTAAGCAACTGTAGGGGACGTTACGCAGTCCAGTGCGGGGACCAGTACTGGGCCATTTTTGATGACTTGGTTGGTCAGGTCCAACCCAGGGACTATGCGTCAGGGCCGGAAGTGGGGCGTGTGGTTCACAGCAGGTCACTCGATTACCGTCGGCGAGACCTGCTGTGGCGGATCGCACACGACGCCATCGTAACTAATCTCAAGCGCTTTCGGTGGCGTCTTGGAGGAGATGGCATTTGCCCCCGCACTGGATGCACTAAGTGGGAGAGTGTGCCCCATGTGTTTTGGCAGTGTGGCTTTGTGGTTTCAAGTCCTGGCTGATCGCCTCACGTTTCGCAACACCTGAGCGGTCAGCTAGGACTACGCTTTGTATGGTCTATCACCATAGACCAGACTATGGCAATTGTATTGCCATGCAATACAATTGTTCGCGGGATACTCACCTTTGTTTCGGCCTCCAAAAAGCTGGTCTTATGGAGACATCGACGTAATATTGTATTTAGGGGGGAGGGGAGGTTTGTGGACGTGGTCCTTGCGTTGGTGAGGACAGAAGTTAGGCTTAGGGTTGAAGCTGACTACGTTCGGCAGGCGGTGGGGTCCACTTTGTTCGATGAGGGCGACCGTGTGACGGTTAACCTGTAAATATTGTTTGCCTCCAATAGTTTTTCCTTTGTAAATAGTCCCGTGGGCTGGGAGTGTTTGTACATATCAGGTTTTGCGTCTTTCTGTTTGACAAGTGTCCGTTTCCATGCACTTAAACCCGATTAAATATAGCACCAATTTCCAAAGGGGGAGGGAGACCGGGCCTCTTAGACCCCTCCCAAACAGAACCTTTTGGCGTGGTGTTCTATAGTCTCCGGCCCGGGAGACCGCCCACTCCCTCAGAATTATAAAATGTAACTTTGGGTATTTGGTGCAATATTACATTTTACTCCGACAATGGTGCAATGGTTAAAAGGTACTTAATAGTACCACCAACAAATGTTGGCCTTTTGAATCACATTCCATTTGCCGAAAATTATAAAATTGCTGGATACACACTTGACCGAAAGTTATGTAAAATTGTCCCGATATTAGCAGGCACACAACCAGACTTAGTGAGCAGGAGGATCATGGCCACTACGCGTCCGGCACACTACTACAGTCCAATTTTAGGAATAATGACGTGTTTAAACTGTTTGCCCAACCAGTAACTAATTCTAAAACTGCGACATACACCAATTTTGCCCGATATTATGTTCTCCTAAAATATTATGTCCTCCTTAAAATATATTTAATATAAGAAACGCAAACTTACACTGAGAATTATGTTTCTTCGGCTTTCCTTTCCTTCACAGCACGTTCCAGCATTTCCACTGTTATTTCGGAAGGTGGGTGATCATTTCCTCCAGCGAGTTATTGCACGTTAAACTGCATCCAGGTACGTGCGGCGTCTGTTCTATTCAGCCAGTTTAGAGCAGGACCACACATGTTTGTCCTCTAGAGGACGTATTGTCCATTTGGGACGTAGCTCCATAAGGGAGCAGAAAAAGAAAAAAAGTTATCGCACGATTGTCCAATTTGAGTACATACAGTGTTAAAGCTTATCAAATCCATTTTCCTGGACGTTGGTGGAATGTTTCCTTGTACCAATGCTTCATTTTAGTTCTTCTATGAAAGCACTGAATGTCGTCAAATTTTGACTGTGCATCGGGAACAAATGAATACTCTTGTTTTACAAGATGAGTATCATGGATGGCCTTCAAGACTGGATTAATGTCCTGTATTGCTAAATTAGACAATGTGGAAATGGCGGATGATGTTGTTTCTGGTTTTGGACGTAGGCAGATGAGAGATGTTATAAGAAAGCGATCCAGTAGGCCTTGACCTTCATCCATTATGGTTATCAATTTCATTAGCGGCAACATTTGAGTAGCCCCTAGTATGCAAAATGGATATCCTTTAATTTTTCTGGTGGATGACGTAGCCAATGTCATCGACGAAGCTTCCCCGCTGAAAAGTTCGCACAACATTGCAGTCTCACTACCTCCACTGTCACTATCCATTTTACCAGTTTTGCTAATATATCTCCGATTTCTGGCGAGATCAAAATTGCGGCGGGTGCACTTCACAGTGGTTTCATCCAACCAGCGGGAGTTGTTTTAACGAGGAGTACGATTTTTTTTCTCCCGAACTTGTTTAAGGTTTGTCAGTGGTTGTTCAGTTCAGGTCTTCGACGCGAGCAGACGTGTTTTCGTCGAGCTCTCGTCGTTTTGCGGTGCTCAACCTTTATCACCGTGTGTTAGCTGTACTAGTTATGGCAATTGTGCATAAATCCTTATAGCGTGCTTGTGTTGTAGTTGATAAGTAGGTCTGGTCGTGCACATTTGTTTGCGACCGCGCCTTGTTTCTGTGTAGCTTGTGTTTTTCTTACTTCATCCTATTTTTTGTCCTTTGTAAAACTAGTTTGAGGTTTTTTTTTTTCTTTCATTTCGTGGCCTTGAGCCACATAACTGGTGCTGTGCCCGGAAGTCGAGATAGCACAATTGTCAAGTTAAGAGTCCGGGGCGAGCGTTTCTCCCCCGCAGGCGTTTACTGTGTTAAAGAACAATGGTGTGGAGGTAAAAGAAATAGAGATGTTGCAGCCGCTTGCGGCCCGCAACACGTACGACCTAAAGTTCAGGTCACATGCTGCCCGAATTCAGGGTGTTTCGCGCCTTAAAGGGCTGAACGGGCTCACTGTCACCCCATATGATCGCTCTGTGGTGGTGACAGTTCTGTACCTGAACTTTGAGGTCGATCAGGGCCTTGTGGCTAGGGTTCTCAGTAAGTACGGGACTGTCTCCGATATGCGGTGGGTCACCTACAAGGAAGGTGAGCTGAAGGGCATCCTGAACGGAAAGAGACAGTTCCGTATGGTACTGAAGAGGGAAATACCGTCCTTCCTCTTCATAGGGGGTTCCAAGGCTCATATAAGATACTTTGGGGCTACTTTGGGCAGCCCCACACCTGTTTAAGTGTTCAGAGGAGAGGCACGAAGTCAAGTCGTGTCCCAACAGACGTTGTGGCAAGTGCCTGCAGGTGCGGCACAAAAAGGCCGAGTGTCCCAACGAGGTGCGGTGTAACCTATGTGGGGAGGAGGGACATGTCTCTGGTGCCTGCCCCACATCGTACTCTGCACTTGCTAGTGCAGATGTGGGGCAGGCAGGTGAGCCCTCGCAGTCAGGCCCAGAGTACTCCACTCAAGAGTTGGAGGAGGCTGCACAACAGGTAGAGCAGGATTTCTCGCCTCCTCCAAACAGTGTGAGGAGGGCCCCGGGTCCCCTGAGACAGGCTTTCCATCATCATCCTCACCGCCACCCGTGGAGGCTGACGCCATGACAGTGCAGGAGGACCTTCAGATCTCTTCGGAGAATGAATCTGTTTCTGCCTTGTCAGATGATGGAGAGTCTGCCTCAGAGCCTCCTGCAAAGGATCCATCATCAGGGGAGGGCTGGTTTGATTTTTGTGAGGGGTTCGACTCGGAATCCCCACTAAAGAGGTCGGCCTTAGGCGAGGTGTCTGACCGACCCACCCCGAGTCCACGTAGTAATAAAAAGGCCAGGGCCCGGGTAGATGATACGTAGCCCCCTATTTTACCATGGCTGTTGATCCTCTGTCCCTCTTGACCCTAAATCTTAACGGCATGAGGGACAGCCGGAAGCGGTCCAGAATATTTCAGTTTTGTAGATCACTAGGTGTGGACTTCGTTTTCCTCCAGGAGACCCACATTGTGAATGAGGACGATGTCCACACCTGGTCCTTTGAGTGGGGAGGGGGTTTGCACGCTTCCTTTGGTTCTTCGACATCATGTGGTTCAGTTATTTTAGTTTCGCCAAGGTGGACTCCCGTGGTCGGAAAAGTTGATTCTGATCATGAGGGCCGGTTGGTGTGCGTAACCATAAAGCACCCTTGTGGGAACCTTTTCCTCTGTAACGTTTACGCTCCTAATCGGCCTTCTGACAGAAGGGGTTTTTTCATGATCCTGCCATCCTTCGTTCCTGGCAGTGCCCCTTGTATCCTGGCTGGAGATTTTAACTGTGAGCTTTTTAAGTACGTAGAAACAGGCACTGGCAAACTAAAGGAAAATTCCAAACCCAAACAAAACCATGACGGGTCACAAACACAAATGCTAAACAAACTATAGATTTTAAGTGCATCCCACACACACACTGACAACACTAACCCCGAAGGCAACACCACGCCCGAAGGCAACACTAAGCCCAAAGGCAACACCACGCCCGAAGGCAACACCAAGCCCGAAGGCAACACCACGACATGTTTACAAAGAATCACGACATGGTTGACGTTTGGAGAGTGCAACATCCCGGCTTGTCCGTGTTCACTTGGCACCGCCCTGATGGCACGGCGCCTCAAGGTTGGACCGGGTGTACTCTCCACTGGCTCTGTCGCCGAGTGATTGTGAAGTTGTGGGATGTCCAATTTCGGATCGTGATGCAGTTACTGTCTCCTTTCAACCCCCAGATTCATGGCCAGCAAGAAGGGGGTTCTGGAAAATGAACACAGATCTTCTAATGGAGGATGATTGTTGTACCCAGTTTAAGGCCAGGTACGGGGGATGGCGAACTTTGAAGCCGGCATTCTCTACGGGTTTAGAATGGTGGGATGATGTCAAGTCTCGCATCAAACAGTTTACGGTTGAGTATTGTGTAGCAAGAGCTCGTCGAAAAAGGGAGGAGTTCCTCTCGCTCTCGCTTGTTTAAGCGTGGGGATAATGAGGTTACCCTTTGCCACAACTGCCTCCGGGGCACCCTTGGGACATGCCACCCTTGGGTTGGGCAAGGTGCACCTGTATTTGCCCAGTTCAGTTTGGGTTCCCGAAGAGAGTGGACGTTCCCGATCCCCTGCCGGGCTCGTTCGATCTCTTTGGGAAGTTTTGTTTTCGTTACGTGTAGATAGTTGTATATAACTTAGTTGTATATATACTGTAAGTAAACTGTAAATAGTGACTTTAATGTAACAAGTGGACCCTCCCCCCGTGTCCCCCTGCTGTGGTTGCCTTGGGGCGTGTTGTTGCCTTCGGGTGTGTTTGTTGCCTTTGGGCGTGTGTTATATTGAGATTGTGTTGTTGGGTCGTTGGTGGTGGTTTCTGTTGGTGGTAACAAAGACTCCATGAAGCCGTACCGGAGCTGCAGTGTCCTCGCTGGTCGAGGGATTCGGTCTGGTGTTCTGGGCGATTTCGGTGGTTTGTGTTGTTCGGTTTTTGGTTGTTGGCCATATGTAAGTGATCCTTTCGCCGGTCTGGCCGTGTCCGTTTTTAGCACGTAAAAAGCTCCTCTCGCTCTGCTCTAGGGAGAGGGATGGGGACTCCTCTGCACTCCACGCAATCCAGCAGTATCTTAATGAAAATCTACACGGGGCCCGTGTTCGTGCTTGTGTTCATTGTGTGGAGGCGGAGGAAAAACCAACCATCAAATTCTACGGGGACGTCACTAAGTATGCTACTGACCGTCGAATAAAGGCAGTCCGTGACGTCCACGGTACAGTACAGAAGGACCCTCTGGACATCGTAGAAGTATTTAAAGGATACTATGAACAGCTTTACACCCGGGCAGATGTTGATGAGGGCCTTCAAAAGTCCCTATTAGATAACATTACCAAGACCCCCACTAAAGAGCAGAACGATGAACTTGGTTCCTCCTTGACTGTCGACGAGCTCTGGAAGGCAGTGGCGAAGATGAAGGGTGGAAAGTCAGCTGGGTCCGACGGTATTCCGGTAGAATTCTACAAACGCTTTTGGGGTACCGTTGGACACGATCTCCGTGATGTATTCGTCTCTGCCTTCCTTGCTGGCTCGTTGAGCCCCTCGCAGCGCACAGGAGTAATAATATTGTTACCCAAGCCTGGTGACCCCCTTGAACTTCAAAACAAGCGACCAATCACCCTGTTAAATGTGGACTAAAGGATCCTGGCGAAAGCCCTTTGCAACAGGCTAAGCACCGTCATGCCGGATCTTGTGGGGCCTTTTCAGACATGTGCGGTGCGGGGACACAGTATTCAGCAGAACCTCTGGTTGGTGCGGGACTTGGTCGAGTATGTGATGGACCGTGATCTTCCTTGTGCGCTTGTCTCCCTCGATCAGGAGAAGGCCTTCGACATGGCTGATCACGGATTCCTTTTTAAAGTCTTGAAGAAGTTTAGTCTGAACTCAGTTTTTGTTAAATGGATCACCTTATTGTATAATAGTGTATATAGTCGTGTTCTTGTTAATGGCCTACCGTCGGACCCCTTCAGAGTCCAACGTGGGGTACGGCAGGGATGCCGACTGTCACCTTTGCTCTATGTATTGTTCAGTGAATCCCTCGCAAGAGCCCTCCATGTAGAGCCTATGTTCCGACCTTTTCACATTCCTGGTGGTGCCACAGTCAAGTGCCTCCAGTATGCTGATGATGTTACATGCGTGGTCTCTGACCTAGCTTCCTTCAAGGCCCTTACTGGCACCCTGTCCACTTTTCAAAGAGCGACAGGTGCCAGACTGAACCCCACCAAGACCAAAGGACTCCGTCTAGGTAAGTGGCGGTCGAAACAACTGCCCTTCGTGGCATCATGGGTAGTCGACGCCATAAAAATCAATGGCATATGGTTCAGTTACGGTTCACCCGAGTCGCTTACCTGGAATGAGAAAGTGGACCTGGTGGAAGCTAGGTTGGCAGACTACGGAGGGCGCTACATTAGTCTGATGGGGAAAGTAACAGTAATTAATAGATTCATTTACCCTCTCTTGTGGTACCCGGGCACTGTTCTGGCTGCCTCCAGAAGGTGTCCTTGTGCGACTTGAGAGAGCCGTATTTAAATTCCTATGGTCAGGGAAAACGGAGCTGGTCAGAAGAAAGTTGGTGTACCAGGACCTTAGGCATGGGGGACTGGGCCTTGTGCACTTTCCCTAAAAGCTCCGTTTTCTCCGGAGCAAGTGTGTTTTTAGCGCTGTCCACAGTGAGATGCCGTTTGCCTACTTTGTCCGCTATTGGGGGGGGGGGGGGATTGTCACTCCGTGGGTTCTTTCCGTCCCCTTTTAGTAATAGTGTACCCCACAACGGGAGACCCTCAAGGACATATTGTCATATGAGGGACACCCTCCGTATGATGTCAACTGCAGGGGACGTTTTGCAGTCCAGTGCGGGGGACCTGTACCAAGCCATCTTTGATGGCTTGGCTGGCCGGGTCCAACCAAGCCACTACGCCTTGGGGCCGGAGGTGTGACGCGTGGTGCACAGCAGGTGACTCGATCACCGCCGGCGAGACCTGCTGTGGCGAATTGCACATGGCGCCATCGTAACTAATCTCAAGCGCCTTCGGTGGCGTCTTGGAGATGGCATTTGCCCCCGCACTGGGTGCACAAAGTGGGAGAGAGTGCCACATGTATTTTGGCATTGTGGCTCTCCTCTGGGAGTGGTTTCAAGGCCTGGCTGACCGTCTAACATTTCGTAACACCTTGGCGGTCAGCCAGGACTGCTTTGTATGGTCTACTGCCCCCATCAGGCAATACAAGTGTTCGGGCCATACGGTTGTTTCGGCCTCCATTAAGCTAGCTATATGGAGAGACCGATGTAATATCGTTTTTAGGGAAGGGGGGAGGCCAGAAGACGTCGTCCTGGCGTCGGTGAGAACGGAGATTAAACTGAGGGTCGAGGCCGACTTTGCTCGTCTGCCAAGGTCGACGTTTGGCAGGCGCTGGGGGCCAATTGCTTCGGTGCGGGCGGGGCGGGTGATAGTTAACCTGTAGTTTTGCGTGAACAAATTTGTAAACTGTCTTATGTAATTAACCTTTGTAAATAGTCCTTTGTACATAGCAACACAATTTTTGGTTTGTAGGTGCACGTAAATATTTTGCGCCCCCCCCCCTGGCTGGGGGTTGTAGAATATGCCCACGGTATTTCCCGCCCGTCGTAAGAGGCGACTAAAGGGAAGGACTTGCACTGTATTTAAACATTGCTTGACACTGTATAACACATTTGTGTTGGTGTGTCGTTAAATTTTATCTAACTGTAAATATTTTGCTGTTGCGTTTTTGCCCGGTCCGGTTTGGGTTCTCGCCCTTTGTTTCTCAGTGCCCGTTTCTACGTACTTAAAAAGCACCTGTAGTTTTGCGTGAATAAATTTGTAAACTGTCCTATGTAATTAACCTTTGTATATAGTTCTTTGTACATAGCAACACAATTTTTTGTTTGTAGGTGCATGTAAATGGTTTGGTGTTGCGTTTTTGCCCGGTCCGGTTTGGGTTCTCGCCCTTTGTTTCTGAGTGCCCGTTTCTACGTACTTAAAAAGCACCAGATGTACATTGCCCTGTTTTGGGGTGGTTTGTGGTTGTTGGGCTAGGGTGTTGTTTTGGGGTTGGCTGCAATGGCGGTTTCTGAATCTCAGTAGTAAAAAAAATTCTTTTGTTCCCTGTTGCATAGTGTGTATAGTTTGTTTGGCATTGTAGTAAAAAAAGGGTTTTGTTTAGATTTGGGGTTGTTTAGTTTCATAGTGCCTGTTTCTACGTACTTAAAAAGCTCTCTGTTTCCCTCCGACCTTCATTGCCTGGGATTTCCCCGTTGATGCCGGCCCGACGAATATCTAGAATAGGTTTGGTTGCACAAATTCAGCCGCAGGAGATAGAATAAATGCGGTGGCAACAAGGAGTGAAGAAACAACATATCTAATCATGTCCTGGGTAGGACTTTAAACTGCATCCGGTTGTGGAGCTTGTTTAAGCGTGGGGATAATGAGGTTACCCTTTACCATAACTGCCTCCGGGGCACCCTTGGGCAAGGTGCACCTGTATTTGCCCTGTGCTTTTTACGTGTTGTTGCCTTCGGGCGTGCTGTTGCCTTCGGGTGTGGAGTTGCCTTCGGGCGTGGTCTTGCTTTCGGGCGTGGTGTTACCTTCGGGCGTTGTTGCTTTCGGACTTTTGTTGCTGACTTCTGGCGTGTGTTGTTTTCCTGTTTGTAAATGGTCTTGTGTGGAAGGTGGGCTAGGGTGTCGTATATGTTGGCCACAGAAATTTTGTTTTGCTAGCTTAGTGGAAGGTAAATTTGTAAATGATTGTGGGTAGTTCGTGGTTGTGTTCTTGCCGGTCCGGATTTGGTTCTTCCTTTTCGATAGTGTCCGTTTCTATGCACTTAAAAAGCATATCTTACCGAAAGGATAACAAATGTCGCAAGAAGTTGGATAAACTCCGCGACAGGTTCGGCAAACATTTTTCTAAAGTCAAAATCAACTGCCGTCAAACGTCGATTGACAAGCGCCCATGTTTTCGAAGCCTGTCGACTGCTTTTCGACAACGTTTGTCAAAGGCATGTCCTAATCCTAGTTCTACCGACTGCAGTGGTCAAGTGGTTAGAGCATCCGACTTGCAGCCGGAAGATCGAGGGTTCAAATCCTGGCCGGGTCATATCAAAGACTTAAAAAAATGGAACCTACTGCCTTTGTGCTTGGTGCTCAGCATAAGCAATGGAGTAGGGAAAACAAGCCAGTGAGCCACAACTGGAAAAAAGGCCTCGGTCGTCTCGACTTGAACCAATTGGTTGGAAACTGGGACGTTAAACCTCTGTCTAACTTACCTAATCCTAGTTCTACCCTCTTCGTACAGTGACAACGGGAGTGTGCAACAGTGCAGTGTGCTGTCCGAAAGAGAGAAGTGAATCTACAATGTTTCTGTGAGTCCTTCAGCCAAGTACGTTATAACACAAAAGCTGTGAAATAGTTAAATCCACTTCATTCAAATGGTCACTTATCGCTATTCATTCGCCAACAAAGGTGCGAAACATCTAACAACTGTCAGTTATTTGGGTTGCAGAGTTTAGCAATATTCTGAATAAAAGGCTGGAAGAGATCGCTATTGTTATGCTAATATCTGGATAAGAATTCAGCCAGATAAGAATAATGGTACTTGCTTTTAAGTTGTCTCCAGTGTCCTCTTGGAAGGTCTGGGGGTTCGACTCCTGGCCGGGTCATACCGAAGACTTTAAAAATGGAACCTACTGCAATTGTGTTTGGTGCTTAGCATACGCAGTGGACTAGGGAAAACAAGCCAGTGAGCTACAACTGGAAAAAAGGCCGTGGCCTGCCCGACTTAAACCAATTGGTTAGAAACAGAGCCGTAAAACCTCATCTAACTCTAAGTCCAGTGTCCTTCTGTTTTGTTTGTATGAAATGCTTCATTGATTCAAAAATTCCTTTGAATGATTCACCGTTATGTGGTGATAGCATTTAGTGATAAGTTTATGTATCCCTTCCAACAATCTACAGATATCAGTTGTACTTGCGTGGGTTCGGAGTCACGTGGGCATACGCGGAAATGATCTGTCCTCAGACTCGGCGATGTCGGATGGCGGGGAGCGTGCCTCAGAGCCTCCTCCAAAGGATCCACCTTCGGGGGAGGGTTGGTTTGATTTGTGTGAGGGGGGGGGGGGGCAGAACCTGCACTAAAGAGGTCGGCTTCGGGCGAAGTATCAGACAGGGGAACCCATCACTCTGGGACGCCCGTACCGAGCCCACGGATTAAAAAGATAAGGTCCCAGTCAGAGTATTTAGTGTGAATGGTTTTGCCTTTGTGTCCCCGTTTTCTTTTGGGGTTTCTGTTCTGTTTGTGTCTGTGCCCATGCATGCCACAAAGTTTTTTTGGTAGTTCAGTGTAAATAGGTTTGCTTTGTTCCACATTAGGTCCGCCCGGCTACAAGCATGTAAAGAGCACATCACATTGTTAATACTGTAAATAGTGGGGTTTGGCCACATGAATGCTGGTCTGGTGTATATAGTTGTCCTTGTGTTTCATGTCACGTCCGGTGTTTTGTTCCGGAGCACGTAAGGAGCACCCATAGTTACAACAAAGCATTGAACAGACTCAACCTGAACACTCTTCTGTTGATGTAAATGGGTATGTAAATAGTTTTGCCTAGTGAGATTGTAAATAGTCCTGTGTAACTAGTTTGGGTTCGGGGTGGTTTTGTACATAGTTATCGCAGAAATTTTGTTTGCTAGCGCGGTCTACAGAGTTCTGTAAATAGTTCACCTTTGTATTTTTGTCTGGTCAGGTTTGAGTTCTCCTTTGTTTCTTCGTACCCGTTTCTACGTACGTAAAAGCTAGCTGTACATAGTTATCACAGACATTTTGTTTGCTAGCGCAATGTACAGAGTTCTGTAGATAGTTCAGAGTTATGTGTCCTGGGTAGGACGTTAAACTGCATCCGGTTGTGGAGCTTGTTAAAGCGTGGGGACAATGAGGTTACCCTTTGCCACAACTGCCTCCGGGGCACCCTTGGGGAAGGTGCACCTGTATTTGCCCCGGTGCTTTTTAAGTGCTGTTGCCTTTGGGCGTAGTGTTGCCTTCGGGTGTAGTGTTGCCTTCGGGCGTAGTGTTGCCTTCGGGCGTAGGTTGCCTTTGGGCGTGTTGTTGCCGTGGGGTGTAGAGTTGCCTTCGGGCGTGGTGTTTCCTTTGGGCGTGTGGGCGGAATTTGTTTGGGTGGTATGTGGTTGTGGGGAGTTGTTTTGGGGTTGGCTGCAGTGGCAGTTACTGGAGTTCAGTAGTAACAAAGACCCTTTTGTTCCCTGTTGCACGGTATGTATAGTTTGTTTAGTATTTGTGTTTGTGACCCGTCATGGTTTTGTTTGGGTTTGGGATTTTTCTTTAGTTTGCCAGTGCCTGTTTCTACGTACTTAAAAAGCCCCCCAGAGTTATGTTTTTGTCCGGTCGGGTTTAGGTTCTACTTTGTTTCCTCGTGCCCGTTTCTACGTACGTAAAAGCTCCCATAGTTACAAAAAAAGCATTGAGTGTGCTTTTTAAGTGCATCGAAACGGCACATACAAATAAAAACAAACAGTTACAAAAAAGCATTGAACAGACTCAACCTGAACACTCTTCTGTTGATGTAAATGGGTATGTAAATAGTTTGGGGGACTTTTTAAGTGCATTGAAACGGACACTATCAAACAGGAAGAACCAAAACCGGACCGGCAAGAACACAACCATGAACTACTTACAATCACTTAAAGTTACCTTACACCAAGCTAGCAAATCAAAATTTGTGGCCAACATATACGACACCCCCAGCCTACCCACCACACAAGACTATTTACAAACAGGAAAACAACACACCGCAGAAGGCAGCAACACAAACCCGAAGGCAACAACAAACATCCGAAAGCAACAACGCCCGAAGGCAACACAACACACCCGAAGGCAACCTCACGCCCGAAGGCAACACCACGCCCGAAGGCAACTTCTCGTCCGAAGGCAATACCACGCCCGAAGGCGACCCAACACGTAAAAAGCACAGGGCAAATACAGGTGCACCTTGCCCAAGGGTGCCCCGGAGGCAGTTGTGGTAAAGGGTGACCTCATTATCCCCACGCTTAAACAAGCTCCACAACCGTTAGTTAGTTAGATAGGGTTTAACGACACACCAACACGAATGTGTTATATAGTGTCAGCAAGTAAAAAAGTAAAAGTAAATTTGGGAGAAGGTTAGCTAAAAAGGGCAAGGATAAGGCCTAATCCTATTTGAAATGTCAACACGAAAGCAAGCGCGGGAGTCATGTCAAAACGTCCTATAAAGCGTCACTTTCCTTGAGTAAGTCCTGGTTGAGATATGGGTGTGTCTGTTGAAATAACGTCTTGTGGTCTGGCACTGTGTTGTACTTCTGACGAATAGAGAGAGTATTCACAACAGTCTAGCGAGAATGTGACTGACGGTGACAGCACAATCACATGGGATACAATAATGGTCTCTCGTCACGCATGAACGTAAGTAGGAATGGGTAAGGTAAGTGTGACCGATACGAGCCCTAGTCAGGAACTAAATCGTCTCGTCGCTTCTACGAGGGACTGCATTACTCAGTTTCGACAGTTGGTTTTAACTCGGTACAATTTGTTCTCGGGGAAAGAATCCCACAGTTCCTGCCACTTGGATTTTATGTAGCAGTTGATCTGAGGACGATGAATCAGTGTGGTGGGGATGTTAGAGGTTGGTAACGTCCATCTGTAGGGCACGTCTTTTAGCTAGTAGTGCGTTCGACCTTGTTCATTTCCCGTAATTGCCCCACGTGACTCGGAACCCACGCAAGCACAACTGTTTTCTGCAGTCTCACCAAATTGGAGTAAGCCTCACGGAGAGCTATTATACAAGGGTGTTTTTGCTCATGGCCTTGCTTTTTAAGTGCAACGAAACGGCACATAGAAACAAAAACTCAAACCGGATCGGGCAGAAACATAAATGCAAACTATTTACAAACAACTAAATCAAACAGAAAATTATGTTCATTACAGTAATAGAACTATATGTACAGATATTTACATACACATATATACATATACACATATATACATATTTACAACATATTTACAACTAAGTACCTCACAAGCCACATATGTACAAACACAGTCCTATTTACAAATTACAGTAGTTCCATATTTACAAAGTCAGTATTTACAAGTTAACTACCACCCGGTCCGCCCTCACTGAAACAAGTGGACCCCATCGCCTACCGAACGCCGACCTTGGCAAACGAACGAAGTCCGACTCCACCCTCAGCTTAACCTCCGCCCTCACCGACGCCAGGACGACATCAGCAGGCTTCCCCACCCCCCTAAATACAATGTTACATCGGGTCTCTCCATAAGGCCAGCTTTATGGAGGCCGAAACAAAGGTAAGTATGTCCTGAACACTTGTATTGCATGGCGGAGGTGAAAGACCATACAAAGCATAGTCCTGGCTGACCGCCCAGGTGTTACACAACGTTAGGCGGTCAGTCAGGACTTGAAACCATTCCCAGAATAGGGCCACATAGTCACACTGCCAAAACACATGTGACACACTCTCCCACTTTGTGCATCTAGTGCGGGGGCAAATGCCATCTCCAAGACGCCACCGAAGGCGCTTGAGATTAGTTACAATGGCGTCATGTGCGATTCGCCACAACAGGTCTCGCCTGCGGTAATCTAATAATCTGCTGTGGACTACACGCCACACTTCCGGCCCAAAGTGGTTGGATTGGACCATCAAAAACAGCCCGGTATAGGTCCCTTGCACTTGACTGCGAAACATCCCCCACTGTTGACATAATACGGAGCGTTTCCCTCATTTGACTGTATGCCCCCGTGGGTCTCCAGCTGTGGGGTTCACTGTTACTAAACAGGGAGGCAAAGAACCGACGGAATGATAATCCCCCCCAATAACGGACAAAATAGGCAAAAGGCATTCTGCTGTCCACAGCACTGTAAACACACTTGGTCAGGAGAAAACGGAGCTTGGAAGGAAAATGCACAAGGCCCAACCCTCCGCGCCTAAGATCCTGGTATACCACCCCTCTTCTAACCAGCTCCGTCCCCCTTGACCATAAAAAACTAAACACAGCCCTCTCGAGTCGTGGCAAGACACCCTCTGGAGCGGCAAGAACAGTGCCCGGATACCACAAGAGAGGGTAAATAAAACGATTGATAACTGTTACCTTTCCCAACAGGCTGATGTGGCGATCGCCGAAGTCCTTCAACCTAGCCTCCACTAGGTCCACTTTCTCATTCCAGGTAAGTAACTCGGGTGAACCATAACCAAACCATATGCCATTGATCTTTATGGCGTCGTCTACCCATGATGCCGCGAAGGGCAGTTTTTTTGACCGCCACTTACCTAGACGGAGCCCTTTGGTCTTAGCGGGGTTCAGTCTGGCACCTGTGACTCTTTGAAAGTTAGACAACGTGCCAGTTAGGGCCCTGAAGGAACTAGGTCGGAGATTACGCATGTGACATCGTCAGCATACTGAAGGCACTTAACTTCAGCACCACCAGGTATGTGAAATGGTCGAAACAAAGGCTCAACTTGGAAGGCTCTTGCAAGGGATTCACTAAACAATACATAGAGTAGAGGTGATAGGGGGCACCCCTGCCGTACCCCACGATGGACTCTGAAGGGGTCCGACGGTAGGCCATTGACGATAACCCGACTGTATACGCTATTATACAATAGGGAGGTCCATTTAACAAAAACTGGATTCAAACTAAACTTCTGCAAAATTTTAAAGAGGAATCCGTGATCAACCATGTCGAAGGCCTTCTCCTGATCGAGGGAGACAAGCGCACATGGAAGATCACGGTCCATCACGTAATCAACTAAGTCCCGCACCACCCAGAGGTTCTGTTGAATACTGTGTCCCCGCACCGCACATGTCTGAAAGGACCCTACAAGATCCGGCATAACTGTGCCTAGCCTGTTACAAAGGGCTTTCGCCAGAACCTTGTAGTCTACATTTAACAGGGTGATTGGCCGTTTATTTTCGGTTCTAGGGGGTCTCCTGACTTGGGCAACAAAGTTATCACGCCTGTGCGCTGCGAGGGGCTCAATGTGCCAGCAAGGAAAGCAGAGACGAATACATCGCGGAGATCTTGTCCAACGGTACCCCAGAAGCGTTTATAGAATTCTACCGGAATACCGTCGGACCCAGGCGCCTTTCCGCTTTTCATCTTCGCCACTGCCTTCCAGAGCTCGTCAACAGTCAACGGGGAACCAAGTTCATCGTTCTGATCTCTAGATGGGGTCTTATCAATATTATCTAACAGGGACTTTTGAAAGCCTTCATCGACATCTGCCTGAGTATATAGCTGCTCATAGAAGCTTTTAAATACTTCTACGATGTCGAGAGGGTCCTTATGTACCACACCGTGGACGTCACGGACTCTTTTTATGCGGCGATCGATGGCATACTTTGTGACGTCCCGGTAGAACTTGATGGTTGGTTTTTCCTCCGCCTCTACGCAATGCACGTGAGCACGAACGCGGGCCCCGTGTAGTTTTTTATCAAGATACTGCTGGATTGCGTGAAGTGCGGAGGGGTCCCCGTTCCTCTCCCTAGAGCAGAGCAAGAGGAACTCCTCCCTTCTTCGACGAGCTCTTGCTACACAGTATTCAACTGTAAAATGTTTGATGCGGGACTTTACGTCGTCCCACCACTCTAAATCCGTTGAAAAGGCAGGCCTCAATGTTCGCCACCCTTCGTACCTGGCCTTAAACTGTTCGCAATAATCAGCCTCCGTTAGAATATCTGTGTTCATTTTCCAGAACCCCCTCCCTGCTGGCCATGACTCTGGGGGTTGGAAGGAGACAGTAACTGCATCATGGTCCGAAATTAGACATGCTACAACTTCACAATCACTCGGTGACAGAGCAGGTGGAGAGTACACCCGGTCTAACCTTGAGGCGTCCGTGCCATCAGGGCGGTGCCAAGTGAACACGGCCAAGCCGGGATGTTGCACTCTCCAAACGTCAACCATGTCATGATTCTTTGTGAACGTGCTTTTTAAGTACGTAGAAACAGGCACTGGCAAACTAAAGAGAAATCCCAAACCCAAACAAAACCATGACGGGTCACAAACACAAATGCTAAACAAACTATACACACCGTGCAACAGGGAACAAAAGTGTCTTTGTTACCACTGAACTCCAGTAACTACCACTGCAGCCAACCCCAAAACAACTCCCACAACCACATACCACCCAAACAAATTCCGCCCACACGCCCAAAGGAAACACCACGCCCGAAGGCAACTCTACACCCCACTGCAACAACAAGCCCGAAGGCAACACTACGCCAAAAGGCAACACTACGCCCGAAGGCAACACTACGCCCCAAAGGCAACACTACGCCCGAAGGCAATACTACACCCGAAGGCAACACTACGCCCAAAGGCAACAGCACTTAAAAAGCACCGGGGCAAATACAGGTGCACCTTGCCCAAGGGTGCCCCGAAGGCAGTTGTGGCAAAGGGTAACCTCATTATCCCCACGCTTTAACAAGCTCCACAACCGGATTCTTTGTGAACATCCGGTTGTGGAGCTTATTACAGCGTGGGGATAATGAGGTTACCCTTTGCCACAACTGCCTCCGGGACACCCTTGGGCAAGGTGCGCCTGTACTTTTGGCCCAGTTTTGTTCAGTTTTTTGGTTTTATGTAAATAGTGTATATAGTGTACATACTGTAAATATAGCAAGTTGACTCCACCCCGGACCCCTCGTGGCAGGTGGACCCCTCGTGGCCCCTTGGGGCAGTTTGTGATGATTGTTTGGTCTTGTGTTTTGGTTTTTTTGGTTGTTGTTGGGTGGTGGTTTGTTCTGGTGTTGTCTTTCGTTGGCGGTATGTAGTAATATTGGTTTAGGGTGGCCGGGGGGAGGTTGGTATGTGGGGTATTAGGTTGTCAGTGTGTGTGTGGTTCTATTGTTGTAATGAACATACTTTTCTGTTTGATTTGGTGGTGTGTGGATGGTTTTGCGTTTGTTTTCCTGTCCGATCCGGTTTTGAGTTTTTTTTTTTGTTTTTTGTTTGTATGTGCCGTTTCGATGCACTTAAAAAGCTCGTTTGTCCTGGGTAGGACTTTAAACTGCATCCGGTTGTGGAGTTTGTTTAAACGTGGGAGTAATGAGGTTACCCTTTGCCACAACTGCCTCCGGGGCACCCTTGGGCAAGGTGCGCCTGTGTTTGCCCCGGTGCTTTTTAAGTGCTGTTGCCTTTGGGCGTAGTGTTGCCTTCGGGCGTGGTGTTGCCTTCGGGCGTGGTGTTGCCTTCGGGCGTGGTGTTGCCTTCGGGCGTGGTGTTTGCCATCGGGCTTGGTGTTGCCTTCGGGCTTGGTGTTGCCGTCGGGCGTGGTGTTGCCTTCGGGCGTGGTGTTGTCTTCGGGTGTGTGGTGGTTTTGGGTGTGTGGTCTTTGTTTTTGGTGTGGCCGGGGGGAGGTTGGTCTGTGGGGTATTTGGGTTGTTGTCAGTGTGTGTGGTTCTATTGTTGTAATGAACATAATTTTCTGTTTGATTTGGTGGTGTGTGGATAGTTTTGCCTTTATGTTCCTGTCCGATCCGGTTTGAGTTTTGTTTTTTGTTTGTATGTGCCGTTTCGATGCACTTAAAAGCCCCCCCCCCCCCCCCACAGCTCGAAGATGTGCATGTAGACATTCTGTCAAACTGTGTGTCGGGAACACAGTTAAAGTCTCCGGCTAGGATACAAGGGGCACAGCCAGGAACGAAGGATGGAAGGGTAGTAAAAAAATCCCTTCTGTCTGTAGGCTGATTGGGTGCGTAAACGTACATAGGATGAAGCTCCCGCAAGGATGTTTTATGGTGATGCATATCACCCGGCCCTCATGATCATGATCAACTTTTCCGACCAGGGAAGTCCATCTGGGTGAAACTAAAATAACAGATCCACAGGAAGACACTGAACCAAGGGAAGCGTGCAAACCCCCACCCCATTCATAGGACCAGGCGTAGACGTCGTCTTCATTAACAATGTGAGTCTCCTGGAGGAAAACGAAGTCCACACCTAGTGATTTGCAAAATTGGAATATTCTTGATCGCTTCCGACTGTCCCTCATTCCATTAACGTTTAGTGTCATGAGGGACAGAGGACCAGTCATGATAGCATGTGTAATGTGTGACTACAAAACCGTCTCTGACCTGGCCTTTTTATTTATGTTTGGTGCTGGTGGCATAGAAGGATGGACTCCCTGGTCTGACACCTCGCCTGAGGCCGACCTTTTTAACTGAGGATCTGATTCAACCCCCTCACACAAATCAAACCAGTCCTCCCCGGTTGGTGGGTCCTTTGGTGGAGGCTCAGAGGCAGGTCCTCCCACATCTGACATGGTGGTGTCAGACTCCGAGTCCGATGAGAGGTTAAGGTCTTTCTCCACTGTCGAAATTCCGGCCTCCCCAGGAGCTGATGGGGAGGGTGCCTCAGGTGCAGATGGGGAGGGTACGGAAGGGCCTACCTCAGGATTCCCAGAGACCACTTCACATTCTTTGGCAGCTAGGAAATCTTGTTCCACCTGATGCGCCACCTCATCAGGTGAAGGGGACCTGGGTTCCTCCACCATTGGTTCTGGGCCTGACTGCGAGGGTTCACCTGCCGGCTCCACATCTGCACTGGCACGTGCAGAGTATGATGCAGGGCAGGCACCGGAGACATGTCCCTCCTCCCCACACAGGTTACAACGCACCTCATTGGGACACGTTGCCTTGTCATGTCCCAACTGCAGGCACCGGCCGCAACGCTTGTTGGGACATGACTTGGCCTCGTGCCCCTCCTCTCTACACTGAAAACAGGTGCGGGGCTGGCCAAAATACCTGATGTGGGCCTTTGAACCCCCAATGAATAAAACGGAGGGAATGTCTATTTCTAGCTCCATACGGAACTGTCTCTTTCCGTTGAGAATACCGGCCAATTCACCCTCATTGTACCTTACCCAACGCCAGTCAGAGACAGTTCCGTACTGCCCTAGAACCCTCGCTACCAGGCCCTGATCTACCTCAAAATTGAGGTACAACACTGTCACCACCAGAGAGCGATCATATGGGGTGACAGTGAGACCCTCCACTCCCTTAAAGGAGGAAACCCCCTTGATTCCAGCAGCATCATTCCGGAACTTCAAATCGTATGTATTTCGGGCTGCGAGGGCCTGCAGCATCTGTATATCCTTGACCTCTACTTTATTTTCCTTCAACACATTGAAAACTTGCTGGGGTGTGACATTACCCCTCGACTCAAACTGCAACTTAACGATGCTGCTATCCCGACCTCCGGGCATAGCAGCAAAGGGGGGGGGGGGGTGGCACTAGGCCACGCGAACACAAGCAAAAAAAAAAACCTCAAAACTATAATTAATTGATGATTTAGGAGGCACCTTGCAGATAGATGTTAACTGTACGACAGGTCTGTGAGAAATGATAATATTGCAGCTGTGCAACACGTGGTTCGTGGAGTTCGGGTATATTCGCGTCACTGTTGTGCCACTTTCGTATTATGTTCGTGCCACTCTTGTGACTTTCTTTGTATTCGTTTTGCATTCCCCTGTGTTTCGCCTGACTTTCGTTTCATTTTCCCAATACATTCCCATTGTTCGTCTTCATTTCGTCTCACATTCCTCTCTTTCGGTTCACAGTCGTGTTTTCTTTGTGTTATTTTCGTCTTGGTCGTTTAACCTTCGTGTGTATTCGAGTCTCTTTCGCCTGTATTCAAGTCAAACGAAAACTCCCGAACAAGCCACGAGCAAGGAGAATAGAGACTAATACCAGATGAATTCTACACGAACATGAAGAAAGCATCACGAAAGTGAAACGAGTATCCATTTTGCCACGAAATTTTTAAACAGTTTAAAAATTTCGGGGCAGGTTCGCGAGCACACAAGAATAAGACTACGGCCAGACGAAAACTCACGAAGACAAGAAGAATGTCAGGGAAACACACACGAAGACGCCGCGAACCTTAATTCGTGTCCATTCGTGTCCCCTTCGTGTGTAATTTCGGCATAGTGTGAGTGGGGCATTAGGCAGCATGAGTGAATTAATTTATTAGGGGTGATAAGGACAGGTTCAAGATTTGAATTACCCTTTCCCTTCAGGTATGCAATTCTAATCTCCGAAATGAGTGCCTGCTCAACTGTATCAATGATTGAAGCCAGCTGGTGCTGACTAACCCAGGCACTGTTGGTCGCGTCTTCACATTCTGAGATTGTGCGCCTGGCCTAGTGCAAACCTTCACAAGATCTATCTTTCCCAGTCGACCACCCCCCCCCCCCTCCCAACATAACTAAATCTAGTGTGGAAGTAAGGCAAACAAAGACGGTCAAATTATGTCTGTTCATTGTGCATCCTATGCCATTTGGGGGATTGTCAAATTCTTAATTTTAATGGTCATATTCATAAATGGCCCGGAGCATTTGCGCGCTTCCCCTCCCCCCACTTGAGCGTTGTCCCTGGACCCCAGCAGGGGCCTGCAGTGGCCCCAATGCCTTCGAGGCGCGCTAACCGTCACTAGGACGCCTCCAGTGACGTCAGTCCTTCATTTTTGAAGATTAATGAAATTGAATGAGCTGAGTATTCCCCATTCAAAACCATTAGTACTACTAGGCTATGAAAATTACTCTAATGTACTTAAGTGTTAAACGTTTACAGTATGCAATAACACCTATATGTTCCTGTTAGATCACGTGCTCTCCACTCTCATGTACAGTACTGTTGTATATTAAATATTGACTAAAACGTTAAAATTGTTTACACATGTAGGCTGTCATCTGACCTTGCGGTGGACTGGACTACAAGGGCTACCTATCATTACTTAGACGAAGGCCTGTGAACTGGGCAACGTGGCAGTGATCAACAAATTTCATTCTCATAACATTTGAAGAAAAAATATATGTATGACGTAAGGTGTGTATCTTGCAAGTGATGGTTCATCAAAGATGTATTTTTGAAGTTCAAAGGTCATTTGGTGTAACAGAGATGTCAAACACTGGATTTCCACCAAAGCTTTCTTCTCTAATTGTATTTCCAAATCTTGTCTTAGATGGCCAGAGTGGTCAATATAAGATGGGTCATCAAATCACGACATTTACTAAGCTGCATCGGTGTGACCAGTTTGTCTATAAATTGAAACTTGGATGACACTTGAAGTTGCATCACTAAAGGAATGGTATACGAGGTCGAAACCTTTACTTGACCAACACTGTGCCGGCCTACTATGCATATTTCTGTAGTAAACATTTTTATTGTATAACGCTGCTTAAATGTTGTTTAGTTCCCCTCTTTTATCACGTGACACAGAGGCCCAGTTCTATGTTAGCTTGTCATGTGCCATTGAGGAGATGGGACATACGTAAATCAGCAAGGCATGATCAAGGGGAAGGGATTCTACCATGCAGGTACCACCGTTGACCAAACCTTTATTAAAGATACTCTGTCCTCTTTTGACATCATAAATTACAGTAACGGAAGATCGACAACCGTGCTAATGTAGTAACTACTCTATAACGACCAAAATTAACATCGAACTTTTTGCAGGTGCTTTTTAAGTGCATCGAAACGGCACATACAAACAAAAAACAAAAACTCAAACCGGATCGGACAGGAACATAAAGGCAAAACTATCCACACACCACCAAATCAAACAAAATTATGTTCATTACAACAATAGAACCACACACACACTGACAACCCAATGCCCCACAAACCAACCTCCCCCCGGCCACCCTAAACCAATATTACTACATACCGCCAACGAAAAACACCAGACCAAACCACCACCCAACAACAACCAAAAAACCAAAACACCAGACCAAGCAATCATCACAAACTGCCCCAAGGGGCCACGAGGGGTCCGGGGCGGGGTCCACCTGCCACGAGGGGTCCGGGGTGGAGTCAACTTGCTATATTTACAGTATGTACACTATATACACTATTTACACACAAAAAAAAAAAATTAGGTTAACACTCCTGAGTTTATCTGTTTATCCTCAGTTACAGGATATGAATGAACAGGAATGAACACTTTTTCGTGTGTTAATTTTCTGGTATCATATTTTCAGTACATTGTAGACAAGTTATGTGTAAATTCTTTCATTATATCTTTCTTTAAAACATAATGACGAACAGTTTAGCGCGTTGTTGAAAAAAAGTGTATAGCTTAAATAGCTTTACACTATAATTCGTGTTACTAAGACTTGTCCTCATGGCAATAATAGTCGGGCTTGTCATAGATTTACCCTTCCCTTCCCCAAGACCGTATCCGACTTTTTGATCATGGAATTCCCAGGTCGTCGCAGACTGCCAAGGATAATCTAAATCAAGAACGTAAAACAATTTAAAACACGTCGGAAGTTCTTAAGCAGGGATGGTTGCTTTATGGTTTTCCGTTGAATTTTGACAGGGAACGAGATTGGTTCGAGTCGAACACTAAGGAGAAGGATGTACGGTTGTTTGTTTGCCACTTCCGCCGGGTATTTTGGCATGTTAGTACCCTGCAAAGTAAAACCAATACCTCTATGATAAACAGAAGTAAAACTTAGCAAGCATAGAATCCTAGCAAATATGTTCAAGTAAAATACCGTCAACCATACTTCGTATGTAATGACTACCTTGGGAGGGGCCAGGATACGATTAGCGGGATTTGGACAAGCTATGGCAGTCTGAAAATAAGCTTAGTGGTACAAGACCCACACCCAATTTCAATCGATACCTCCTTGAAGAGCTGGTAAGTTACATAAAACATCTGATGTCTTTGAGCCACGGTCTTTGTGATGCTCTTAAAATTACAAACTATGTGCGAAAGCTGGCGGAAGAAATTGCTTGGCTTCAAATCTCATGGCCCAGTAATGTATGAGGAGCCATTCTGAAGGGCTTCTGGATAATGAAGCATGAAATGTTGCTTGGGTTTCAAGTGCCTTTCAGGAAACATTCCAAAAAAGTTCATGATGATCAGAGATGATTTGCTGCAGGAAGACACAAACCCCATCAGGTAAGGCGGTGAAAATAATGTCCATACAGTCACAGGGAACAAGAAGTAATTTCAAGTACTTATTACCCTTCTGGA
Source organism: Holothuria leucospilota (assembly GCA_029531755.1). Taxonomy (NCBI): domain Eukaryota; kingdom Metazoa; phylum Echinodermata; class Holothuroidea; order Aspidochirotida; family Holothuriidae; genus Holothuria; species Holothuria leucospilota. The sequence continues at coordinate 16,069,817 of CM055961.1, forward strand.
ACTAAATCTCCGACTACTGAAACAACATGTCTCACGAGGGTCCACATTTGAGCAGCGTTTTGACCAGATGGCCCGTCTGTACTGACAAGTGATGTCCTGTCAAGTGCCTCCAATATGCTGATGGCGTCACATGCGTAGTCTCCATCTAGCTTCCATCAGGGCCCTAAAAGAGATCATCATTGTTCAGACTTGTAGTGCCAAAACTTGTATTTTTTTAATGAAAATTCGGCTGCTTTAAAATTATCAAAATGGATGTTCGTCCTAACAGTCTACGTTTCTTTTAATAACAGAGAGCTCAGTATATCTAGTTATTCAATTCAAGGAAATATTGGATATCCTGGGTATGTCGTTAAACTGCATCCAGGTGGGGTGAGGTCGTGTGTGGCGAGTAGTTTGTCCCCGACTATCGTCTATAAAATGCGCACATAAGACCGTTATTACTCATCCCACGACTGGCGGGTTGTTGGCGCCACAAAACCGAGCAAGCCCCTCCATGTTTGAGCCCCCTGTGGGCTGCGGGTTGTAGAATATACCCACGGTATTTCCCTCCTGTCGTATGAAGGGACTGAAGGGAAGGACTTGCACCGTATTTGAGTTGTATTTGAAACCAAATTTGAACCGTATTTGAAACCGTACTTAAACTTTACCTTTTCATCTACTTGACGCTATATAACACAATAGTGTTGGTGTCGTTAAATCTCATCTAACTAACAAATCAAGGAAATATTGGGTGTTTACTCTGCACAGAACACTGAAGCTGCTTTCACTCGTCGCGTTTGTTGCAGGCATAACTAATATTAACTTTATTAGTGTAATAGCATTCGACATTAACGATCGTTCTACAATTGATAGACTATCAAGATATAACAACATCTTCAAAGGTGATTTACTGGGTTAGATTGGACTGAAATTTTGTTTGCTTTTAGTATCACAAGATGCAATCGAAGGTCTGACTCGGATTCAGAATCAGATCCTTAGAACTGTACTACGTCCGAAAGAAGGGAAAGGCTTGCCCTGTGTTTGAAGGCCTATCATACCATATCCTGCTCCCCTTTTTGTTTTTTGTCTTTTTTTTTCTTCTTTTTTTATAGGAAAAGCCTATTTTCATGTTCGTTTGTTTTTTTGTTGTTGTTTTTGGTTTTTGTGCTTCCAAAAAATGGGCGGGCAATGGCCACTGCAGCCGACCAGCTTGCGACGCGTCTGGTGTCAGTGTCTTGGCAATTTTGACGGATACATGATCATTTTCTGAATTGGCTATTATGGTTCTATGAAACTCTAAGAAGTCACAATGTGCCCGATCCCTTGAAAACTGTTTCTTCGTGTACATATCTTGATCTGTCAGATGAAAGGAAATCGTGTATGTGTTTCATTTCAGCATTTACCTGGGTTTCGACCCTAGGCTAGATATCCCGACGCCCAGGTCGTTTTCCTGGTACGTGATATTTATTGCTGTCTCGCGTATTCTGAAATTACAGAGGTCTTACAGCATAGTTAGGAACAACTCTATACGAAATCAATTGCCTCGTTATTAAGAGTAACATTTTGAAACGCCGACGAGTATTTCTACAGTAGCGTAAGTGTCTCCAGTGAAGTAGTACTGCAGACTGGAATCCTTTCAGACTGTGATAATACCATACGAACGAACAATGCGTAAGCACGCAAGATATTGTATATGTTCCTTTTACATCTATCCATAAGAACAATGCAAAATACCATCTCTGTGCTTGTGAGGCTTTTTCCGCCAGTCCTATATTTTCCATTTGGGGGATCATTTCTCATTCTAGCACGTTATTCTTCTAATCCTTTTTGTGGCAGTAAACTTTATATATTCTCAATTACATAATGCCACAATTAGTTGGAACGTTGTAAGTATAATTTTGCCCACCATACTGAAAGCTCTAGTGCGGAGAGCTTTTTAAGTACGTAGAAACAGGCACTAGGAAACTAGGCACCTGTATTTGCCCAGTGCTTTTTAAGTGTTGTTGCCTTTGGGCGTAGTGTTGCCGTCGGGCATGATGTTGCCTTTGGGCGTGGTTTTGCCTTCGGGCGTGGTGTTGTCCTCGGGCGTGTGGTGTTGCCTTCGGGCGCGGTAGCCTTTGTGGGCCGGTTGTTTGACGGGTGGGACTTTGTTTTGGGGTGGTTTGTGGGCTGTGGTGTTGTTTTGGAGTTGGCTGCAGCGGCAGTTTCTGAGCCTCAGTAGTAACTAAGACTCCTGTGTTCCCTGTTGCATGGTGTGTAGTTTGTTTGGCTTTGTGTTTGTGATCCGACAGGGTTTTTTGTTTGCGGTCGGGGTTCTTTAGCTCTAGTGCGGTTTGCTTCTATGATTACCTGTAGGAAAGAAAGAAATGGGGACGGCTCGGCTAAGAAAAAAAAAATTAAACTCCGTAGTATTACGAAATGCTACTGTCTTATTGCAAACTTGGTGCACCCCCACGTATTCCGCGCCACCCCTCCCATGTATTCCGCCGGTCGCTATCTTGCATTCTTCGATCAGTGCCTTATCTGGGTATGGGCCTGTTGCCAACTTATGCTGTTCGTCATATCTCAAGACTGGAGGTGTGTTAAGACTATGCGCTTACAGCAGTGGCCTGGACACAGTTAAAAGCGCCTCGCCTCAAAGTGCCCAATACACAGAGGTATGTGCAACTTCGTGGCGTGGATGGTAAGCACCCCACCCCCACCCCCAGAATTGGCAAAAACTTTGTGGAATGTGCTCCCCTCCTTGCTACAATTTTAAAAGTTAAAAGGCCAACTTGCTATTGATTCTAATCACAACTCAGCGTTGTTAAATTGTGGTCTACAAATATGCACCCCCTTTCTGCTGGACCTTGCTATATTGCACATGGTTCGTTCTTTTTTCTTCTTTTTAGAATCCCATATGAGTCAATAAAAGGATTCAGCAAAGCATGTCAGTTCCAACAATAACTGATATTGTCGTTGCCAGCTTCACTTCATCATTGCCGTGACTCGGCCGATGAATGTCTTGTCTTAATCGTAACACCGAAATAAACACACAAGTGTAAAAAGGGTGGTGCACTCTTCTTGGTGTCCTGGGTACCATTAGACAGCTGTTGATACAGGTCCGTGGCATTTCCCTCTCTCAAATGGGAGCGAAGGACCTTCCGTAAAGCTGCCATCGTCAGCCCTCTGCGACTCTCCAGGTAACCTCGTAGACTAAGGCCTGGCTGTATAGAGCGGATCACTGCTCCAATTGTCACATGCTCAGGAATCTTTCTTTCTGAAGCGTCATCCAGCTGATGGACAAGACTTGAAAAAGACGGTTTGTCCTCATGTCCTGCCTCCCCTTTTTGTCCAGAAATCTTGATATCTTTACGATAATAGACCCCTCGCTCGCTATCCAGAGACATGGCGGACAAACATGGCAGTGTTTTGCATTGGTCTGCCGGCCACGCCAACTCGTTTTCACTACTTCCTACAACTTCCCACCTTCCTTTGTAGACATCTAGACCATTGTCCTCACTAGCTTCTAGATCTTTACTACACACATACCGTAGAACCTATCTTTTCTTTGCTGCTGTTGTCTGCCCTTCTGGGGGTGATTCACTTCCGCCCTATCTTTAGATACTGGCAGACCCCTTCGAGATGAGCTGCATTCAGTGTTGAAATAGTTCTGCACACTTCTTCGATAAGCAGTTCCATTTCCTCAGCCTGCTCCATCTTCGCCTAATCTACCAGTGTCACTACTCTGTACAAAGTATAAGCTCTAGTGCAAGCCACTAAACTGCAATAAACAATTAAAATAACCGGCTGGTGACTCCAAAAATATTACCCCGGTTAAATGGTTCACCTAAGGGTGTTACGGTAACTTACCTGCTTCTCGCAATGCAGGTACTGTCTGTACTTATGAATCCTTCTCTCATCCTGAATTGTCAGTGGACATAAGGGAAAGATGAGGAGATAGTTGTTTACGTTGCGGCTAGCTGATATATGACCAAGTACAATACCCGTCCTATCTACTAACCCACATCGCTGTAGTTCCCTCAGATCATTATATGTCCCAAACCTGAAGACGTTGATTGAGCACACAGATCCTTCTCTCATTTTGGACCTTCTCAAAGAAAGTAACCTTTACAGGAAATTTTGACATGACTCCCACATTTGCTTTTGTCTAGACTTTTTGGTAGAACTTTGCCCAACCTTTTTTTTTTTTTTTTCCTTCTTTCCTTTTGGTGACTTCAAACCACCATTACCCTTTTTATCTAGCTGACACTATAGGACACATTCGTGTTGGTGTGTCGTTAAACCCCCATCTAACTAACAGATCATCAAGAGTAGATGTAGAATGAAATGGATACTCAGTACTAATAGTAAATCATATGAATGTTCAAAATCTGTACAATCCCAGTCACCACAGTAATGCCAATGTCTTACGATCAAACACTATGGTCTCCAGCATAAACATACTGCCATACACTGCTGCGCAGTGTGTCGCAGAATGCATACTCATATCGTTACTACGTTTGTATGCCCGAATGTACCTCGACAAACCCTAATCATTGAGGTGATAATTTCACCTTTCGTACAAGATTTTTCATTTTTGGATCAGCATGTTTAGCCGATATTTTAATTCGGCAGCAAAGTTGTTGTACAGACATTCGAAATTGGAGATGAAGTGAAGAAAATTGAAATTTGGCCATTCTTTGTTCATGTTGTACACCCTTATGCTACCTTCTGTGGAATGGGTGCTGACTTACTGTATGGAAAAAGTTTTTCTCAGTTGAAAGAGGGAACTGAAGAGAAGAAAGTTGTGGTCGCCCCTTAAAGAGGACCAATTGTACAGCCTTCTAGACAGCACAGAAAATTCAGTGTAATTATTCTAAGCAATGTGGCATCATTAAAGACCAATTTTATGCGAAATCAAACGTAGTACGGGTTTTTCCGTGGTCAGTCAAGCAAATCACCATATTTCTCCGAAATTACCCATAGTGCAAACAGAACAGTGACGTCCAACCTGCACCCAATGTATATTTTTGTGTGCTATCGCGCAATATATATATATATATATATATATATATATATATATATAACAAATAATAAAACACATTCCAAAGATGACATAATAAGAGCACAGATATGATAAAAACAGCGTATATTTCGGACACTCCTGTGTCCTTAGCGCAAAATGGCAAGTGAAAAATTACAGCATTTTTCAAAGTTAACGGTAAAACAAGTACAGACCAAAACAAATGATAGACAAGCAGGTTTAGTTGACCTTGGCAGCTTGGGAAGGGTTATTAATTACAAAGGGGAAGTCACTTAAGATGCCAAGGTCCTTGTCCAGGCCACTAATATGGGTTGACAGTTTAACGACCCATTTGCTCTCAGATTTGAGGCGTTCGTTGACAGATTGGTTATTTGAACCGAGCAAAATACACTTTAGATTTGAAATGGAATGATTCGGTTCACCACAGAAATGTTTAGCAACAGGGAAATTAACAGATTTATCCTGAAGAGTCTTCTTATGGTTATTGAATATAATGTGAATTTATTGCTTGTCTGCCCGACATAGTTGCCTTTGTCGCATAAATTACAAAAGAGTAAGTAAACCACATTGGGTGTATCGCAGTCAAGGGGAGGAGGACGAACAATGCACTTTGTGCCGGGAGGGGTAAATTCTTTGTCTGTAATAATAAAATGACAGACCTGACACCTCGGTTTGCTACATTTTGCGTTGCCTATGTTACGGGCACCAAGCAGTCGGGAAGACGTGAGTAATGTTTTGAGACTGGGGGGTTGACGTCTGGCAGTTAAAGGGGGGGGGTCATTGAATAACTCAGATACAGAAGAATCAGACTTAAGAATACTGTAATCTGCACGTATGGTTTTATGTAGCCGTTCAGTTTTGGGAGAATAATCAAAGACAAGGAGGATTCGAGAATTTTCAACCTTTGGTTTATAAGTCAGAAGTTTGTCACGTGGGTAAATAGAGGCGTTACGTATTCCTTCCTTGATAATGAAAAGGGGATAATTGTTGTTTAGAAAATATCCAACAAGATTGCATATGTGCTTGTCGTATTCAGACTGAGAAGAGCAGATACGTCTTATTCTTAGACATTGTGTAAAAACAATAGCGCGTTTAACGCTAATATGATGGGAGCTGAAAAAATTAAGGTAACCGTGAGTGTCGGTAGGTTTACAAAAAAGCGTGGTCGCTATGGAACTGTTGCCTAATTTGACTAGCACATCAAGAAAGGAGATTTCCGTCTCGGAGTAATCAAAAGTGAACTTAATGGAAGAGTAAAATTTATTACAAAACGAAAAAAAGTCATTTAACGAAGGTAAGCCATGTGGCCATAAGAAGAAAATGTCGTCAATATATCTGAAATAATGTAACGGTTTTAAGGGGTAACCGGCTAGCATCCTTTGTTCGAGGTCAGCCATGAAAATAATTGCATAACTGGGAGCCATTCTACTACCCATGGCAGTCCCAGATGTTTGTAAAAAGTGTTGACCATTAAACTCAAAATTGTTGTGAGTTAAAATAAATTCAACGATAGAAGTAAAGTCGCTAATGAACGGTCGTGAGAAGTCGTTAGCAGCAAGAATTTTTTTTTGCATGCTGCAATACTATCGTCATGCGGTATGTTGGTAAACAGGGCGCTTACATCCATAGTAACCAGGAGCGAATTGGGTGGGGGAGACCTAGTGTCATTGAGAATCCTTAGGAAATGAGTGGTATCTTGGATATAACTAGGAAGGGAAGGCAACAGAGGGTTAAGAATGCTGTCTACGAAGCCGTTTAAATGTTCATTGAGTGTGCCTATACAAGATACAATAGGTCTACCGGGTGGGAGAATATCCAATGTTTTTGCCAAGTCAAAAATCTTACGAGGGCTAAGTTTGTCCGTATCTAGCGGATCGTTTCTACTAACGGAAGCTAATTTAGTTTTAACAAGTTTTGAAACCTTATGTAACTTAGGAATAGTGTAAAAGATACCAGGACCGGGTGAAGAAGGAACGTACATATTTACCTCGTCAGCTAATTCAGAAGAAAAGGCGAGCTTTTTACGTACGTAGAAACGGGCACGAAGAAACAAAGTAGAACTTAAACCTGACCGGACAAAAACATAACTCTGAACTATTTACAGAAATCTGTACATTGCGCTAGCAAACAAATTGTCTGTACTAACTATGTACAAAACCACCCCAAACCCAAGCCAATTACGTAGGACTATTTGCAATTCCAATATTTACAATATTTACAAATTAACTATCACCCGGCCCGCCCGCACTGAAACAAGTGGACCCCAACACCTGCCGAACGTCGACCTTGGCAAACGGACGAAGTCGGCCTCCACCCTCAGCTTAATCTCCGTCCTCACCGACGCCAGGACGACGTCCGCAGGCTTCCCCTCTTCCCTAAACACAATATTACACCGGTCTCTCCACAAGGCCAGCTTTATGGAGGCCGAAACAAAGGTAAGTATCCCGCGAACACTTGTATTGCATGGCGGGGGTGACAGACCATACAAAGCGTAGTCCTGGCTGACCGCCCAGGTGTTACAAAACGTGTGGCGATCAGCCAGAGCTTGAAACCACTCCCAGAGGAGGGCCACAAAGCCACACTGCCAAAACACATGGGGCACACTCTCCCACCCTGTGCATCCAGTGCGGGGGCAAATGCCATCTCCAAGACGCCACCGAAGGCGCTTGAGATTCGTTACGATGGCGTCGTGTGCGATGCGCCACAGGAGGTCACGCCGGCGGTGATCGAGTGTCCTGCTGTGGACGACACGCCACACTTCCGGCCCTGACGCATAGTCGTTGGGTTGGACCTGACCAACCAAGTCATCAAAAATGGCCCGGTACTGGTCCCCCGCACTGGGCTGCAAAACGTCCCCTACAGTTGACATAATACGTAGTGTCTCCCTCATCTGACAGTATGCCTTCGTTGGTCTCCAACTGTGAGGTACACTGTTGCTAAACAGGGTAGGAAAGAACCAACGGAATGATAATCCACCCCAATAACGGACAAAGTAGGCAAACGGCATCTGACTTTCGACAGCACTAAAAACACATTTGGTCAGGAGAAAACGGAGCTTTGAAGGAAAGTGCAGAAGGCCCAATCCCCCTGCCTAGGAACCTGGTACACCACTTTTCTTCTGACCAGCTCCGTTTTCCCTGACCAAAGAAACCTAAACACAGCCCTCTCGAGTCGCACCAGGACACCCTCTGGAGCGGCCAGAACAGTGCCCGGATACCACAAGAGAGGGTAAACGAAACGATTTATAACTGTTACCTTCCCCAACAGACTAATGTAGCGATCGCCAAAGTCCTTCAACCTAGCTTCCACCAGGTCCACTTTCTCATTCCAGGTAAGTGACTCGGGTGAACCGTAACCAAACCATATGCCATTGATTTTTATGGCGTCGTCTACCCATGATGCCGCGAAGGGCAGTTGTTTCGACCGCCACTTACCTAGACGGAGTCCTTTGGTCTTGGTGGGGTTCAGTCTGGCACCTGTCGCTCTTTGAAAAGTAGACAGCGTGCCAGTAAGGGCTCTGAAGGAAGCTAGGTCGGAGACTACGCATGTGACGTCGTCAGCATACTGGAGGCACTTGACTTTAGCTCCACCAGGTATGTGAAATGGTCGAAACAAAGGTTCAACTTGGAAGGCTCTTGCAAGGGATTCACTAAACAATACATAGAGTAGAGGTGACAGGGGACACCCCTGCCGTACCCCACGTTGGACTCTGAAGGGGTCCGACGGTAGGCCATTAACGATAAACCCGACTATATACACTATTATACAGTAAAGAGGTCCATTTAACAAAAACTGGATTCAAACAAAACTTCTTCAAGATTTTAAAGAGGAACCCGTGATCAACCATGTCGAAGGCCTTCTCCTGATCGAGGGAGACAAGTGCGCATGGAAGATCACGGTCCATCACATATTCAACTAAGTCCCGCATCAACCAGAGGTTCTGCTGAATACTGTGTCCCCGCACCGCACATGTCTGGAAAGAACCTACAAGATCCGGCATGACCGTGCCTAGCCTGTTACAAAGGGCTTTCGCCAGAATCTTGTAGTCTACATTTAACAAGGTAATTGGTCGCTTGTTTTTCGGTTCTAGGGGGTCTCCAGACTTTGGTAACAATGTTATAACGCCTGTGCGCTGCGAGGGACTCAATGAGCCAGCAAGGAAGGCAGAGGCGAATACATCACGGAGATCGTGTCCGACGGTACCCCAGAAGCGTTTGTAAAATTCCACTGGGATACCGTCGGACCCAGGCGCCTTTCCGCCTTTCATCTTCGCCACCGCCTTCCAGAGCTCGTCGACAGTCAGGGGAGAACCAAGTCCATCATTCTGCTCCTTAGAGGGGGTCTTGTCAATATTATCTAAAAGGGAGTCTTGAAGGCCTTCATCGACATCTGCCCGCGTATAAAGCTGATCATAGAAGGTCTTAAATACTTCTAAGATGTCGAGAGGGTCCTTGTGTACTGTACCGTGGACGTCACGGACTGCTCTTATGCGGCGATCGATGGCATACTTTGTGACATCCCGGTAGAATTTGATAGTTGATTTTTCCTCCGCCTCCACGCAATGTACGCGAGCACGAACGCGGGCCCCGCGCAATTTTTGATCAAGGTACTGCTGGATTGCGTGAAGTGCGGAGGTGTCCCCGTTCCTCTCCCTAGAGCAGAGTGAGAGGAACTCCTCCCTTTTTCGACGAGCTCTTGCTACACAGTACTCAACTGTAAACTGTTTGATGCGGGACTTTACGTCGTCCCACCACTCTAAATCTGTTGAGAAGGCCGGCCTCAATGTTCGCCACCCTTCGTACCTGGCTTCAAACTGTTCGCAATAGTCAGCCTCCGTTAGAATATCTGTGTTCATTTTCCAGAACCCCCTCCCTGTTGGCCATGAGTCTGGAGGCTGAAAGGAGACAGTAACTGCATCATGATCCGAAATTGGACATGTCACAACTTCACAGTCACTCGGTGACAGTGCAGGTGGAGAGTACACCCGGTGGGGGGGCTTTTTAAGTGCATCGAAACGGCACAGGAACACAAAGGCAAAACCACCCACACACCACCAAATCAAACAGAAAATTATGTCCATCACAACAACAGAACCACACACACACTGACAACAACCCAAAAAATCCCACAGACCAACCCCCCCCCCCCGGCCACACCAAAAACAAAGACCACACACCCAAAACCACCACACACCCGGAGACAACACCACGCCCGACGGCAACACCACGCCCGACGGCAACACCACGCCCGAAGGCAACACCACGCCCGAAGGCAACACCACGCCCGAAGGCAACACTACGCCCAAAGGCAACAGCACTTAAAAAGCACCGGGGCAAATACAGGTGCACCTTGCCCAAGGGTGCCCCGGAGGCAGTTGTGGCAAAGGGTAACCTCATTACTCCTACGTTTAAACAAACTCCACAACCGGATGCAGTTTAAAGTCCTACCCAGGACAGGAGAGTACACCCGGTCCAACCTTGAGGCATCCGTGCCATCAGGGCGGTGCCAAGTGAACACGGACAAGCCGGGATGTTGTGCTCTCCAGACATCAACCATGTCGTGATCCTTTACGAACATGTCCAATTCCGACGTGCCGACACCACAGCCCGAAGACGTACATGTGGACATTCGGTCAAGCTGTGTGTCGGGGACGCAGTTAAAGTCTCCTGCCAGGATACACGGAGCACTGCCAGGAACGAAGGATGGCAGGGTCATGAAAAGGTCCCTTCTGTCTGAAGGCCGATTGGGCACATACACGTTACACAGGAAAAATTTCCCACTAGGGTGTCTTATTGTAATGCATACCAACCGGCCCTCATGATCAGAATCAACTTTTCCCACCAGGGGAGTCCACCTAGGCGAAACTAAAATAACTGAACCACAAGATGTTGTTGAACCAAAGGAAGCATGTAAACCCCCACCCCACTCAAAGGACCAGGTGTGGACATCGTCCTCATTCACAATATGGGTCTCCTGGAGGAAAACGAAGTCCACACCCAGTGTTCTGCAAAATTGGAATATCCTTGACCGCTTCCGACTGTCCCTCAGAAGAAAAGGTATTGATCATGGATTTAAGATCTTTCTTGAACTGTGCACATGGATTATAAGTGAGCTTCTTATAAAAACTAGAATTGTTAAGTTGAGATTCTGCCTCCTTGATGTAGTCCACAGTGTTTAATATGGTGACCGCACCCCCTTTGTCAGCTTGTCTTATCACGATGTTACTGTTGGATTTGAGATCTCTTATGGCCACTCGTTCTTCACGTGAAATGGGCCTTCGCCGAGTAGACAAACGCATCAATATGTGGATTTTTTCCAGGGAAGGCGTCCATTCCGGTTTGCAAGATGTGATGGGTGGGTGTCTCGGTTGTGGAGGGGCATCAGTGTCCTTGAAATATTCTCTGAGTTTAACCTTCCGGGTGAAGCTATGAAGATCGTATACCAAATCAACAGGATCCGGGTCTCGAGTGGGACAAAAGGACAAATCCCCCTTGTCTTTGATCCCCCCCCCCCCCACCCCCCCCCCCCCCCCCCCCCCCCCTCCCCCACCGCCCCCCCCTCCCCCCCCCCCCCCCCCCCCGCCCCCCACCCCCGCCACCCCCCCCCCCAGTGCTGTGGACAGCACGAATGCCTTTTGCCTATTTTTGTCCGTTATTGGGGGGGATTTATCAATTCCGTCGCGTTCTTTGCCTACCCTGTTTAGTAACAGTGAACCCCACAGCTGGAGACACCACGGGGGCATACAGTCAGAATGAGGGAAACGCTCCGTATTATGTCAACACTGGGGGTGAGGTTTCGCAGTATCAAGTGCAAGGGACCTATCACCGGGCTGTTTTTGATGAATTGGTTGGCCAGGTCCAATCCAACCCACTTTGGCATTTCATGGCCGGAAGTGTTGTCTTTTGATTCCACAGGCAATTATTAGATTACCGCAAGCTGAGACACTGTTGTGGCTAATCGCACAGTGACGCCATTGTAACTAATCTCAAGCGCCTTCGGTGGCGTCCTTGAGATGGCATTTCCCCCCGCACTAGATGCCCAAAGTGGGCTAGTGTGTCACATGTGTTTTGGCAGTGTGACTATGGTTGGCCCTATTCTGGGAATGGTTTTCAAGTCCTGACTGACCGCCTAACTTTGTTGTAACCCCTGGGCTTCGGCCATCCTATGCTTTGTCATGGTCCTTTTCAACCTCCGCCATGCAATACAAAGTGTTCATGACATACTTACCATTGTTTCGGCCTCCATAAACGGCTGGTCCTATGGAGAGACCTGATGTAACATTGTATTTATGGGGGTGGGGATGCCTGCTGATGTCGTCCCCTGGCGTCGGTGATTTTTCGGATGGATTAAGCTGAGGGTGGAAGTTCGAACTTCGTTCTTTTGCCAAGGTCGGCGTTAGGTATGCGATGGTGTCCACTTGTTTAAGTGAGGGCGGACCCGGGTGGTAGTTAACTTGTAAATACTGACTTTGTTTGTAAAGTATGTAACTACTGTAATTTGTAATATAGGACTGTGTTTTTACATATGTGGCTTGTTAGGTACTTAGTTGTAAATATGTTGTCATATTTAGATGATGATGTATATGTATAATCATGTGGTATGTAAATATCTGTACATATAGTTCTATTACTGTAATGAACATAATTTTCTGTTTGATTTAGTTGTTTGTAAATAGTTTGCATTTATGTTTCTGCCCGGTCCGGTTTGAGTTTTTGTTTCTATGTGCCGTTTCGTTGCACTTAAAAAGCACAAATCAAGAAGGGGTGGGCCGAAGAAGGGCGGTACCTTCAACGGCCTTACCTACAATGACAATACTTCCAAGCAGTCAGAGCCACAGCCAGTTCATGATAGTCCTCATATTTCTGAGGCAGAGCAGTCTGATCATGATGATACCGCATCTGTGGTAGAGCATGTAGATCAAACCCTTGGACAAAGACCAATATGTCTCAGCCCCACGTGGTTCAGTAACGATGAAAGGAGCCCAGATTAAGGTACATTCCAGAAGAATAAGAAAAGAAAAAGGAACAAGCCTGATATCGATTTGAATGATTCTGAGGAGTCACGTATAGTAGAGTGGCTGAAGGATCCAGGAACTGAGTTTCCTGTACAACAAGAAGAAAAAGGAGTACAAGATTACTGAAAAGTGAGATGCTACGTGGAAAGAGATTGCCTGAAGAAATGGTATACACCAGTATGAAGAATTGCCTCTATGATTTACAGTATGAATGTGCATGATTTTTAGTTACTTTCGTTTTTGTTGTTACAGTTTAATAAGCCGTTCCTGTGCCATGCCGTTCAGGAGAGCCCCATGCATGACCAGAGGCCTGTAAGAGAAAATTTCCAGAGATCGCTGGACATTTGAACTCACAGTCCTCAGATCACATTAATCCGAAGCTCTAACGACTGAGCTAATCTGTTCGCACTGTAAATTGCATCTAAACATTCTTTATTTTTAGATTTCGTGGTTTAGAAATTTACACTTAAAAAAGAAAAAAAGAACGAAAATTCGAAATATCGGGAAAAACACTGAGGACGTTACGTTACTTCAGATAGCTGCTCTGTAGATAAACATCATAGTTTTGACATCAGGGAGGAAATGTCTTCAATAGGGTAGGGTTCCATCGGCGGATCCAGGGGGGGTGCAACTAGGAGTCAACTGCCCCCCCTATGGCCATTCTATAGCGCCCCTCAATACAAGAAAAATGCGCGCCCCTGGCGTCCCAAAGTTAAGTAAAAAACTTGTCGCCGAAAAGTACAAAAAAAAAAAAAAAAACGGTCCCCAGAATTTTCGAACCGTATAGCTATATATAACTATGGCTGGGAGTTGGTCTCCGAAATGTTTTTTAGTCGTCCAATTCAAGAGTATGCGGCCCCCTGCATGATGTATGGCGCCCCCCCTTTTTCAAGACTGGCCCCCCCTTCAGCTAGGGGCTATGGATCCGCCCTTGGTCAATGGTGTGGCCGTTTCGGCGAATCCGAGGGTGAAACTGGAGTACATATCCATTCTTGTTGGCCCCTGGGGGTTGACTTGCACTAGCGGGTGTACTTGGTAATGTAATAATTGTTTGCGCGTCCTATAACCGATATAAAAGCGCGGTAAGGCATTCTGGTCGCCGTAGCCTATGCCAATGTAAGTCCTATATGGCAATGGGGAAATTTGGTGCAAGTTAATTGGTTAGGGGAAGAGAAGTTTTAGTTTTCCATTTTTGGTTTTTAAAACGTGCCACAAACGGACCTACTGGGGGGTGCTGATTGGGTGGGCCGTCCATGGGGAAGGGTCCTAACATACATGCTGAAATAGACACATTAAAACACAACAATGGACAAAACCAGAGTCATTTTATTGTAATGAAAAGAAGTTTGACTAAAATGCAAATACTTTTTTTATTATTACGCGTTGTGGGATAGCAAACATGGTCGCAAGTTCTTCCTTGTGGGGGATATATTTGGTCTTGAAAAGGAAACATTCCTTCAAATGTTAAACAGAAACAATATACACAAGCATGTACAAAGTCATTGGACATATCACTCTAAATCATGTTCATCTGCTGCATGGAACTTCTCCAGTAGGAGAAGCATAGTAATGCTAAGGGGAGGGGAAAAGTTCAGATATGCCTCTCTGTCTCTTGGCTGCTTGGCAGTGGCCTCAGTTGCCCCTACCAAGCGGCTCCAAATCAGTCAGGTCCGCATCATTTCTCCAGGACCCAGGAGCAAGTTGGTGGTTATCATCTTCTCTGTCCAGTAACAAGATTTTGGTTTGACAGGATAACGTATCCGCATCAATTTGTTGCAGACAGGCAATGATTGTCACTGTTGTGACGTACTAATGGTGTTTCCGTAAACAGTCCTGGGTTGGGATCCTGCTTCGCGTGGGTTTTGTGACGGGCTCAGAACTCTAGAAGGCGATTGTGGACATTATGCCAACCTCATTTTCTGACACTCTCCTAGCTCCTTTGACAGACTGTACTTGAAGTCCTGGGTAGGAACTTTAAACTTGCCATCCGGGTGTGGAGTTTGATTTAAACGCAGTGCGGTATATCTATCTCGCCGTGGTGCGGGGACTGCACAATCCTGAGGTTGTTAGCCCTCTCGGTTTTGCCACAACGACCTGTGCCCAGTGCTCTCGTGGGTCCTCCCCCTTGGGGTACTCCATATGTGCTCAGCCTGTATTCCGTCTTGGTGTGTCGCTTCCTCCTTTGCTGATGCTTTTTGTATACAAGTCTGCTTGTGGCGGTGCCTTTGGTTGCGTGATGTTGCTTTTTCGGGTCGAGTGCTGGGTGTTGCGCCTTCGGGCGTGGTGTTGCCATTCTGGGCGTGGTGTTGCCTTCGGTGCTTGGTGTTGGCCTTCGGGCGTGGTGTTGCCTTTTTGTCTGTGCGTGTGATGTGTTTGCCTTGCGGGGCCGTGGTGTTGCCTTGCGGGCGTGGTGTTGCCCTTCGGGCTTGTGTGTTGCCGTCGGGCGTGGTGTTGTCTTTTGGTGTTGTGGTGTGGCTTTTTTTTGGGTGTTGTGGTCTTTTGTTTTAGTGTGGCGCGGTGGGTGGAGGTTGGTCTTGTGGGGTGTTTGGGTTGTGTGTCAGTATGTGTGTGGTTTTTATGGTAGTGGTGAGTTCCGTCGAGTATGACCATAAGTGTTTTGTTTGATTTGGTGGTGTGTGGATAGTTTTGCCTTTATGTTCCTGTCCGACCGGTTTGAGTTTTGTTTTTTTTTTGTTTGTATGTGCCGTTTCGATGCACTTAAAAAGCCCCCGGTACTTGAAGATTCGTTCTTCAATGGTGCAGTTTCTTCTGCCAAACGGCTTCATCATCCATACTCGCAAAGGAAAAGCATCGTCCCCAATGATGAAGTATTCGATAGGCTCGTATCATCATTGTTTGCAGCGTGTTCTTTGTTTGGAAGAGGGAAGTTGATGGAACCATCTTCGATGCCCTCGCGTAGCTCTGAACTGGTTTTAAATAATTTTGTTGAATCAGATGCACCGCCGGTGTTTTTTTTGCTTGCTCCACATCAACCGAGATGAATTTTATAATCCGCATCCATTCACCCAAGCCAGCAGCAGCGATAGAGTGGAACTTCTTGTAGTTGAAATACAGTGAGCCAGCACCTCATAGTACACTTGGATGGCAATTGTGTTTTCCCATCCATATGCACCCAAGGCAATGTGTGGTGGAAGTTCCGTCGGTGGTGGAGAACTTGCTACAGCTATCGGCCCAGACCATTCTTGGGGTGTAAGTTGGGGGACAGCGATTACTTCTTGCAATCATTAACTCGTCCCAATATTGCCCTTGCAGACATCCGTTGACAATGCTGGAGATCGGGTGGTTGGCTGCAACTCGGAATGCGTACATGTAGGCTTGGGTAACTGTCACCTGTGGCGAGATGACGAAGGTTGATGGGCCAGCTTGAACCCCCCGGCTTTTCTTGCCATCCTGTAACCACGTGTCCTTCTTAGCAATTGTATGAGTCAGTCGATCCAGCATCTCCCGGAACAATGGAGGTTCCCTGCGTACAAAATTCTTGTAGGCAGGCACGTTTTCTCTCCATCAGCTCCTCCATGAGTCGCTCCATACTGGCCAAGAAGTGGTCTCCTCATCAGCCGCAAGGGCGGTACCCACACACTCTTCTCCTCCTTGGCCGCCTGCTCCTGTTTTGGGGCCGGGGAATCTGGATCAGCTGGAATATGGCTGCATCTTGTGCAACTATCTCCTGCTGCAGGTCAACTAGATATTGCAGAAAGAGCGAGTCTCTGGAACCGATCAAGAAGGTCCATACTGATGAAAGATGTGAGCTGCTCTACAGCCAATACTAAGCTGATTTGAGCTGTGCTGAAATCCAACATATACATAAAGGTAGGCCTATATATACCCATTCCTTTGTACATTCTTGTCAATGTCGCTTCACATTCGTACCACTTTAGTCAACTTCGTAGTAAGGTGTAGCGGTATATCGATATTAGTCGATATTTGCTCCTTAGTAATATCGTCGATATGCGTTTTCAAAAATATCGATATATAGTAAAGTCTATATATGGTACTAATATCGATATTCTACTATTCACGTTGGATACACGATTCTTCTAAAATAGCGACACTCAACACAAATATCGATATTTAAACAGTCAGTGACTCATAACCGATACGAGTGTTTTTTAGAAAAAAACCGATAACCTAAGCATCGATAGAGTCAAGTTTTATGTTACCAACGAATCTTTGGCCTAGCTTACGTAGAGTCTAGGTTCACGCTCGTGTGACCTTCGTAGCACAATACTGAGCTGTTCATACAACAATGGCTGACGAGGCATATAGGTCATGCTGTATGAATTATTTCTGCCGGTTTGCGATACGCAGGGTGGACGTACTTCAATGTAGGCCTACTGTGGTATCACAGTAGATGTCGGTACATGACTGGTGATCGACTGCCAAAGTACACGTGGGGCGTAAATGGCTCAATATGTACCCTGAATGTACAGAGCTAGCTCATTACCCGTATCATGACAGGACAAAAAGTTTTTTGTACAGAATTTTTACTGCATGCAAGTTTAATTTCGAGAAACCTTACAAGTAAAACTAATTTTTTCAATTAATATTCAGACTTTACTGTAGGATGATCTATCTGAGACTATCTTCGACAGAGTAAAGTTTCCACAAACAGAAAATAACGTAACATTTTCGCAAATACATTCGTTTAGAAGTTCCAGTGTTTGGTATCCAGCATTACTGTACTACGCATGTGATTCCATAGGCCACAGGGTTTAGTACAGCTTCGTAATTTTTCGTTGGGGGAAGCTTTACGTTAATTCTGTTGACAACATGAATGTATGCAAACATGTACGAACACGCCGCAATCAGTCCGTACATGCAACACGTGTAGTACTGTAGAAAATATTTAGTTTGGACTCTTCCAAACAAACTTAGCCTGCTGAAAGCAGGCTATTGTTGAGTTTTATCAGCTACAAGTACGATTCTAAATATTTGCTTACCCATAATGTACAGTACACAGATGAAGTTTAATACAATACAATAGCCTGCCAACTTTCTAGCCAATCTCATTTCCGAGACAAAAATAACTTCATGATAATTAATGCATACGTCATCAGCGTCGGTAAGGGGTGGAGTCAACATGAGCGACCGGTTGCTTCGCTACAGGAGACAACTCTTTTCACTTGTATACACGTTATGCCAGTGCAGTACGGCTATACTGTATAGTTTTTACTGGCCTTGCTGTATACTGTACATGTCATACATTTGACAGCTGTAGCAAAGGGAGCGTTGTCGTCTTGTTCCCATGTGAGGGCCTATAATAGCAGGCCACTGTAAACCGCCTAAACGTATAGGCTTGACTTTCCACTGCAAGGATTACCTCGATTTTTAGCCCATAGATGATAATTACGTACCTTTTTAAGATGTCCACGGTATCTTCAGAATATAGTGCATCGTCGACAGTCCGTTGAATCAAACATGAAATAGTCAGTACCGTGAACAAACCATTGTGGACGCTTCTTATGAATAATAATCTATCCCGCATTTTGGGGATTCGCGTAAATGAAAACTGGACGAAAGTTTGCAGACTCTGTATAGAATATATACAGGGTGTATTATGATTTCTGAAAGAGCGCCATCTTTCGGAAGGCTGCTACAGAGTCTGCTCCGCAGGCTAAAACAAACTATGCAGCAGCATACATAGGAGTATTGTGACCTTTGCTGGATCAGCATACTTTGATACGAGGGTTTTTTTTAACTATTTTGTGGGGTGTATATTTTGTTTATTTGGGCGGAAATTTGCGAGTAGTTTCGACTGTAATATTTTTCCATACATTAAAAAAAGATCGCTTGACACCTAACGATGGGGGACAAAATCCTGCAAAAGTAGCTGCGTAAAATTCCTTATAGCTTGCGCTTTGAAAGTTTCGGGAAAAATTGTGGACATCCCAGGTACCGCGACACGTGCGAGTGCCGAGGAAGCTGAAAGCGAGCTGCAGACCTGCAGCGGACTGCACGGTGCCTGGATTTTTTCACTATGAGCAGGTTACTGCATTCATAGATTATTGGAATTGTCTGAATACAAGAGATCAGCTAGTAACTATCGACCTGCTAGTAACTTAGATGGGTTAATAGCTGAGTGTAAATACCGACGAATAGATTGATATCGAAAATTAATCGGCCGGTATTTTAGATATATAGTGACTAGCTTAAACAGGCCGTTTTGATGCAGCATTGCATAGTGAACTACTTGCGAGGTATTTTTACGAGATTTGAGGTGAAGATGTACTCACTTTGTGACAATGGAGAAGGCCCCTGTCTTACGCAAGTGCCAAAAGGAAACACTTGTTTACTCATCCCAGAACTTGCGAATCAAAATATGCCATATTTTGTTTGAAAGAAAAATAGTTTAAACACAGACCAAACAAAGCTGTTGATAGTTGGACAGGAATCTGGGCGTAGCACGATGCTAGTAAGGGGTGGGTAATTA
Source organism: Holothuria leucospilota (assembly GCA_029531755.1). NCBI lineage: Eukaryota > Metazoa > Echinodermata > Holothuroidea > Aspidochirotida > Holothuriidae > Holothuria > Holothuria leucospilota. The sequence continues at coordinate 16,089,287 of CM055961.1, forward strand.
CGCTAGTGTTTGGTGCCACTCGTTTTGAAAATGTTTGTATGGTCATTGAAACTCAATAAATCACAGATGTTTGAAGACTATTTTGTAGTTTATTTAGGGGCAGACCTCCAACAGATTTTTTTTGTTTATAGATCATGGCTGTTGCTTTAGCGAGATGGAGGGATATTTGGTCCGTCTGGTTTGATGCTGAAGTAACACTAAAAGCTAGATACGACATATTCCCAAAAGAAAGTAATTGACAATTACTTTGCGACTGCAAATACTCAAATGTTAAATGCAAACACAGGTTTTTGTTTTTTAATTTTTCTGCGCAAATCTTGATTTATTTTTCGCTACCAACGTAGTAATAGAATTCGGTCATTTAAGTCGTCCCCCAGGGGGCCGGGTACATGGTAATACCTTCCCATACTTCGTTTTTTCATATGTATAGTGTGCGTACCCATTCTGCGAAAACATCGATATTATCGATATTTTCAGGTCGGTATATCGATATTTTATATTGGCAATACCGCTACACCTGACTTCGTAGTATTTTCTTCTTTATTCCTCCAGCATTCTTGTCATTCGCCTCATTTCGCCACATATTCCTTTCACATATCCATGTATTTTTTCCGTGTCCTGATTTCGTAATATCAATTTTGCTTTGTTCGGGCCATTCGTGTTATTATCCCCTCCAATTCGTCTTACTTTCCTCTGACATTAGCATGACATTGTGCTTTTTAAGTGCATCGAAACGGAACATAATTTTCTGTTTGATTTAGTCGTTTGTAAATAGTTTGCATTTATGTTTCTGCCCGACCGGTTTGAGTTTTTGTTCTTGTTTCTATGTGCCGTTTCGTTGCACTTAAAAAGCACGAAACGGCACATACAAACAAAAACTCAAACTGGATCGGACAGGAACATAAAGCATGACATTAGCATGACATTCCTGTCACAATCCTCCGTGTTCGTCTTCCATTCGAGTTGTGTTCGCGCCAAGTACATTCGTGGCTTTTTGCTACGAATGCGAGACGAATTTTACTTCGTGTCAATTCGTGTCCCCTTCGTGTTTAATTTCGGCATAGTGTGAGTGGGGCATAACAGAAACTCGAAAAACCTACCTTCCACGTAAGTCTTTTTACGTGCTAAAAACGGACACGGCCAGACCGGCGAAAGGATCACTACATATGGCCAACAACCAAAAAACCGAACACCAACAACACAAACCACCGAACACCATACACACAAACCACCAAACATCGCCATACCCAGACCACACCAGACCGAATCACCTCGATCCAGCGAGGAACACTTTTCCAGCTCCCTTCGCGGGGTACGGCTTCTTGGAGTCCGTTACCACCAACAGAAACCACCACCACACCCACCACCAACGACCCAACAACACAATCTCAAAACAACACACGCCCAAAGGCAGCAACACGCCCCAAGGCAACCACAGCGCAGGGGAACATGGGGGGGGGGGGGTCCACTTGTTACATTAAAATCACTATTTACAGTTTACTTACAGTATATACAACTATCTACACGTAACGAAAACAAAACTTCCCAAAGAGATCGAACGAGCCCGGCAGGGGATCGGGAACGTCCACTCTCTTCGGGAACCCAAACTGAACTGGGCAAATACAGGCGCACCTTGCCCAAGGGTGCCCCGGAGGCAGTTGTGGCAAAGGGTAACCTCATTATCCCCACGCTCAAACAAGCTCCACAACCAGCTCCACAACAAGCTCCTTCCAGGTATGCCACTGCAGTGAAGCCTTCACATTGAAACACTGAAGTGCTTAAAATTTGCACTATATATCGTCAGGTCTGTAATACAGCATTAGAAGCACCGCCCAAATTCTAAAGGCGATAAAACTGATGGAGCATGACAATACCAATGCTGATGAGATTGACAAGTTTTTAATCGTTTTTGAAATGATGAGGGACTTCATCTCAGACGCTGTGTATGAGGTAACCTACAATCGTCAGGTGAAGTTAAAGAAATTTCAAGTGCTGCGGCTGGAAGGCAACACACTACCAACACCCTTACAAAAAGAAAGAATGACCCATATTTATCTTGGAAGGTAGGGAAATTCACTGAATTGAGGGACTTGGCAGTCACCAAGATGACCGTTTTCAATTCCCGTAGGGGAGGGGAGCCCGCCAGGCTCATAATCTGGGAAAGTTAGATCTTGGGAAGGTTTGCACTAGGCCAGGCGCACAATCTCAGAATGTGAAGACGCGACCAACAGTGCCTGGGTTAGTCAGCAGCAGCTGGCTTCAATCATTGATACAGATGAGCAGGCACTCATTTCGGAGATTAGAATTGCATACCTGAAGGGAAAGGGTAATTCAAATCTTGAACCTGTCCTTATCACCTCTAATTTCATACTAGCCATTAAACCTTTCAAAGGAGGAGTACCGCTCATTGTGTAGAGTCAGGGAGGATAACAGCTACCTTTTCCCGTGCGCACAGAATTTTACTGGCCATGTATTGGAACGGCAGCTGTATCGTCTGTGTACCAAACAGCACAAATAAAGGATAGGTGGAAGGGTCACCTTAACAGGAAACCGACAGAGTAAGCACATTCTTTGCCGTAATGGATCCCCCAAAGGAAAGAGACGCCTTCTTAAATCACATGGGACATCCTCGAGACATAAATATTTATCAGGCCACATAGACTATTCCGGAGCTAACAAAAGTAGCTAAAGGGCTACAAAAAATTGACCCAGGTAAGAATGCATTAAGTTTAATTTTCAGAGAGTGTGGTAGTATTACTGGTTTTGAATAGGAAATACTCAGCTCATTCGATTTCACTCATGTTCACTCAGCACATGTTCAATATGTGATACATGGTGACAGGTTAAGTTCATCAGCATATTAATTTTCTCATGCAGATCCAGCACGGTACCTTGAGAATCAAAGTCATGGTAATTATACAATGTTTATGGTATAATTTAGAAATGCAGCTTACAGTTCACAACCGACAAAATAATGTTTCATTGCGTTTCACAAATTTGCGATTTCAAATTTAACAACAAATAAGACTAGAATATCTTGGCAAAATCAATTTCTTCTTTAGATGATTATGGAATCCATTAGGTTCAAAAGTGTTGGAGATGTAAAATCACTTCAGTACTGATCGCATAATCGCAAACGATTACATCTGTCTAATTAACATAATTAGGTATTAAAAGAAACTTGATAACAAACATAATTACATTACAAATTTATTCTGCACAGACGGCAAATGTTAGTTAGTTTGATGAGATTTAAGAACACGCCAACACAAATGTGTTATATATTGTCTTCTAGATTAATAAAGGTAAAGTTTAAATACGGTTCATTTTGGTTTCACATACAGCTCAAATGCGGTGCAAGTCCTTCCCTTTAGTCGCCTCTTACGACAGGCGGAAAATACCGTGGGCATATTCTTCAACCCCCGACCCACAGGGGGCCTAACCATGGAGGGGCTTGCTCGGTTTTGTGGCGCCGAAAACCCGCCAGCCGTGAGATGAGTAGTAACGGTCTTACGTGCGCATTTTATAGGCGATAGTCGGGGCCAAACTACTCACCACACACATTTTACGACACACCCAGGACACGGCAAAGAAGGATCACACCAAGACGACCAAGAGGAAAGGAACGTTGCTGATGGTCGTGAATTTGATGATGATTAGTATTATGGTGATGATAACAAGGACAACAACACAGGTTGGGGGCTGTGCAAGGTAAATATTTCAGGGAAATTGGTGATGCCATAACAGAGCCTCCTTTATTGGTAATTTCTGACATCGATACCCATACAGAATAGCATTCTTCAATAAAATTTCCAAAATAATATTCTTGTACATTTTCTTTTGGTTGTTTTAGTTGACACAGCTGGTAAGGTTCAAGGCAGCCAAAGGAAAAGTAAATTATGTTTAACTAGTATCACCAAGCGGTTTTTGGCAAGTTAATCATGGTATAAGTGCAACCAGAAATATTGGTAAAATTACGGTAGAATTGTCACAGCTGATGAGTGGTAGGGAGATCTAAGGTGCTGAGAGAGAGGGGCCCATCAATTATTTTATACTGAATTATTGTCTCAGTCGCCGGCCTTTCTTTGCTCTTTTCTGATTTAAGCCTAGTATTTCATATCAGAGGAAATGACTTAATTGAGAATTATATTTGTTTGTGGAGTAGTCACTTCAAAATCCTTAAGGTAAATAAATCCTACCAGGAAGGCGATTACTATAGTACGACAATACCTGAATCTTAGCAAATGTTGAAAAACTGCTTCACTGTCATGGGCGTAGGAAACTATTCGAGACTGGGGGATGAACCTTGTTTCAGAGCGCCGTCATGGGGAAGGGTTTCTATCCCTCTCCCTTTCTGAGAATTTTCGTTTCGTTCATTTGACCGACTGTATGGTAAAGTGGTTAGAGTATCCGACTTGCAGCCGGAAGGTCTGGAGTTTGACTCCTAGACAGGTCACGCAAAAGATTTTAACAATGGAACTTACTGCCATTGTGCTTGGTGTTCAGCACAAGCAATGGAGTAGGGAAAACAAGCTAGTGAGCCACAACTGGAAAAAAAAGGCCGTAACCGGCCCAACTTAAACCAATTGGTTAGAAACTGACCGGTAAAACCTCACTAAACCCTCTTTGACGGTTCCTATAGATGCAATTTGGTGCAGCATGTTGGGCAAATTTTAAGGAAAAGTACTGCAAAATTTTGACATATTTCTTTGGCAGGAAACAAATAAGGGGGTTTCGTACTGGAACTGGGGGAGCAAAAGCATACTTCCGCCCACCATATTTTTGACTGGGGGCTCCTCAGCTTCCTACGGCTATGTTTAATTTTGAAATTACATGTAGGTAGCTAGGTGTATACGGGACAAGGTAGGCAAACGACATCTGGCTGCCGACGGCACTCAAAACACTTGATCAAGAGAAAACGAAGTTTCGAGGGAAAGTGCACTTTTCGCTTATTTATTCAAGATTGTTCATCAACACGCGGTTTCTCTAAAACACCTATATTTTGGTTGCACTTCATTCACATAAGACCTCATTTGTTTTAACTTTTTTTTATCAGTCTTCAGAGGTACGTTTTGGTAAACAATACGTGAGAGACCAATGAAGAAAGGAACAAAACATTTCGAGTTAAATTTAGACAACTAATTTATACTGGATGATTTTGTAGGTCAACCTTTCAGTAAAGCTGCACCGGCTAGCAGAGACAGGAGGATAATGCTTACTTTTAGGTCACTCTAGTCATTACAGTAAAAAAAAAAAAAAAAGAAAAAAAGAAAAGCAAGAAAAAAAAAAAAAACTGACAACAAATGTTAAAATTCATGTGAAGTAGAAGCAATTGTTGAAAAATGTTGATCAACTTGGGAAGTTTATCATTAAACATACACTGTTCCTTTCATAACCCAAATTGTTGATGGGATTATACATTTATGTGCATATGCTTGGACCATGCAATGCCATATTCACTGTAGATTTGTATTTGTGTAACGTCTCCATAACAAGTCATACTATTTGCTCTTCAAAATCATGCAGTAATACCGTACTTTGTATATCCGTCTTCTGTAATATGAAGTGCTAATGTAATGTTTGAAATGTCATCGGGCATGTCTTGCTTCTTTTACATTTGATTTGCAAGTAGATATGATCCGCACGTCTTTTTTGCGAAGGAAAAACGGTCAAAATACGACTGGTTATCCATAAGAATAAAAAAGGCATCAACTACATGGTCTACGAGAGTGAAGTGTGACGACCCCTTCCTGACCCTCTCCTATAAACATTTCAGTATTCTGGTGACACAACTAAGACTAAAAGATTGATACTAAACCAGTACATGATAAAATTATTGTATTTAGGATTTTGTATTCTAAACACCTTCATCTTTTCTGCTGGAGGTATGTTAACTTCCCCATGCTCACTGCATGTTTGTAGACGAGTCATAGTGACAGAGCTAACAATTTTATCAAGACTGTCCTCTTATCATCAAGTTACATAGGAATATTTTTTGTCAACAGGCATACTTTCCTTGTTGCCTCCGTATCTTTAAACAGAATGCAGTGCACTCATACTCGCGAATGAAGGTGGATGCGCTAGTCTAAAGTTACTGTCCAATGATTGCGATATGAAGTACAGGTAGTTTTACAGCAGGTGAAATTACGATAAAAATTTATGTGACTAATTTAATTAAGCGAAGAAGGCAGTGTAATTATATACTGGTAATCGAATGATGTGAGGTGAGGGGAGAGGGCAGGAGGGTAATTTGGTACTAGAATCAAATGAGGCGAGGAGTTATAGAATCTACATCAGAGATATGAGTGGTGATTTTAAGGTTGATAGCAACCGGAAGTAAGAAGTGGGGTGTCAGGGAATGGGAAAGAGAACTGTTAGTTTACAGTGAAAATGGTCGGCGCTAATATTTATAACCTGGGGTTTTGGGTAATATGTGAGGTATGCGCTTTCAGCCTGCTAAGAGGAATATAATTATATTTACAGGAGGAAAGATAATTTCATCTCTTAGACGTACGTGTCACCATGACGGTGAGTGACTGAAGGTTGACTGTTTGAGATACTTTCGGGGGTCAACGTTGCTAGTGATTTTAATTGGGAAAGGCAAATTACTGTGGTTACGGTAAACAAAAGTTACGGCATACTTTTAGAGTGGACTAATTTAATATTTGTCATTGTTGGAATATACGGCTGAGCCTGACAGCTTATAATGACCTCCTTTGGCAAGCGTTGGAGCAGGCCTATGTCAGTACTCTGTTGAACTCTAGGCTTACTTGATGGAAAAAGCTTAAACTTCTTACAAAAGATCTGCTAAATTTATTGCGGCTGACTTGTATGTTTTAGATGGTGAAGAGTTATTTAAGGCTCACTGCAGATGACTCAAACCTTACACAAGCAAAAATCCAAAAGACAAATTTTAAATGTAGACCACAAACACAGTCCACTTCAAAACAAGACAGTTTAAATTCTTGACCTTAACTTTGACACATGTAAAGCATTAAAGGGGATATGTAAACAACAAAAGACAGTTTACTTGACAACAAAGCAATTACAAATATTGACCACAACGATCACGTATTTTTTAACGTACTTTTCAAGTCAAGTTTGAGATGAAAAGTTTGAATTTCGACTTAAAAGAGAGTAACAATTTCGACTTTTAAAATCAAAATTTAAACTTTTAATGTCAAAATTTTGACTTTTAAGTTACAATTTTGAGTACAAGACATTGAATTTTGACTTTTCAGAGAGGTTTTCTTCCTTCCATGTCCCTAATGAGCCACCGTGCATTCGTAATTCCCAAGGTAACTCAAACTCTTACTGCTGGCTTGTAGCCTTGATTGAGCCAAAGGGCTGTTGTGATTTATGAGTCTAACAAAAGTAATTGATAGCCTAGTACCAATATTGCACCATTTTCTTTTCTAGGTGACACTATATAACACACTCGTACTGGTGTGTCGTAAAATCCCATCTAACTTACCTAGTACCATTAGCTTGCACCTACAGGCCAGCCTTATGTTATTCCTACTGCTGACTTATAGTCTAACGTTCAATGTTACGGTTTAGTAGCAAAGGCCACTTAGACAACTGAGGTGGCATTCACAGTCAGCTTCTCTTAACCAGAAAGCCAAAAGGCTTAGTGATTCCTTACCGAAAGGAGGGTGCTTTGCTACACTGAGGTTCATCAAATTTATACTTCTCTACTACATCATTTCTTATGATGTGGTCACAATTTGACCTCTTCTCATGTCAGCTCATGTCGCATGATCTTTGAACTAAAACTTAAATAACCAAAAAAAAAAAATGAAAAAAAAAGAAGGGATTTGTCTGTGCTTCCTCCCTTGTAATGACATGTTTACAAAGTTTCAGTTTTGACTTCTGATGACCTCAAATGGCTTGTGACCTCCATGAAAAACAATAGGGCTTTTCCTCACACCATAACACATGAACATACTTAGTATGAAATCTATCCAAGATTCCTACCTTGAGATATCATATAAGGTTTTCAGGGTTTGACCCCTGGTGACCCCAGGTGACCTTTGACCTCCACCCAAAACAATAGGCTAATTTCTCTTCCTATAACACATCCACATACTTAGTATGAAATCTATCCAAGCTCCTACCTTGAGATACCGTGTAAACAAGGTTTTCAGACTTTGACCCCTGGTGACCCCAGATGCGACCTTTGACCTCCACCAAAAATGACAGGGTTCTTCCTCTTACCATAACACATCCATATACTAAGTATGAAATGTATCCAAGCTTCCTACTTTGAAATATCATGTAAACAAGGTTTTCAGACTTTGACCCCTGGTGACCCCAGATGACCTTTGACCTCCACCCAAAACAATAGGCTTCTTCCTCTTACTATAACACATCCACATACTTAGTATGAAATCTATCCAAGCTTCCTACCTTGGGATATCGTGTAAACAAGGTTTTCAGATTTTGACCCCCGGTGACCCCACATGACCTTTGACCTCCACCAAAAATAATGTTCTTCCTCTTACCACAATGCATCTACATACCAAGCATGAAATCTATCCAAGCTTTCTAACTTGAGACATCGTGTAAACAAGGTTTTCAGATTTTGACCCCCGGTGACCCCAGATGACCTTTGACCTCCACCAAAAACAATAGGGTTCTTCCTCTCACCACAATGCATCTACATACCAAGCATGTAATCTATCCAAGCTTTCTAACTTGAGATATCGTGTAAACAAGGTTTTCTGATTTTGACCCCCGGTGACCCCAGATGACCTTTGACCTCCACCAAAAATGATAGGGTTCTTCCTCTCACCAAAACGCATCTACATACCAAGCATGAAATCTATCCAAGCTTTCTAACTTGAGATATCGTGTAAACAAGGTTTTCTGATTTTGACCCCCGGTGACCCCAGATGACCTTTGACCTCCACCAAAAACAATAAGGTTCTTCCTCTCATCACAACGCATCTACATACCAAGCATGAAATCTATTCAAGCTTTCTAACTTGAGATATCGTGTAAACAAGGTTTTCAGATTTTGACCCCCGGTGACCCCAGATGACCTTTGACCTCCACCAAAAACAATAGGGTTCTTCCTCTCACCACAACGCATCTACATACCAAGCATGAAAATCTATCCAAGCTTTCTAACTTGAAATATCGTGTAAACAAGGTTGTCAGATTTTGACCCCGGTGACCCCACATGACCTTTGACCTCCACCAAAAACGATAGGGTTCTTCCTCTCACCACAACGCATTAACATACCAAGCATGAAATCTATCCAAGCTTTCTAACTTGAGATATCGTGTAAACAAGGTTTTCAGATTTTGACCCCGGTGACCCCACATGACCTTTGACCTCCACCAAAAACGATAGGGTTCTTCCTCTCACCACAACGCATTTACATACCAAGCATGAAATCTATCCAAGCTTTCTTACTTGAGATATCGTGTAAACAAGGTTTTCAGATTTTGACCCCCGATGACCTTTGACCTCCACCAAAAACAATAGGGTTCTTCCTCTTAATATGGGCCATCTATGTACCAAGTTTCAGAACTATCCAACTTTCCGTTCTTGAGATATCGTGTAAACAAGCAAAGCCGTCACATACGCACACACACACACACACGACATCACCATCGCATAGATTCCTTGCCTGCCTTCGGCAAGGAATCAAAAACGTCCGACTTTGTTGTTGTGGGCGTCACATGGTGTGTCACATGATCACCGGCAAAGCAAGAACCAGTTTTAATGAGCGATTAAAGTCTCAACTGAAAACCTCGCAGGCAAAGAAGGTTACCTTAAATAAGTACGCAGTCTTTTACTGCGCAACTCGCATATCCCGGCCGGAACGTCATTTTCTTATCCGTTCTCTGGTGTTTAACCAAGCATCGTTTTTAATTGTGAAGAAAAACACCTAATTCTTCAGTTTCTGAACTCGTTTTCGCGTTTTGGTCGGACTATTACGTACAGTTTTCACTAACAGAGTGTTGCTCAACGAGACACATAAACTTGGGACTAAAATGATAGCTCGGACGTTTAAAATATGTGCGATGAAGGGTAACGACCTGTTCCTGAAGAACAGTTGTTGAAAGAACGACTGAAGACGGTGGTTAAGAACACTAAACAGTAATTCGTGAGATAAAATATCTCAACGAACATCCCTCACAATGTAAGGAAGTTGGGCACATCTTAAATAAGTCTATATTCCACTTTTGGCTAACGGCCGTTGGTCAACACACTGCCATCCCAGGAGAAAATTCCAGTTGAGACCAGTTACAAATTCAACTGGTTCCAACTTGTGTGAACTGTCCTCAACTGGTGACAGCTGAAACAAACTGGGCGGAACTGTTTTGAAGTGGCAACAAGTACATGTGTGGAAAACACCAGTTGAAACATGTTCACTATACCAGTTGCTAACTGGTATTCAATTGGCGTAACTTAGTTGGGATTTGACGACACATCAACACAAATGTGTTCAGGGTGGTTATGGGTGTCCGGGGGGGGGGGGGCGTTGGTTTGTGGGGTATTTGGGTTGTCAGTGTGTGTGTGTGTGTGTGTGTGTGTGTGTGTGTGGTTTGATTGTTGTAATGAACATAATTTTCTGTTTGATTGGGGGTGTGTGGATAGTTTTGCCTTTGTTTTTTTTTTTTTTTTGAGAGTCCCCTGACTCTCTGGCGAAGAGCCAGGGGCGAAAACCAAACAATACTCCCGCAGGAGTTCTGCTCCCCGAAGGAGTAACAACGTCCCCAAGGGACAAACTTTGACTCAACTGACACCACCCGACAGTGGTCCCGTTCTAGACTGGCTGAATAGAACTTTATGTTGCTGTCCGATCCGGTTTGAGTTTTTGTTTGTATGTGCCGTTTCGATGCACTTAAACAGCACACAAATGTGTTCAGTTCAGGTCTTCGACGAGAGCAGACGTGTTTTCGTTTCGTTCTCGCCGTTTTGCCGTGCTCAACTGCGTGATAGCTTTGCTACTTGGTGCAATTGTGCTTAAAACCTTATAGCGTGCTTCATCCTAAATTTTGTCTTTTGTAAAACCTGGTCAGAGTTTTTTCTTTTCATTCCGTGTCCTCGAGCCACACAAACTGCTGCTATGCCCGGAATGTAATGAACATAATTTTCTGTTTGATTTGGTGTTGTGGAGTTTGTTTAAACGTGGGAGTAATGAGGTTACCCTTTGCCACAACTGCCTCCGGGGCACCCTTGGGCAAGGTGCACCTGTATTTGCCCCGGTGCTTTTTAAGTGCTGTTGCCTTTGGGCGTAGTGTTGCCTTCGGGCGTGGTGTTGCCTTCGGGCGTGGTGTTGCCTTCGGGCGTGGTGTTGCCTTCGGGCGTGGTGTTGCCTTGGGGCGTGGTGTTGCCTTCGGGCGTGGTGTTGCCTCCGGGCTTGGTGTTGCCGTCGGGCGTGGTGTTGTCTTTGGGTGTGTGGTGGTTTTGGGTGTGTGGTCTTTGTTTTTAGTGTGGCCGGGGGGAGGTTGGTCTGTGGGGTGTTTGGGTTGTTGTCAGTATGTGTGTGGTTTTATTGTTGTAATGAACATAATTTTTTGTTTGATTTGGTGGTGTGTGGATAGTTTTGCCTTTATGTTACTGTCCGACCGGTTTGAGTTTTGTTTTTTTGTTTGTATGTGCCGTTTCGATGCACTTAAAAAGCCCCCCCCCCCCGGAATGTAATGAACATAATTTTCTGTTTGATTTGGTGGTGTGTGGATAGTTTTGCCGTTGTGTTCCTGTCCGATCCGGTTTGAGTTTTTGTTTTTTGTTTGTATGTGCCGTTTCGATGCACTTAAAAAGTCCCCCCCCCCCCCCGGAGGTCGGGATAGCACAATAGTTTGGTTGGAGTTTTCGTCTGGTGTGAGTGTCCCTCCCCCACAGGCGTTTACTGTGTTAAAAGACAGTGGTGTCGAAATTGAGATGTTGCAGGCCTTGAGGCGCGCAACACGTATGACGTTAAGGTTAAGTCTGATGCTGCCCGTGTTAAGGGTGTATCATGCCAGAAGGGGGTAAAGGGGCTCACTGTCACTCCATATGATGGCTCTGTGGCGGTGACTGTGCTTTACCTTCCCTTCGAGGTCGATCAGCGCCTGGTTGCGAGGGTTCTTAGTCAATACGGAACTGTCTCTGAAATGTGGTGGTGTAAATATACAGTGGGTGAGTTGAAAGGTATCTTTAATGGCAAGAGACAGTTCCGTATGGAACTGGTGAGGGCCATTCCATCCTGCCTCTTCATAGGGGGTTCCAAGGCCCACGTTAGGTACTTTTGCCAGCCCCGTACCTGTTTTAGATGTGGAGAGGAGGGGCACGAAGCCAGGTCGTGTCCCAACAGACGTTATGGGAAATGCTTGCAGTTGGGGCACGGCAAGGCAGTGTCCCAACGAGGTACGATGCAACCTCTGTGGGGAGGAGGGACATGTGTTTGGTGCCTGCCCCACATCGTACTCTGCTCATGTCAGTGCCGATGTGGGGTCGGCACCTGAACCCTCGCAAACAGGCCCACAATATTCAACCCAGGAATTAGAGGAGGCGGCACTTGAGGTGGAGCAGGACTTCCTTGCCTCCAAGCAGTGTGAGGGGGCGGGGGGGGGGGGGTAATGGGACTCCTGAGGAAGAATCTCTGCAATCCTTGGCAGCGGCACCCGGTCAGGTTGAAATAATGACGGTAGAGGAGGACCTCGATCCACCTTCGGGGGAGGGTTGGTTTGTTTTGTGTGAGGGGGAGGAGCCAGAGTCTGCACTAAAGAGGTCGGCTTCGGGCGAAGTATCAGACAGGGGAACCCATCACTCTGGAACGCCCGTACCGAGCCCACGGATTGAAAAGATAAGGTCCCAGCCAGAGTATTTAGTGTGAATAGTTTTGCCTTTGTGTCCCGGTTGTGTTTTGGGGTTTCTGTTCTGTTTGTGTCTGTGCCCATGCATGCCACAAAGTTTTTTTGGTAGTTCAGTGTAAATAGGTTTGCTTTGTTCCACATTAGGTCCGTCCGGCTACAAGCATGTAAAGAGCACATCACATTGTTAATATTGTAAATAGTGTGGGTTGGCCACATGAATGCTGCCCTGGTGTATATAGTTGTCCTTGTGTTTCATGTCACGTCCGGTGTTGAACTCTTCTGTTGATGTAAATGGGTATGTAATAGTTTTGCCTAGTGAGATTGTAAATAGTCCTATGTAACTGGCTTGGGTGTGGGGTGGTTTGTACATAGTTATTGCAGAAATTTTGTTTTCTAGCGCAATATACAGAATTCTGTAAATAGTTCACCGTTGTGTTTTTCGCTGGTCAGGTTTAAGTTCTCCTTGGTTTCTGCGTGCCCGTTTCTACGTACGTAAAAAGCAGCAATGTGTTATGTAGTGTCAGCTAGACAAGAAAGGTAAAACTAAAAAAGAAAAACATTGGGAAAAATCCTAAAATGTCTAGACAAAAGCAAATGCGGGAGTCATGTCAAAACTTCCTGTAAAGGTTACTTTCTTTGAGAAAGGGGCGTTAACAGGGACCAGTTCAACCATTTACTGAAACCAGTTGCAAACTGGTTTAACGGGTTTTAGAAATCGACTGGCAAATGCATGCGTTTAAACATGCCTAAGGGTAGGGGCCACGGAGACGGAGTGGGGCGGGGGGCTTTAGCCCTCCCACTTTTTCTGCCGTGGACATTTTGGGCTCCCTTACACTGCTATTATAAGGCCACTTTGATGATTAACCCCCACTTCAGAATTGGCTCCACGGCCCCTGCAGGGGCAGCTCCGTTTCGCATCTTGGTCAGCTCACATGATGCCGAAATAGGGAACCCCCTCTCACAGCACCTCCTTTAGCCACTGGTTCGGTCACCACCTCCTACTTAGGGTTACAAAAAAGATCAACCCCAAGTGCCAATCATCTCAGACACCCCACCTTTTGTTAACATATAATCCCAGTGAAGAAATGCTAGTTCACAGTCAGTGGAGTGAAGGCACCAGGTTTCAAAAGTGGAGGGGGAAATTGTGGGCAAAGAAAAATGTTATGGGGACAAAACTTTTGCGCGCATAGCGCACAGGGGCCCGCATTGGTGGGATCCCCGGAAGCTCTTAGGTTTAAGCATATACTCGGATGAAACGATTCGCAGGATAGGTATACTTTGCTGAAGTAGATAGGGTGCAGGGGCTCACAAAAACCCCAAGTGGATTCCATCAAGCAAAGTCCTGGTAGCGGGTTCGACCAAGAGGAAAGCTCTGGAGACTCTTGTGTATTAGCAAAAAATTAAGTCTCACTATACAGGGGGCAGGTGTTAGGGATCTGGATCTGGGAGGGGGAAAGCTTCTGACTAGGGAATTATCCAATTAACCACCCGCATGGTGCCTTAAACTGAAAGTTAATGTATGAGAGGACCACACTAAATGACCATACACTCTTTAACATGTCCTTCTATTAATGACTCTATTGGCGTTCCATGATAAATCACAACTGAAACAGTTAAGCCTACAACTTGAACGTTGCTGTTAGCACCTCCATCTAAACACCGGAATTTGTCGACCACCTACTCCCAGAACTACTCTCACAATCACAGTAAGTTGTATATTGAGTTTTATCATCTTTGAATCAACCATACAGCTCATATCAACGAAAAAAAAATGAAAATTTGTTCAGTTTCTGGCAGCCTTTGTGCAGGGCACCAGGCCGTAGCCTAACAATAAAGTGTATAACAATTACAGTAACATGTGTAGCCTAGTGTTAGGTGAACTGCACATAGTATCATAGTGTGGCCGGGGCCCCCAAAACAGTTAGTCCTACTCAGGCCTAATGTCCATCCTCAAAGGGTCCATATAGTTGTTGTGTACACAGGACAAGCTTGGAAGGAAAGATAAGCTGCATCAGGCTACACAAGTCATTCTGCAAAAGATGTACAGAACCTGCACCTGTACTGTAGTGCCACCTGGTACAGTTACTGTACTGTAACTGTGCATCCTGTGAGTTGAAGCTGTGAAGCTTATTGCTTTAATTGTGGAAGTTCCACATTTTGTGCTGTACGTGAATATGCATGACTTGTGCAGAATTTGTATCAGACTTTCAAACAAGGTTAGAGTCTTCACCTGAACTGTTTACCTTGTTGAAACATTTAATCATAACCGCTGTTAGTGGTGAAAGTGAGACTGCATTCCTTTACAATGTTTATTTTTGTTTAAAGAATAACAAAACATTAAAAGAGCTGAGCTGTTACTCAACAAGTACTGAAATGGAGCTGCAATGCATTGTAACAACAGTAACAGTGCAAAAGACATTTTCTGTGACACATTCTTTCTTCTGGGACTTTTGCTTATGTCAGGCATCATATTAGTGCTTAAAACAGGAATCTTTGGGATGTTTAATTAGAGAAAGATATTGCAGCAGAAGCTTTCAGTACCTGTGTTATGGTTGTATTCATGACTCAACACCTGTTTGACCATTTTGAAACAAAGGGTAATGCATCATGTCAGTTGATAAAAGAATTGGGTGAAAATTTACGAAGTCCTCTACTGTATTTCTAAAGGAGGAAACCATAAAACTGTTTCATGTTACAATACTGTTCGTCACAAGCTTTCATCTTCAGAACTGTTGAAATGACTTTCCAAATGAAATTCCTGAACTTGCACACTGCTGGTGTACTGGACATATCTCACTTCGACTTGTACAGTGGAGTGGTCACTAAAGCAAAACTGTTCGATGTAAAATAAATTTAGGTTGGCACCTTTGTGATTTTGGTGGGCTCTCGACTTGGACTCATTTTCCCCACTCTCCGAATGTATATTGCATGTTCTAGTGCTGTAATATAGTGGTATTGTGGATCATTTTGCACATGATTGGAGTGCACAAATGGTGTGTAATCTACTATAAGTATTTGAGTAGGCCTAACTTCTTCATGAAGTGTCAGTACAGTTAGTCTCTACATTTATGGTCTCTGGAAAGCTGTGCTGTCCCTAAACTATGGACAGATAAATGTGCCACTACAGTACTTTGTGATCATCTTTTAGAGGCTGAAGCTATGAAAAATATGGCTTGATTAGTGATCTTAAAATGATAGTAGAATGTACTATGAAGCAAGGATACTATTAAAGTACTACTTTTGGCTTGTTCAGTTAAGTTCATTTTTGTCTCATCACAATAGGCTATATTTGATCCCCCACAGTAAGTAAATATGACAGTTATTTTAATGTAAAAGCCTTCAGTGTGGAGTGAGGCCAGCTGTGCATAATAGTATGTTCGGTAATACATGAAAATTGTTTACAGTATTTTACTTTTTAATTGAATGTTTTCCTATGAGAAACTGTCTGTGGTGCTGTCTCATTAAAAAAAAAATGGTGAGACTCAATGACTTGGCCTGTGAGAGTGATTAAGGGCTTACATTTTCTCATTGATTCGAACTGTTTCTCAGTGACTTAGTGTCATTACAAAGCTTGGTATTGAATGAGATGTCATATATTCTTGAAAGACTGAGAATGAGAACCCATTTAATTTCAAATGAGATTTCCTACAGTAGTTTGTCTCATTAAAAACTTGAATGAGGCTCATTGAGACATTTTTAATGAGACTGA
Source organism: Holothuria leucospilota (assembly GCA_029531755.1). Taxonomy (NCBI): domain Eukaryota; kingdom Metazoa; phylum Echinodermata; class Holothuroidea; order Aspidochirotida; family Holothuriidae; genus Holothuria; species Holothuria leucospilota. Next base: position 16,105,812 of record CM055961.1, read on the forward strand.
ATAATTCGGATCAAATAAATCAAATCAGTTGAATCAAGGCAGGGCACTGACTGCTTGCTATAATATGGGCTCAAACACATGTAACAGTTCTGTAGCAGCACAGTATTGAAAGAAGTGTCATTTCCATGGTGGAAATCCCAAGGCTCAACAAATGAGTGGGAAGGCATGCAGTAGTCGCTCTGTTATCTTAGCATGGATAAGCCATTGTCTGAATATGCACCGGTTATCTTTAAGATTTTTTTCTTCTCACAGACCTCTAATCCAGTGCTAGTACATATGGATGGTTCCACACCTTCCAAGATGGCATTATTCAAAATGATTGCAGATGGAAAAGACGTTGCTTGCTGTTCCTATTCTTGTCTGGCTGTTGTTAAACGAGGGCCTCCTTGCAGGTGCCGGAACCACCTCAGGCACCTAAACCAGCACCAGAACCGCCTGAACAACTAGCCCCAAGAGACTAGGGGGCGCCTTGTGACCTCTTGGAGTTACTTCGCATATATTGTGATTTGCAGTTAAAAATTTACCTACTTAAGTGATAAACTCAAACAAGCCATCCACGTGTATTGAAAGTTTAACTCCCTTTCATTTCTTCCACATTGGACAAGAACTTACCCTTCACATTATAACAGACAAAATGTGATCAATCGTTTGGTTCAACTTTGCCAAATGGTTTTAGAACCTTTTGAACATAGAGACTAGCTGGTGAAGTGTTTACAACAGTAAAGAAACATACACTTTTAATACTTTTGATGCCCCCTGTGGGTTGGGGATTGCAGAATATGCCCACGGTATTCCCCGCCTGTCGTAAGAGGCGACTAAAGGGGGAGGACCTGCACTGTATTTGAAAACAAACTTCAACCGTATTTATCTAGTTGAGACACTATATAACACATTCGTGTTGGTGTGTCGTTAAATCTCATCTAATTATACTTTTAATATCTTTTTTTTTTTTGTATATAGGCACACAGACAAGGAATGGCAAATGATATCAGCCAAAGATGCAAGGACACAGGCTAGTAGTGGGGAGGTGGAAGCTACTGCAGCCCAGGTGGTAGGAGAGGAAAATGGAGATGATCCGTCCGATGAAGAGGACAAAGAGATGGAGGATGATGCGAGAGATCCAGATTACAGACCTTCAGAGAGAGATGGTGGCCATGAAAGAAGGAGTCAGCAGCTCATACCACACTTACAGTATGATACAAGTATATCCTTTTCAAATAGTACATGCATGGATAAGCTTTTGGGAAACATGCAAGGTTGTCTCAACACAAAATGACGAATTTATTTGCACTGATTTACACGAACAAAATGTATACCGTTTGTCCTTTTTAAAGCGACAATATTTATGAGCCTACACCACCACACGTAAGATCGAAGTATATCGTGCTTGGATCCTGCCTTATGAGTTTCTTTAGACTTTGCCCTAATTGGTGTTGGGAGCCCGAAGGAAACATTACCAACGTCAAAGGAAGTTTGATATCTGTACACCATTTTTTGAAAAGACAAAACCATCAACATGGAAGTTTTGGAAAAAGAAAAAAAAAAGAAAGAAGAAGAAGAAGAAAAAAAAAAATACAGCCAAACTTTCACTGACAATATACCTGCCAGGAAAATAGTATCAGGATCCGTTCCAATAGAGAGGGACCTTCCCCTTCCCAAGGCGATAGAGTTGGCACTTAGGAAGATGAACGAACTGTCATCTACTTTAACACATTTGTCGGCTACTGTGGTTCGAGCAGATTTCCGCCCCAAGAAAACACGTCAACCCCAAGGTAAGGATTCCACTTCGAATACTTCCGGTCCCGATTCTTCACGGCAGTGCTACCGCTGTGAAGCTAGGAAACGCTTGGCAAATGATCCATCATGTTCGGAGTCGGACTTCGTAAATATGTTGTAAATATGTATATATGTGTATGTAAATATTTGTACATATAGTTCTATTACTGTAATGAACATAATTTTCTGTTTGATTTAGTTGTTTGTAAATAGTTTCCATTTATCTTTCTGCCCGAGCGGTTTGAGTTTTTATTTGTATGTGCCGTTTCGATGCACTTAAGAAGCACACGATCCATCTTGTTCGGGAACTGGTAAACAGTAGCTGTTGTAAGAAAGTGGGACATTTTGCCAAGATGTGTAAACAAGCTAGAACCAACCAACTTCAAGAAAGTTCACCTGCTGTTCATAAGCCGTCAGGAAGCCGCCGCCTCCTCCTCTTCGTTCTGTTTACTGAGGAATCAACTACTAGTACGGTAAAACCGAACATTTTTTGTACAGTATCTGCCAACAGTGTACCGATTACCCTACAAGTTGATACTGCAAGTGACATTACTATTTTCAATGTTGCACTTTTCGATAGATATTTCTTACGTTCTGCATTAACCCCCCACTGACAATAAGGTTTTAGCGTGCATTATGTCTAAAATCAAATTTTTGGGATGTTTTAATGCTAAGTTTACTTACAAGGGTAACGAATGTGTTTCTATTGTGAATGTGGTACAAACAGATAATTGCTTATTGGGTAGAGGTCGTATCCAAGGGCTGCATATCACCACTGATGGGGTTACATTTTCATGTTGAGCAAATGAGGCGTCCTATGGCCCAAGTACTACTAGTTCCTATGCCCCTTCCACTGCTATTCATACCCCATAAGGGTGTGTCGTTACACCCCATCTAACTAACTAACCCAGAAGGGATATTCACAATCTTTCTAATCACCATGTTTACGAATGAAATCGGCGTTATAAAGGGTTTCCAACACAAACCTGAATTGAAATTAGACGTACAACCAGTTCAACAAAATTTAAGACGTATCCCCTTTGCTGTTCGAGATAAGCTTACACACGAATTACGGAAGTTAGAGGCGCAGGGTATCATTGAAAAAGTCCCCGGAGCGTCTGACTGGGTGTCACCAATAGTGGATGCGTAGAGAAGCATGTCTAGACGCGGTGCCATGATGTTAGCTACGGTACATAGGCTTAGGCTAATCCGTAATGACTTTCGCACACACACACACCAACTTGACAACATAGGTTTCTGTGTTACACAAGGACCCCCCCCCCCCCCCCAAAAAAAAAAAAAGTTAACCATAATAACTTACATTTCTGTTTGTCGAACCATCAAATTAGATAGGTGGGACATCAGTTCTGACACACCAGTAAAAGAAAAACTAATTCACGAAGCAACGCGCTATGTTCTAAATGCAATTCAACCTATGGAAATTTGAAGCTGTCCTCTGGAAAGCAAGGCTTCCAGCGACGGTTATAGTGAGTTTACACACAATTTTCTTTTAATTTCAACTCTAATAGAGACTGTCCAAAAACAATCAGACTTCATTCCCTAAAGGAACAAAAAAAAACAAAAGAAAGAAAAAAAATTAGGCAAATCTCCATTCGTACAATTCAATATAAACGTCTCTTACAAAATCCGAAAATACTTTTCAAATTTGACCAGATGATTTGTCCCCGAGAACGGGGTAAAAAATCCACACCCAGTCCAACGCGGGGTCAATTCGCAATAATTCATGGTTTGAGAAAAGCAATCTCCCTCAATAAGCCAATTACTCCAATTTACGTACTGGTTGGCGTAGAAATGTAAACACAAAACTTCATGGGAACATGAAATGACCTGTTACCATCAAAGACCCTGCATAGACTGGTTGTAATTTTGCTCCTAGAGCAGTCCTGCGAGGAGTACCTCTTTACGCAACCAACAGCGAAACCAACTGGAGGCCCCGGGAATAGGACGTCGAAATTGAAACTAAATTTGGAAAACGCAAATACCACAGGGACGTATGCAAGAGGGTCCCGTGGGGGTGTTTTGGAGGAAAGGGAAAAAATGAAAGACCAAAAATCTGTATTGCAGACCGTTCGACGGCCCGTGATAAACACGTTCCTGTACCCTCAAATCCAGAAATGGAATCCGTCCTGGCTCCATAATACATACAGCGACTGCCTGGAAAGTCTTTACTCCATGTCCCGGGCCAAAAAGGCGACATGGGGTACCAACATTTAACGGTAGACCACTCGGGTTTGGGGAATTTTACTAACCAAGAACGGCCGGTACGTTACAAACAGTTAATAATTTTAATAACAGTAGAAGTAGTAATAAGTGATGTAAGTAATAATAGTGAATTGCAATGATGGATGATGGATGATGGATGATGGATGATGATGATGAATGATGATGATGATAGACTAATTTACACAATAACTAAAAAATTCCTTCTTTTTCTTTCTCTAATATCAAGGGGGCATGTACACAATCACAGTAGAAAATGAGTGGTTGCATGGGCCAAAAACCCATTGGTTTGTAGGGCGATTGAAAGTAATCTCGATACAGATACTGAATGCAGGTTTTATATATGGAAAGCATTCTTATTTAATGAAAATTTGGGAGCGCTTCAGCGCAACATAAGCGTCACGATTTACAATCAATCTCATGAAAATTATTAAGGTATACATTATACAAGACACGTTTCCTATGGGAGCTAGGGCGCTTTAGCCCCCTCCCAATTTTTTTTCTCAAGTCGACCACACATAATTGGCGCAAAATTTTATATAGACTAACACAGGGAAAACATAGATATTAACTGCAGAAAATACTTCCAACAACGTCTTATTTATCAGGCCCGTAGCAGGAAGTTTCTGTAACGATTCTTTTCTATAGCTTCAAAAAATTTTCGTGCGCTACGCACAGCTTTTAATCTGTATGGTTCTGAATCTAGTGGAAACGCCCCCGTTTCAACATATGGGGATTTCAACGTTTCCACCAAAATGTTTGTCTTCTTCCGTGTAGGGCGTGATTCTAGAAGAAACACGAAAAGGCATCGTAGTCGAAGCTTCTTTTCTCTTTTTCTCTACAACTTTTTGGAAGATTCTTTCTTCAGCCTCGCCATCGTAACAAACATATTTTGTAAGAAAAAAGATCTTTCAGTTTCGTAGAGAGATCCTATAGATGGGTAAGATGAAGAATGTAATCCCTCGACGGAACGACCATGCATACGTCACCGGAACAAATTTCTTGGTTTTGTCCAGATTCTTCAATAAAAAGCCCAAACTTTTTCAACTTGTCCTTAATTATAACTTCAGTATAACCGCCAATTTTTTTCGGCGCGCTTCGCGTCGCTTTATATTTTGAGTTTGGCAACCCATTGCATCTGTCGGGACTTACAAGTAGCTGAGCCACCAGTCACGGGCGCTTCCCCCACCCGTCGGCCAAATCAAAGCACCACACCTGGCTGAGCCTGAGTTCAGCTTTTTCATTTTGGCATTACTGAAGTATACCCCAAATTTCGGCGCCGCTAGTTCGCGCGCAGTCCTCACGGTCCACGTTGTAACACATGAAAAATTATAAGCACCAACGTACCAGTGGAACTTTTATAGCATTAAACTAGGTGTACATTCTGAAAACCACGCTTGTTAGGTCCTATACACCCTTTTGCTGTAACAGCCTGTTTGGTAGTATCTAGTAATCCATTTTTCTGCACCTATACTCTCCACTCCCCTACTCATCTCCCTCCCGCGCCCATTCCCCCATTGCTGTAGAGAGCTGTATCGTCTGGAATTTTCGTTCAAAAAGTAAGTAAAAATACCATATAGATGTAAAGTGCTTGGCATCGGGGGGGGTATTTAGATGCCAGGTAATATAGCTATTAATGTCATTGTCCATTGTAATACTCAGCTTGATCCCATGAGCTTCCAGGAGGCCTATACATGATATGTCTAGCATTAGATGCCAGAATAGAGTGCCCTTAAAGTAATCAAAAGGGGGAAGGGCTTCGGGAGGTTGTTAGACGCCGTATTCTTCTCTATAGACAACATAAGTTCCTACTTTCACCTAACACTAACTTCGTAGTATTCACTAAATTATGGACTTTTCCAGTCATTATGTGATCAGACAATCCAAAAGTACATTCCAAGATAGCACCCATTCAATTGTCGCATCATTCTAAGCACATAACCTTAACCTTAACAAAAATTTCTCAAAGGGGAGGGGGACACCCCTCCCCTCAAGCCCCTCCACCCAGGACGGTTACCTTTATGAAGTGACAAAGACGTATTTTACAAGGATCATACAGCTTGTATCATACATTACGTATAACTCACCATAAAAACGAAAATGCAATTTAAGGGCCGCCACTCATTTGGAAAAAGAAATCAAAACCAGTAGGAAAAAATTACGAATCATCATTTAATTATGGGACAATTTCTAATGCCATACATATATATAAATCAGCTCCAAAAATATCCCCATAGATAGCTCCATTGTTTGCATCTAAAGCAAGGACCTTAAACATTAACAAAAACTTTTCAAAGGGGAGGGGTCAACCCCTCCCCTTAGACCCCTCCCCACGACTTCACCTTTATGTAGTGACAAAGAAAGGACCCCACTGCTGTATGTAAACGCAGGGCGCATAAAAAATGGTGCACTTTACGCGCCACCATTCAGTAGGAAAAATATCCATCCAGTCGGAATTTGGGACCTTCACACCTCCCCAAACATATGACCCTAGCTACGGCCCTGGACTCAAGAATTCTACCGGTTTCCTTATAGCCATTTCAACCCAGAAAGGGTTTTCATGGTTTTAATATAAGATGTAATGTACTGCATACTTTTACTAAACAAATCGCCTAGGTCTCTATGCATATCATGAAATAAAATGCACCAATCATTATTACCATTATATAGTCGCCTTATCCATGAAATCTTAACAGAATTGATAAATGCGCTTACATTTACCATCTTAACGCCGCCCTCTTCATATGAATTATAAAGCTGAGTCCTTTTAACTTTGTCTGGCTTTTTACTCCAGATGAATTGAAAAAGTAAACGCTGCAAATTGGTGACAAAAAATTTCGTCTGGGTTTGGAAGAGTCATAGTGATATATATTAGTTTTGAAAGGGCGAGTGACTTAACTACAGTAATTTTACCCAATACCGTCAACTGACGTTTGGACCAATGTGATAAAACTCCTTTAATAGAATCTAAGACTTTGCTATAGTTTTGATCAACCATTTGTTTAACATCTGTATTAAAGGTGACACCAAGAATATTAAAATTATCCTTTACCCAATTCAAATGACACCACGGCAAAATCGGGTTACAATTCCTTTTGTCAGCCAATCCAGATGGCGTTTGTTTTTCTCTGCGTTAACTTTTACAATACGTAAAACTTTGACATATAATAAAATTCGTCTAAGATTTGCAAAGCTCTAGAGAGTGGGCGGTCCGATCCATCTAAAACAAGAAGGGTGTAGTCAGCATACTGACTAATTTTAGATTCCCTTTCCCCAACACGTACCCATTTACTAAATCGTCCTCCCTAAAAAGAATGCCTAAAACCTCAGCACAAAGAAGAAATAATTAAGGAGAAAGCGGGTCTCCTTGCCGACACCCCCTCTGTATCTCAAAAAAAGGAGATAGATGACCATTTACTAAAGTACAGGCTTTACTATTTGTCAGGAAAAGCCTCACCCACCTAATAAATGTAGGACCAAAATTATAAGTTTTTAGAACGTTAAATAAAAAGTTATGATCTACAGAATCAAATAATTTTGCAAAATCTACTGAGACCATAAGTCCCGGGAGGTCATTACAATCAGTGTAAAGCATTATATCGTACAGTAGTCGTTTGTTTTCCCCGATATACCTTCCCTTTAGAAACCCTTTCTGATCAGAAGAGATTAGACTGCCAAGAATTTTTTTCAGTCTGTTGGCGATGCAACTTGAAGCAGGTTTGTAAATAGCAGACAGTAACGTGATGGGTTGCCAATGATTCAATTACCTTCTATCTTTGTTTGGTTTAGGAATAAGTGTAATAACTCCTCTAGAAAGGGTAACTGAGAGTGAACCTGTTTCGTAACAGTCATTTTATGTTCTGCGAATATATTCCCCTAAGTCGTTCTAAAAGTATTTCAAAAACTCTACTGGATATCCATCCAGACCCGGAGATTTATTGTTTGCCATACCTTCAAGAGCAAGGAGAATTTCATCGTTTTGAAGCTCTCCTTCTAAACCCTGTGCTTCATGATCACTTAAAGTTTTTATATTACAACTATTGAATAAATTACGTAGATTGTAGGAGGTATCTATATTTTTTTTTGAATACAAATTCTCATAAAACACTTTCGTTTCATTTAAAATAGCACGCTGATCATGAATGATACCTCTTGGAGTAATTAACTTTGAAATACTTTTATTAGCGAAATTTCTTTTTTTTAGAGACAGGAAATAACGTGTAGGCTTTTCCCCCTCAACATACCAACGTGCACGTGCTCTGAGGAGCACCCCTTCTAAAGATTGCCTTCGAATACTTTCGAGAAGATTCTTTTTGTCCTGCATTATGTTAACAGACTCTTCTGTGAGATTCACTTGTAGTGACTCCATTTCATCGACGAGTTTTTGTTCCTTTTTAAGTAATTCCTTCTTTCTCCAAGAGGAGTAAGATATAAATTTTCCACGAATATTCATAAGCAAAATCTCCAAGAAAAGAGAATCACAAAATCTAAACTGTAAGTGGGCTTTTGGGATGGTCTCATGGTTTTTAACATTAATGGGTGTGACAACATAATTTGATGCGGTCTGTCGTATCACATCTCAGACTAAATTAATATACATCTCGTAAAAGTGACGTGTTAAACTTCCAATAAGAACGACCCGGGGACTGATTATTCAAAACAAATTTAATTTGCACTAGAGAGTGATCCGTTCTATAACCGAGGCCAGTATCAACAAAATCGAGAAAAGATAGTAATTCTTTTGAAACAAGGAAATAATCTAACCTTGCTTGCTTCAAAGGGTTCAACTTTCTCCAAGTATAAACTTTCCTGTTAGCATGAATTACCCGATAAAAGTCACTTAAGTCGTAATCATTTAACATATTCAAAATTGCACTTCTTGCTATTGGGTTGTTGTCATGTAAATAGCCATCACAATCTAATGAGGAATCTAGAACACAGTTCCAGTCCCCACCCAAAATAACAAAAGTGTCATTTAATTCTCCTAGTATGTCTCCTAAATGATGATAAAAATTGGGCGAGTCCCTATTCGGACCATAAATGGATAAAATGGTAAAATCTTGCCTCCCAATTTCAACCGAGATGGCTACGTAATTACAATCTGCATTGTAGTCTACCCTTTTCATTTTAAAGGGGAAGTTATTGTTCAGCAGAATAGCTGCCCCTCTCGCATTAGTTCTGTCACCACTAAAATACAGTTCATAACCCCATTCTGCTCTTAAAGTACACCACATATTTGCTGACCAATGCACATCTTGTAGTAAATAAATATTTGCATTTCTTTTACGTAGGAAATGTATAACATCACTTCTTTTGTAAAAGTTTGCTAACCCCCTGCAATTTAGAGAAATTATGACAAGGTTTGCCACTGCAAATTGAAATTCAAATCACACATAATATTAAGCTTTGCCATAATGCTGGGATATATTCTCTGAAATACCAAAAGCAGGAAAAGGGGAGGAGACAGGGACACTTTAGATAGAAGAGTAAACATCAAATAAAGAGGGAAAGGGGGAGTACAAGAAAGAAAAATACATCAAATAACACATGCCACAAATAGGCTAGTTGGCGCAAAAACAGCCTGAAGGTCTTAAAACTGCAGTGACCTGGAACAATATAAATCAACTAAAAGTAATTTGCTCGTGTAGAACAAGAGATACAGGTCATGATGAAAAGTTTATTTACCGCAGTAGTCTGTTGCTAGATCCATCTTTATTAATCACAACAATACAAACTGGTACGGTCCAAGGAATGTAAGCCATTTTGACGTCTTGCTGTTGTTTTAATGCGGGAAGTTTTGATCTCAATTCCTTTCGTGCTTCTCGGACTGACAAGGAAACATCATCTGATATGTAAACTGGAGAACCTTTGAAAAATTTGCCTTTCAGTATAGATGGTGCCGTTCTAAGAATATTTTCCCTGTCTGTATAGAGGGCAAAACGAACATGAATAGGTCGTGGCCTATCTGAGTTGGGTGATTGGTGTCCTCCAAAAGATCTATGAGCTCTTTCAATTTCAATGTTACTAAAACCCATAAGTCCTTCGAGAACATCTTCCTTTAATAATAATAAACAAGATTTCTCGTTTGTCTCCGGAACACCAAAAAATACCAAATTCTGTCGCCTAGACCTGTTTTCCAGGTCTTCCAACTTTTGTTTCATTTTTGTTTCCATCTTTTCAAAAGAATCTTTCAAAGATTTTACCTCTTCTTTCTCTGCTTTGACCTTCATATTTTCCTTGACTCTAGCGACCTCATTTTCCATAAACTCTACTGATTCGGCCATATCTGAAACTGCTCCTCTTAAAGATTTAATTTCTTTCTTCATGGCCTCGAGCTGAGATGGAAGAGTCTGAAGTTTGCTCAGCTGCTCCATGATATTGTCTAGTTTTCGTTCCATTGCAGAGTCACGTTCCGACATTACGTTACCTTCAGTTGTATTAGTGTTGGTATGGGTTGAGCGATTAACCTTGCGACTTCTAAGACTGTACTGATTAAATGTTTCCATAAAAGTGCTTCTCAGGAAGAATATGTTATAAAGGTTTCCACGATTTGGTTACAAATGTCCTGGTAGACAGCTTCAGACCTTCATAGATTAATTTAAGTATAATTTCACGAACAAAAATTGACTTAATTGTCAGAGCGGTTTAAGACACGTGTCTAGCCAACAGACGCCATCTTTAATGTCAATAAGGAAAATATAGTCAAAATGGAATCAGATCGTTACTTCTCATGTTTCTTAAGGTTTCATCAGATAAGATCAAAAAGTTCTGTACGGTGAATTCATACTTCCAGCTTATGCGTCCAACTTATAACCAGCGTAATCCCACTTTGTTCAGAATATCAAATGGGTGTTGTTTTTAGTTTTGCTTATGCGGATAATCGTAGGTGAAATGTTACGATATTTTATTCTTTTCCGAACGTAAAAGCAATCTGTACAATCAGGCGGGCAAGTGGATGTTTGTACGAGTGTGTGTTTGTGCTTGTGTATGTCTGTTTTTGTGGGGCTTAGCTTGCAAATACGATATCGCAAGATAGCACTTAAGTGTACTTTTCATACGTAATAGAAATTTATCATGTGAAGGGTTCCTATTGCTTTTGGAGGAGATCAATGGTCACTGAGGTCACCAAAAGTCAAAACAAGACCTTGTACACAAGATTTTTCAAGATAGGAATGACGGATACTTTAAAACCTAATATAAAGATATTTCATATGAAGGAGAAAATCGTAATGTTTGGTGGGTCAAAGGTTACTTAAGGTAACCTGGGGTAAAACGTCTATAACATTGTAAATGTTCTTGCAAAAACGATCGCAGTATTTCTAACATAGAGAGATCTCGTTCTCAGCATGTGGATGTCAAATATTTAGTAGAAGAACTTTGTTTTTCGGTGTCGGTGAAAGATCTGAAAAGCTTAGTAGAATGGGACAGAGTGGGAAATTTTGTGAAGATAATATCGAATGAAGTTTTAAATTAATGAATCTCTCAGTTAGCATCTATAGCTGGTGCCTTAAATTACATTCCAGAAGCTTTTTGCATTCATGGAAGTCAAATGCCATTTGCGGACACCGAAAGAAGATTTTGAATAACTTATGAACACAATATTTAGAGAAGGGTGACATTTAGAGATTTATTGCTTAGTGAGCGGATACCCTATGTTGAATTAAAGATCGCTGTATAGCTGTAGCTTCTTATTGATACACCTTTTACATTATTCAGATGAGATTGCTGTTCCTATAATGAGACCGGGACGATCAAAGCTTGTGAATGAAATGTCCAGAAGAATTGGAGGCCATGGTGACTATGCCATCAATGATGTAATCAACAGATTCCTCGCTGTGTTAGATGTCTGTATCACATGTGTATCACTGAGCCACTCCAACGAGTACATGTGACGAAGGTATACGAAAAAATCACTATTAAAGTGCATAATAATGATAGCACCCCGCGTGGTACAGCAAATACAGTTGAATTGGAATCACTGGAGACACCAATTGGAAGCAAGATTTGATACTTGAAATTGCATTTGAGCTATGATCGATGGTGCGGGATGGGGATTGGGGTTACGTTTAAATTGAAACTAAACAGGGGGCAGGTAGGATTGGAGGATTGTAATATGGGTTGTTCGGATCGGAAGAGTCTTGAACTAATTTAAAGTAAATTCCATTATATAGGTAAAATAAGAACAACTTTAATTTTTATGCTTTCATTGCTAGGCTCAGATTCTGGATAGGAGGAGAATCTCAGGCAAGATATTTTTATGCATATGTGGTTGCAACATTCACAGTTTTTTTTAAATAGATGTATTTCCTTTAGGTCATCATTTTAATGCTGATGACCACTTTACAAGTCAACATGGGTCAATCGTGCGTTTGTGGTTTTCCTTAATCAGCGGAAGGAGCGTGAGGCTCTTACCTTTCCTGAAAGTAGGAATGGTGCGAATTCCCCATTGCATCTCTATAATTATAGGCTAAAAGAGCTGGTTTAACCACGGGGAGTGGGGAGTTAAAAGAATAAGACAATTTAAGGGATTAAGAAACCGTTTGGAGTGTTCTTCAAAGAATTCAGGGAAGGAAGATTTCCACACTATCCTTTGTTTGCACTGGTTTGAGACCATAAAATAGCATTATTCTTTCTACAGACTATGCTCTGATTCTTGGAAAGACTGTTGGCTTGAGAATTTAAAGTTGTTGAAAGAGGACTATTTGGAATTTTATTACAAAGAATGGGTTTCATCAAAATCAGAAAACATGATGAATAACGAAGGCGAGAAGGGACAAATTTGCAGCTTAAACGTTTAACAAAGCATTACCTTTCCATCATCTTCTCATATGATCACGTGGGATTTTGTCGCATTAAGTATAAATCTAAGCATCTGTCCTATATATCACTTAATGCACATTGAGTCTCTGTGGTGGTCGAAAAAATTGTGGGAAGTTTAAGAATCTAGAAAAAGTGCTATTAAAACCATTTTTTTATGTAAAAGCTATAGTTTCTCATTAAAGACTGATAATCCAATGACAGGTTTTTCAAAATGCAACAGTTTATTTAATGTGATCTTGCAGAGTACACATTCAACTGATACAACAATCATGCCTGCAATCAGGCGGAATTTCAGGTCAAACAATTTAAAATAATGAAACCGATACTGAAGAAAAAATTGTCTAAGCTACCATGTAACTTACTTAAATAAGTGGAGGTGATGCTAAGCACGTGTGTACAGTGTTTTTATAGGCTATTCAAAGGGAAGGGAAAAAGAGAAATGACTATATGGCTTTGCTGGTTTAAAATCATTACATTTTCTATTTAAAACTGTTGATTGACTCAATCGATAAGACGGTGGTGACACAAGATTGGGGTTTTGTTACAAAAGCATGGAATTTTCTTAATGATCAGTTCCTGTACATACAGAAGTGTAATTAAACTTTTTAACTTTTCCAACATACCAGTCAGTTTTGTACTGATTTAGGGCAGCCATTTGTTTAACAATTGTTTCAATTTAATATGATCTGTATCAGTTGAACTAAATGTATAATGCATTGAATCAAGAATAGGATACGCCATGTTAAAACGGGACGCAAAATAATAAATCCCGTTTAAATTAAATACCACATTTTAGAACGAATATGATCCGGACAATGGGACAAGAGTGTAATAAGCGAGTAAGATAATTCGACTGCACATGCGCACATCCTCCAAACCGTTGGGATAAACATAACACACTTGTACCTACAACACGTGTTCCAAAATTTGTGTTTTTCATTTCATTTTCATTTCATTTATGTTTTGTTTCTTTACAATGTATTGAGATCGATTACAAAGTTCATTCACAATACACATGAATTCCATAAACGAGACAACGCTGTGAAAGGAAGTGCTCTAAGAAAACTTAGTAGGCTTAACTAGTAGTTACACTTCCTAATTAAATGGAAAACAAATCAAACAACACTAGAAACGATCAACAACATACCAGCATTCAATAAGTGAGTTACTGTGAGAACGTTAATGAGTATTTACATACTAATAAGTTAAATTGCGTTTGAAGGACTTTACAGTAGGTAAATGCCTAATGTCCAGAGACAATTTATTCCAGGTAATACTTTCTCGGTACACTCGGTACACAACAAAGGAAGTATTTGCATCCTGGGATATGGATATTATTAGCATCTCTCACGTATTATGTTTGTGGATATGTAAGTATAACTGAAAACATTGTCAAGGCTGACAGGAAGAATCTGATGAATACAGCTATAAGAATAAAAGGCAACTTTTAAGCTAATTAAATCTTAAAGCTTTGGCAGATGCAGTGATAAGAGAAGCTTTCTCGTGTGGTCATTATAACTAGCAGACGAAATAGACGAAAAGCTCGTTTTTGAAGAAGCATTCACTTACATAAATATGTTTTACTTGAACCAGACGATTTTGTTAATAGTTACGATGCAGGTAGATTAAGATACAATGTACAAAGTATATTCTTAGGATGAATTTGTTTTAACCTAGAAAGTATTCCAATACTTTTGGCAAGTGTAGAAGCTATAAACTGCATGTGATTTTTCCAAATTAAGTTGGAGTCGATGTAGGTACCTAAAAGTGAACGTTGTCGGCTTTCCGTAAATATCTCCTATTCATTGAAATATGGCAGTTGTCTTTTTTACATTTCGTCTATTGCTAAAAAGTATATAATTGGTCTTTTCTTCATTTGAGCGACAACTTGTTGGAGGAAAACCAGTGATGAAATTTATCACGTTCATTAGAAATTATCATCTCTAATTCTTTCATATCCTGGCCGGTAAAATAAATATTGGTATCATCAGCAAAGAAAATGACAGAAAATTTTTGACACGTTGTATATATCACTTACATTAAGGATGAAAAGAAAAGGGCCTAGGATAGAACCTTGGGGTACACCACACTGGATTTGCAAAAAGTCGGAGTTAACATCTCTAAACGAAGTAAATTAGTAAGTAAATAGGTAAGTGTTGATCCAATCAAGAGTATTTTCCCTAATACCATAGGAATAAAATTTGTGTAATAAAATTTGAGGATCGATTGTCGAAAGCTTTTGACAGGTCTAAGAATGCTCTAACAGAGGTTTCTCTATTATCAAGTGCGTTATGTAAATTATTAAGAACATGCGTTAAGGCAAGTTCGGTAGTGTGACCTGGACGGAAACCGTATTACCCATTGTGTATGATATTACATTTTATAGAGAAACATCCCTACATCCTATTCTTGGAATAGGTGAAGTCCGCTGGTGGTATGTTCTGAGTAATCGGGTTCAGATGCACAAATACCACACTGAAAGATATGTGACAAAATGAGCAATTCCAGCAATCGAAACTGTCACAGTGGGCTTCGATCAAATACGTACTTACCCGCCGATCAGTAAGTTATATCGTTTACACGGTAACGGATCCAGAATTCATTTTTTTGTGTGGGCGACAGTGTATTAAATACACGAGAGCCGGAAGAAGATTCTCTCCCACATCGACCAAAAATATACAAACTTATTTCTCTTCTCAATAATTTTCGCCAAAAGATTAAAACTAGCGTGTGTGCATAGAGGGCCGAAATGTTTAACACATCGCTACAAATCGGAGGGGAGGCAGCTGAAGTTAAGTGAACAACTAACATCTGGAACCGTTACCCAGGTTCCCATGGGACCAGTCAGAGGCCCTCTTGCCATATTCGAACTTATAGTCTACAGTAAAGGATTGTGTGTGTGGTCGTTTGCTACAGTTCCCTCTACTGAGAAAGAGCTTTCGGTGAGGGAGCTATATCGTGAAGGAACTATCGGCAACTGGATATACTCGCCCCTTTACTGAGGGCTAATTCGTACCATTCACTTTGCTGCCTCAACTAGGCCGAAATTAGGGTTATGCTTTGCCTATAGCAGGGCTATACGGGATATTTCTTGGGGTAAGCTCCACTTGCCTCTTTTTTTTGTACCGAAAGGTTCTGTACGAAAACACCCTTTTCGAAATAGCAATTACAACGGATTATGAGATAAAAATTTGATACGGGTCGTTTTTGTCAATGGCTTTTTACTGTGGCGAGAAACGACGCACACAATCCTCTAGATGAACTACTTAGGCCTATACACAGTCCTTTACTGAGGACTATAAGGACAAACTAGTCTACAGGTAAATTTCCTTCTACATACGGTAGGCAATGATAAAATAGTCCTCCGTAAAAGCATGTTGTTACGAGGCGCTAACTATGACAAACAGAAGATCACGACTCTAACAGAGGTTTGAACTCTGGTCCTACAACCCATACCAATCAGCACCGACTGCAGTGTTCGAGTAAATTCCAATCGTCTAGACAGTGTCTAAAAAGAACATTTCGACATGGCACATTGTGTTGACTGCTTAGATGTATTCTCGATCCTTCTTCCTCATTCTTCAAACTGAATGTTCTCGTCGGGCAGTGCTCAGCATATAAGACCTTTTCTAAAGCTATAGAACTAGAGACAAATCCTGGCCCAGACAGAACTAAATCCGATTGATCCACAGACATCTTAACGCTGTATTTTATCTGCAGCCGACTACTGAACTGCTAAGACCAGCTAGCCTAGCCCATAGTATAATATCACGTTGTGGTACATCGACCACCAGCCCAGCCTTCACTATTTCAATAGCTGTTATCACCGTCGTCTTCACGGAGAAGCCAAGACCATGCTGGTACGAATGCCTCTACCGAGCAAAGACTAGACATAAGTATACAAATTAAATGTTGTAAATATAGGCCTAAGTGAAAATTTTGGTATAAATTGTGAGATTACCAAAGAAAAGGGGATTAAATAATAATCAGTTTGGAATCTTAATCTCAATCTTCTGCATCTTTTCGCTGTTTCGGATCTGTGTATATTGTACGTACCCGTAACAATGTATATGGCCGTTTGTCTATAGAGCTCACTTTAGTAAGTAGCTTTCGGCAATTGTCTACAGGCCTACAAGTGCCTTTACTGAGGACTATGACAAAAATTTAGACCCAATTAAATACCCCGTAGGCAAGAAACTTTCTCGACTACACAGTTAGACAGTGCGTTAATTTAGTACAGTGATGTTTAAAATGGACCGCGAGTCATCAGGTCATGGCTTGAGGCACAATCATTATTGGCCAAACTGCATGCGTGAGTATGCGCGCTCGCAGGTTCCCATTGATGTGCAAAGTTGTTTTCGATAAATGCAGTGTCGAAAGGATGCGTTTTTGCTTGCTCAATTATACAGCATCAGCATTTTTACCCAAAATAAGTCTACCTTCAAAAGAGTCTTGAAGTCTAAAAGGTACACCAAACTTCGAGTGGCCAACCTCTTATTACTCATACCTCTAAATTATGGGTTTGCCATGCGTGATACCGTTTGAGAACAGATACCACACATATTCTTAGCCAACAGGTGGTGAAGGCTGTGCACTCAATTTCTGCACTTGGGTACGGTACACTGTGAGTGTACAGTAGTGCGTCGTCATATATACACAGTCAGAAACTAGAAATTTGAATTTGCATGGCAAATCCGACGTAGCCTCTCCGAGAAAGAGGTGTGGGAGTTGTTTTTCAATCGGGAGAAAGGAGATGGAACATAAGGCATATTAATTAACCGCACGCCAGAGACATTTTATTTTTTATAAGCCAGCTCATGACAGTAGAGTTCATGAACTTATGGAGCTATTTTACGTAAAATGTCCTGAAAGTGCAGGTAGCTAAGCATGATAAAACAGTGGGTACCGAGGACTTACAGATTATTATTATTATTATTATTATTATTATTATTATTATTATTATTATTATTATTATTATTATTATTATTATTATTATTATTATTATTATTATTATTATTATTATTATTATTATTATTATTATTATTATTATTATTATTATTATTATTATTATTATTATTATCATTATCATTATCATTATCATTATCATTATCATTATCATTATCATTATCATTATCATTATCATTATCATTATCATTATCATTATCATTATCATTATCATTATCATTATCATTATCATTATCATTATCATTATCATTATCATTATCATTATCATTATCATTATCATTATCATTATCATTATCATTATCATTATCATTATCATTATCATTATCATTATCATTATCATTATCATTATCATTATCATTATCATTATCATTATCATTATCATTATCATTATCATTATCATTATCATTATCATTATCATTATCATTATCATTATCATTATCATTATCATTATCATTATCATTATCATTATCATTATCATTATCATTATCATTATCATTATCATTATCATTATCATTATCATTATCATTATCATTATCAATATCATTATCATTATCATTATCATTATCATTATCATTATCATTATTATTATTATTTATTTTCTTCTTGCTAATTCAACGACATTAAGGCGACACCTGGAATTATGGCGACACATAACTGTCGCCTTAAAGGAATAGGTACCATTAAGAAAAATGATTTTACCGTCGCAAATAGGCTTAAATTGTTCATTTTGGTCTAATAAGTATGTCTACCAAATTTGGTTAGGGTGGGGTTAGGGGTAGGGTTAGGGTTAGGGTTAGAAAATTTGAATTTTTAGTGTGCAAGTCAATGTAACTGTCGCCCTAAGTTAGTATCCACGCTTATTATTATTATTATTATTATTATTATTATTATTATTATTATTATATTATTATTATTATTATTATTATTATTATTATTATTATTATTATTATTATTATATTATTATTATTATTATTATTATTATTATTATTATTATTATTATTATTATTATTATTATTATTATTATTATTATTATTATTATTATTATTATTATTATTATTATTATTATTATTATTATTATATTATTATTATTATTATTATTATTATTATTATTATTATTATTATTATTATTATTATTATTATTATTATTATTATTATTATTATTATTATTATTATTATTATTATTATTATTATTATTATTATTATTATTATTATTATTATTATTATTATTATTATTATTATTATTATTATTATTATTATTATTATTATTATTATCCGCATGGATTATGCCTTAAGGCGACACTTCGTGCTAATTCAACAACATTAAAGGGACACCTGGAATTAAGGCGACACATAACTATCGCCTTAAAGGAATAGGTACCATTTAGAAAAATAATTTTATTGTCGCAAATAGGCTTAAATTGTTCCTTTTGGTCTAATAAGTATGTCTACTAAATTTGGTTAGGGTGGGGTTAGGGGTAGGGTTAGGGTTAGGGTTAGAAAATTTGAATTTTTAGTGTGCAAGTCAATGTAACTGTCGCCCTAAGTCAGTATCCACGCTATTATTATTATTATTATTATTATTATTATTATTATTATTATTATTATCATTATCATTATCATTATCATTATCATTATCATTATCATTATCATTATCATTATCATTATCATTATCATTATCATTATCCCCATGGATTCCACCTTAAGGCGACAGTTCATGCTAATTCAACAACATTAAGGCGACACTTGGAATTAAGGCGACAGTTTATGTGTCGCCTTATTTCTCAGGTACTAGATAGAAAAATAATTTTACTGTCGGAAATAGGCTTAAATTGTTCATTTTGGTCTAATAAGTATGTCTACCAAATTTGGTTAGGGTGGGGTTAGGGTTATGGTTAGGGTTAGGGTTAGAAAACTTGAATTTTTAGTGTGCAAGTCAATGTAACTGTCGCCCTAAGTTAGTATCCACGCTTATTATCATTATCATTATCATTATTATTATTATTATTATTATTATTATTATTATTATTATTATTATTATTATTATTATTATTATTATTATTATTATTATTATTATTATTATTATTATTATTATTATTATTATTATTATTATTATTATTATTATTATATATTATTATTATTATTATTATTATTATATTATTATTATTATTATTATTATTATTATTATTATTATTATAATTATTATTATTATTATTATTATTATTATTATTATTATTATTATTATTATTATTATTATTATTATTATTATTATTATTATTATTATTATTATTATTATTATTATTATTATTATTATTATTATTATTATTATTATTCAAGTGAATTGAATTTACTTTTATCAGTTGCTTCGCGGGCCAGATGAATTAGTGGTCTCGCGGGCCGGAGGCTAAACGACCCCACATCCTGGAGGTTCCTCACCCTTGCTGTACTGAGCCACCGTACATACCCTAATGATCTAAGTGCTATGCCCCGGTAGGCTACTTACACATACCGCTGTGTTGTTTTAACGATGGACGTGAATTCATTCATTTTACATTGACGGCGGCAGGAAGGTCCCCAATTTTCCCTCCAAATCTCAAAGTCGTAACTTTTGGCAATTAATAAGCGTCGGCATGCCGATTTATTATCTCAAAATTAAGCATATAGCCTAGTAAGTTTCAACTTTCCCGACGAAAATCGCCCGCGTCTAAATACCTCGTTGCTAAATCAAACAGGCTTTCCGCTGCCAGCTTCCCGGCCGGATCCCCCGCCTGCTCCTGCTGGAATTAGCGCTACTCGACTCGCCTTCTGCAACTCCAGCTGTCCAGTGCGCTAATAGCTGGTAATACCTTTCCCAAAGTGCTGAAAAAAAATTTCGTCTATATTCGGACGTGACAGAGAATCACTTCTTAACGATTGGTCATCATTTCAAATTCCCACTTAAGATTGGGTCAATTTAAAAATATTCAGACTATTCCGCATGCGCGGAGCTGCAAATCGAATATTTTTTTTCAATATATCAGACAGTCTCTTCGATGCATTATTTTGGTATCGTAATTTGTTTTTATAGATTCCCACCGTTCGTACGTTTCAAGAAGTCATTTGAGCATTTAAAATCCTTCAGTTTAAGTCGAGGGGCGACAATGAGAATACGAAAGACTTTGAGATTTGAAAATGAAGGATTATGGTCAACCAAATTTCAAAACGAACAACTCGTCTCGAAAGTAGATCCGTACATACTTTGGTCTATGCAGGTCATGAACAAGCGTGCGTTTGTCTGATGTGTCTAGTTAATTATATATGTCAATGGTGCGTTACACAGTACGTGCTATAAAGGTAGACCTATAAAAATACAAGTAAGCCACTACATCTTACGACGACATTTTTATAACTCAGTTGGCCAGTGCATGAGGGCCAAAATCACGAGTCTCTTCTCCCAACAAGCCATGTTCAACATCTAATTGTGATAATTTTTGTGAAATATATGATCAGTGGAAAAACGTTGCAGAAATTTTCAGATTTATTTGCCCTATTGCTGTAAATTTCCAAAATATTTGCGACTTTTATTCTGTTTGCACCTGAACATTTAGAAGCTGCGTAATCTTGGTGGAAATACATCAATGGCGACGAGACAAAATACAATGTTCTTCCGCTCTGAATTCATCCGCTTCATAGAGTTTCCGTATTATAAGGTTTACTTTTTTGCGCAATGTAAAAAAAATGTCTACTTGGGTTGTAGTTCGCCTTTCCAAATGATGGAAATACGATTCCGTACACGTAGCCTTACAGGCTAAGTAATGAAAATTTCAGAAAGTAGACCACATTACTTTTGCGAATAAATCTGCAGTAGCAATGATCAACCATATCCAAAATACGGACACTGCTCTGGCCACAGCCACCACAGATGGTTTATGGGCTACGCAAGCCATTAACAAACGTGCATTTGTTCGGTAGGTCTAGTCATTAATACATCTCAATGGTATGGTATGCAGAATGTGCTATTAAGGTAGATCTATGAAAGTACAATCTTGATAGTAAGTGAACCCTACATCCTAGGAAGCCATTTTGTAAGTCTCGTTGTACGGCCCATAAGAGAGTCCAATCATGAATCTTTCGTCCAAACAAGCCACGTTCGACGTCTAATTGTGATTACTTTTGTAAAATATATGAGCAGTGCGAAAGTTTGCAAAGATTCTCATATTTCTTTGCTCTATTGCTGTAAATTCCTTAAACCTCTTCGAGTTATATTCTGTTCGCACCTGAACATTTGGAAGCTGAGTAATCCTGGTAAAACATCGTCAATGGCGACTTAACGGAATACAGGATTCTTCCGCCTTTAATTCATACGCTCAGTGGAGTTCGCGTAGTGAAATGGATTACTTTCTTTTGCGCAATGTAAAAAATGGTCTATTTGGGAGTAGTTTGCCTTCCTAAATGATTAAGATGTGCGGATCTGAAATACGATTCCGTACACGTAGCCACAGAGGCTACGTAATGAGCGTAGCGCACGCACTTATCCTGTAAGTGTCCTTCATCGGTGAGCTTATATATGGTAGGGCAAACGCAGGCAAGCTCGAAACGGGTGTGTCCAGTGCGAAGAAAAAGAGACACTGTAAACTGGTACAACGACTCGGCAGCTTGACATATTTGCAAAACAGATAAGTAAATATGCTCCTCCAAGAATGTAAAGTTTTGTTTCAAAATCAGAGTAAGCCTAAGGCTTAAAAAGCAGTTAATTATATAGTGGCACAGGTATTAGAGTATGTTCTTTCAAAATCAGAGGTCAAAAAAGGAAAGGGGATTAAGTACATCGTTTTCAAAAGTGTGTTAAATGATTTGTATGTAAGAATTTGATTGGTAGTATTTAAATAGTCATTGCCCACTGATCTGTACTGCATCAAAAAGGAACGGCCCTGCAGCTTCCCACCTGGCTACACAAACGGGCGCGAGGACAGTTGAAGCCATCTTTACGGAATCAGAACTATCGTCCTATTGTTAACACAGACAAACAAACCTGTAACCCATAGATTGGAGTACGTTCACGTTCTCGCACACATGTATGTATACATCTTTGTAAGAGGTCCTGTGGCGGTTCGTACAGGGCAATAGCTTAGTTGGCGTCCTCTCTGCTCTTGCATATATTGTTACTCCCCTTACCATAATAGCTACATGGTCCGTACATTACAAGACACTGATCTACGCCTTTTTTGCTTCTTAACGCTCATCAGGATACGCGCCTTCGGATCAGCTGAAACTGTTAGGGGTGATTTTGATGTTTATAAAGCATTTGTCTCGATTCATCAGGATTGAGGGCCCGTAACTATTGAATCAGTGCTGTGCAAAGAAGTCGGAAAGGGTAAGTAGGCGAAAAATCAGATTTGGGGCAATGCCTCCGTGGTTACTACTGCCACATGCATCTACGGCGATTAAGTCTTATAGGAGACAAATACACAGGAAAACAGGAAGATTTATTAAAAAAAAAACTAAATATAATTAAATACAAGGTTTCTTATACGTAGACTGAATTACAACATTTCGTAAAGACAAAAAGGAAACTAGAAACACTGCAAGAATATAGACGGTCTAAATCACTTGTTTGGCTATGGACAATGCATAGGCGGAGGAGGGGGGGGGGGGGTTGAAGGGCTGCAGCCCCTCCAACCAAAAATTTTTGTGAAAATTCGGGCAAAGTGATGAGAATTTTTCGGGCACCTACTGAAAGAAAAATAATGCAATGATGTAGCTAAAGGGTATTAATAATTTAAAAACTCCCTTGGTAATTAATATAAAGTTCTGATTTGAATTGCACCAGCCCCTATATATTCCGTATTAATTCACCAGTGTGTTTTGTAATGGTTAAACTTATATTATGATTATCAGTGGTGTATTTGAGGGGCCATATCGTCATGCCCCACCCTCACTGATGCTAATTTTTCTACCTAAAATACCTAAATTTTTTAACACAAATTTTACTTCAAAGGTAGCATATATGGCACCAGATTGCATGTAAGGACACCTAATTTTTTCAAAAATTTTCAAAGAGGAGGGGATAATGCCGATTTTATTTTTTAGTACCTAAAATGCGTAAATGTTTTAACACAAATTTTACTTCAGAGGTAGCATATGTGGCACCAGATTGCATGTAAGGACACCTAATTTTTCAAAAATTTTTAAAGGGGAGGGGGACCCCTCCCCTTAGACCCCTCCCCAGGCCGGCGATCAAAGACTTCCGCCAAAATTAAAACCAATAAAGAAGGTAGAAGCAAGGCAAATTATTATATGTTATTGACATGCGGTGCGATAAACGATGAATGCCCATATGATATGTACATTAACATGTCGAAAGTGCATGGATTAATTATGGGTTATATTTTTCGGGCAAGTCGTTCCAGCCCCTCCCCCCCCCCCCAAATCAACTTGGGCTCCTACGCCTATGGGACCATGTGAAGTGTTTGTGTTTACCAAAGAAAGCATTGAAAATGTAATTTTCATTATAAAGCATCACTCAGATATACTTTGCCATCTACAATTTTATCAATTAATACGATTTACCCCATCTGCCATGACATATATTTTAGAATCAGAACAAGGCAATCTTCGAAATTATAACTTTAGTCAATTAATTTAGGTGTACAAAAATATTCTTTTCCACATATGAAGAAAAGCAAATGCCGTCAAAACAATACGTAAAAATATCTAGCTATTGATTAAACGTAATGTCGGATTAGAAGAATAACGTCATCTACGTTTCACTTTACTTCACTTTCATACCGTAACCCATAATATAAGCAAATTATTTATTTGTAGTGAACAGGGGCGTAGATTTCTTTTCAACTTTGGGGGGGATGGGGTGAACTATCGCAAATGTGGAAAATGTGCACGCGAAGCGTGTACGGCGAGCGCGAAGGGCGATCCCCCGACGGGTGGGGTCGAGGGGCCCGCCTCAGGGCCCCTGATGGGGTCCAGGGGCAAAGCCCCCGGAAGCTCCTGGGTTTTTATGTCTCAGAAGTGCCAGGAAGACTGTTTTAAGGGGTTGTTTTCAGTGGCAATGTTCTTTGGTAGGCTATTGGTATATTCATGCATTTAGGAAATAGCCTACTATTTTGAGCACGAAACTCGTTGATAAGCTGCACTGGATTGAAATTGTACAAGAGCAACAATGTCCTGTTAAGCTTAAAAGGCATGGATCAACATACAGGGTCATACCAGACCACTAGATTTTGAATTCGGAGATCATTGCAAGACCTGCAAGTTGGCTTGAGATCAGTGGCGTCGCCAGATTTTTTGTGATTGGGGGCCCATAGATGACGTCGTAATAATAACTCAGTTCCCCCAAGTCTGCTTTAAAATACACCTTTATTTTTCATGCGTACCTGCATTTGCTTGCAACAGTTTTGATCTTTCGTTTGTCACTACATAAAGGTGTCGTCCTGGGGAAGGGGTTCCCCCTCCCCTTTAAGAACTTTTTTTTTTATTAATTTAAGGTCTTTTAGATGCAAAATGGTGCTCTCTTTGGGATGTTTTTGGAACTGATCATATATGGCCGGAAAATGTCCATAATTTAGTGAATGTTAATTTTTGGTAAGGTAAAAGAGGAGAATATGTTGTCTATTAAGAGACAGATACGTTGTCAACAAATCTCCTGAAGCCCCCTCCCTTCTTTCTATTTCACTGCCTTCTATTTCGGGAAATTTTTTACACAAAAATATGTGCGTGGAGTCCACAGAAACATTCTTGAGTTATTGCGAAATATGTCCTTTCCTTCATTGTGCATTGTGAAAGAGCATCTAAGGCTAGCAGATACCTGAATAGGACCTCCTGAAAGCTCTGCATTAATCATATTAATTTTTGGGGGGGGGGATTAAATAATGCGTATACTACCTGACATCCAAATGATAATATAGAGTACGACGCCGAACACTTTACAACTATCGTATTTTTACTACTTCTGAACTAAAATCCGGACGAACAGCTGCCAGCAATGAAAAATGAGAGGGAGGGAGAGTATAGGTGCAGGGAGGTGATATTAGAACTCCCTGACAGGTGTACTAAAAGGGGTGAAGGACTGATAAGAGCGTTACAGAGTGCTATTTTCGTCATAAGTGTGTTAACAATCACCATCTACTAGTATACCGATAATTGCTCAGCGCGAACTGGCGAAGCTCTGGTAAAATTTTTTCAAAAATGTATAACGGCAGATACGTACTTCCAACCTTCTACATCATGCTATATATTAGATTGAAAGATCCCATATTAGTGCGAGGTCCCCCACAGAAGTTTGGAGATGTATATCTGTTCTTCGGAAAGTGTCTTGATCAGAACAGTTTCGTGTATTATTACCTTAATGATGGTCATGACATGGAGTGTAAACAGTAACGAATAATATTTCCATTACAAAACCTGCATTTAGACTCTACATCGAGACACTTTCAATTGCCCAACAAACCTACATGCCACTGCCATAAGCCAGTCTTTTAGCTATTAATTCGTAAACTTTCAACATTTTGCTGCTGTGCTTCTCCGAAAGTTGCTGTCGGAAGATATTGATAATATGAGTGACACTGACGTAAGGTTGGAAGCGCGCGGAGCGCGCGAAAATTTTGATAGATTGCCAACGATTTGCTAAAATTCTGATAGTTTGAGAAACATTTGTCGTAGAAAGTGAAGCGAGATTGAAAAAATTTCCTATGAAAATGAAGAATAAAATATACTTTCCATCATACACGTATCTGTAGACTGAAACGGGGGGGGGGGGGGATGATTTTTTTTCAAAATACACGTATAATACTTTATCCTAATACTATTTCCTTCTTTTTATGCTATAACTCTGAAAAGAAGTTCTGTGAGGCACCGTACTATTAATAATGTTTAGTATGACGTCAGTGTGGTAAACAAATCGATTTTGAAAGTTAACGCTAAGTTACTAACCGTTGTCACTTGCATGTCCAATGTTCAATCTCGTGTACCATAAAGTGAATAAATAGAGAGCAGCCGAAACGCACAATATTCAGTGTGTTTACTTCAACCGATATACGATAGTAACTGACGTCACGCATTATAGTTTCAAGGCATACAGGCTATGTACTTTTCTTTTCACTATATCAAACAACCATTAACGACCATTTAAAATTATCAGAATCTTTTTATAAACCACCGCAATACCATTGGTGCAAAGTTCCCCACAGGTCAGTTAACTGTTGTCCCCTCGGGGACGTAGCTCCCTTGGGAAGCAGAACTTTAGGAGCAACGTTTGGTTTTGCCCCTTGGCTCTTCGCCTGAGAGACGAGGGGACTTTGGAGAAAGGTATTTCTATGTCCTCGTCTAAAGATCACCGCCTGAGCATCTCCCACAAAGTAGCATCACTGTGGTAGGGTAATTCTATATACCAGTCTTTTTCTTGTAATACACTGTTATTTCCAACAGATTTGGAACATCTCATGGCCTTTAGGCTGTAGAAAAATGTAATACATCGACTCATAAATGCAGTTTCTGAGTACACGCAATTTGATGTTTATACCAAACATAGAAAAGCCTAATAAGCAAGCGCCAAAGTGGTAAGTGTGTTTCATTTGTGTTTAACTAAGCTTTAGGCTCTCAATGTGGTTATGTTTCAATGTTTTTATAGCATTAATTTGCCCAAACCCGATGACGTGTTCAAATAATTTTACAAATAATTTTCACACTGTACCATCAGAATTGTAGCTTGTCCTTAGATTTCTCTGCAGCGCTTACAGAACCCTGTGTGCCTACCGATCACTGAGTAGACTTCTCAAATGTCCTAGGTAAATCTTAGCTTGGTTGTCTACCATACACTAGGGCAGATTTTAGAAATATTAGCCACGTTATGTGGTTCATATGTCGATGACATGCAGTGTTAATTTTACTAATAGCACTAAATGCAAATGGCTATTGGTCGTCTTATTATTATTGTTTTATTATATTATTATTTCGTCACTAGAAATGTTTCAGAATCCCCCATATAGTAATTTTCTTACAGGGGTGGGGCCAGATGGGAGCAAGCGGGTGTAAGCCCCCGTAGTGGAAGGCTGCCTCCAGTCAGGCAAATTTCTCAGTTTCGTCAGGGGGCCTTAAAGTGGCCATGACACGTAAATTGGAGTAACGGGAGACTAATTTAGCCTAAAGTACACAAAAAGCTCTTTCTAAAACTGTTTTCATCACCCTTATAGCCATGAGCATTAAAAAGAAATTAATGTTTCAAAAAATTGCACCAAAAAATAGACTGTTGAAAATGAGATTTCAAGCCAACACAATAATGACGTAATTTTAGGAACACCATCCCCCGCATACCGAACCTGGCGTACATCATGGCCTATACATACGTAAGAGATGTAATGATTGTAATTCGTGGCATGTCTTGAATTTGAACTTTATTCTGTCTGTTTGGAGAGTGGTGTCGGTCTGATATATTTTGGGGCTGCAATAGGCTATTACTAATAATTACAAAAACTCTTGATTCATAACCGAAAAACGAAAAAAACTCGGCAGTATACTGTTCGGTTCGGTCTGCGTACAGGGAGTGGACTGGCAGCAGCCAGCGAATAATACTGTGCACACGCAATCATAGCCTAGGCTACTAGTTCCACGATTTCCACTGACACTTGCACGAAAGTAACCTAAAGTTCATATTTTGACTGCCTACATAAAACTTTCCAAGCTAAAGTCCCTTTCAATTGCTCCAAATGCTTCTAGTGCTCGAATTGTTGTGGTGTTGTACTTTTACCTCACCTAACACTGTCACAAATCGATACGGTCCTGTGCGCCGTAACGAATTACTCACCCCATCTACACCACTGACGTCTTGTTCAGTATCGCCTTCGCCTTTCTGATTTCAAATCCAAGAAAACTCACTTTACCGACAGTCCACTGACAATTCCTGTCCGATCAGGGAGTTGCCATTAGAGGACAACTCCCTGGCTCAGATCCGCCATTGTATTAAATTTGATTTCACATGGTACCTACTACGAAACAGTGCTGGTGATACATTGTGTAGTAACAGGTATGTTGTGTACGGTACCCATGGAAGTAGTACTTCCATGCTGTACCTATGCTGTTGTGTTGTGAATGTTTGTACATACAGCTACTTATCATGACACCAAGACGAAAAACCTGCGTGAAATGCATTTAATTGACTGAAACAAGTGGTAAGCACGAGAAAAGGGATAACAATTCCAAAATTTACAACTTTTCACGCAGGTTTTACATTGTATCGACCTTGGTAACCGGTACAATGGAATGCAAACACTGTATCAAATGTCCGAAGGATACCACGCCAAACAACGATCAGTTCCTAAAGTGACGTCACATGACGTAACAAGATTTTGAGAATTTTTGGAAAGACTAACTTTTCAGGGCTGGAAGAGGGTGTATTTTTTCTCAATTTTCGAGCGGAAAAACAAGTTGTAAATAAACAGAATGGTTGATTTTCGTTGTAGGAAACGTATTCCTAACGATACAAAAGGGATTAAACCGTTAATTTACACGTGGCATAGCCACTTTAATGGGTACAAAAAGTATTTAATCTGCACAGGTGACACATTGTTTCGACGATTTACTTGGTTTTGCTTTCAAAAATGGCAAATGTTGCAATATAGACACTCAAAAATTTCGTACTTTCTTCAGTGAATAGCAACTATCTCAACTTTTCTTTAATAGAAACCTGAAATTTTCAAAATGTCTTCAAAATAAGCCCAATAATTTTAGCCCTTTAAGGGTTCAGAACGTTTGCACGTCCTTCCGACAACCTTTGACCTTGCAGGGACTCTGGGCTGCTGGCCTCCCCTACCCACTGCTCCTTCGGGGAGCTTTGCTCCCTCGTCGGGCAAATCCTGGGACCACCCCTGTTCTCTTAACTGACCACCTTCTTTAAGGCAATGGTCATCGTCCATGAGTTGTTCAACAAGACTTTGGCTTGTGTTACGGCTTGTGGTCGCGAGTCAAACCAATAACAGCGAAAGATCACAGAAGAACGAGATTAAAATTCCACAACTTAATGATTATTTACAATCTCCTTATCTTACTTAAATTTACAATCATTAATTAGACTTACTCACAATCCTTTACTTAATATTTCTGGTCTGGTCCAAGGGCTGGTAGTGCATGCACGTTGACGATGGTACAGTAGTAGACCTGCAGCGTGCTGTAGCGTAGGAACTGGTTCCACGAGCGAATAACGACAAGGCTAGCGATGATGGATGATAACAATCTCAATACACAGTGTAGAAACGGCGTAAGGCAATTTATCACAAGTGTGCAGTCTCAGTGGCTGGGAATAACTTCTCAACAGCGTCTGGACTCGATGAAGTATTAGGGTATGTCTCGATGTCTCTCTCCGCCACAACAGTTGTTGAACTGCCTTTTATATGCTAGGCTTTTATTCGAGAACTCTCCAGAATTTAACAGAAACTTCTAGTGTACACAGTCCAGTAATTACGAGAACGTTCCTCAATAGAAACTTCTAGAACACACAGTAGTTGAATAACGATAATTGCAGCTTCTTCGAAGTGTTGCCAGGTCGCTGCTATAATTGGGACATAACGTAAACAGTTCTCACTTCTAGACAGTTCTAGAAAGGCTGCGTTGAAGTTGAATTCTCTAGAACTTTCCATTTGCTCGTCGATGGATTCAATCCGGTGTTCCTGACGGGTCGTCTTGTAACACTCCCCCCCTTGAAAAAGTTTTGGACGTCTCGGACAAAACTTAAGTTACAATATTTACAACGTATAACTTTACAGTAATAACTACAGTATGTATATTATGTAGTCCAATATTCAATGGAAGGTATAATCATAACATGTAATTTGTCTTGCAAGGTGATGATACATGAATACAGTAACATCATCAATACACATTGTGCCATAGTTTACACAAAATTTCAAAACTTACAGTGATATCTTCAACATACTGCATCAAATCAAATTCTCGACAAAGAGTCTGGTACAACATTGTCTTTCCCTTTAATGTGCTTAATATCTACATTATACGATTGCAGAAATAAACTCCACCTCATCAATCTTTGATTCTTATTCTTCATCTTAGATAAAAATGTCAAAGGGTTATGATCAGTGTATACAGTGATAGGGAAACTAGTAGTTCCCAAATAAACCTCAAAGTGTTGAAGACCAAGTATCAAAGCTAATGTCTCTTTTTCAATTGTTGAATAATTTTTCTGGTGTTTGTCAAATTTCTTAGAATAATAACAAACAGGGTGATCAACACCATGCTCATCAGCTTGAAGCAAAACTGCTCCTATGCCATTGTCACTGGCATCTACTGCCAACTTAAATTGTTTTTCAAAATCATCAACATCATGTTCAATCAAATTTGTCCTGGTAGGATCATCTGAGAACAAGCATGCATATTCATAGATTAATGATTTCATTTCTGACTTTTCTTTGTGATCCAGATGACTTAATTTCTGGTCAAGATTTTTCAACACATCAGAATTTTGTAACTTAATACACATGTCAGGAACATTATTAGCCTTGATCTCATCATTACTGAGTTCATGATCAGCATTGATAATACACACTTGATCACCTGTATCATTAGTGTTGCTATTTACATCATGTACACTTTCATCCTTAGAAATGTCACAATCTTCTCTTTCATAATATTTCTTCATCATATTAATATGACATACTCTTTTAGATTTACGCTTGTCAGGTGTCAAAATGACGTAATCTGTGTCACTGACCTTTCTCTCAATGACATAAGGTCCTTGAAAGCGAGCTTGAAGTGGCTGACCAGAAACAGGCAAAAACACTAGCACCTTATCACCAGGCTTAAACTCTCTTTTCACAGTGGTCTTGTCGTACCACGCTTTCATTTTCTTCTGAGAGTGTCTCAGATTTTCCTGAGCAAGTTCACATGCTCCATGAAGACGATCTTTAAAGCGGGATACATAATCAAGTAGATGTATGTCTTCACCTGGTTCTGATAACCACTTCTCCTTCAACAATTTCAATGGTCCACGAACTGTGTGTCCAAAGACAAGTTCAAATGGACTGAACCCAAGTGACTCTTGTATAGATTCCCTGGCAGCAAACATTACAAATGGAATGCCTTCATCCCAATCTCTCTCATTATCATGACAATATGTCTTTAACATATTCTTCAATGTTTGGTGAAACCTTTCTAAAGCCCCTTGGCTTTCAGGATGATAAGCCGAAGACTTAATTTGGTCTATGCCTAACTCATACAACATCTGCTGGAATACAGTTGACATGAAATTAGACCCTTGATCTGATTGGATCTCTTTCGGCAACCCAAACAATGTGAAAAATTTAAGTAAAGCTTGTAAGACTGTCCGAGCCTTAATATTCCTCAGAGGTATTGCCTCTGGAAACCTTGTAGAAGCACACATAATGGTTAATATATACTGATGCCCTGCCCTACTCTTAGGTAGGGGACCTACACAATCAATGATGACTCTACTAAACGGCTCTTCAAAAGCAGGAATTGGCTTTAAGGGTGCAGCCGGAATATTCTGATTCGGCTTCCCAACCATTTGACATGAGTGACAGGTCTTACAAAATTTGGCCACATCACTTTTAAGTTTTGGCCAATAAAAGTGATTTAGAATTCTGTGGTAAGTCTTATTGACTCCTAGGTGCCCTGCAAATGGCATTTCATGAGCAATACTCAGTATTTCCCTTCTATAAGTCCTAGGTACCACAATTTGATGGTAAATTCTCCACTCTTCATCTAATGGTGCATCAGGTGGTCGCCATTTACGCATCAAAATATTGTTTCTAACATAAAAGCAGACTGGGACGTCTTTAGATTCATTCTCAGTGAGTGCACCAGCTATTAATGGCTGAAGCTCTTCATCATGTTGTTGTTGCACTGACAACTGGTCTCTGTGGAGTGTGTCAGACATTTTTGATTTTTCCTGTTCTACCCCCTCACTATGTGTGGGGCCAGGAGACTCACAATCCTGACTATCATTAAGATTAGTCATAAAAGATTGGCTGAGATCATACCAAGAATCTTCACTTTCATGAATATTTTTATTAGAATCTTTTCCAGACTCTGACTCCTCTTTTGGGAGTGTTGTTCCATTTTTAGGAACTAATTCCTCAATTTTAGAGGGCGGATGATTAAGTTTATCATCCTTATTTTCAGAAATCATACCCTCATTTTTAGAGAGTGGATGTTTAAGATTATCATTCTTACATGATTCCCTACTTGTTCCACTTTTAGGAACTGTATCCTCACTTTTGGAGGGTGGATGTTTAATATTATCATCCATAGCGAGCTTTTGTGACATAGCTCTAGTGACAGCACAGGCAGGGAATAAATTTGGAAATTCCTTTTCTAATTGCTCTGTGTTGTTATAGTCACATGGTTTATCTGTCAAAATTGCATTGGCTACTACCTTTCCACCAGCTAGGTCATTGCCTAGCAACAGAGATACCCCCTTTACAGGTAGAGTAGGTCTGACCCCTACTATGACCGACCCAGAAACTAAATCTGACTTCAAATTAATTTTGTGGAGAGGGACAGAAATAAATCCACACTCAACCCCCTGAATTAGTACATTTGCCCCTGTGGAAGTAGAGTCCGATAATGGCAAAACTCCATCAAGAAGCAACGACTGAGTTGCGCCTGTATCACGCAAAATATTTATTTTGACGGGTGGATGAGCTGAATTCCCATCTAGGGAAATAAACCCCTCAGACACGAATGGAAGGTATTCTTCCTTAATTTTGTCGTTAGAATTAGGCCGTAAAGTCACGACTACCTCAGAAGAATTCTCTGCATTGGCTAAGGCATTGGAAGCTGTTTCAGTCTCCTTTAATTTTGCCAATGTGAAGCAATTTGCCATTGTGTGGCCCTTTTTGTGACAGAAACCACAAATTATGTCTTTAAAGGCAGCTTTGTTTGAGCTGACCTGGTCGTTCTTTTGACGACTTGAATCTGGTTGTTTTTTACCAGAATTTGTTGGAGAGATAGAACCAGACTGAGATCCACTGTTACTTGTTGTGCCACTACTGTTACTACTGTTGCCATAT
Source organism: Holothuria leucospilota (assembly GCA_029531755.1). Lineage (NCBI taxonomy): Eukaryota > Metazoa > Echinodermata > Holothuroidea > Aspidochirotida > Holothuriidae > Holothuria > Holothuria leucospilota. Next base: position 16,139,642 of record CM055961.1, read on the forward strand.
TTCTTATTTGGCCTATTAAACTGACCCTTGTTTTGAGTCTGACCCACTTTACCAAATTTATGGGTAAGTGCATACTGATCAGCCAAATTTGCAACTTCACTCAACTTGTCAGCCTTATTTTCCTCAAGGTGAGTCTTAATGTCATCATTCACACACCGTTTGAATTCCTCAACCAGCATCAGTTGTCTTAAAGTGTCAAATGTGGAGACCTTTTTGGAAGCACACCATCTATCGAAATGCCTTTCTTTTTGATAAGCAAACTCTACGTATGTTTGTGTATCCGCCTTACGATACTTTCTAAATTTTTGGCGATAAGCTTCAGGCACCAATTCATAGGCTTGTAATATGGCCTTTTTAACCTTATCATAATCCATGCTGTCCTCTATTGACAGAGCGGAATACACTTCTTGAGCCTTTCCTGTGAAATTACTCTGGATGAGTATGGACCATTTATCTCTTGGCCATTTTAGTTGCTCACCCAGCTTTTCGAAATGGTAAAAGAATTTCTCCACATTATCGTCCTGAAATTTGGGGACAAATTTTATGTGCTTAGAAACATCGAATCCCCCAGTATCCAAGCCTATTTTAGGGTCTGAGGCTTTTATGACCCCTAACTCTAGTTGCTTCAGCCTAAATTCATGTTCTCTTGCCTCCTTTTCCCTCTGCATTTGCATTTCTCTTTCTTCTTTTTCCTTTTGCATTTGCATTTCTCTTTCTTCGTTTTCCTTTTGCATTTGCATTTCTCTTTCTTCTTTTTCCTTTTGCATTTGCATTTGCATTTCTCTTTCCTTTCTTTCCCTTTCCTCTCTTTCCCTTTCCATTTCTTTTAATCTAATCTCCTTATTCATTTCCATTTCAAGCCTTTTCAATTCAAATGTGTTGTCAGTTGGCACAGTGATAGCTGTTTCCAATACTGTAATAGGCAGGATACTTTCATCCACAAGATATTCTAGAACATATCTTTTAATCTCGTCCTTCCGCATTAAAGGCTGAAATTCAATGCCATAATGTTTTGCGACCTTTACAATATCAGACTTCTTTAATGAATCTAGTTCCTCGACTGAGGGACTAGCCACGAATTCATCTAAGTTGAATGGCATTTTGAAATTGTATCAAGCCTTCAACAAACAAATAAGTAGTCTGAGCAAACACAGCTGCTTACGATTCACAACAGAATTTCTCGAATTTTCTAGTATTTTTCGTTCCCGGATGTTAGGCCACCAATTCTGTTACGGCTTGTGGTCGCGAGTCAAACCAATAACAGCGAAAGATCACAGAAGAACGAGATTAAAATTCCACAACTTAATGATTATTTACAATCTCCTTATCTTACTTAAATTTACAATCATTAATTAGACTTACTCACAATCCTTTACTTAATATTTCTGGTCTGGTCCAAGGGCTGGTAGTGCATGCACGTTGACGATGGTACAGTAGTAGACCTGCAGCGTGCTGTAGCGTAGGAACTGGTTCCACGAGCGAATAACGACAAGGCTAGCGATGATGGATGATAACAATCTCAATACACAGTGTAGAAACGGCGTAAGGCAATTTATCACAAGTGTGCAGTCTCAGTGGCTGGGAATAACTTCTCAACAGCGTCTGGACTCGATGAAGTATTAGGGTATGTCTCGATGTCTCTCTCCGCCACAACAGTTGTTGAACTGCCTTTTATATGCTAGGCTTTTATTCGAGAACTCTCCAGAATTTAACAGAAACTTCTAGTGTACACAGTCCAGTAATTACGAGAACGTTCCTCAATAGAAACTTCTAGAACACACAGTAGTTGAATAACGATAATTGCAGCTTCTTCGAAGTGTTGCCAGGTCGCTGCTATAATTGGGACATAACGTAAACAGTTCTCACTTCTAGACAGTTCTAGAAAGGCTGCGTTGAAGTTGAATTCTCTAGAACTTTCCATTTGCTCGTCGATGGATTCAATCCGGTGTTCCTGACGGGTCGTCTTGTAACACTTGTCAGCCATAAGTGAACTGGACAACTTTTAATTGAAAAAGGGCGGGGGGGGGGGGGTGGTTGCTACACCGCTTGACACTTTTGTCAGATGTTGCTAAAATATATTGCTCGAAAAAAGCAAATTTCCTGTTCGAAGGGGATACAGCCCTCGCCTCGTCGGTCTAAGTCTTTAAGGGTATGCGATTTTTTTTTTTTTTTTTGTAAAGGGCTGTATCGTTCTCATTTGAGAAATTCTGTTTTTACCGAAGAAATTGCCCTTTGAGCCTTAAACTCCAAATCGGAGAGGAGGCATTGAAGCCCTTTTTCCCTCTGTGGCTATGGGCACTGCATTTTTCACTTAAGAAACTCTTCTAGTGTGAGAAAGAAGTCCTTTGTTGGTATCTTTCCAGATAATAGAATGTTGGTTTAGAAAGCTTAGTATTTCACAAACCACTACACTGTGTGACACCATGGCAACCATAATATCACTGTAAGTATTCATCCCTCACCCAGTACCCCACTAATCATGATTGCCGTTGTCTTCTTCTTGGAAGTACATGAAATCAATAGAGACCCTATAGTGGGACTCCCACTATAGGGTCTCTAGAAATCAATCAAGAACAGCGCCCTCAGAAAGCCTTTAATTTCACGTCGAGATTTTCGGATATGTTAAGCCAAAGTCATCTGCTTCAGTGAACCATTCTGTTGCAATTCCTACCCACTGCTTGCTGATCTTGCCGATCTCTTGAGATTCATTATGGGTCATCAGCTAAAGATGAAGAGTATTTTGTCTTCGTGAAAACAAGATCGAGGGAATTCTCTGCACCTTTTTTCTTTTTCTTGTTAATTACACTTTTCGTAGTCTAATCACGTAACTTAGCACTTCATATAGTGATACCACTAATCAATGGAAGAAGACAGGGGTGGTGTAATGGGGGAAGGAAGTGGTGATTTAGGGACGGTGTGCCATTCCATACAACTGTCTTTTATCACTCATACCTTTGTGGCTCCTCCTCCCCTTCTTCTCCTCCTCCTCCTCTTCCTCCTCCTCCTGAGAGACAAGTAACGTGACCGCATCTTTACCTTCCAATGGGAGTTATTTTGTTATAGATTATTTTTATTCAGCCTAAGAACAGCTAGATAAGTAAAAAGCTACGCTGAAGTACAACGCATATAGTACAGGATAAATTCTGAATAAGCTAGTACTTGTTTTGAAACAGTATTTTAGATCTCGATAACAAACTCTTTATACTGAGATGTTACACAAGGGCAGTGTTTTATAAAAAGAACAAAAGGAAAAATAAGATGATTGAACAACAAAGAATAACTAGAAATTTGAATTTGCATGGCAAATCCGACGTAGCCTCTCCGAGAAAGAGGTGTGGGAGTTGTTTTTCAATCGGGAGAAAGGAGATGGAACATAAGGCATATTAATTAACCGCGCGCCAGAGACATTTTATTTTTTATAAGCCAGCTCATGACAGTAGAGTTCATGAACTTATGGAGTTATTTTACGTAAAATGTCCTGAAAGTGCAGGTAGCTAAGCATGATAAAACAGTGGGTACCGAGGACTTAAAGATTATTATTAAAGATATTATTATTATTCAAGTGAATTGAATTTACTTTTATCAGTTGCTTCGCGGGCCAGACGAATTAGTGGTCTCGCGGGCTGGAGGCTAAACGAACCCACATGCCGGAGGTTCCTCACCCTTGCTGTACTGAGCCACCGTACATACCCTAATGATCTAAGTGCTATGCCCCGGTAGGCTACTTACACATACCGCTGTGTTGTTTTAACGATGGACGTGAATTCATTCATTTTACATTGACGGCGGCAGGAAGGTCCCCAATTTTCCCTCCAGATCTCAAAGTCGTAACTTTTGGCAATTAATAAACGTCGGCATGCCGATTTATTATCTCAAAATTAAGCATATAGCCTAGTAAGTTTCAAGTTTCCCGACGAAAATCGCCCGCGTCTAAATACCTCGTTGCTAAATCAAACAGGCTTTCCGCTGCCAACTTCCCGGCCGGACCCCCGGCCTGCTCCTGCTGGAATTAGCGCTACTCGACTCGCCTTCTGCAACTCCAGCTGTCCAGTGACACTAATAGCTGGTAATACCTTTCTCAAAGTGCTGAAAAAAAAATTTCGTCTATATTCGGACGTGACAGAGAATCACTTCTTAACGATTGGTCATCATTTAAAATTCCCACTGGAGATTGGGTCAATTTAAAAATATTCAGACTATCCCGCATGCGCGGAGCTGCAAATCGAATATTTTTTTTTCAATATATCATACAGTCTCTTCGATGCATTATTTTGGTATCGTAATTTGTTTTTATAGATTCCCACCGTTCGTACGTTTCAAGAAGTCATTTGAACATTTAAAATCCTTCAGTTTAAGTCAAGGGGCGACAATGAGAATACGAAAAACTTTGAGATTTGAAAATGAAGGATTATGGTCAACCAAAATTCAAAACGAACAACTCGTCTCGAAAGTAGATCCGTACATACTTTGGTCTATGCAGGTCATGAACAAGCGTGCGTTTGTCTGATGTGTCTAGTTAATTATATATGTTAATGGTACGTTACACAGTACGTGCTATAAAGGTAGACCTATAAAAATACAAGTAAGCCGCTACATCCTAGGAAGCCATTTTCTAAGTCTCGTTGTCCGGCCCATAAGGGAGCCCAATCATGAATCTTTCGTCGAAACAAGCCACGTTTGACGTCTAATTGTGATTACTTTTGTAAAATATATGAGCAGTGCGAAAGTTTGCAAAGATTCTCATATTTCTTTGCTCTATTGCTGTAAATTCCTTAAACCTCTTCGAGTTATATTCTGTTCGCACCTGAACATTTGGAAGCTGAGTAATCCTGGTAAAACATCGTCAATGGCGACTTAACGGAATACAGGATTCTTCCGCTTTTAATTCATACGCTCAATGGAGTTCGCGTAGTGAAATGGATTACTTTCTTTTGCGCAATGTAAAAAAAATGGTCTATTTGGGAGTAGTTTGCCTTCCTAAATGATTAAGATGTGCGGATCTGAAATACGATTCCGTACACGTAGCCTTAGAGGCTACGTAATAAAAGAAATCTGAGGCAATCTGCCCACTTGGCGTCACATTCTGTACCCAACGGAGGGAACGAACTTTTTTCGTTCATGATCTTATCGCTACGTAAATACCAACCGGAGGGGGGGGGGGGGCAGCCACAGAGGCGTTACGCAGGCTACAAATTCTCGGACTTAAAATCTCCTAACTTATTGATGTTTGCTGAATATTCCTATAATCGAAGACACAAATTAAGGCGATGATATCTCTTACCAGGACCATACAGTACTGTTCAACTTTGTTGGGAAGCCCGTCCACACGATCGTACATTTGTCGTACATTTTTCCATGAACATGGTCGTACAAATGTACGATGAAGTTTTCAACAAGAGTATGATCATGTACACGGGGCTTTACAATTTAATCTAGCAAAGTAATAAAGTAGGTCTCACATTAACAGGGTTTTCTACTGCTTGCAATTTTTAGTGTACGTACAGGGATTCCATATTTACAAATGCCTCAATAACTAACTTACTAACTCACTAACAATCTAATACAGAAACCACTGCCTTCTTAAGACCCGACTACGAGGTCTGCCACAGATATACAACTCTTCTCCTAGTAAGGTCTAGAAAGTAACTTATCGGTGACAAAGCGTTCTTGGTGGCTGGGCCCTCACTTTCGAAAATACCCCCCCCCCCTCGAAATATCAGGGAGCTCAAACAGTAACTATTTTTAAAAGCTTCTGAAATCTCATTTGTTCTAACTGTGCTTTTGCCTTCTTTTTCTTTTGTTTCAACGTTTTGATCTTTTGGAGTAAGCTCCTCAAATACTTTATACAGGTAGGTAAGAATGTTGGCAGGCAGGCAGGCAGATTAGATTAGAAAAGAACTAAAAAGGTGTGTAAGAAGTGTGTAAGAACTACGGTAAGGCACCCTTTAGTTAAAAAAAGATATGGTAAACAAGATAAGTAAAACGGGACTTGGAGAAAACTTGACATTTCTGATTGAGCACAACAATTCACTTTCTATAGATGGGAAAACTCTTGTTAATATCTTAATCATTATAGAAAGTTGGTGAGGCCATACTAGAGGGAACCATCCCTCAGCAGTGTGAAACCTCTTATACTACTGACTTTTTGATATGTTCATGGTAACCCGAGCACAGAGACTTGTTTTAATCAAATCCTGAAAACGTGCCAGTTCCATCTTTTCTGGAAATACTTTTTACTTTTTTCAGCATTCTTTGAAATTATTTCGGTGAAAAAACGTCTGTTTAGTCCCCTGTCACTGGTTCTAGCCTACACTTGATACGGCTCCTACACTAAATATTTCTCGACAGTGAGAGGACTAGCGTTTTTGTAACAATCCTTTTTTGCAAAAAGAACTCAAGTTTCGTATCATTGTTGCGACACATTAGCTGTTGAACCTGGACTAAGCTATTTATCTACTTGGTGTACCAGATTTTCAGGAAATTAAAACCAACGGTAAATTACTTAATGCTGGAATTTATTTTTCAGCATTGCTGGTCAGGATCTGTTTAGTCCCTCAGGAACTTGAAAGCTAATAAGGTAAATTACAAGAAATTATGATAATATTGATGGAAAACGGGAAAACGTGGAAAAATTCTCCCTGTAACATTTTCGAAAGCAGAAATTGACAAGGGTTTTGCACACCTGGTTAATCACGAGAGAAATTTTGGAGTTGCGCAGTTTCCCTCTTTAACGTAAAATGAAATACATTACATAAATGTTTCCCAGTAAAGATACTGTTCCATTTTATATCTGTAGCTGATAAAACACGTCCCTGGCTAAATCTGTTACAAACAAGATAGGCGGTGCATTTTCGCCTAAGGAAGCAAAATGCACGAAGTTAATAACTGTGTGGATCTCTTAACATTTCCAACTGAGGCTCTTGAGACAGCCAGCATTCCCTGCCCATTGCAGGCTAAAAGCGGAACGATTAACAGGATTAACCTTCGAGGAGTAGAATGCAAAGACCGAAAAACAAGTAAGCCAAATCATCCGATTATTTAGCAAACTGACTTGTACCCGCAATACTGGGCTATTTTGTGGGTCAGTAAACAGGATTATATGGAGACTTCCACGTTATGAAACAACTGAAGCTTATCTTAGTCGTCCTTAGAATTATCTTTGACAAAATGCTTACCGCAAATCCTCCTTGAATTGGCTTTTAAGAAGGAGTTTTAACTCTAGCTTACTAACGCTTAAAGTTTTGAGAATACGTGGAAATACGCAACGTATCTTTGTATGTACAATGCTTTGAAAACGTAAACAACCACGATATTCGGGGGGAAATGCATCAAATATATTTTAAATAAAAATGTCTGTTTTACACCTACATCATGTAAGAAATTGGCTAACAATAGAACGTGTGAAATGAAGGGAAAACCACAGAAAGATTTTTCCAGTCACCCCTTTTTGTAATGTTGACATGCCCTGCAGGTTTACTTTCTAAGCAGTAGTTGCCTGATTGAATATTACTTATATAACACATCAAACTGCAATCAGCTGGTAATCAATCAAAATTTGTGTACTTTATTAAACAAATTGAAGAACCAAATTCAATAATGACACAAGCCGGTAGCCAAGGAAAGAAAGGAGAGGAGATGGGCCGGGCAGGGTTACGCCAGGAAAAGAAAGTTTTCACCCCTTCAAGAAAATTAGAAAATAATATTGTCCAAATGGAAATGAATTTAGCTCTCCCCCTCCCCCTTCAAAAAGTATTTACCCCCGTGAAGCTTTCAAGTCCCCTTTCAGTATATACTTCGTCTGCCTTCGGGGCTCTCCGGAAAGCAAATATTATTTTGAGACACTTACTTCTCGGATTTACATGAAGTTACTAAGATGCATTGGCCTATACCAAAATGGCTATTGTAAACATCATTTCATGTGTAAGTGAAACATTTGTTTCGTCATTTTACCTCATTAAATTCACATCAGAAAATAAGATGATGTTTTGTACACGATTGGAACAAGTCCATGGCAAGGTTGGCTAAAATTTCACAAAAAGAAGTCTAAAATCTTTAATTTGGGGAAGGACATCATCCATCGGCACCAGGTTTATGTCAAACAATTCGAGTTCTGTTAAATGGTTTTTGATGTATCGCTTTCCATTTAATTAGCGTTGTAGAAAAGAATGGCAATACGTGTGTTATTTTTTCAATATGAATTAAAAATACCACTTTATAAGAGATGATTTCTTTTTTGGTGGTACGTGGTCTTTCAAAAAACGTTCTCTTAAAGATGTTTAAAGCAAGTTTGTACAATTTCCTTTGAAACAGCACTAGTGTAGCATGGTCACACTTTGCTGTGATTGAAATCGGGACTCCCAGTTCTCGATTATCGCCATGAAATAATGGTGTAGTACAAAGAATACCATCTAGATAGATGGTTTATTTAGGTGAACTCATTTTCATAACACTTAGCTGTAGTTAAAATTTAAACAAATTTACTAAGGCTTGTTGCAGATCTACAGACAACATACAAAACAGGGTTGAAGGAATTCACTGCAATTAATTTACATTGAAATTCTCAATTTAGCAAGTCCTCTTGCTACTACTGGGCTTAATGTTTTGGCCAGTATTCAATCCACCTTTCTGTTCAATGCAGCTTTGTGATTGATGTCAATATGATCAATGACGGATCGCTGTTCTTCGAGTATAAAACCATGTTTAGTCTAAATATCTCATTTAAAATCTTATTACATAAAGTTTGCATTGTCCGATAAAAGTTGCGTCTTGAACTCTCTGTGAATCAACAGGTCCATGTACCGGTAGTTTTGGAGTACAAAAACCAATTCCGAAGGTCCAATAATATTTACATTTGACTGACAGAATGTCTTTTAGACGATAGAAGAATGGAAGAGATTTAGTTGCCTGGTTAAAACTCAAATGGCACAAAGTAAAGATGAACAATCACTAATGGCTGGTATCCCGGTAACGTTCTTCAACAATGCAATAAAGATATTTATAATATTCAAATAGAACAGACCCTTGACACGTTTGTTGTATTTACTGAATATATTTCTTCAATAAGCTTTTAACCACTTTCGCGCGTTCAAGTTGTGCTTTGGTAGAGTTAGTTGAGATTTAACGACACACCAACACGAATGTGTTACACAGTGTCAACCAGATAAAAAGGCAAAGTTTAAATACAGTTTCAAACACGGCTCAAGTTCGAGTCTGGTTTCAAATACAACTCAAACACGGTGCAAGTCCTTCCCTTTAGTCGCCTCTTACGACAGGTGGGAAATACCGTGGGCATATTCTACAAATCCCAGCCCACAGGGGGCTGTGCTTTGGTAGAATATCAGACTGTAAATTCCACTTTTCTACTAGCGTGCACCAAAATAGTTGTTTAGACGGCCTTTCAGAGTGAGCGAGTATAAACTCATGATACACCGGGTGCAATATCAATCTTCCCTGTTATTATTATGTACTGACAACGTATGTCAATCTTGTCGAGCTGACTTGAGGATCGAACCTCGTCTATCTTTATCTTTCACGCCTCATTTATAATGTCAGTGGCACCAAACAGTGTAAAACAAAACTTTTGAACTTGCAGAACTACCACAAGAGGTCAATCCTTAATATGCCAGTGAATATGAAGTTTTATACTGGTATCCACACTAACGTTGTAGAAAGAACAGATTGAGACAATCTCTTGGAAACGATTTTGACATATCTAAATTGTAAGGTCAAAAACTCCTGGGTTAAAAGATAGCAGAATTGGATAAAATAGGTAAAGGCCTTTACAAAAACTTCGAAAAGTCTGATCTTAGCCAGACAAGGCACGGGGGTGGGGGATATTCTTCCGGGAGGGACAAAATATGTTAGGATGTACGAGGACAATATCAAGTTGTTTTCAAAAATGTCTTGGGGAAAGATGTTTTCTAGATTAGGTGTTAGCCCCTTTTCCATTTTGACTACGGACCTGTTGTAAATTGAAATGAGCTCTTATCTTCCTTTTTTAAAGCATTATAACTTTCATTTAAAGAAAAAACAAGTTTTATATTAAATTTTTACACGTGTTACTAAAATATGGAAGTCCCGTCTTCCCTAACAACTTCAGTTAGACCATTTTTACTGAGCAAGCTTCATTTCTCTACGTAAATAAACATGCAAAAGGGTCTGTAGCGGCCGGCTTACCAAAGCGCTATTGATGGAAGGTTTGTTGGCTCTACCAACTTACTAACGAGCCTACCAATAACATATCCTGCCAGACGATGCCGTTATACCATCGCTCTGTTAAGGCTGGCTCATACGTCAGTAAAGCACTATAAGCAAGACCGTGTTATGCAGCTAAGAATTTTATTCATTATACTAAACAGCTATATATTTTCTCCCAAGCTAAGGCGAATCTTGCACACATACGTAAATGATTCCCAAATGAAATACTGTCCAACCTCTTATTTCGAGCACCCTGCTTGATTAAATATAGCATGGGCTAAAATCGTTTTCCTAACAAGATAGGTGCACATGTGGCAATTAAGCTAAATCTCCAACAACACAACAGCCCTTCCGTGCAGACTCGGATCATTGCAAGCTAAAAGTAGAAAGGTAAACCAAGATGAGTGAATTGAACCATCTAGCAAAAAGAGTGCAAAGTAATCCCACTATTCAGCAGATTAACTATTACTCGTGGTGCTGGACAATCTTGCCAGATTGTACGTATAATCAGAATCGTTTCTGTTGCTGTTAAGACTGACTTTGAAGAATCAAAGTTGATGTCCCCCTGACTGGCCCTTAAGGGCAGGGGATTTCCGAGTTGTTTCAACAAAAATTCGCGGAGATGTAAAGTTGGGTTCAACCTGGAATAGCGCCTGAGGAAAGAATATGACCCACTTAGACCTTATAGGGAGAATTCTATTCACTCCCGAGTCCGACTTTACAGTTCGCATTACCAGGTAACGCTCCATAATAGTTTTTTTTTTTGTTCCAAGTTTTCGAAGCTTTATTGTATCACTTGTTTGTTACCTTGATAAGTCAATTGAATTCCCGCTCAAATATTCTGTAAAAAACTTAAGAAGTACTCATTTAAGAATCGCGTTCAACACTTGATCCCAAACAGCTGCCCTAGATAAGACGCCGCAAAGTATATGCCTTTCTGAGACTTAACATGCTTTCATTGCATCAGTCTACACTTGAAGCCCCTCTAAGCTCACCCCACACAGTAACAATTCTCCCAACTAACCTAACTTCCAGCCCCGCCTCCAATTTAAACACAAACAACTGTCCAGTAGTAGAACACTTCCAAGACTGAGCCGCAGTAGCCTGGCATGAGTTTCAACTGCTCGAGGCAATATTGAAAAACAAACTGTGTGTGACTATGAGCCTAATTAGGAACACAACTGACTGTCAAAGTCACCACTACCAACCAGAGTGGTGCTATTATTGTTTGAATGAATGCCAAAGTACAGTCACCAACTGGATTTAGAACTATTGAGATATGTCTAAATATATTTGGGGCGATGCCATAGCTCCTTTAAGCCTACGATTTTTACGAGATCTGCATAAACCATCTGTCTTCCAATACCTATTTCACTAAAGCAGAATGGGGCTGCCCGGCGTTTTCGTCTTACCGACAGAGGGCGCTCTCATATGGTTCCTACTAGAGACCCTATAGTGGGAGAGATTGGCCAACTTATTTCATGGGCGCCATTTTGGAGCCAAATGTTAACTATACCAGATATCATGTACACTGTGTGGGCACAGTTTTCCGTACAAAATGTATAACAAAGTGAGTTACAGCGTTCTGTTCTCTTGTGACAATCATTCGTATTGGTTGAGTCTGGCTGGCACTGTCTGCCGGATCCTTTATTTTGTCACCCGATACAAGAAAAGCCGTCCTGGGAGGGGTCTAGGGGGAGGGGATAACACTCCATTTTGAGAAGTTTTTGCTAGTAGAAAGTGACGGAAATGCAGAATGGTGAAGGCTATTTTGACAGTTTTAAAAGTGATATTATTTTTAAAAAGTCTCATTTTAGTGTGTCTTATTTTTGTGCTGGTAAGAAAGGGGGAGGGGGTTGGGTCTATTCTGGGCTGGGTCCACCCCTTCTGAGAAAACTGCTAGTATTCGTTAATGCAGGATGGCAACATGCAAAATGGTGCCTTCTATGGAAAGTTGTAAGCAAGTTGAACTAATCATTTAAGATTTTTTATTATTTAGTGAAAGTTTAAGGAGAGGTCTGGGGGAAGGGGTTAACATAGGGGAACACTTCCTAGTGAGACTTTTTTTATTTTATGGAAATGCCTAGGCCTAGGTTTTATAAAATTGTGACTAACCAGGGTGTATTCCATGTAAAAACCTACATCAAAGTCAAAGGTACGTAAATGTTTCAGTTTTCTCATACTACCAATACATCCAGGAGCAATGTTTGATCTGTTTGACCCCCTCCCCTATGGAAATTTTTGAAACATTGGGTGTCCTTACATGCAATCTTCTGCTGCATATGCTCCATTTGAAGTAAAATGTGTGTTAAAAAATTGACATATTTTTGAGGAAATAAAACAAAACATCGGCATCAGTGAGGGAGAACCATGGCCCACAATGTGGTGCCCCCTCCCCTTTGAAAATTTTTGAAAAATAAGGTGTCCTTACATGAAATCTGGTTCCACATATGCTACCATTTGCAGTAAAATTTGCGTTAAAAATTTACGTATCTTTAGGAAGTAAAACAAAAATCGGCATCATCGAAGGGTGGGGGCATGGCCCAATGCCCCCTAAATAGGCCACTGCTCCTACACCTATGACTGGGGACTGCACCTCTGGTATAATTCCAAACATTGGCTTAGGAAGTGGGGCGGGGAACTTAATTAAGCCCGGCCCAGTCAAAAATGTGAGGGGCTTAAGTATGCTTCTGCCCCCCCCCCCAGATCGATCCAAAGGCAAAACCCCCTTATTTGTCTCTTCTGTAAGAAATGTCAAAAATTTGCAGTAATTTTCCTTAACGTTTGTCAAAAATGTTGCACCAAATTGCATCTGAGGGCCCTCAAGTATCTGAAAATTTTCCAAAGGAGAGGAGGACACTCCCTTCCCTTAGACCCCTCCCCCAGGACGGCGATCCGAAGGTCATGCCGCTATAATTCAATGGGCTCGTTTAGCCAAATTTTCCCGGGAAAAGACCGCTTTGTCTGGTGAAAAATAAAGAAGTCTTAAGTCGCCTGATGGCTAAATCCCCCTATTGAATTCTAGCCTGCCCCCCCCCCCCCCACGTTTCGAAAAGCTTCCTACGCCTATGATTCCAGTCTCTCTATGGGGATGTTCCGACAACTCTCCAATCGGGTTAGTACTAGGATTAGGGTTAGCCGGTTAGGCCAAAGGGTTAGGAGATATATTTGGGTTTATGTGTTGGAATATCAAGCAGTCGGAATATAGAGATGGAACCGCCGTATACGGTATAGGCTAGGCCTTGTACAGAACGTCGTAATCTCACTCTAAGGCTAAGCCCTACTCTAACGTTAGGCCTACATGTACTACTAAGTCGTATTACGCATAAGCGATCGCTGTTCGATGGATTACAATTAAACCTTCTAACTTTTACAGCCCACCGAAGCCTTCCTTTTGTACAGGATGGGAATCTATACAACTTGTACCCTTTTCTGGTCTGTTCGTGCATCCAAATGCAACACAACCCAGCCGCAATTTTGGAAACAAAACATGTTTATCTTACATAGAATGAGTACGTCAGACCGTACGTATGTACAGCCCGCACAACTTCTCGAATGTACATAGGCTAGGCTACACATGATCTTGCAAGCTCGTACTTTGGCTCCAAAATGGTGCCCATACATTTCGTCCAATCAGAATGCGTATCTGAGAACAATGGTTGGCCAATCTCTCCCACTATAGGGTCTCTAGTTCCTACTAGAGTCCCTTTATACGATATACCATATAGGAACCCTAGTTCCTAGAAAGATATTACAAACATAGATCACCCAATCTGGACAGTATATCATGTAAAAAAAGTTATATTGTGCATGACATGCAAGTCTCGAGACGCGAATGTGATACAAAACGGACAAAACGTAAGGATTTGGTGCATAGATACCATTAAACTCCTATACCTACACTGTAAGACGCGCTGACTCTGCTGACTCGGGGCGGACGTGTGGATTTGATGTGTGCGTCGTTCTGTTCGGTGATCTGCGTACAAAACTAAGGACGCGTTACAGAAAATTCCATTGTTAAAAGAGTTGACGTGTGTGCACATTAACAACGCGTTCTATACGCGCGTAATACATTTCTTGGGGATCTTCCGAAATAATTGACTCACAATACTGCGCTCTTGGAAAACGAACGCTTTGGTTGCTTTTCCGTTGTTAGCGCGTAAGAATTTAAATGCATGTATTATGAAGTGCCCTAGTGAAGATACCATAGAAACAGACCAATCAGTAGGTGAACTTCAAACTAGTCACTGTGTGTTCATATTCAAAAGTACTGGAAGAAGAGAAAAGTGTTCCATGTAAGTGGATTTTTTTATTGGCCTTGTGGCGTTGTTTATTGAGGAATGATGCTTCTTAGTACAACTACCGGGCTATAGCCGAGCGACCTATCTTTGACTCTTGCTGCAGTGAGTTGGCTACTAGGCCGCTACTGATACTAGGTCCATATTAGGGATGTAGTCTTCTTTTCTTCTGGGTATGTTAACACTGATAATCCCTTGTTTACCTTTGGGTACTGCCCAGGAACAATGCTTTGGGGCGTAATTAAACCGGGAGCTCTTTATCATTCAGCTTCAACAGCAACTTATGAGAGAGTACATAGGCCTAGACGTAATAAGCGATGTTTTGTTTACAAACTTCGCCGTCGCGATTACGTTTCGCGCAACTGGTAGGAACCATATGAGAGCGCCCTCTCTTAATTTTTACTCTGCCGGGCAGCCCAATTGTATTTGACCTAAGCGAAATGCGATTGGCCAGCTGCCTGAAGGTACTGTGGCAAGCCGTTTTAACATTTACCTCGTAATTTCACTTCAAAGGAATACATTTCACTTAAGTGGAATATTTCACTTAAGTGGAATATATTTCACTTAAGTGGAATACAGTTTCACTTAAGCGGAATTTGACGTAAGTGGAAATGGCTCCACGTCCATTGAATGCATTTAACTTAAGTTGAATTCTGTTTCACTTAACTGAAATACATTCCACTTGAAAGAAATGCATTCTACATAAGTAAAATTGTATTCCACTTAAGTGAAATGTATTCCACTTAAGTGGAATGCATTCCACTTAAGTGGAATGTATTCCACTGAAGTGAAATTCAATTCCACTTAAGTGGAATACAATTTCACTTAAGTAAAATTACGATTTGCTTAAGTCGAATAGTCCAGCTATATCACGTAAGTGAAATACAATTTAACTTAAGCTAAATGCAATTGTACTTAAGTGAAATGCCATTTCACTTAAGTGGAATTTAATTTCAATTAAGTGGAATACAATTTCACCAAAGTGAAATTGCATTTAGCTTAAGCCAAATAGAAAGAAGAGCTAACACATTTAGCTTAAGTGAAATGTTTCCCATTTAAGGGAAAGGGTGATAGATTGACGTACAGTTCGCATGGGCTATTACGTAAGAACCATACCAGGGCGAAGACTAGGCTAGCTAGCTAGGCTGCGTTCGATCGATTGCAGTGTTTGTGTCGTGCCATCCCTCTCCAGACCGGACATGGCTAACCAAAGGTTACGGGCTGTGTGTGCAGAAGTATTGATTACTATATATATATATATATATATATTATATATATATATATATATATTATATATATATTATATATATATATATATATATATGCCTCACATGCGATAATGAAACTCCAGTACACTAGGCCTAGCACTACTGTACTGTCCACATTCCACTGTACGAGCGATCGACAGCGATATGTGGTACGGTAGGCTAGATTGTACTAACTAGTGAGTGCACGATATTTGGCGCTTTACGCAAAACTTTTTTTGGTCGTTTCATGCCCATTTTAAGTCCAATGTATTCCGCTTATGTGAAATTGTACCGTATTCCACTTAAGTGAAATTGTATTCCACTTAAGTGAAATGCATTCCACTTAAGAAAAATTTAATCCACTTAATACAAGTGAAATTGTTTTCCACTTAAGTGCAATGTGATTCCACTTAAGTGAAATAACGAGGTAAATATTAAAACGGCTTGTCATACGGTGTATTACTTGTGGGGACCAAAAATGTTGATTCACTCAGTTTCTTTTAGGTAAAGGTACAATACAATACGACTATGCGACACAAGTAATTAAAATAGTCTTGCAAACTTGACATGTGTGGTACACCTGATACACCTGGAAAAGTATTTAGAGGGAAACTGTTCCACTGTAAGACTTGAGGTCATAATTCATTTGGCTGTTTAAAACAAATGATGGTTACATTTTTCCATTTTAGTTTCGACTGGGTTTATGGTGAGATAGACGCAGCTAAGGTAATGTTTGGAATCCTGTTTCCTGTAATCATTAAATCTAATATCAATAGGAGGGACTTTGATTATGATTGGTTTTCAGACTTGGTTTGAAAAGGTTAAATCAAACAAGATGTAGTCAATATATAAAAGATAGGATACTTCCCTTGAAAATATTAGTAGGTTATTCTCATCTCCACATAAAGGTGAAGAGAGTCCGCTTTAGTGTAACGTTAATGGTAAGTCAACGAAATGACGAAAAGAAAGTGTATACTCACAAATTCTTAAGTTTCAGCTTTATTCAAGAATCACTCTGCAACATGCAATATTTTGAGTTATGATTTCTTTTTCAAAAGTAAGGGTCCACAATGAGCACTCACATATTGTAGAATCAGGAAATATATGAGATTATTTTTTGTCAACTACTGACAAAGCTTAGATTACCGCTTGCTTAACCTACTCCTTTTGCATTGCTCAGCCATCGATTTACTTGCAATCATGTAGTTCATTCTCCGCTCAATATTTATGAGGAAATTAATCATGCAACTGTAAGCGAACGTTTACCAGTGTACACCCTTTTACCAACTGTGCAGGTAATTAATACATGCTAGGGGCTACTCCACAGGTCTTCCACAATGTCTGCAATATGCCAGGCAGGAAGGACAGGATTTTCTCTATCTTCAACCGTCTTTTCTAGCTCACCGTTGTTGTAAAAGCGATAGCTTGTTCCCGTGAGGTCAGACGGACAGTAATAAGGCTACGATCGAAACCAGAAAAGACATAATTATACTCATTCTTAGCCATATCAAACTTTCTTTTAATTGGCCGCAATAAAGAACTGAGTTTGTGATTGTGGTATGGAAAACGTATACTTTTGAGCAAAGTATAACGTTATAGTGGCAAACACATAGTTTTACGACTGCCATGCCTTATAAAAGTCGTAACTGCCTGTTTCAATATTCAAAGAACTTCAGCCCACTGGCATAACACAATAAGAATTTTGCGTTTATTTCCTACTTTATTGTTTGAACACTGGTGAACTATGGGTTAAACAAAATGGCATCAGAATATTTGTATCCCCATTTTGTTACAAACATTCATTTCAGAAGCGGACGTTTCACTACTCCTTATATATTGACAATGCTTATTTCAAGTTAATAAAAATGACACTTTTTTGTTGGAGTGCCGAAATTTGTTCAGGGGAGCAATCCTTAGGAACATTTTTAAAATTTAATTTTAATAATCGAATATAAAGGGCAATCGACAGAACTGAACACCACATCGACAGCACAGTCCTAACAATTACATATCAACTTACATCACCACCGAGTCTCCTGCGTAATGTATAGTTACATAGGCCTACTATTCGCCGACAAAGAAATTTTCAGAAAATTGGTAACCACCAATTTAGCGAATTATTGCCTTGAAAACGGTGTTTCAGCTAGGATTCACTATAAAACCAAGAGTGAAATTCCCTCCAAAAAGAGTACACTCAGGGACCACTCCTAGTAAAAGTAAATTTCTCCCGGAGTGGCGTAAAAATTCACTCCAAAAAGAGCGACACTTCACACACATGCATGGAAAGAAATGTCGCTCTATCTGTCTATTTGGAGTGAATTTTCACTCCACTCAGGGTGAAATTTTACTCTTACTAGGAGCAGTCCCTCAGCACACTCTTTTTTGAGTAAATTTCACTCTTTTGTTTTTAGAGTGTGCATGTCCAAGGTTAGTAACTCCTGTCTTTTACTTTTTGCCATGGCTGAAAGAGTTGTATGGAGAACTGAGTCTGCACTACCAACTTGCCTTTGTGAGACATATATTTTGCTTTATTACTTCTGGACTGTCATCGCACTTTAGAGAAACAAGTGGTGGGCGCTGGGCTGCCCTCTTAAAATATTTGTTTACAAGAACTCAAGGTCTAAAGACAGATACATAGCAGGACCGGCACAAAGGGGGGGCATGAGGAGCATTTGCCCCCCAGTCAGAGGCTCTGCCCCGCAGATGCCACCACTCAGCTCCTAAAGTAAAGTGATCTGACGGGAGGAATAGCCTCATACATTGAAATTATTTGGAATCTTTGCACTGGATGATGTATTATAAACCAACATATAACTATCCTGAAGCTTAATATTTTACCAAGAGATATGCTAAAACCTCAGAGCTTCCGGAGGCTTCGCCTTGGACCCCCATCAGGGACTCTAAGGTGGGACCCTGGACCCTAACCGCTTAGGGGTATAATGGTCTGGCCGGAGGAATAGCCTGATACATTAAAACTATTGGAATCTTTGCATTTGATGATGCATTATGAACCAAAATATATCCATCCTGAGACTTAATTTTTACCCAAAGATATGCTAAAACCTCAGAGCTTCCCGGGGCTTCATGGAAAATTTAAGCAGAATTGTGTTGGAGTAAATAGAACACCGATCCTGGTTAAATTTAACTCTGGTGTTTTAAGAGTGCAGGCACGCAGTAATAGAGCTTATGCACATGACGTCAGCGCGTTTCAATTTGGCTTACTGGATGGAACTGCCACACGTAGTAGGTGTGTTAAAGATACGCGCTCACGATAGCACCTTAGTAACAATTGTTGCACAATGTACGCTTGGATGGAAAAATAGAGAAACGTGACGTAAAGTAGACTTGCGCGCGTATCCGATTGTTTGGCAAATCAGCTCTCTGCAGCATTCGTTGGTGTAACTTGCAATGATACGCGCTTGCCTCCAAACGAGGGAAAACGGTAACTCACTGTTGTATGGTTATGTGGAATTGGTCGAGCAGTGCGTCTCTTTACCAATCATGGGAACACATTACGCGCTGCACTGGTAGAGTGAAACAAGCACTAAGCTGCACTATGTGCGAAGTACGCGCAACAGATTGTTTTCACTCTAACACGTTGTCATGGGGAAGTGACGTTTCACCGACCGACTGCATAAAGCAAATATACCACGCGCGCGCGCCTTTCTAACTGAGTTAGAAATGCTAACGTCGTGGGTGATACTGGCTCTGCTTTAGTTTCTGCTTTTGAGTGCCATGTATGGCGCGCTACTACATCTTCTGTGTCTACGCATTAGTAGAATATGACGAAGCACACCTCCAGAGCCAAAAGTAAGAATGTTCCAAAATGTCAAATTCTGCGGTAGTCGCCTTTTCTGCGGTAACTTCAAGGAAAAACATTGAATTGAAATGGAATCTTCACAGGAGTAAGGAAAAAGCAATGTCATACCAGACTACTTTGTTTTCATGAGACCTGAGGTCACAGATGGTGTGGAACGGTGCCATGCTCATTTAAAGCACTTTTTTTTTTTATAGAAACTCCCTAAAACGGCTGATACATGTTTCTTCAAATAACCTAGGAAGATACCATTTTACCAGGTCAGAAGTCTAAGGGCAAATTTTAAACTCTATATTTTGCTCTCACGTCAATGTGCAAACATTGAATTGACATTTAACCGTCACACGTGCAGTGCAAATTTCAAGAATGATCAAACACAAGGCTGATATGGAGACCGAGGTTAAATGTCACATGGTCAGAGGCTAAGTGGATGTTATGATCGACATTTTTGGTCAAAACCTTTTTGTAAAGAGCTCGTTCATTTATTTCAACTTGGCGGGAAATAGCCCTAGGGTCGAGTTGTCATGCAAATCCCGCAACCAAAGTCAATTTTGAAAGATCAAAGGTTAAATTGAATAAAACATAATTAGCTTATCTTACGTTGAAAATTTCACAGATAACACTTATGCAAAATGGGATCAAAATATGTGGTCACCCTCAAAACCGAAGTCAAATGTAAAGTGATCTTAGGTCAAATGTATGGCTTCTTTGGGTTTACAGCTTTGTATCAAAGCTTTTGCTTAATAATCAAACCTCTTTTTCGAACTCTAAAGTGCAGTTATGTAGTGCGCCATACAGAACTCTCAAACCCCAAAGATAAAGTAGACATTGTTATGCTAACTACCTGCCATCCAATGTACATAGACAAAGAATACCGCCTAGATAGAGAAGACGCAATTATAAATCTCAAATAATTGCAAATGACGTCATAGTATGTGCAGACTCGCTACGAATTGTCTCTAGTGCATTTGCAGCCAAGAGCTATGTGTTACTCAAATGCAAGTTGATAGCGCCGAAGGAAAAGTGCATGCCATATATTATGCTTGCATAAGAAAAAAGTTTTGAAATATTACACTCTCTGAAGACGCAGGCCAGCTGTGTTACCATTTCTGGAAAAATGTATGACTAATTCAGTGGTTAATAGACATCAGAATATTAAGTTTCATTTTGACACTGAAAAGGTTTGTTGAAGCTATTGGCGTATTGAATTAAGAAGGTGTTGGTGATGGGAAATTGAAATTCATGGATCGTCCCTTGTTTTTCGTGCCCTAAGCGGTTCAAAAAGAAGGGTCTAAACTCAAATCAAGTTTTGACATATTAGAGGGGTACTTATGCTAAGTATCCTGGTAAAATTTGCGTTGAAATCCAATGTGTGGTTCTCATATTAGCAGTTAAAGTTGTCACATTTTCAACACAAAGTGAACTTGAAGCAAGCAAATATATCGTCATAGCCTCACATTAACGAGCAATCTTTTTTCCTGCCCTAAGCTGTCATTGTGGTTTTCTTTAATCAAACCTTACCACATAAAAGCAGTTGTATGACAAAAAGAAGACGAAATCGTTTCCGAGAGCAGCCTGGTCCATTGCAGAAGCACCGAGTTCCCAGTCAAGGCTGCAAAAGTTAAAAAGATATTTACTCGCATATACCAAATGCTCTCTTTCTTGTTAAAACTGCACTCTACAAACGTACGGTTCAAATGGAACCAAAAAATGGATCAAATGGGCACTGAACAGAAAAGGATCAAATATTGGACGAGTTTTGGTTCAAAACTTACCATTTTCTGTTCAAAATAAGCAAAATCTAGTCAAATATTTGACCAGATTTCTGTTCAGTGCCCATTTGATCGGAATCGGTTTAAATTTGAACCGGACGTTTTTAGAGTGTGGAGCTACGCCACAAGTTTTAATTTCAAAAGGTATTTCTGTATGCCAAATTCTACAAAATAAATGAGTTTATTTACCCAAAAAAGGGTTGTGTGCGGGATTTACATTTACCCTCTAAAATGGGTATTTATACACCTGTAAAAATGGTATTTAAACCCACATGTGGTGTACATTTACACAAATTACCATATTTTTGTGATGATTTGTGTAAATTTACATTAAATGAGGGTTTAAATACCATTTTTGCAAGTGTATAAATTCCCATTTTAGAGGGTAAATGTAAATCCCGCACAGCAACACTTTTTTGGGTAAATAAACCCATTCATTTTTAGAGTGCATATTTATTCTTCATTTTCATGAAATATGTCTGTATTGTTAGGGATAGAAGCCGAGAATGCCCGGTAAAATGCCATATTTGTGAGAAATCCCTGACTACTTTTCGCAGGTGTGACAAGTAGTCCATCTGTTTCCTTTAGAATAGGAGCAGATGATGCCATATTGCGAAAAAAAGCTCTGACTATTGGTCGTAGCTATGACAAGTAGTCTGAAATGTTTCCTTACACTAAAAAGTTTCCATTATGTAGTCAAAATAGGCTTAATTGTTAACTCTATCCACTACTAAAGAAACTCTGCCGTCATCTCCTTTTCATCTGTAATGTGTCTATTCTCAACTTAGCTCGTTTGTTTGCTGTGGGTGAAGGATTGAGGATTAATACCAGATTTAACAACTAAACAATCCGTGTACTCTAGGCACACAACTTCATATTAAACCCCTTCTTCCGCCATATCCGTTTCATCTGCGCATGGGTCTTTATTACATGAAAGAAAAAAAAAAAAGACGCTGCTTGGTTGCCGATTTTATCAGTTCTTCCAAATTTTGCTTCTTGTGAATGCCACACACGCCAGCCCCTTTTATTACAGTGCTTGTTCAACATGGTATACCAACAAGACCCGAAGCATCGCTTTTCGCGATCGGAGACCATGATGGGATTGGGAAGCATAGGCCGTCAGTTATTTCCCCTGCATACCAACCCAGCCCTTTGGGAGAACAGTGAGAGAAGTAAAACGATGAACGCAGCGGCCCACAATCTGGGGATAAGCTGGTGATAACGCTTTCTGTTTTGGTTGTAACGCAGAAATGGGGTTAAAATTGACCAATATAATTCGCAAAACCAACACCCCATCTCTGCGTCCTCAGATTGCGTGGCCAGCATATAAAGTATATAAAAGAAAACTATCGCTACTTTCGTGAGAACAATGACACAAGTAAACACATCGAACATTCTCAATATTTAAGCCAGTATCTCACGAAGACAACAAATTCGCACGTTGCTTTTTTGCGACTCTTTGCGTTTTTGAAAACGCAATTGTCGCACTTTTATGCGCGAAGAAAGTCGACAAACAAGCAAAACACATGTGCTAGGTTAGTGAGACATTACTGCAAATGTCTTGCGTTTTTTTTTTTCGTCACATGGGGTCATCAACGTAAAATATTCGCCAAGAGTTAGTGCGACGTTGGTGCAACGTTAGTACAACTGACGCGCTAACATCGCTTGCAAGGTTTTAGTCGTATGACAGTCTCACGTAAGTCGCACTAACAGTGCACTGACATCTCACTAATTTTGCGACCAAACTGAGAGAATTTCGATTTGGGTACTGACTAGCGGCTCAGCATCCCGGTCACACTGTACGGCTTACCCACTATGTACTCTTATTTGCTCCACGGGGCGGACATGATCGAAAAGACCATATTGGTATCCCTCTGTGATTGTGGCTGTCACCGTCAGTCACATTCTCGTTGACTGCTATGAATACTCCCATATTCGTCAGGAAGTATTAAACACTGTGCCGGACCTGAAGACAATTGTCTTGAAAGCCGCATAGTGATCTCTGGGCGTCTCTCATTTTGGACTTTTTCAAACAGAAGAAATTCGGACTTTACATAACGTGTTTGACATGACCTCCCTGGGCTATTTGCATCCACTGCTTTTGGTCTTGACCTTTTTACGATGCGAATGCGAAGTATAAGCCAGTCGCTTTATGGACTTGTCTACAGTCTGTTCATGTCTGGTGTTTTGTTGGTTTTTGTTAATCTGATAAATGTGTTTGTAGATTCAATAGATGTTAGTAATAAATAGAGTAAATGTTTATTCTGGGGTGTCTGCTAGTCTTTACTACACTTTGAGGCCATTTTCCGTGACTAGATATTTTAATTGTAACGGTTCCTGTGGAACGATCTGTTATTCATGGCGTCTTTTAAAGCGGGCTTTTCTATGGTTTTTTGGTCCAAACAGCTGTTATCTTTTACGAAAGGACGCACACCCTTGATCTAGCCTTCACCTTATTTTTGAAACGTTTTGAGTCGATCTGTTTGATAGTACATAGCCTATGTGGTTGATTGTGGGGTCGAACAAATTGTACCGATGTGAAACGCTCCTTACAATAGATCATGAACCATTATTGGGTAATAAAGAACGAAAAGACTACATGAGTTACGTTTTATTTTCTCTTGGAAACTGAAGACTTCCAGTCAGGTTTATGACACAAGTGTAACGGATAGACGAGAGTGTCCCGGATGAAAAAATTGGCGCAAGGATACTTAACTGCGTAGTTATCTTCCATGGGCACAGGAGTTTCTTCTGAAACTTGAATTTCCCTTGCAGAATAGGGTGGCCTTGCTTTGGCTCGGTTCATCCTACGTCGAATCCCGACATTTGATTAGCAGTTGTGGACTTGGAGTAATGATAGTCTATTTATTGGCGAGCGAACTAAACAATAAAGCGTAAGCTCATATCTGTCGTGTTTTTGACCTTCCAAAAGTCGTTAGAGTCCAAGATATGGTGGTGACATTTCTCTTGTACTTGTTTATGGTCTTGCACCATTCTTGCTACAGATAATTGGGTCATTTTATAAACGTCAATTTATCCACAGTACTTAGCGGGCGGCCCTCTGTGTCGTTCATCGGCCAGCAAAGGGTGATTGCTGAGAATCTGTTGAAACGATCCCGCAAAAAACAAAAAAAAAAAAAAAAAAAAAAAAAAACAAAAAAAGAAAAAAAAAAAGCTTAAAACACTACTTACCGTTCGAGTGGGCACGTTCCCCTATCGTGTGTAAAGACAATGTACACATCAAAAGGACGAAGCCCCTCTACCCACTAGATTGCATAATCTTCTATCCCACCATTTGTTTAGCTCCTTTATTCACATACGCGGTCAAGGTGCTCTAAAGAGTTTATATATTATTTAAATTATTTTTCGATTTCAACTTGGCTCCTTGTTGGCGCATTTGCTTACGTTAGGGCATAAGGATCATCACATGAGGGGGACAAAACTGGTTAGCTTGGTTAGCGCGGTTCGCTCCCCAGTTTTGCAAACGTGAATCTGTCGAAGTCCTTTTTTTTTTCCTCCTTCAGTTTTACATTCCGCCCTGAGTGTCGTAAATAGCCTTTGCATTCTGGTTAAGCATTTTGCCCCCCTGTTTTTCTTCTTTTTTTAGTAGTTTTCCCATCACGTACCCTTTACAGGCCCCTTTTTTATCTAGCTGACACTATTTAACACTTTTTTGTTGATGTGTCGTTAAATCCTAACAACTAACTAATAACTAAAACTAACCAAAGAACCAACCCAATCCAAACCAAACTAAACCAACCTGCGAAAGTTTGGCACATACATGGAGAACATTTGGCGATTAGAAGCTATCTACATAAACCCGTTGAAAACCATTAAAACATCAATCTGAGGCCGACAATCATCAGTGTAGGACCTCCAGGAAAACCTCTGCAAGAGTTATTAGACCTCTACATATAAATGCGATATGGATTTGGGACCTATGGAAGTTGATCTACAATCTGCAGCTGCTACTGAAGAGGAATGCTACTTGCTTGGAGCCGCTGCCGTTCTCATTCAGCAAGAAGAGCTCAAGGAGTCTGAGGAAGAAAAGCAGAAACGAAGACCCAAGCGAATCTGGATGCACAAGTGGTTCCAACACAGGCCAAAGTATGGATGGTACGAGAAGTTGTTAGGTTACCTTGAAAAAGGTAACATCACCAGGTACAAAAACTTTCTTAGTATGGACCTTTTTCATAAACTGGTGGTGAGGCTTACTCCAAGGATGAAAAAGGGCCCAAAGTGAAACCCCCAACGAAACATCGGAGAAGAGGGGATGCTTGGAACCTGGGCTCATGTTGCCATTACGTTGAGCAAACTATCTGAGCGGAGCTAGGTGATGTCCTAAACATATGCCATGGCGATAGCGTAATGGGTTTCTATGCTAGGGTGTGCTCCTAGTACCATCCTGCACAGTGTTAGGTGCATGAAGTACTGGCCAGACGATCGATTTACGAATGGCAGTTCGCATGAAGAGTTGATCAAGTGTCCCAGTAGCCCTGATGCGTGGAGAGAGGTTGCCAGGGGATTTGCTGATCGGTGGAACTTCTACAACTGTATTGGGGCCATTGATGGAAAGCACCTGTCAATAGTGGGAGTCTCTATTACAACTACAAGGGAACTTTCTCTATTTGTTTGAATGGCAGTGGTTGATTCCCAGTACAAGTTTTTCGATGTAGATGTTGGCGCTAATCGAAGCGGTTCTGATGGGGGAGTATTCAAGGCAACTGGACTGTAAAAGGCCCTTGACCAGGGGAAGGCAGGCCTGCCACCCTCAGAGACTCTACCAAATAGTCTGGTACCTGTTCCTTATCACCTAGTCGCAGATGATGCCTTTGCACAGAGTTGGCTTGTAAAGCCCTTTTCCCAGAGGAACTGGACCAAGCAGATGAGAATCTTCAATTACAGGCTGGCTAGGGCCAGAAATCCAGTGGAAAACACGTTTGGTATCCTGGCTCAGCGCTTCAGGTGCCTCCTTGGTACAATCGTGGGGTTGAGGGATACCCAGAGACAAGGAGCTAATCAAAACGAAGATTCGTGTTTGGCCAGTGCTGTTTTGGCCGAAGTGCACAGAACCTTTCTGGACAAGGACACCACGAGAAAGTGCAAAGTAACATGAAGTAGTTAGGGAACTTGGCGTCAAGATTACCAGGTCTTGTTACCCATGGTTGGGTATTCCAGACATACTGGGGGACCACATCCAAGGAGCAGGAAGGTGAGCCTCCAACAACAAGACTTGTCTGATGGATTATTGGGGGCCTTACAATGGAACATGGTAAGTGTGCGCCTACCAGTCCAGTGGCAAGATCAGGAACTGGCTATGATCCTAGCAACAAATCGTTTGAGTAAAGCGACGAAAGAACTGGGGGGTCCAGAAACTTCACAACAGGAGCCTACAAGAAAGCCGCACAACCTGCAAACATCTCGAACCAGTCCAGGAAGAAGGGGCCATAAAGACAGACAGCAGTAGACTCGAGGATTAGCAGTGGGCACAGTATGAAAAGTGAGGTGTTGTAAAGAACTGTAATTTTCTCTGCCTATTCTATAATATGTAGCGAGTGACAGAAATTTGTGTTATGTAATAAACATGTAATAACTTTTCAATCAATGTTTTCAAACGGAGTGACACAGTGAGCAAATAGAGTTTAACGTCATAACCCTCTTGGGTCATATGGTGTGTCTATAATTAGCGCAATTATAATGCCTTATTTTCTGTATGTATGACCGGCATATATCCTAACCACAAGAAAGTGGCAGTGACGTTCGTTGGAGACAGCTTGTCAGTTTTGCAGGAATTTGAATACAAAAATGCCCTACAAATGTGAAATTCATGTCTTAACCACATTACTTTAGCTAGGTGGAGGTTACCTTCAGCCTAATGACAATGCCTGCCATTGAAGAACCACTTATCCTTCTCTCCCCGGACACACCCCTTCCACAAATAAATGTTTTTGTGAACTATCAGAATTGAAGCTGGGCACTGTTGAGCTTCATCTCTGATAATATTTTGGTGCATGTACATTGAAGAAGAAAATTATAGATATGAAAGAAAGACATTAGAGAATTGTTTTTGTAAACGTTTATTTCCAAAAGTATAAACACTCAGATGGGACTGACATACATGAAAGTTGACGACGACGACGACGACGGAAATTTATAACTGCAGTCGCAGAGAAAAAAACGGTAAAAGGTAAGTCTCACAAAAATATCTTGAAAATTTTTATTGTGTTTGTGTTAGGAATAGAATTCACTGGTTGATTGCCATTGTTATTGGCCCTGCCGCTAAGTCCCTGCTGGTACATATGAGAAACATTTGATGTTGAACCTGTGCCGGCTGTTGTGGCTGGTAGGGCCTTGACCGAGTCCACCTGCATAAATTGACCTGTGTTCCTAAAATTAAAGGAAACAATATTAACATTGAAAATTGATTACAATAGCTGGTCAATGGGAAACATAGCATTTACATTTCAAAATTTTATTTAAAATATAAATGAGATATGCATACCCGAAGTGGAGCTGCTGGAGGTAGATTTGGTGCTGTGAAGGTATCCAAGGCATCCTGCACTGCACCGGTGAACTTCTGCCATGATTCTGCGTCATCAGGCAGTTCCCATATACTTTTACAGCTGCTACATGGCTTGCCATTGGGTGGTGGGATTCCTTCCCATTCCTAACATCATACACCTCCTGTGCTCCGCTATCAGTTACAGGCGCGGACCCAGCAATTTCGAAATAGGAAAGCAAACATTTATGATAAAGCAACAACTCAAGCTAAATGTGATTATGTCGCGTCGAGGCCTGACATTTACGTGATATCGCAATGTTACCTGCTGCAATAGAATAGTGGTTGGCTCTGTAGTTGAGACGGTACTGGTGCTGCTGCCTTCTGACCCTTTCCTGTTCTTTCGCACACTCCGATGAACATAATTTTCTGTTTGATTTGGTGGTGTGTGGATAGTTTTGCCTTTATGTTCCGTTCCGATCCGGTTCGAGTTTTTGTTTTTTGTTTGTATGTGCCGTTTCGATGCACTTAAAAAGCCCGCCCCCCCCCCACTCCGACTCCGTAGCACAGCTCACCTTCTCAGTCGCTCACACCTCCCCCCCCCCCCCCCCCAAGTTAGTTAAACCAGTTATTGACCTTAGTTTGAGACGGCATCTAAAGAACTCAACCAATGAACTGGTGTACCGTGCCAGCTTTAATGAACTGAGAAATAAGTACCGTCGTTATCATGCAATCTATACCGTCGTTATCATGCAATCTATACCGATGGTTCCAAAGCCGCAAACAGGGTGGCGGCTGCAGCAACATGCCGAGATGCATTTTAACAAGTCACACTGCCGGATGATGCATCAATATTTACCGCCGAACTGAGGGACAGTCGGAAGCGGTCAAGGATATTCCAATTTTGCAGAACACTGGGTGTGGACTTCGTTTTCCTCCAGGAGACCCATATTGTGAATGAGGACGATGTCCACACCTGGTCCTTTGAGTGGGGTGGGGGTTTACATGCTTCCTTTGGTTCAACAACATCTTGTGGTTCAGTTATTTTAGTTTCGCCTAGGTGGACTCCCCTGGTGGGAAAAGTTGATTCTGATCATGAGGGCCGGTTGGTATGCATTACAATAAGACACCCTAGTGGGAAATTTTTCCTGTGTAACGTGTATGCGCCCAATCGGCCTTCAGACAGAAGGGACTTTTTCATGACCCTGCCATCCTTCTTCCTGGCAGTGCTCCGTTGTATCTGGCAGGAGACTTTAACTGCGTCCCCGACACAGCTTGACCGAATGTCCACATGTACGTCTTCGGGCTGTGGTGTCGGCACGTCGGAATTGGACATGTTCGTAAAGAATCACGACATGGTTGATGTCTGGAGAGCACAACATCCCGGCTTGCCGTGTTCACTTGGCACCGCCCTGATGGCACGGATGCCTCAAGGTTGGACCGGGTGTACTCTCCACCTGCACTGTCACCAAGTGACTGTGAAGTTGTGACATGTCCAATTTCGGATCATGATGCAGTTACTGTCTCCTTTCAGCCTCCAGACTCATGGCCAACAGGGAGGGGGTTCTGGAAAATGAACACAGATATTCTAACGGAGGCTGACTATTGCGAACAGTTTGAAGCCAGGTACGAAGGGTGGCGAACATTGAGGCCGGCCTTCTCAACAGATTTAGAGTGGTGGGACGACGTAAAGTCCCGCATCAAACATTTTACAGTTGAGTACTGTGTAGCAAGAGCTCGTCGAAAAAGGGAGGAGTTCCTCTCACTCTGCTCTAGGGAGAGGAACGGGGACACCTCCGCACTTCACGCAATCCAGCAGTACCTTGATCAAAAATTGCGCGGGGCCCGCGTTCGTGCTCGCGTGCATTGCGTGGAGGCGGAGGAAAAACCAACTATCAAATTATGCCATCGATCGCCGCATAAGAGCAGTCCGTGACGTCCACGGTACAGTACAGAAGGACCCTCTCGACATCTTGGAAGTATTTAAGACCTTCTATGATCAGCTTTATACGCGGGCAGATGTCGATGAAGGCCTTCAAGACTCCTTTTTAGGTAATATTGACAAGACCCCCTCTAAGGAGCAGAATGATGGACTTGGTTCTCCCCTGACTGTCGACGAGCTCTGGAAGGCGGTGGCGAAGATGAAAGGCGGAAAGGCGCCTGGGTCCGACGGTATCCCAGTGGAATTCTACAAACGCTTCTGGGGTACCGTCGGACACGATCTCCGTGATGTATTCGCCTCTGCCTTCCTTGCTGGCTCATTGAGTCCCTCGCAGCGCACAGGCGTTATAACATTATTACCAAAGTCTGGAGACCCCCTAGAACCGAAAAACAAGCGACCAATTACCTTGTTAAATGTAGACTACAAGATTCTGGCGAAAGCCCTTTGTAACAGGCTAGGCACGGTCATGCCGGATCTTGTAGGTTCTTTCCAGACATGTGCGGTGCGGGGACACAGTATTCAGCAGAACCTCTGGTTGATGCGGGACTTAGTTGAATATGTGATGGACCGTGATCTTCCATGTGCACTTGTCTCCCTCGATCAGGAGAAGGCCTTCGACATGGTTGATCACGGGTTCCTCTTTAAAATCTTGAAGAAGTTTTGTTTGAATCCAGTTTTTGTTAAATGGACCTCTTTACTGTATAATAGTGTATATAGTCGGGTTATCGTTAATGGCCAACGTCGGACCCCTTCAGAGTCCAACGTGGGGTACGGCAGGGGTGTCCCCTGTCACCTCTACTCTATGTATTGTTTAGTGAATCCCTTGCAAGAGCCTTCCAAGTTGAACCTTTGTTTCGACCATTTCACATACCTGGTGGAGCTAAAGTCAAGTGCCTCCAGTATGCTGACGACGTCACATGCGTAGTCTCCGACCTAGCTTCCTTCAGAGCCCTTACTGGCACGCTGTCTACTTTTCAAAGAGCGACAGGTGCCAGACTGAACCCCACCAAGACCAAAGGACTCCGTCTAGGTAAGTGGCGGTCGAAACAACTGCCCTTCGCGGCATCATGGGTAGACGACGCCATAAAAATCAACGGCATATGGTTACGGTTACGGTTCACCCGAGTCACTTACCTGGAATGAGAAAGTGGACCTGGTGGAAGCTAGGTTGAAGGACTTTGGCGATCGCTACATTAGTCTGTTGGGGAAGGTAACAGTTATAAATCGTTTCGTTTACCCTCTCTTGTGGTATCCGGGCACTGTTCTGGCCGCTCCAGAGGGTGTCCTGGTGCGACTCGAGAGGGCTGTGTTTAGGTTTCTTTGGTCAGGGAAAACGGAGCTGGTCAGAAGAAAAGTGGTGTACCAGGTTCCTAGGCAGGGGGGATTGGGCCTTGTGCACTTTCCTTCAAAGCTCCGTTTTCTCCTGACCAAATGTGTTTTTAGTGCTGTCGAAAGTCAGATGCCGTTTGCCTACTTTGTCCGTTATTGGGGTGGATTATCATTCCGTTGGTTCTTTTCCTACCCTGTTTAGCAACAGTGTACCTCACAGTTGGAGACCAACGAAGGCATACTGTCAGATGAGGGAGACACTACGTATTATGTCAACTGTAGGGGACGTTTTGCAGTCCAGTGCGGGGACCAGTACCGGGCCATTTTTGATGACTTGGTTGGTCAGGTCCAACCCAACGACTATGCGTCGGGGCCGGAAGTGTGGCGTGTCGTCCACAGCAGGACACTCGATCACCGCCGGCGTGACCTGCTTTGGCGCATCGCACACGACGCCATCGTAACGAATCTCAAGCGCCTTCGGTGGCGTCTTGGAGATGGCATTTGCCCCCGCACTGGATGCACAGGGTGGGAGAGTGTGCCCCATGTGTTTTGGCAGTGTGGCTTTGTGGCCCTCCTCTGGGAGTGGTTTCAAGCTCTGGCTGATCGCCTCACGTTTTGTAACACCTGGGCGGTCAGCCAGGACTACGCTTTGTATGGTCTGTCACCCCCGCCATGCAATACAAGTGTTCGCGGGATACTTACCTTTGTTTCGGCCTCCATAAAGCTGGCCTTGTGGAGAGACCGGTGTAATATTGTGTTTAGGGGAGAGGGGAAGCCTGCGGACGTCGTCCTGGCGTCGGTGAGGACGGAGATTAAGCTGAGGGTGGAGGCCGACTTCGTCCGTTTGCCAAGGTCGACGTTCGGCAGGTGTTGGGGTCCACTTGTTTCAGTGCGGGCGGGCCGGGTGATAGTTAATTTGTAAATATTGTAAATATTGAAATTGCAAATAGTCCTACGTGATTCGCTTGGGTTTGGGGTGGTTTTGTGCATAGTTAGTACAGAGAATTTGTTTGCTGGCGCAATGTACAGTTTTTGTCCGGTCAGGTTTAAGTTCTACTTTGTTTCCTCGTGCCCGTTTCTACGTACGTAAAAAGCTCTCTTTTACCGCCGAACTCCAGGCACATAAGATGGCATTCGAGCTGATCGAGGCCTCGCACGACCGCCAGTTCATTATGTTCACAGACTCACTATCCAGCCTTTTAGCTCTTCAAGGCCATGGGCAAAAACACCCTTGTGTAATAGCTCTTCGTGAAACTTCCTCCAATTTGATAAGACTGCAGAAATCAGTTGTGATCGCGTGGGTCCCGAGCCACGTGGGCATACACGGAAATGAAAAGGTAGACATGCCTAGCTAAGTAAGCGCTACAGATGGACATTACCAACCTCCAAGTACCCCACACTGATTATCGTCCTAACATCATCGGCTATATAAGGTCAAAATGGCACGAACTGTGGGATTCTTTCCCTGAGAACAAATTATACTAGGTCAAACCAACGGTCGGGACTGTGGGTGGTGCAGCCCCCAGAAAACGGAGAGATAATTTGGTGCTGACTAGGACACGAATCGGTCATACTTACCTAACCCATGCTTATTTGCTCCACGGGGAAGAGAGACCATATTGTATCCCCTGTGATTGCGATGTCACCGTCAGTCACATTCTCGTCGACTGCTATGAGTACTCCCATATTCGTCAGAAGAATTACGCTGTGCCAGACCTGAGGACATTGTTTCAGCACGTAGATCCCTTTCTCATTTTGGACTTTCTCAAAGAACGTAACCTTTACAGGAAGTTTTGACATGACTCCCGCATTTGCTTTTGTCTAGACTTTTTAGGATTTTTCCCAATGTTTTTCTTTTTTAGTTTTACCTTTCTTATCTAGCTGACACTACATAACACGTTGATGTGTCGTTAAATCCCATCTAACTTTCGCACACTCATGTTGCTGGGGGGGGGGGGGGAGAGAAATGGTTGATATCCCCGACTCTGGATCAGAACCTGTATCCTGGGTGTCATTTCCTTCCTCCAGTTCAAGAAACTGTAAACACGGTTCAGACAGTACAAGTGTTAAATTACAAATATGAAGTGAGGGTTTCCTGCGCGACCGAAAATGCATTGTACCATGTGGGAGAAGGTGTAACTACGTTTGATTGGTACATCCAATAAGGTTCGGGGGGTCGAAGCTCTGCGAGACCGAAAGTGAATTAAGGTTCACGAGACCGAAGGTCCGCGAAACTGAAAGTGAAGAAGAGATAGGTGTATGGAATAAGGGTTTGCATGCATTAGGGCCACTTTTTTTGGGAACTTAGACCTCTTTTTCTGAACTTCTGAGACATTTTCTCTCCCTTATATTATACTTGTAGAACTAACAGACTCTGCGTACCGGTTCCAAATTGTTCAGAAGCATGCCGTTTCCGCTTAGATGTCGTCTTGTTTGTGTACCGTTTGCTCTTTGTCATGTGAGCTGCTCTGCGTGATATTCACTATAACTTTGCCACATTGTGAGTCTGCTGTGCTGTGTAGAATCAGGGAGTTGCTACAGAGGTAGAAGGTACCATAGGTATTACGTAATGCCAATAAAAGCGGCTTGTTTATAATAGCCTTCGGCCTTTAGGGGCAATATACTAGTCTGACTGCATAGGCGTCTAAGAACTTTTCAAGTAGCGGGATATTCTGCAACTGTGCCCATTTAGAATGATTTCATTCCTTTGTCACATGTTTCGGTGCCATGCTAAGGTGTGTGTCTTTAATAATAAACTATTCTCATTGGTGCAGAGTATGCATAGTTTACACTTATGAGTCAGTCCTGTTTCTATGTAATGTTTTGAAAGGTTATTTCGGCCAGACTGTACTGTGGACACTTTGATGAGATTTTCTGTAAGTACTGAAGCTAGGACGAGAAGTAGGAATGATGTAAATCCTTGAACGTTGGCACAAGCTAGATAAACTCGGGGCATTTCATGTCGTCATAAGAAAGGCTCGGTTTGAGTTCTGTTGTTCTCGAGCCTGTTCTTATGTACGTAAAACGCACAGAAAGATGAGCAGTATTCACGCTTCATAAGAAGTAATCTACAGTATGACCTGGATGCATCCTGCTATTGACATAAACTGGGACATCTGGATCCGTTTTACATTCAAAACTTAAAATAAGGCTTTTTTTTTTTCAAAAGTAAGGTCATATTCCTTTATCCAGATAGTGAAATAACACTGCCCAGACACAAAATGCAGAATGCTTAGTACATCAAACTAAAGAGAATCCATTTAAAAGTCATACAAAAAACTAAAATATGTCGCCAAGGTCTTCAAGCTCTTGTCAATCCACAAACTTGATTCAAAGTTCAGACCAAAAAGTATTGTCACTGCATAGTTCGTGAACGTGTCCTCCGACCAGTTGCAATAAGCTTGCTTTTTAAGTGCATCGAAACGGCACATACAAACAAAAAACAAAAACTCAAACCGGATCAGACAGGAACATAAAGGCAAAACTATCCACACCAAATCAAACAGAAAATTATGTTCATTACAACAATAGAACCACACACACACTGACAACCCAAATACCCCACAAACCAACCTCCCCCGACCATATTGTATCCCCTGTGATTGCGATGTCACCGTTAGTCACATTCTCGTTGACTGTTACGAATACTCCCATATTCGCCAGAAGTACTACGCTGTGCCAGACCTGAAAACTTTATTTGAACAGACAGATCCTTCCCTTATTTTGGACTTTCTCAAAGAAAGTAAACTGTATAGAAATTTTTGACATGACTCCCGCATATGCCTGGACTCTTTGGTGGTGTCAGGCAGGCAAGGAATCTATGCGATGGTGATGTCGTGTGTGTGTGTGTGTGTGCGTATGTGACGGCTTTGCTTGTTTACATGATATCTCAAGAAGGGAAAGTTGGACAGTTCTGAAAATTGGTACATAGATGGTCCATAGTGAGAGGAAGAACCCTATTGTTTTTGGTGGAGGTCAAAGGTCATCGGGGGTTAAAATCTGAAAACCTTGTTTACACGATATCTCAAGTTAGAAAGCTTGGATAGATTTCATGCTTGGTATGTAGATGCGTTGTGGTGAGAGGAAGAACCCTATTGTTTTTGGTGGAAGTCAAAGGTCATCTGGGGTCACTGGGGTCAAAATCTGAAAACCTAATTTACACGATATCTCAAGTTAGAAAGCTTGGATAGATTTCATGCTTGGTATGTAGATGCGTTGTGGTGAGAGGAAGAACCCTATTGTTTTTGGTGGAGGTCAAAAGTCATCCTGGGTCACCGGGAATCAAAATTTGAAAACCGTGTTTACACGATATCTCAAGTTAGAAAGCTTGGCGAGCTCACAGATTTTGCTTTAAATTGCTGACAATTGACATAGCCTGAATTACCATCCAGTTTGTCCGAGGACATATAATATGAATTAATTTCTCCATCCTTTTTTTCTTCGGGCCACCCTCGGAATTTCCTACCGATTCATTCATACGCACAGCTTAATCTGACTTAGTCTAGGAGACTGCCATTTTGTCCGCTATATTTATCATCACTAGTTCCAAATTATGAAAACAATTCAAATAGCACCACACACGAATTAGGTGTAGAAGCTTTGCAGAAAGTAACACCGATTGCAGGTGGTATTTTTATAAGTAGTGTGCTCATTTCAAGCATGGAAGGCTGGACACATAATATGTAATTGGATGTGAACTGTGCGTTAACTTGATACGTACATATCTGGATGCGAAAGGGTTAATATCCCCATTGGGATAATGTCCTCACTGGTGTATTTATACATTTGTTGTGCCAAGCACTATCAATTTGCGCCCAGCTTATGCAGAAACAGTACTTTTTCATGAACTCATTGAAATTATGACATACACCGTAAAGTCACTCATACCTCCCATTCCAATGAAGTTAATGAAAACCTCACGGCCATAGAGTGTCAAAATCTTGCCGTACATGTTGTCAAGGGCATTTGATGTTTCACGTAGGGACAGACTTAGCTTTGGCGTGGGCACATCAAGCAGTTGAAGCATGAAGTACCCATGCTGGCCTGCCCCTAGAACTCTCCCTTCCTTGATGCAGATTTCGTTGCTTATAAAGCAAGAGCCATCAACTTGTGTCCCCAAGTGGTTCAGAAAAACCGCACGTGGGATACCACCATCTTGTTCTAAAAGCGAAAAAGATAAAACAAATCCCGAGGAGTCTTAAGACACATAATATATAACACTACAGTAAGAGTTTCCGATTTTACAATTCTCATGGCTGCATCACACTATAACACTAATGGGTCATTTCATACTAAATCAACAAATGGTTCCTGTGTGACCATCTCTGATTTTGATGATTTCCCCTTATAATATTGCTACATAGACAAAATGAGCACACTGGAATTTTGAGGCTGATAATGTAGCTCAAGCAGTTGCAAAGTTATGACCTTCTAAAAAGTAATTGTGCAATATACCATATTTTCATGCCAAATGTGACTTTTGTGATTTTTCATGATTTTGGATGCTTAGAACTTTTCACAGGAAAAACTTTTTAAATACAGTAATTCTCATACATGTGGTGTTTGTTCTACATGCAGGCAGAGGCAGCATTGAAATAACAATCATAGAATCTTTATCGAAGAAAACTCGTGCCAAAAGCAAAACAGACTCAAATCAGAGTCACCTTCTTTCATGCAGGGTGTATAGAGAAGAAACACTTTACCAGAAAGCCCAAATGCTTAATGATTCCTTGCTGAAGAGGGATGCTTTGTTTACAGAGTTTATCACTAAAATTCATACTGCTTGCATACATTATTGATTCCTTGGCGAAGGCAGGCAAGGAATCTATGCGATGGTGATGTCGTGTGTACGTGTGTGTATATGACGCTTTCGCTTGTAAACGTATCTCAAGATGAGTAACTGTGAGGGGATCTCATACTTGGCATGTAGATTGCCCACAGAGGTTCATCCCTAAAATTCATGCTTCTTGCATACATTATTGATTCCTTGGTGAAGACGGGCAAGGAATCTATGTGATGGTTATGTCATGTGTATGCATGTGTGTTTGTGTATATGACGCTTTTGCTTGTAAACATGATATCTCAAGATGAGTAACTGTGAGGGGATCTCATACTTGGTGTGTAGATTGCCCATATTGAGTAGATGATCCCTATTGTTTTTGGTGGAGGTCAGAACCTTGTAAAAGCAATATCTCAAGGGTAAGTGTAAGGGATCTCATAAATAGCATGCGTGTTGCCCATATTGAGTAGATGACCCGTATCATTTTTGAGGTCAAAGGTCATTTAGGGTCACCAGAAGTCAGATGGTAAATACCATGAAAATTGCTTGTAAACACGAAATCTCAATAGGAGTTATTGTGAAGGATATCATACTGTACATGTCAGGTGGATTGCCCATATTGCATTGATGATCCTCATTTTTTTTCTTTTTGAAGGTAAAAGGTCGACCAAACCAAACGAAAAACAAAAAGAAATACTCGATTTCCTTTTCCATCAGGTAGTTCAGGAAATGGCGCAAGGTGCTGTTGGTCAGAGCATGGGTGAACAAGGGCATGGCCATCTTATTTCATTCTGTCATAAAAAGGTGACCTCAAAGCACTTTGTCGGTAGAAATACTACTGAGCTGGATAAAAGAAGGCATAAACATACACTAAAAATGCCGCAAACGTGTATCATGTATAACGGATGTACAATGCATTAGAAGGAGCAAAACCAGAAAGCCCAAAGGCTTAGTGATTCCTTGCTCAAAGGGGTGCTTTGTTACACCGAGGTTCATCCCTCAAATTCACACTCCTGTACTACATCATTTTTTATATGTTCACAATTGGACACCTACTGACCTCACATGACCTTTGAACCACACCAAAACTTGAATTACAAAAAAAAAAAAAAAAAATGAAACAAAAACATGCCTCCCTTGCAATGCCATGTTTGTTTGTTTGTTTTTTTTTTTGACCTCTGTTGACCTCGAATGACTTTTGACCTCCACAAAACAATTGAGTTTCTCAACTCAAGTATGAAAAGCGTCATTTATCCAAGCTTCCTACCTCCCTACCTCAAGATATTGGGTCGTTCCATGTCAAATCAAACCCCAAGTGACCATCTCTGATTTTGGCGATTTACCCCCATGATGTTGCTGCATAGACAAAATGAACACATTGAAATTTTTAGGCCAATAGCTCAAGGGGTTTCGGAGTCACGGTCTTTTAAAAAGTATTGCGCAATACCATATTTTCATGCAAAATGTTGCTTTTGTGATTTTTCATGACTTTGGATGCTGACAACTTTCCACAGGAGAAATGTATAATTTGACATATGGGGTGTCTGATGGCATCATAATCATAATCTGGTTTCAGGTTATCAACAGCTGGCTTAATTTTAGATACGTGGGCCCTTAAAAATGCAATGTTTCACTTCCAGAAGCAAGTTTTTTAATTTTTTGGGCCACCTGGTCCCACTACCAGAGGTCAAGAGAGCCTAATCCTTAAAAGTATACATCAGTATTATTTGGTCACTTTACTATTAGCAGGGGTAAGCATTCCTACCTTGATATATAAATAAAGCTGTGGGAGAGGTAGGTCTAAACTTGGTCCCAGGGAAAGTTTTTAAAATGGCCCTCCTTTTGGGAGGTTGTTGGCCCCGTGGGCAGTTATCCACAGATTTGAAATTTTCATCATGGAAGGAGACAAATCTAAACTTGCTAAATGCTCAAAAAAATCTATACCTTATGGACCTCCTTCATGGTGAAATAAAGGAATGAAAATGGCCCTTTGGGCCCATTGGGACGAGGTACTGCAGGCCCTATGGCCCGATATCACAAAAAGTAAACATTTTTTATTAGGCATGTTTCTGCTTGCACTCATAACAAGAGATCATTTGAAAAGTAAGCGAGTTCTCTGTGCCTTGCACTTTTTTAGTTCTTAACCCCTGAAGTTGGGTTGCCAGACCCTTTGTAGGCTGTCTTTCAGCATGTGACGGGACACCATATTCAAGGGCCCATATCTTTTCAACTTAACATGATACAACCATGGGACAAAGTACCAGTTGATCATTTATATCCCAGAATGCAACGCCCCCCTGCGGGTCCGGGGATGTAGAATTGGCCTGCTGCTTTCTCAGCATGTCGTAAGAGGCGACTAACAGGGACAACTCGTTTGCCGTGAGTTGCGACCCGTGTCGGTGGAGGAGAGGGTCCTGGTGGTTGAGTGAAGGCTATGACTGCGGTCTGGTCCCAGCAACACACCACTTTGGCCTCAAATTCACCTAGTCGGGAGGTTGGACAGGCCTGGTTCAACCAATCGGCTGGTGGCGTCTTGCCCTGGGATTCCACTTAACTGCTTTTTTAAAATTCTTTGCTTATTATTATTATTAACTTAGCACGAACCTTTCATGTCGGCACCAAGTGGATTCTGCTTTGTGTCTCAGGAAAGTGGTCTTCCCAGAAGGCGGCTGCTTAATCAGGTCAATCGGGGTTATTGTTTTATTAATGGCCTTGAGTATCTCACTGGTGTATCCCTGGCATCAGTTTGTGATGTACTGTTCCACTTACGTTTCGATGTCCCCTTGTTGGGCTCCATGGTGGGTGGGGAGCACCGGTGATGAAATCTATATTTCTCTACTATGGATACCTCAAACTCAAGTAAACTAGCAAGCAAACGTTTCAGGAGCGACTCTGGGTCCAGCTCTGACCCAGAAACCACTCCTAACTGGCCTAGGTTCCTTGTCGTTACCAGTACTAGTGACGACAAGCCCCTTTCAAAGCTGTCTCCTTTTGCTGTACAAAAAGGAATTGAGGGTGTTGTGGGCACCCCAAAATCTATCAAGAGGCTTCGGTCTGGGGATCTCCTTGTTGAGGTCAACCGCAGCAGCCAAGCAGACAACTTACTCAAGACCAAATTGTTTGTTAACGTGCCAGTACAGGTGACCCCTCACAGGTCACTTAACTCCTCCAAAGATGTTATTAGATGCCCGGACATCAAGGACTGTTCAGATGAAGAGATTCTTGATGGCCTGGCATCTCAGAATGTAAGCCACCTCCATCGGATTTCAGTAGTAAGGGAGGGTGTAAGGAAGCTTACTGGCACCTTCATCCTTACCTTCAACACCCCCAACCCCCCGAAAACACTGAAGATTGGCTATATGCAAGTAGGGGTTCAGATTTACATCCCCAACCCTGTCCGTTGCTTTAACTGCCAACGCTATGGCCACTTCAAGACCAACTGCAGTAGACCAGCAACCTGCGAGAAATGTGGCCAGGAGGGGCATTCTGGTGACACCTGTGAGGGGGCCCCTCATTGCATTAACTGCCAGGGTGGTCATCAGGCCAACAGCAAAACATGTCCAAAATGGGTAGAGGAGAAACAAATCCAAAAAATTAAAGCCTCTAACAACATCACTTACAAAGAGGCTAGAGACATTCAAATCCCAGGACTCACAGCTGAAGAGCTATGCTGGGGCCGTGAAGACTACAAAAGTCTCTACTGCCACCCAAACGGATGTCACCTGGCCAAAAAACAGCGATTTCCCAAAACCCATCACCACCTTTCCAAAATCCGCAAAGGGCACGCTTCCCAAACCATCAAGGCAGTCTACAACATCCAAGACAATGCAGACAACGAAAACAACTGCAAACAAAACGCAAAGATCTAATCCCCCACAAAAGAAACCACAACCACCACAGAAACCAGCAACTTTAACACAACAGAAACAAGTACAATCTACAACAGCAAGAGACAGACCTAGGTTGAAAATACAAATGAAAAAGAGCAAAGGGTCGGACGACCCTGTTCAACTTTTTAATAAGTATGGAGTTTTAGAGGAGAGAGAAGATGGAGAGGAGCCGATGGAGCTCAGTGCCAAGACCCTTCGGGCTAAGTCAGGGAGCTCCACCGGCTCAGTTAACAAGACGCAGATTTCCAAAGGATGACACTTGGGAGAACTGCGGCTTTAATTCAATGGAATTGCA
This sequence comes from Holothuria leucospilota, assembly GCA_029531755.1. NCBI lineage: Eukaryota > Metazoa > Echinodermata > Holothuroidea > Aspidochirotida > Holothuriidae > Holothuria > Holothuria leucospilota. Next base: position 16,180,707 of record CM055961.1, read on the forward strand.
GAGGACTTAGATCAAATTACGAGGAGATCAAGTGTTTCATAGCAGACTGGTCTCCTTTTGCAATCTGCCTGCAGGAGACTTTCCTTCGGGACACAGACCACCTCACCTTCAAAGGGTATGACATGTATAATAAAACGTCCGTATACCCCATTGACAATAGAGCAATTGGGGGATCAACAATATTGGTCAAACAAACAGTGCCACACTCCACTGTCCATCTGAACACTAACTTGCAAGCTGTCGCTATTCAAGCTACATTACACCGCACTGTCACTGTGTGTTCTGTATACATCCCACCAAGATATAATCTCAAACGAGATGATTTAGACATGCTAGTCAATGAGCTGCCTGCCCCGTTCCTACTTCTTGGGGATTTCAATGCACACAGTGACATGTGGGGCTGTACAAACACTAATCAGTCGGGTGGATTGATTGAATCTCTTGTTGCTACGTCACATCTATGCGTTTTGAATGATGGGTCCAGTACCTACATTCACCCAGCCTCTGGATCTCGTTCAGCAATTGACCTTTCAATCTGCTCACCTGCAATTCTGATGGACCTTCAGTGGAGGGTCTACGATGACCAATGTGGAAGTGATCATTATCCCATTTTAATTGATACTGTCTGCCCAATGCCTGAAGAGAGAGTCCCCAAGTGGCAGCTTCGGAGGGCTGACTGGTCTGAATTTGGCGATCTTTGCAGCAACACTATAGTCAAGGACGCCTTTGCCAATTTAGAAGACCCGATCTCTCGTTTCACAGAATTATTGGTGACCATTGCTACCAAAACAATTCCGAAGTCCTCTGCAAATCCACGTAGCAAACACAAGCCGTGGTTCAACACGGATTGTGCAGAAGCGATCAAAGATCGCAAAAAAGCCCTTAATACTTTTAAGAAATCCCCTAGTAACGTTAATCTCAGAAATTATCTTAATGCCCGCGCCAAAGCAAGGCGCATAATCAAAATTAGCAAGCGGGAATCATGGAGACAGTACATTTCCAAACTTAATTCCTCTACCCCAGTCAAAAAAGCCTGGGACATGGTTAGAAAAATCAGTGGAAAGCAGTTTAATTCCTCTGTTTTACACGTGACCAAACCAGACGGTAGCAAATGCACAGAAACAGCAGACGTTGCCAATTTGCTTGCTGATGAGTTCGAATGCAACTCTTCAAGCGACCACTATTCCCAAACCTTTCAATTATTCAAACATACCGTTGAGAAACAGAAACTGAACTTCACTTCGGACAACTCTGAGGACTACAACAGCCTCTTTAACATCAAGGAACTGCGCGTTGCCCTCGAAAGAAGCAATGACACTGCCACTGGTCCTGATGAAGTTCACTATCAGTTCCTCAAACACCTCCCCGATAGCTCTCTACTTGTCCTATTAGATATTTTCAACGGTATATGGCAAAATGGCAACTTCCAAGCTGTTTGGCGAGAAGCCACTATCATTCCCATCGCTAAGTCGGGCAAGGACCCGACAAAAGCTACAAATTACCGCCCCATCTCCCTCACTAGTTGCCTGTGCAAGACTTTTGAACGAATGATAAATGCCCGTCTGGTTTGGTTCCTTGAAACCAGAGGTCTGATAACTAGCTATCAAAGTGGGTTTCGGCGGGGCCATAGCAACACTGATCAACTTGTCCGCCTAGAGTCCACAGTTCGGGACGGATTTGTCCGTGGACACCATGTTGTTTCGGTATTTTTTGATCTGGAGAAAGCATACGATACCACTTGGAAATACGGCGTTCTGAAGGACTTGCACAGTGCGGGTCTGAGAGGCAGAATACCGCTTCTCATTCAAAATTTCCTGAAAGATCGTGTGTTTCGTGTACGTGTGGGGAGCGTGTTGTCAGGGTTACATAGTCAGGAAATGGGTGTCCCCCAAGGCAGCATCTTGTCAGTAACTCTGTTTATCATGAAAATAAATAGCATCGCCAGTGTGGTGAACACTGGGATTGAAAAGTCCTTGTTTGTGGATGACTTTTCTATTACCTGTTCCTCACGGAACATGAGGTCTATAGAGAGACTGATGCAAAACTGCCTGAATAACATCCAGCGTTGGGCTGACCAAAACGGATTCCGTTTTTCTCGGACCAAAACCGTTTGCATGCACTTTTGCAACCAGCGAGGTGTCCATGGCGACCCAGACTTGAGTTTGGGCGGTGTCCACATCCCAGTTGTTCCCCAGACTAAGTTCCTTGGCCTAATACTTGACAATAAGCTTAACTTCAAAACCCACATCGATTATCTCAGGCGGAAGTGCCAGGGAGCACTAAACCTGTTGAAGGTTGTCTCAAAGATGGACTGGGGCGCGGATCGCCCTGTTTTGCTTCGACTTTACAGATCCCTAGTGAGGTCAAAACTTGATTATGGTTGTGTTGTTTACAGCTCTGCACGTGAGTCATACCTCAGGAGACTCCTACCCATACATAACCAAGGTCTTAGGATCTGTCTGGGAGTTTTCCGTACCTCCCCAATGCAGAGTCTTTACATCGAAGCGAATGAACCACCCCTCCATTTAAGATGGAAGAAGTTGTCACTTCAGTTTGCCCTCAAACTGAGGAGCCATAGACACAACCCCACCTTTGAGACTGCCTTCCACCATAGGTTTGGTGACATATATATGAGAAAACCACCGGCTATCCCTCCATTTGCTGTTCGCGTTAGGGAAGCTCTATCACAGGTGTGCAATAACCATGATTTTGTGGCACAGTTTACCTTCCCCACCACTCCTACCTGGAAGTTGGACGAACCAGCTGTTGACCTTAGTCTAAGGAAATATCTAAAGAACTCAACAAATGAACTAGTGTTCCGGGCTAGCTTTAATGAGCTGAGACATAAATATCATCAGTATCATGCAATCTATACTGACGGCTCTAAAGCCACTAACAGGGTTGCGGCTGCGGCGTCAGGCCGTGATGCATCCTTGCAAGCCAGACTACCAGATGATGCATCAATATTCACGGCCGAACTCCAGGCACTAAAGATGGCATTCCATCTGATTGAAAGCTCAGACAGGCACCAGTTCATTGTGTTCACAGACTCACTATCAAGTCTTTTAGCACTAAAGGGTCATGAGCTAAAACACCCTTTAGTAACAGCTCTCCGTGAAGCTTACTCCAAATTGGTTCAACTACAAAAATCAGTTGTGCTAGCATGGGTCCCTAGTCACGTGGGCATTCAAGGAAATGAAAAAGTCGATACACTTGCTAAAGAAGCTCTACAGATGGATGTCACCAATATCTACCTGCCTTACACAGATTACCGCCCTAAGATCAACGGCTTTGTGAAATCAAGGTGGCAAGAACTGTGGGATTCCTCTCCCGAAAACAAATTGTACCAAATTAGACCAACGGTCGGATCCGGGGGCCATGGAGCCCCCAGTAAACGGAGAGATGATATAGTCCTGACTAGGGCTCGCATCGGTCACACTTACCTCACCCATGCCTATTTGCTTCACGGAGATGAGAGACCATATTGTATACCCTGTGATTGTGCTGTCACCGTCAGTCACATTCTCGTTGACTGTTATGAATACTCCCATGTTCGCCAGAAATACTATGCTGTTCCAGACCTAAAAACATTGTTTGAGCAGACAGATCCCTCCCTTATTCTGGGCTTTCTGAAGGAAAGTAAACTGTATAAAAGTTTTTGACATATTCCCGCTTTGCCTGTACATTTGTGTGAAAATTGAGTCTTGACTCCAACATTTTACCCCAACATTGTACCTTTCTTTACCTTGGTGACACTATATAACACATTCGTGTTAATGTGTCGTAAAGTCCCATCTAACTAACTAACCAACCCAGAATGCAACGATAAAGTTGCATCGATACCAAGGTTGCAAGGTTGGTTTAGGGTGGCCGGTTGGTCTGTGGGGTATTTGGGTTGTCAGTGTGTGTGTGGTTCTATTGTTGTAATGAACATAATTTTCTGTTTGACTTGGTGGTGTGTGGATAGTTTTGCCTTTATATTCCTGTCCGATCCGATCCGGTTTGAGTTTTTGTTTTTTGTTTGTATGTGCCGTTTCGATGCACTTAAAAAGCACCCATACCAAGGTTGCTGAATTTTAAGAAATATTCATTTTAAATTGTCATTTCTCATGCCATTACAGCATTTACTACTGTAGGCCTATGCTTCTGCACAGTATCATGTACAATAATATACTGTACAGTACTGCCAGTATGCACTATTACTTGGGCTGGTGTATACATGCCGGCTGCCCCAGAACTGTATAGAAATTTGGGTTTGTTAGAAAAACACCGTAGCTTAAACACTCCTTTGCTAGTTACACTTTGTAGCTCTCAGTGCTAAGATTTTGAACACTGCGGGAATTTTTTGCCTGAATTTATTTGGACATGGGTCCCAACTATTGCATGCCTATTGTGTGCCTATTAAATGCCATAAAAGCCAGACTTCTAAATTTGTGTAGCTTTAACTGGAAAAGGCATACTTACGAGGTATTTTAGCCATGTTAAAAGTTTAGTTTTGTACAGCTTGCAAGCAAATGTTCAGTAAAAGTTGCACTTATGATTAGTACCATATGCATAGCACCCCAGTATAAAGCATGGTTATTGTACAGGAGCATACCCTGCAACAGCCAAAATGGCTGTCATTTCATGGAATATTCACTAACGGACGCCATGGCCATCAGTGGGGCCCAATAGCCATGGCTGTCAGCTGTTTACTTCGAACACTACACTCAAACCTTCACAAAACGCACGCCTATACAAAAACACCCACACATACATACACATGCAATAGCAATCATGAATGCACTGTTCACTGTCAATGAAACTAATTAATGATTTAAGCCTTAATAAAATCAAGTGCTCACCTCTTATTCTGTTCCCATGCGTGAGTGATTGAAACTACCACACCTCCTTCAATCTGTTTCTTGGGGTCACTAACTCGTTTGACAAGATTAATTGTTCCACTGAACAAACTCTCAAATACTGGTGGACGTTTCTTACTCTGTTTCATCACGCCTGTTTGTCCATTCTCCTCACAGAAGGCAGGAATACCTTTACCCATAGTGTTGATCTGTAACAAAATGCAACATGGTTGGTGACAACTGACAAGTGTGACACTCCTTAAAGAGCAGTTTTCTAGCTACTGTGGGTGGTGCCAGACTGCCCCCAGCACTCCTTGTTTGCACCCGGCACTCACGGTAAAATGTACTGTCGTGCCCAGCACAAATTTTCTGCCAAAGTGGAAAATACCAAACTCATAAAAACAAGTAACACTCAACTAAAAAACTGAATGAAAATTGCACGTAACTATGTCAAAAATGCAAAAGGTAACACCAATTTGAGTCTTAGCCTCATTAAAGATGCAAAATTTTCTCGAGAGGAAGGGGGGGGGGTCGCCACTCCCCCACCCAGTAAGATGTTCCGTATTCCAACTGCCACCCATTATCACTAAATATGCTCTAGCTAGAACCCTGTTAAAGAGCATATATATTGTAGCAAACACAGATCACCCACATGACAAGCATGACATCCCTCACACAGAGCTGTCAACTTTGAAAAACAGTTTTTCTTATTCTGAAGAGCAAACATCAGTATTTTGCACCAAAAATTATTATTTTTGACGAAGCGATCAAGCGTTATTGCAATCTTCTGGCAGCGTAGTGCCAGACTATTTAATCGAACCGAATGATACAAGAAAATGATATTATGCTCAAGTATCTTTGGGACATACACTTAAGGAATCAATAAATCCGTAAAGGAAGCAGCCTTGAGTATTACGTATTCATAACATGACCCCCCCCCCCTCCTCCCCCTCGTGACTTTAAACACAAGTATATGACAACTACTAATTGAACATAATTACTCTCATCATTGCCTACAAGTGGCATCACAATCCATCCAAGCACCTATCTATGAGGCAATTTTCAAAGTTATGATTGACAAACAGATCGAAATGCTCCAAAAGAAACAGCTTGCCCTTGCTCAGAATGTTATTTAATGAAGTACATGATAGGCTAGCCCACTGGTTGTATCATGTAAGTAAGGTGTAAAGAACATTTCTGCATAAAGCACATGCTCATCTATGATTCAGGGTCAATGGTATGCCCCTTGCATGCCAAACACGTCCACTCAGATACTCTTTGTAGTAACAAATTCATGCACTTATATATAGTCTACAGTAGGCCAGTGGTTCCCCACCGGGGCATTATCGCCCCTGGGGCATTTTGGCAACTCATGGGGGCGATGAGCACTAAGAGGGCGGCAGGGGGACGTTTTGTAAAAAAGTGAAAACTCAACATAACCAGACCTTATAAGATTTCGAAAGGTTTCCTCTAGCTGAGCTCTCAAATTGGTTCGTATAAAAACGAGGTAAATGAAGTCACCAAGTCGAGAAGGTCTAACATTCTCTCCTCAGAGTACCTACAAAGTTTGTGAAATACCAGGTGTCACGAAATTACATTTAAGAGTTTAATTTTGATGTTATTTTTCTTGCCGAGGACCCTCATATTCTCATCAGTGACAGTGAAAGCGGTGTTCGAAGGGGCCATGGCTAAAAATTGCACCGCCAATTTTAACCTGAAATGTAGTTCTTTCCTGCTGTCCCTAAAAATGACATACTAACAGAAATGACAATTATATGTAACACTAACAGGAGGAGGGACATGTGTTTGGTGCCTGCCCCACATCGTACTCTGCTCATGTCAGTGCGGATGTGGGGTCGGCACCTGAACCCTCGCAAACAGGCCCACAGTATTCAACCCAAGAATTAGAGGAGGCGGCACTTGAGGTGGAACAGGACTTCCTTGCCTGCAAGCAGTGTTAGGGGGGTACTGGAACTCCTGAGGTAGACTCTTCGCCACCCTTAGCAACGACACCCAGTCGAGTTGATATAACGACAGTAGAGGAGGACCTCGATCTGTCCTCAGACTCGGCAATGTCGGATGGCGGGGAGCCTGCCTCAGAGCCTCCTCCAAAGGATGCACCTTCGGGGGAGGTTTGGTTTGATTTGTGTGAGGGGAGGGACCAGAGCCTGCACTGAAGAGGTCGGCCTCGGGCGAGGTGTTAGACAGGGGAACCCATCACTCTGGGACGCCCGTACCGAGCCCACGGATTAAAAAGATAAGGTCCCAGTCAGAGTATTTAGTGTGAATGGTATGTGCCCGGTTTTCTTTTGGGTTTCTGGTTTCTGTTCTGTCTGTATCTGTGCTCATGCATGCTACAAAGTCTGGTAGTTCAGTGTAAATAGGTTTGCCTTTGTTCCACATTAGGTCCGTCCGGCTACAAGCATGTGAAAAGCACATCACCTTGTTAAATTGTAAATAGTGGGGTTGGCCACATTAAAATTTGTTGCTGGCCTGGTGTATATAGTTGTCCTTGTGTTTATGACACGTCAGGTGTTTTTGTTCCGGAGCACGTAAGGAGCACCCATAGTTACAAAAAAGCATTGTACAGACTCAACTTGAACACTCTTCTGTTAATGTAAATGGATATGTAAATAGTTTTGCCTAGTGAGATTGTAAATAGTCCTGTGTAACTGGAACTGGCTTGGGTTTCGGGATGGATTTATACAAAGTTAACACTGAAATTTCGGTTTGGGTTTTGTTCCTCAGTGTCTGTTTCTATGTACTTAAAAAGCTGCTAACCTGTAGTTTTGCGTGAATAAATTTGTAAATTGCCTTATGTAATTAACCTTTGTACATAGTCCTTTGTTCATAGTAACACAATTTTATGTTTGTAGGTGCATGTAAATAGTTTGCTGTTGCGTTTTTGCCCGGTCCGGTTTGGGTTCTCGCCCTTTGTTTCTAGTGCCCGTTTCTACGTACTTAAAAAGAACTGACATAACAGATAACTTTTGTGTAGGCCTACTATGAGGTAGAACGTAAATTAAGACTTTTTTCGAACATGCAATTTTTCGATGCGCCAGTTTCGGCTTTCTGATTACTTCTACCTGTAAAGCACCTTGAGTGACATAGGCCGAAGTCATTCAAGCCCCATGTGACCCCTACCATCTTCCTCCCTCCCTCCCTCCCTCCCTCAGGAAAAGTCCCTGGCAGCATAAGTTTGAGAACTGTCAGAGTTTCTCTTCTTGAGATATTGTGTTAACGAGCCAAGTGTCACAAACACACACCCACCCACCCACACTCACATACATACATACACGTTACACATGCCTGCATGAATGCATAGATTCCTTAACCTCACGGAAAGGAAGCAAAAATCAGAATAATGACGATACTACTTTTCTTTTAGGGTATCGAGGAAAAACCAAATTTTAGACAAAGAAGTTTGAACACTACACAGTAATATAGTGACAAAGTTCCGTTCCGTAGCGTTTAAGTATTTTATAATTAAAACAAATACCAAATTTAGATGACTAAGTGTTGTAGTAACTTAGTAGTACTTTGTGGTAATATTGAAAGTTGCGCTTAACACCGTCCTATTAGATTTGACCAAAACAGTACTTTGTCTGAAGTGTAAATGCGTCATCATTTTATCATTCCGTCCCTTCGCATATTTAAGTTTCGTTACCATGGCAACATGTAAATGCAGTATCTTAAATGCAAATGCGTTTATGTCTTACATATAAATGCGTTATTGAGTGTGACCTACTTGTATATAAACACAAAGAATAGTATTATGTACAAACTCTAGGAAAATATTGAGGGAAGAGCTACCAATTTCTATCCCGTCGCGCCTCAGGTAGTTTGGGATCTGACCCAGCATATGGTACAGTGATAAGGTCAATTGTGAGCACAGATTTTTTGCACAAGCGCCTAGCAGTGAAATTTTTAAAGAGCAATTCTGATAAATGCCTTGATCCACTACAGTTTACCTACAAAGCAAATCGAAGTACTGATGATGCCATTCTTTCCAGTCTTGAGTAGTTGTATTCTCATCTTGAACACACATATTTAGGTCATTCTGCTATAATTATGCTTTTTGACTTCTCATATGCTTTTAACATCTGCTCTAAATTTTAACAAATAAGCTACTTAATGAATGTTCGTCATGATTTTATTGCTTGGTTTTTAATTATGGTACCAATAGGTTCCAACAGAGGGATTTAATGTGACGTCACGGAAGTGGAATTTCCAGGCACTGAAGGGAACCAGAAATCCAAAAGGCTTAGTGATTCCTTGCCATATGGATATATTGTAACAAAAATGAATCACCCACATGACAAGCTTGAGATCCCTTACAGTTATCCTACTTGAGATAGCATATTGATAAGCTCAAAACCTTTTGAAATCTTGTGACCCAAAATGGCCTTTCACCTCCACTTAAAACAATAGGATCACCCAATCCAGAAGCCAAGGATTAGATCCCTCACAGTTACCCTCCTTAAAATAGCATGTTCACTAGGTTTTGACCTTTTGTGACCCGAATGACCTTTGATCTCCACGAAAAATGATAGGCTTCATCCACTCAATATTAGCAATCCACACCTTAAGTATGAGATCCTCACATTTATCCTTCTTGAGATACTGTGTTAACAAGTTTTTGACCTTTTGATCTCTGTGACCCAACTGACCGTTGACCTCCACCAAAACCAAAAGGACGTATCTCCTCAACACGAACAATCCACATGTCAACTGTGAGATCCCTCACAGTTACGTTTCCTGAGACATAGTGTTTACAAGGTTTTGACCTTTTGGCCTCTGGTGACTCCAAAAGACCTTTAACCTCCACCAAAAGCAATAGAGGTCATTTACTTAATATGGGCAATCCACATGCTAAGTATGAGATCCCTCACAGTTACCCTTCTTGAGATATAGTTTTTACTAAGTTTTGACCATTTGACCTCTGGTGACCACAAATGACCTTTGACCTCCACCAAAAGATAGGGATCATCTACTTTATATGGGCAATTCATATGCTAAGTATGAGGTTCCTCACAGATACCCTTCTGGAGGTATCGTGTGTACAAGGTTTTAACCTTTTGACCTCTGGTGACCCTAAATGTTTCTTGACCTCCACCAAAAGGAATAGGGATCCTTTAAACAATATGGGCAATTTACATGCTAAGTTTGAGATCTTTCACTGTTACCCTTCTTAGATATAGTGTTACAAAATTTTGACCATTTGACCTTTGGTGGCCCCAAATGACCTTTGACCTCTACCAAATATTATAGAAACCAACTATTTAATATGGACAATCCACAAGCTAAGTATGAGATCCCTCACATTTACTCTTCTGCAGATGTCTTGTTTACAAAATTTTGACCTTTTGACCCCTGGTGACCCCACATGACCTTTGACCGCCAAAAACGATAGGGATTATCTACACAATCTGGTCAATCACCAAGCTAGGTACGAGATTACTCACAGTTATCCTTCATAAGATATAGTGTTTACAAGGTTTTAACCATCTGAGCTCTGGAGACCCCAAATGGCCTTTGACCTCCACCAAAAATTATACGGACATTTTACTTAACATGGGTAATTAACATGCTAAGTATGAGGTTACTCACAGTTACCTTTCTTGAAATATCTTGTTTACAAGGTTTTCGATTTTTGACCGCAGGTGGCCCCAAATGACCTTTGACGTCCACCAAAAACGATAGAGTTCTTTCTCTCAACATGGCAAATCTATCTACTAAATATAAAAGTTTCAGTCATTGGTATCTTGAGATACCGTGTTTACAAGCCATGTACAAGGTTTTTGCACTTTATCCTCTGGTGACCTCAGATAACCTTTACCCTCCACCAAAAACAATATGATTCTTTCTCTCAACATGACAAATTTATATACAAAATATGAAAAGCATCGGTCCTTGCTGTCTTGAGATATCGTGTTTACAAGGTTTTCAGTTTTTGACCTCTGGTGACCTCAAATGAACTTTGACCTTCACAAAAACAATAGGGTTCTTCCTCTTTAAATTACCAATCTATTACTCATAATAAAGTGTCTGTCATTGCTATCTTGAGATATCCTGTTTACAAGCAAAGCGTCACATACACACACGCACCCACACACCCACGCTCACGGCCTATCTAGTAATTTGTGTCACACACTGGACCTCAGTACTAGCAGGTATGTAGTCAGTAAGAACTGGACCAAACTAATCAGCTCCAAAGGCTGCTCCAAAGTTGAAGGACTTTCCAATTTTAGGATGGAACATCATTTGTTCCATGAAGTTATAATCTCAGATGGAGATTTAATAGCCTAGGTCGAGAGTTAAGGCTACCTGTTTTTGCTAGGAGAGAGCAGATTCTTCAACAAATTAATAAAATCTAACATTTAGTGTGCTTGCTGTGGAGGTTTATTGTCTTGACCTAACATTACATCGGCCAAAGACCGTTCTGAAAATCACCACGGTGTGGTTCTCTCTTACAGGCATGGACAGTGCAGTCTTTTGCTGCATGTTCCGTCTTCTTGGTCTACCTTCCTAAAACCCAAAACTCCGTAAATAGGGGACGGACCAAGAGCAGACTTGTAGTGAGTACGTACTCATACTCATGGGTTTGCACAATTGCCTGCACTCGTACTCATGAGAATTAAGTTGTACTCGCACTCGTACTCACAGATTTTGAAAGCTCTTCATAGGGGCTAATGCAAAATTTTGTACTGGTACTCATGAAAAAGGAGGTACTCGTACTCACAACACAGACACTGCCTTTGTAATCGTACTGATGACATTGTACTCGCACTGCAAGTCTGGCCAAGAGTGGGGCAGGGTTACATTTTGTGAGGGCATAGGCCTACTGTTCCAAAAATCCACTTTTGCATAGACTTTGGGACCCAAGATCATTACCAGGGAAGCAAACAATTGCAAACAGTCTCTTTCTTTGGCTGAATTCCAAGGGACCTAAACAAATCGTTAACCCCTTATAGGTCCTACTCCCGTTTACTTATCTGTTATTATACAGTACTCCAATGCACAAGATTGATGTTGGTCAAATGAGTAAGTCCAGGCTATTATTGTGGATACAAAGTCTTTGCTCATGCAGGAGAACAGTATAGCTATTTGGCGATCAAATTTCAAAACTGCTACTCTATATGAAAATAAAGCCATAATTTGGTGTTCACACACTGGTGACAGAAAACAAGGTGACACCTGTCTGCCTGTATAGGGGTAACTAGCCTCATGGAAAGATTAACAATGGAAACTTAATTTTGAATTGTTTATGTCATGTACTGTCAACTCATTGGGGAATGGGGACTCGAGGGAAAGAGGGAAAAATGCCTCAGATGGAAAAGGAGAATTTTACTTCCCCGAGCCCCTCTTGCTCCACCAGATAGCTCATAAGGAGAACAACAGGGATGGGTTAGGCTCCTTATCTGCTGCATAATTAGTAAAATTGTTTCACATTCTTGCACAGCTGCCAGGGTTTATCTCTTGCAGTTGGGGCAGTATGTCATATCTAGGAGAGTATTAATTTTCAAATCAATAGAAAGCACTTGCCTAGATTTTATTCTGAAATCTGGTATTGCACTTGAAATACAGGGAATGTGACAACAATGCACAGAAGTGCCATTAAATTGAGAAGTGCTTCTGGTGGTGATGTGGGGTGTAGTGAGCCTTATCTCTAATGAGGTCCACTTGCAAGCAACATCCCTGTAGGTCTGTTGCATGGAAGAGGATCCCCTTAAAAAGCTTTCTGGTACTTACAAAATTAATGCCTTAATTAGAAGAATGGCTATATTTTCCGTATGGTATTGGATGCTGCACCGCACAAACTAACATTATGACAAGTGGATGAACAACTTTTTATGGTAGGTTCTTGGAGTGGTAGTGGTTGATCATTATGTGGGCATGAGATGGGACACCTCGCCCCCATGCTTTCGGGGAAGACTCCTTGTTCTTGCATCATCCCTACTTGAGAAGTCATGATAAAAACCTCATGGCTGTGAACAAGATGTATGGTTCTCTTAACCAGGGGCGTAGATTTCTTTTGAACTTTGGGGTGAACTATCGCAAATTTGGAACACGGTGAGCGCGAAGCGCGAGCCCATGAAGGGTGAGGTCCAGGGGCCCGCCTTAGGTCCCCTGGTGGGGTCCAGGGGGCGAAGCCCCCGGAAGCTCCTGGGTTTCAATGTCTCAGAAGTGCCAGGAAGACTGTTTTAAGGGGTTAATTTCAGTGGTAATGTTCTTTGGTAGGCTATTGGTATATTCATACATTTAGGAAATGTTATTTTGAGCACGAAACTCGTTGATAAGCTGCACTGGATTGAAATTGTGCAAGAGCAACAATGTCCTGTTAAGCTTAAAAAGCAAGGATCAACATATAGGGTCATCCCAGACAACTGGATTTTGAATTCGGAGATCATTACAAGACCTGCAAGTTGGCTTGAGATCAGTGGCGTCGCTATAGGTTTTTGTGACTGGGGCACCATAGATGATGTCGTAATAATACCTCAGTTCCTCCCAAGTCTGCGTAAATTACACCTTTATTTTTCATGCGTTCCTGCATTTGCATGCAGCAGTTTTGATCTTTCGTTTGTCACTACATAAAGGTGTCGTACTGGGGAAGGGTTCTCCACCTCCCCTTTAAGAATATTTTTTATTAATTTAAGGTCTTTTAGATGCAAAATGGTAATATCTTTGGGATGTTTTTGGAACTGATTATTTATGGCCGGAAAATGTCCATAATTTAGTGAATGCTAATTTTTGGTAAGGTAAAAGAGGAGAATATCATGTTGTCTATTAAGAGACAAATACGTTGTCAACAAATCTCCTGAAGCCCCCTCCCTTCTGTGTATTTTACTGCCTTCTATTTCCGGAAAGTTTTTACACAAAACTATTTGCGTGGAGTCCATAGAAACATTCTTGACTTATTACGAAATATGTCCTTTCCTTCATTGTGCATTATCAAAGGGCATCTATAAGGCTAGCAGATACTTGAATAGGACCTCCTGGAAGCTCTGCATTAATCATATTAATTGGGGAGGGGGGCAATGGCATAATGCGTATACTACCTGACATCCAAATGATAATATAGAGTACGACGCCAAACACTTTACAACTATCGTATTTTTACTACTTTTGAACTAAAATCCGGACGAACAGCTGCCAGCAATGGGAAATGAGAGGGAGGGAAAGTATAGGTGCATGCAGGGAGTGATATAAGACCGTCCCTGGTAGGTGTAGCAAAAGGGGTGAAGGACTAATCAGAGTGTTGTTTTCGTCATAAGAGTATTAACAATCACCATCTATACGGATAATGGCTCAGCGCGAACTGGCGAAGCTCTGGTAAAAATTTTTGAAAAGTGTATAACGGCATATACGTACTTTCAACCTTCTACATCATTCTACATATTAGATTGAAAGATCCCATATTGATGCGGGGTCCCCACAGATGCTTGGAGATTTATCTTTGTTCTTCAGAAAGTGTTGTGATCAGAACCAGTGTTTCCACTCTTCCCGAAATTACCCAAAATTCGGGAAATCTGGGTGCTCTTCGGGAAATTTTCGGGAAGGGGGATAATTTCGGGAAATTTCGGGAAATCTGGAAAAGGCGTATGTAGTATGGAAATGACGTATGGCTTGACAGATTGAAATCCTGGTTCAACCATTAAAATAGCATAAAAGAAGCGTTATTGAAAATATCAGGAAATACCAAGCCGATTTCAGGAAATTTTAGATTCCATTTCAGGAAAAATTAATTTAGAGTGTGGAAACACTGATCAGAACAGTTTCGTGTATTATTACCTTAATGATGGTCATGACATGGAGTGTAATCAGTGACGAATAACATTTCCATTACAAAACCTGCATTTAGACTCTACATCGAGACACTTTCAATTGCCCAGCATACCTACATGCCACTGCCATAAACCAGTCTTTTACCTATTAATTCGTAAACTTTCAACTTTTTGCTGCTGTGCTTCTCCGAAAGGTGCTGTCGGAAGATATTGATAATATGAGTGACACCGACGTAAGGTTGGAAGCGCGCGGAGCGCGCGAAAATTTCGATAGATTGCCAATGATTTGCTAAAATTCTGATAGGATGAGAAACATTTGTGATAGAAAGCAAAAATTTCTTACGAAAATGAAGAATAAAATATACTTTCCATCATAAACGTATCTGTAGACTGACACATGGGGGGGGGGGTGATACATGGGCCATCCCCCTAGTCAAACGTTGGAGGGGATATATCCCCCATCCCCCCGGGATTTACGCCCATGCTCATAACACAAGATATTTCAATTTAAGAACTCTGAAAATACCCGAAGACGGTTTTTACATCCGTATAGGAGCACGTTCTTCGTGCTCACAGTTGTAAGAAATGATTTTCGGTAGCTTTGATCTGGAGCACAGTACTCGATTGTGCAGTTTTCAAGAGTTGTCCTAGATCGTGCATTTGATTCTTGCAACAGCTTGTTCTTGTATCATTTTTATCCAACACATCGTCTGTATTACAGAGAAATGTAATATGTAGGAGGGGTAGCGTGGAATTGGTGGTTTGTGCGAGGAAAGAATACTTGCTACAAATCTTACCTATTATTACTGTTGTACAGATTAAATTCTAAAAATTGAATCAGTGCTTAATTTCAACATATTTTATTCATAAAAACTAGCCACACTTTACAGGAACTAGAGATCTTTGGAAACTAGAAAACATTCATCGAACGCCATCACAGAAGTGTATGGGCTGTGGTTGCTCAACTTCAATGAATCGGTTGACTTCAAAGTGTAAAAACTTATCTACATCTTTGGAACTCAACCTTGAACAGATCTGTGGGTAGCTTCCCAGACTTCTTAGAACGTACGTATTTTTGAGGGTATCACACGGGTGTCATGTGAGCATCAGTCACAGCATTGTCTATGAAGTGATAAGACTAGACCACAGCTTTAGAAGGCAGCCTACCACATACGTTGAAACTATATTTCTTCTGGAAAGGATTTCAAGCTTTCTAGTTTCTAGTATCTTGTGACAAGTAGTTCATGTTTCATTGTCATAAAGTTAGATCTTTGCACCGACACGCGCATTTCGTCGTTCATAAACACAGTACCAACAATAATACTGGCAGATAAATAGGGTTCTACATTTACTCTGCAAACTTTAAAATAAGTTGATGTATCTTTACCACTTTAGTTTTCCACTTGAAATACATTACTTTTGAATACGACCTTTAGCGTTAAAACGACCCTTACTATAAGACTTCAAGACGTATTTTTCCAATACAAAGCGAAATAATTAGTTTGACTTTCTTACCTCCAACATGCATTTGATTAAGTATATGATTAACCTTTCAAAACTTACAACGTCATGTCGATTTTCAACAATACACTCCTGTTAATCACACCAAGAAAGTCTTAAATCAACTAGGCACAGTTGATTGCGGGAATACACTGACTTCGACGCTCACACTATACATTTAGCATTTTGACCAGTCTTTATTTTATTTTATACAAAAGAAATGAATGAAATATACGAAATACGCAGTAATAAGAATTGAGAATAGATTGTTGTTGAGTCTTTGCTTACCAAGATCTTATTAAGTAGCCAACAAAAATTGGAAGGACATCACATTAATAAACTATGAAGAGAAATATGTAGGCTGTTACCACTCAAAACGCAATGTTTAATTGCAATTGCAACTATGAGCCCGTTTATTATGTTTATGGAAGTGCAGCTTCTCATAAACATATTGTGATAACACAGGATCAGGTCACGTGACAGTTTCTTTGTGACACATTATCTGAAGAAACAGTTCATAATCAGAACTGCCGCAAGTACTGTACATTTCTAACCACGTGTACATAATTGTAAAGCAGTCATTAAGAAAATAATGGTCTTTTCATTGCAAAATAAGACTATAAAGATTTTTCAATGTCCAAACGTCTGAATGACTTAGGCAAATTAGTGTGCACAAATTTAGGTATCTTAAAATGATTTTCACTAGGTGTGACTGATAAAAAGTTTAAAAATTACAATAATAGGCTATAATGAAAAACTTACTTTTCAAAGCCAGCTTTGTTTATAATATTTTTTATAAGTTAAAAGATCATTTACTGGTCTTCATAGAAAGATGTGACATTTACTCTTTCCTCACTTTTGTAGGGTATGTTATCATGACATAAAACACTGTTAGTCCTAGTAGTAGTAACCCTTTTGACATCCTTGAGTATGTGCAGAAGATCTAGAACACAGAAGTCAGCGTCACTGTGACCAACCACGAAGCACGAAACACACAACCAGTTTGTGTATAGTAGTATGGTACCGTTAGTACGGCCAAAGTTGCACAGTGCATACAGGATACAGTTCTTATATTTTGCTCGGCACAGCCCGGCCACTCTTTCGGTGGAGATTGTTCCCACCCTAGGCCTATATCGTACTATCGTATTACAGCCGTGTTAATCGAAAACAGTTGGCCATCATTAGAACCATTGTTTATGTCAGTGACCCCCCACAGTGGCTGACACAGAAGTAAACGAAGTAACGTTGTAGGCCTAAGAATATTAACGTGAGGCCTGGCCTCTTCGGTCAAATAAGTGATACATATGTGGTCTACAGTGAGTTGTGTTGTTGGCCCATACACTCGTTGTATACGTACAGAGGCTGTTAGTAGCCTACGAGAAACGTTTGTTCACAACTTCTGCGAGTTCTTCCACAGTTTGATTCTGTATTATCGTATTGTGTAGGCCAGTAACGTGGTCTAGTGATAATGTACAGTGCAGCCTGCCCAGCATTTGGATATACTCCCAGCACTGCAAGCAACGAGCATGTACCACTGTGTGGGTTGAGCTTAATGTCGGCAATTTTATTCAAGGGCATTTTTCCCAGTAGCATTCGCCACTGTCTGAACTGATATGATGTAATCAGTTTACTCGTGCAGCCTAGCTCAACGTATTTTTACCAACCGTTTTACATTCTTCAATTACAATTAAGGCGGAAAGGCCTATATGTCACTTTCAAAATAGCCAGTATAAGTACGAGTCACTTTCTTAAACAGTAGTTACGGTTCCCGTAACTACATTTATAGTATAACATTGAAATCTTACTCATACTTTCTACAGACAACATAATGAAATACGTAGACATCGCTGGTAATTTTTGCAGCCTCTCCACATTCACTGATGCAAACATTATGAAGAATATTGTACTTTTCAGAGAGAATACAGTGCCAGTGTTCATTGACTAGAATTGGGCAGTGTTTATATTAATTGTACGTTGCCTCTGTATTGTTTCATTTAAGTGGTAACGGCACCAGAATACCAGTTCTCCGTGTCCCCCATTACCTACCTCGGTGGGGCAACACGGATATGTTTTTCTTTTGTTTGGCGAAATATATTTAAAAAGTGAAAACTTTACAAATTTCATAGACCTTAAGAAAAGTATTGTAACGAGAAGCTAGAAGACGCCCTCTTTGTTATGTATATATCCTTTAACGTTTTGTTTATTTGTTAATACAGAAATTACTGAGTGACTGGCTCACGCACAGCTTAAATGACGAAATAGGGACATTGATCACATGCGCTGCATGATTACGGGATGTTTTCTTTATTCATGACCCTTGTGCGAAGCAGGAGCCAATCCTGTGCGAGACGATATCATCACCCGTTGCTTCCTGTGTATAGTTACAACGTAGGGATTTTCCATGGAAGATTGCCATATATGCCTGTAGAATTTTGATACATGTGCTGGAGAGTCGAAGTCAAGACAACAGCCGGGTAACACGTAACTATTGTAAGTAAGCTGGTTTTACTGAAAAACAGTGGCGTAGCCAGGGGGAACGGGGGGGGGGGGGCGAGTTGCCCCCTCTGGAAAAAGCTTGAGGGAAATTTTGAAAGTGAATATATGGTGAAATTTGCTCATGATCTGGTAAAATTTTAAATTTCTCAACCAGTACACTTTACTTATTTAAAAGTATATGCCACACTGGCACAACCAGTCCTCATTAAGGTTTTCAGAGATGGAATGATGACACCATGCTTATAGTTGTACTAGTTATGTTTTACTCTCTGTTTTATACAGCATGGGATCTCTGGACCTCTGACAAGGGACTGTGTCCTTTTACTGTATACATACAACGTTTCTTGATAATTAAAGCGTCAGCATTGTGGTATATGCAGTTTGTTAGAATGGGTCAGTGGTCAAGTGCTATACTCTGCTACAAGGGCAGGTCCTCGTAAAATATGGACTGATTGTGGTGAATGTGGTGAACTGATGAAGGGAAAGGTGTACCAGGGTTCACTTAATTACTGTACTTCACCCATTGTGATTCTGATCTACCAGTAGGACTCAAGAAAAATTCACCAAGACCTGAAGACAAGCAAGATAAAAAAGCTTCCTAAAGAATAGGAATTCTTGGTGATGTGTTCAGTTTACATTTAGCACCAAATATGGCACCATTTTGCATCTAGCCAGATGAGGATGTGAAAGATAGGAGAATTTTCACAGTCTTTCCGGACGGGATAATTAAATTCACGTTATATCACCATTCTTCCGCCATGTTGTGTCAGGCTATTGCAGTCTGTAAAATTACTTAGGCCTAGCCTGCGAGTGAGTTGTATGATAACTAGTGATTCGAGTTGCGTAATCACGGGGTTCAGTAATTAGCGAGAAGTTTAACTCGTGAGTCGATTTGCTCAGGAGACAGTTTACTCGTGAGAGGATTTACTCACGAGAGAGTTTACTCACGAGAGGGTTTACTCACGAGAGGGTTTACTCACGAGAGGGTTTACTCACGAGAGAGTTTACTCACGAGAGAGTTTACTCACGAGAGGGTTAACTCACGAGAGGGTTTACTCACGAGAGGGTTAACTCACGAGAGGGTTTACTCACGAGAGGGTTTACTCACGAGAGGGTTTACTCACGAGAGGGTTTACTCACGAGAGGGTTTACTCACGAGAGAGTTTACTCACGAGAGGGTTTACTCACGAGAGGGTTTACTCACGAGAGGGTTTACTCGTGAGGTGTCCACGATAAGGCTTACTCAACGAGAGGGTTTGCTAAAGAGTTGCAAGTACACGAGCCATCCGCAAGGAGGACGGTTGCTCACGAGAACCAACTGACGGGTCTGCAACGAGAGGGAAGGTTTCACACAGGCATCAACCCACTGGGCGGCTGCGAGGAGGCTCTACCCAGAGGTTCTACCCACGAGTCATCGCCTAGAGTGAGACTTCTCGTCGGAACCTGTTCTCCGATTGGCTACCTGGGGGAATGCGAATCCACCTTAGGGCCCCTCATTGAGTCATTAGAAGAGCCGATGTACTACTCGGGAGGCGCGTGCGGACTCGTGGACATGTCTGTTAAACCTTCTCGTGAGAGCATACTGGTAAGAGGGGTATCCATGGTATTTTGTTAGGCTAGGACACTGCACTCAATCGTATGTTATTGCCTACATTAGGTATATCTCGTAGCGTTTTGAGTACTTACTCACGACTACTTAATTAATTATCACTGTTCTAGGTGGGTGGTATTGAGAAGCTACTCAGAGAAAGCTCTTGAGAATCTAACAGTAAGTTGCGTGAGAGTAAACTTAAGCGTATGATGTAAGCCCGTGCCGTCTTGATTCGGCTCATCAATCAAACTATAATCATCTGTACAAACTTTGAGCAATAAAGTGATTTGGAGAATCTAAAAGAAAACCTGTCGCCCTCTATCTGGTCAGCTGTGTTTGTGTTGTAACTTTGGACAAGGCCGACGTTACAGTATGATGAAAATTATCTTTATACCTTATATGCATTTTCCAGCGTCTAAGGTTCTTCGGTTTGCTTGATTTGATTGTCTCATTTAAATAATGATGAGCCTTATTTAGGCCTTTTATTCAGCAGCCTTGAATTCTTATAAACTACTGTGTCCGGACTCACTCTTTTGACGGACAAAAATGTTTTTATAGCAAACGAATCCACTAGACCACCACCACTACCGATACCACCACCACAACCAACACTACCATAACCATCACCATCACCATCAAAAACACTTCCAGCACTGGACAATGAATAATATACAATACTTTTTGTGCAAAAAAATCTTGAAATGTGATTATAATAATATAGCAGCGGCATTGGTAGTGGAGCAAGTTCATGGTTCTCACATGGTTGTTTAAAATGATTATACAATAGCTTTGGGCATATGAAGTTGATTGCATTTTAGTCATACGGCTTAGGTTGTGCTAACGAGTGCTGTATAAACTAATGTTTGTGTTATTTTGTTCTTACTATGGAAAGATGTAACATGGAGTTAAGAGGAAAGATTTGGCTCAAAAAAGGAAATAAATGGTAAAGCCCCTAAATACAATCACTATTATCTTACAAAGTGGATTTTACAAATTAAACCAGCGGTTTATGTTCTAAATTTTCTTTCTATTTTGGAGACGTTTATGGTAAATTGCGTTAATAGTTTGGTAATTATAGATTGTTGGAGCTTTACAAAGACTTTTAAAGTGTACCTAACGTCTAAAATTTCAAAAATATATGTTACAAAACTTGAAGAATGCATCCAGATGGTACAACTCTCATCTTCACAGGACATTCTTAAGCCGAGATATAAAATGTTGAAGCTTATTTACTCAATTTAAAATGGTAAATTGCGCAATAAATTGTGGTGTCATTCTTGTACTACTGAAATTACAGTCCTTGGTTTTCTTTGTTTTTTTTTTTTTTTCGAAAGCCACTGCATCTTGTGCCAAAATGTGATCACTGTCTTACTGTTATAGGGTGACTTGGCTTTATAAGCTCTCTCCCTACAACATGCTATGTAGGAGAACAGTAAGTGTTTCAAAGTCATATAAGTCATATAATCATCTTAGTTTTAAAAGAAAACAAAAGCAGGTATTGTGAGTTGAACAAGAAGGGCATCATAAATTATTGCACAATCAACTATTTCAAATTAAGTGAATAAATTTCAACATTTTATATCTCAGCAACGGAGTAAGCTATGAAAACGGGAGTTGGATGAATGGATTTCATTTTTTAACCGTTAAAATATATATTCTTGTAATTCTAGACCTGAAGTCCACTTTAAGGAAACGATGGATGGTTCTACCGTAATCTTTGGAATACACCCACCCTCCAAATTTGTTGGGCACTTTCGAGACCATCATAGATCAGGAACTTGAACGCATAAACTTGGGTTATTAAACCAAGAATATTCCCATACCAAGCAGAAAGAAGTACCTAAAATGCCTGAATAACAAAGCTGAAGCATTGATGAGGAATATCAGATGGAGAACTTTCTTTTTTCCCAACTCCGACAACAGTACTGACACTAGAAAAACTTCTAGATTCCGTTAGACTAAATCGCCACCTCAGATACCAGAACTTAACGAACTCGAGGATGGAATGTTGAATCTTGTGCAAACTTCCAAATTCAAGGACGCAAGTAAACATTTTTCAGAAGTAATTGTCTACTGACAAAAACAATAAGAAAAGTGACAAAATATATGTGGTCGCCGATAAAACTACAAATTTCTATAAACTTAAACCGATCAGCACTACACAAAAATCAGAGAGGTGTTATTAGCCTACCTGGAATAATGCAGTAGAAAATCACACAAAACCTCCACGAAAGCCTCGGCATCATCCGTACAACTCAATACTACCGAAGACAAAAGAATTGCCACCAAACTCGACCTTAGCAACAGAATTGACACCACGGTCCCAACTCCAGCCTTTACTACCTTGAAGGATCATAACTCAAACTTCAACAACAACCCATCATGCAGATTCATCAACCCTTGCAAATCTGAAACTGGGAAAATAAGCAAACAGATACTGACGAGAGTTAACTCTAAAATCTTTATGGCAACAAATCTTAATCAATGGAAAAATACAAATGAAGTCATACTATGGTTCAACAATGCAAAATCAAAACAAAATAGTACATTCCACTAATTTGACATCTGTGAATTCTATCCTTCCATTTCTGAAGAACTGCTAAACAAGGCATTAGTCTTTGCATCAAAGTACGCAAACAAGCTCAGCGGATGAAAAGCACGTCATACTGAACATTAAGAAATCTATATTGTACAACATTGGAATACCTTGTAACAAACTCAGCGACTCTGATTTTAATGACGCAATGGGAAATTTTGATGGGGTTGAGACTTGTAAACTAATTGGCCTGTATATGCTATCCCAATTGGACCACCTTGATATAAACGTGGGATTAAACAGGGATGATGGACTAGCGATATGCCGTAACACATCGAGACAAACTGAATTAAGAAGGAAAAGCAGGCAATGTTCAACCAAAACAACCTTAAGATCACAATCGATGCCAACAAAAGCAGTGCTGTAGTGCTCGAGACCGGTCTCGAGTCACCATCTTAAGAACTCGGACTTAGAAGGCAAGGACTCGGACTCGGTCCCGTACAGTCCGGACTCGTAACTCGGCTCTTAATTTCCCGAGACGGGGCTGGAGACCGGTAAAATTTGGGAATCACTTTTATGCAACTAATCCGTCGTCACATAGCGTGTCCTCTGCCGTTTGTATACAATACATGGTATTTACGTCTTTGCATGCATTATGCGCTGTGTAGGTTAGATGATATACATAGAAATTCCTACTTTAGAACGTACATGGGGGTCCTTAATTATTTCCGCTGGTGGCACACATGTCTAATCGGGAAGATCTCACGGGCCACAACCAGAAGCGTATACTTGATTTTGGGCCTCATTTGAAATGGTTAGCGTTTCACCTGATTGCGTGGTGTCTACAGGTCTAATGTCTACAGGTCGAATGGTGCTCTGAGTGTATTTACAATATAGTGGATATAAACCTGAACATTTATCTAAGATATCTGTAAATGACATTGAACCCTATACTCAATTGATGATCACAAGTATAACAATCTGACCATTAACCCCAAACCAGGCCTGCCAGAGTGATAAACAAATAAAATAATGTCAGATTAAGTGGCGCATATCTTTTTTGAAAAGTGTATGGTTGCAAGAAAAGGTGGTTTGGCGTGACTTAACCTGTCCGCTGGCTCGTATAGTGTAACAAGAATATTTTTGCCAAAAAGCCTCCTAGATTGCCGTGAGTGGCAATTTACCAGGTCGGCAAAAGTTGTATCTCGATACCGTACGTACTCTTTATTCTGAAATATCATTATTTAGAAATGCACGGTTCAAATTAGAAAACTAAAATTAGAAATTAAAACTAGAAAATTAGAAAATAATATTTGGCCTATATATGTTTCTATTAAATGGCATATGTGGTCTCCAAGATTTCGTAAGCTCATTTCAACTGGCCTGTCAGCTCCCCCTCACTACCACTGGATTACATACGTCAAACTATATGGCCCGTCGATTTGACTGCAGCCTGAGTGAGCATGTGAGTGGGTTGGTGGGGGATTATTGGATTATGGTACCATTTGCACACAGGGATGTAGCAGAGGGATTACTGGTGGTATGTAGGAGCTAATTCTCAAGGTGAGTTTGAAGCCAGAGAATTCCAACTGTCGTAGTCCATACTCGTCAATCTACAGCAGGGGCGGACTGAGCAGTCGGGCAACCGGGCACTGCCCGAGCGCCCACACAAATAGGGGGCCCACACTGTCATTCGGAAATTGAAATGAAACTCGGAAAATTCGGAAGCTGAGGCTGGGAAGTTTCCGACTTCTTTAAAGATGATAAAGTTGATAAATATAACAGAATAAGTGGTTAAATACTTGCTATTATTAAAAGTTTTTAAGTTGTTGCTTGTTAGTGTCTTTAATGTATACCGGTATATACTGTAAGTAACGTGCATGTATAATAAATGTGTATTATGTTTTATTTAAATCATATTATTATAATAATTGTATTTAAACATAACATGATCTGTTTACATTTGAAAAGTTAGCTTTTGAAAAGTGAGATTTTTTTGAAAGTGAGCTTTGTTAATGTGAAGACTGGTATTGAGTTGGTAAGCTATGTGGGATAGGTTGTGGCCATTATAAGTAGTATCGGTGACGGAAAGTTGATTCAGGTTGAGAAGGAGGAGGGCCCCATACCCATTTTCCACGGGGGCCCAGTTCATTGTCAGTTCGCCCCTGATCTACAGACTTTAATTTAACCAAGATGTAGCCACACACCTCACTTTTAGCTCAACCCCTTGCTTCCAAAACTGATATGTTTGTCGGATTGTCGGCACAATTGTTTTATTCGCAAATTTTTATCCCAAATGGCCCTCTTAACAAGCGTTTGGTACAAGTCACCCTTAGGAGCGCGAAACGGTTGGAGAAATGAGGCACATTCTCGCTCTCACGCAAAGAGAACCAAAGGTACATCTGCGGGTGCAGGGCCCGTTAGGTCCCGACTGTTTACCAAAAGGTGTCGATACATTCCAATTCAAATTTAATTTAATGAGCAGAGCAATGAACGCAAGAAAATTTTGACACTTTGCAACAATTTTGAATAGAAAATATTAAAAGATCGATCGTTGAAAAATGACAACCACCCTTCTTCCAGTCACAGCTCTCCCTCCGAAACCGATTTTTCCAACAGACCTATTTTTCTATTCCTATCTTTCCGCCAATACAAAGTAAGAAAGAAAACAAAAGCAGCACAATGTTCGGCAAACAAGCAGTAACATCACTTGACTAATAAAGGAAGTAGCAATCGCGCACTGCCATGCAGACCCAGGGCATATATCATAACACACAGGGGCGGGATTTGGTGTATGAAAGTGGGGGTTGGGGCGAAATACCAAACCGGGCCGAAGGAGCCGTAGGAGCACGGAGCGCTCCTTTGAAGGCGTAGGGCCGAAGGCACGCCCTGAGGCCCTGGTAAGACGACACCCTGATGGTGGTCCAGGGGCAACGCCCCCGGGAGCCGTGAGGTATTCAAAGAATTAAAACCATTATTATGAATCATTTGGCTATCTTAAAACTCATCAGGTGTGCAATATAAACAGATCAGAAGAATCACATTTTGACCTTTTAAATAAAAGCCTCAATCAGAATTTTTCATTTTTGTTCATGGTCTGGGACAAGGGACCCCTCGAGTTTTCCAGTGCTTGTGAAAAATAATATAAGCTTATAAGGACGATGAAAGGTTGAGGGTGATGGTGTATAATACTTTTCAAAATGAATGAAATGTTATGGGTAACTCTTACAGAGACATAGCCATGGACTTCCACAGTAAAAGATGCAAGAGAAGCAATCTTGATTGGAGCCTGCGCCTTCGTACGGTGTGTCCAGCGAAGGGTTTAACTGCGAGTACCGAAAGGGAGAAGCCGGAGAGTGGGAACCCTTCCCAGAATTCCTATTAAATCTGATGGCTTTTGGGTCCAATCTGGACCATTTCTAGAGAAAAACCCGCTTCCCTAGGTATAATTTGAAATACTAACAGAATACTTTTCTTATCGTGGTTGCAATTTCAGATAGTGACTTCCGGTCAATTGTATGAGGATGGTGGAAGTTGATGTGGAAAGTGAACAGCAGGAGGGGTTGTAATTGTAATTTACTTAAGCACTGATCCTACAGGAAGTAATAAGGAGACAACTCCACCGACAAAAGTTCTACTACGGACTACGGACAGTAGTATTAGTAATACACCTACTTCCACTGAGCTCAAGCGAAGTATGCCGAAAAATTTATTGAGAATAACGATACAGGGGTTGTACATGCAAGAACCATTCATGGTAGGTGTACTGACGTACATTTAGTCTCAGAGTAACCCTTATTTCAGGGCTTCATGTCATAAAAGTGTGACTGGGAGCCATAGGACCATATTTTGGAAGATACTTTAATTAAGGTTTCTAATGAACTTTTCAATAGCAATTGCCCCGTGCCCCCACCTTTGAGAACAGCCACTGTATTAGTTAGTACTCATTGCGGGTGCGCGCGAAGTGCGCCGAGGGAAAAAAATCTGGCATTGTTTGCTACTTGAAATTAATGTTTTTCCTTCGTTTTACATTGCAAAATTGACCATAATGTTAAAAAATCTGGTGTCTATTTCTTTCGTTCATTTTTTAATTATTTTTTATTTATTTTCAATGTCTAGAAAAATGCCCCTCTCGTAATCCCGCCTATGATAAACACACAACATTATTGTATAAAAGGCAGTGTAAAAATTGATCATTTTTACATTCCTGTTTCTTAGTGTATACTTTCCACAGGGGAACTCGGAATCGGAGCTTGTGACTCGGTCTCGGTCTCGGACTCGAATGCCAGTGACTCGGTCTCGGATTCGGACTCGGAAGATGGGTACTCAACTACAGCACTGCACAAAAAAAATCTGTTGATTTTCTTGACATTACCTTAAACTTGACAACTGGAGCCTACAAGCCTTTCATGAAACAAAACAATACTCCGCTGCATGTCCATATAGCGATAGCAACTACTCACCGTCAATATTAACAAAGATTTAGGAAAATATCGACAAAAGAATCTCAAATATACCTTCTAACGAGTAGATATTTGCACAAGGCAATACTTACATACCAGGAAGCATTGAAAAAAATAGATGCAACTACAAACTTAGGTATAACCCACAGAGCAATCAGAACAGGGTAAACAATACCAGAAAACGGTCCAGATACATAGCATGGTTCAATCCACCATACAGCGACAACGTAGCTACAAATATTGGAAGAAAATCCTTTAAGCTCATTTACAAATGCTTCCCACCAGGACATCAATTAAACAAATTACTCAACAGTAGCACTGTAAGTTAATCTACAGCTGTATGTCAAATATCAAAAGTATTACATCTATGCACAACCGATCCAAAGCAAACAAAAGTGAACTTACACAAATCGAGAAGGTACATACAATCTGCATTTGCCAAAGCAATAGACAAAAAGTGTACAAAAAATGGTATAATCTACCAAGTCACTGCAACTTCAGTAGACAGGATAATTTGAAGGTGAAAACCTACATAAGTTTTACAGAAAACAGTTTCAAATCACGCAATTCAGTTTCAAGGACAAACAAAGAAAGAATGCCACAGCCCTGAGCAAATACATCTCTAGGTTGAAGGAAAAAACGTGCAGGACTCAATAAAGTGGAAAATTGTCAGCAAAGCAAAGCCATACTCAACATCAAGCAGATTATGTAATCTATGTACGGAGGAAAAGTACTTTATAATTCATTGACCTGAAATGTCTTTACTCAAAAAAAGAAATGAACCCATAATTGCATGTCATTACAAAATTTTTATAAGGAAATAAGTAGACAGTTTAAGGTTACTTCAGCCTGTAATAGAAGTAAAATTTCACGTTAAAGAAATTGAGAATCTTTCATTGAACTAAAATTTGTACTGAAAGCCAAAATTTGCTCAACAATGTTCGTGGAAAGTGAGCGTCTTTTAATCATACTTAGAAAAGGCCGCAAAAGTTCCTTCTTTCCTTTGATGAGTATTGTTACACAACGTTCACCCCCCCCCCCCACACACACACACACACACACAGTAAAACGTTAATTTTGCCTGTTTGCCGACACATTTACAGAAAACAGTTTATTAGTGGTGATAACAATTTGTTGTTCGAACACCTCCGTCATTAAATAGGCGTGTTAAAAAACAAAGGATCGTATTTGTCTTAACAAGTTTTACAATCAAAAAAGGAAGTGACTTCCATTTCCGTTGGAAGACGGTCCAATATGAACTAGTCTATTAATATATAATGGTAAATGTTCTTGTAGAACTGAAATAATGAACATACGTTAACACATCACCACTATTTTACTTTTCACACAAAAAAGTTCAAAATAACTTTATACTTTATCATGCAAATAATACCACTGCAAATTGAAGACACGAAAGAGAAGAAACGTCAGTGCTAACATGATGTAATCATTTTTCCCGAGAAAGCAAAAAATATTGAAACGAGATATGGAGAGAATTTGGAAACGAGAATTGCTATAAACCAAAGAAACATTCCAAAAGGCTTTAAGTTACGACTGTCGGCCGTGCTGTCTGTAACATTCCTGACGGTACCTTTGATTTTCTGACAAAGAGGATTTCTTCAAAAAACAATGGCTTTCCGAAAAATATTGTGCTGAACACTAGTCATACAAAAATTCCCTCAATTTGTGATTACCGGTAACAGAATAGTTTCCCGGTAACAGAATAGTTTCCCGGTAACAGAATAGTTTCCCAATACAGAAAAATCCATCCAAATAACACTTTCTACCTGATTCTATTAAATTTCTAGTTTCCCTGCAATTCAGGAGTCCGAATCAAGTTAGACCGACTGCATGGTCAAGTGGCTAGAGCATTCGACTTGCAGCAGGAAGGTCTGCCGTTCGACTCCTGGCCGGGTCATACCAAAGACTTATTGAATCATACTGCAGTGCTGTTCGAGGTAGATTTAACTAGAATTAAATTTTATTCGTTTCGCGTATGAATAACAGGATTTTTTAGTCAATTTTCTACTGTTTTCATATGGTACTAAAAAAGTCCTATACATAAAAATAACTTGTAAACATCGCAAATAAACTGAACAAAGTCTACATTACACTGTAACTTTGTTTTGAGATAATGGACAGCTTTTTCGAAGAAATGTCTGTATTTTCTGTGTTTTTTGTAACTTTATTCTATCAATACTGACCACACTAAGGGAGGAGACAACTGCAAATGGGCCAGAATGGCTAATATTATTTTTCATAGGTTTCCTACACAATAACTGCAAGGCAATTCAAACCAAGTGAAATTCAATTATTCTAGCATGTATTTAATTAATAGGCTATACAAATACATTTGCAAGTTCTTATTGGCCGAAATTTTGGCCGAAATTATCAATGTAATATATATTCTTTATGGAATGATAATGAACGGGGTTGTTGTTCCTTGAAAGTCAAATATTAACCTTATCACAATAGAGTATAGTAATGTAATGCATAGCTTTGAGTCAACGATTTCTCACTTTGACAATAATGCATATCATCACAACACTATCGTGAGATATCCGGCTTTTTTGCTGAAGAATGGCTTCATTTTCTTTAATTTTTTTCTACATTTTGTCATTATGGACCAAAGAAGGGTTCAAACGGATTGAAATTTATATTTTCCTTACAGTAAATTATTTGAAAAATGGACGCGCCAAAATAATGAAGAATGATCATATTTTTGCCAAAAATTGACCAAACTGGTCCCAAAATTCATTATCAAAAATGTCAGGTCACCCAAACTTAATTTTTTATAATATGTTGGCCGAATCGGGCATAAATGACTGCTTGTTTAAAAATATGCACACATAACTTTTTTGAAGAGTCTGCCTGCCAATGGATGGCTGTCTGTAATACGTAGGGCTTAAATGGAGCCAGCATTTGAAAAGTTACTTTCACAAGTAAAAATTGCATTTTTAAGTACATGTTTTTCACAATGTGAGATATCTACTGCATATTTCTCATCAAAATTCTGTTAATTTTCCCATCTATCCAACAATGGTCACCTTCATATCTTATCCTAGTACAAAAACATTTATCTGCAAAACCACTAGAAATGAACTGGCATTTTCCTGCATCCGTAGTATTGCGTAATAATTTTCAGTGGGCTATAAATTCTAAACCGTTGGACCTATACAGCTGAAAACTGGAGGGAAGGGGGGGGGGGGTGATTTTATGCCACATTCGGAGGAATTTTAATGAAAATCTGAGAGAACCATGAGAAATTTAAAAACTATGTGTAAATTTAACACAGAATGACCAGTTATGTGAAACCAACATTGTCACAGTGTCAAATTAAACCATTTGACACAACTTTTACCTCAGCAAGGTAAAAATAAGACTGGTTGACATTCGAAAATTGCGAAGTCACTTAGTGCAATGTGTGTGTTTGAGAAATTTTGCTGAAAACTGGACAAAAATGGGCCCTCTACTCTTTTAGATTCCACGAGCCCCCATGTAGACTGATCCTTGTTTATTTGGACTTAATCTCTTATTTTGACCTAGACCTTTTACTGATACCAAAAAGCAAACATATTTTCCCCAAGTTTGGCACACCTAAAAAGGTAATTGCATTAACTCACACATACTATATAGTTATAGACACTGGTAAAACCAGACTTTTTTAATTGTATAATCTTTTGGTTCATTGCATCCTTTGAATATCGCTAAACCAACCCTGGACCAGAATCCCATGTTGGGTTCCCCTACTCACTTCTTCAAACCAAAAACCTGATATCCGACAAATCGAAGTCGGATGTCAGGTTTAAGGTAACCTAGATAGCAACTATTAAAAACATTTGCCTTTCGTAAAAGTAATCACATTTTCTGCAAATATATATTTTTTCCTACATAATCCTATCGGGGAGGAAATATCACCTCCCCGATCCTGTGTAGAAAAGATAACGCATACATGAAATTGTTTAAATTGTTTTATAGCTTTTCAAAATAATGGGACCAAGGTGAAATAACATAAGTTTCGCTTCAAGACCGGAACTTCGCTTGTATTGTACCAGCAGTGTAGAGAACAAGACACCTCTGCGCAATTCTAAGGGCTCTCTGGAAGGAAATGACTTCTTATAAAATAGACTACTTAAAGTCTTATGCAAATAGACTACAAAAGTTAAACCAAGAATCAGTTTGCTTCAAGACTGCTCATGAATATAAACTGATATAAAGTTTTCTTTAGGGACAATTGTTTCTACGGTAGCTTTTAAATTAGTTTGATAGTGTTAAATTCTTGTGTACATAAAGAAAGACGGTAGATTATTCACGACAAGTCGGGATACAGAAGAACAAAAGATGGTTTGATTAATTATCAGTTGATCTACAAGTTCTTTGATGTTTGTATGTAAAGGACGGAAATTCAAACAAATTCTAAAGCAAGGGCAGTGGTTCGTGGGAGTCTTTAACGTAGCAGATTGAGTACAAACTATTCTACTAGTATGAGATATAAGACATGGAGAAGCAACCGACAAAACAGCTTGATCTTCGACTCCTAAGTTGCGTGATTTTAAAGTAAGCTGGTAGTCTTAAGCATAGACAAAGACAATTAAATTAGTTCCAAGAAACAATTTTTTTTACAGGTAGTGGCAGTTTCTGAGTTATGTTTCAACTCCCAGTTTGTTACATCAGCCGAACAGCTCGGAATGGTATTTTTACTTGTTGAGTCTTCTGCTTCCCTACCCTCACAACTCATATTGCACGCGATAGCATTCTCTTCAGTATTTCAGCATTACTAGAAAACTGTATAGTCCTATGACGAGAAAAACAATTGCTGCAAGTCCCTTAAGTTATGATAGGATCTGCAACTTTGTACTCTTCTTTAAAAGTAAGCAAATTTAAACACGAGTCCATCCTTTTCGGAAAATACTTGGTATCCATCTCCCAGCTAAGTATATGATAAAGATGTGCACTCATCCAAGACGGCACATTACAAGGCTAAAATAGATAGATCTCATAACTTTTTGGGCAGTATGTGCTTTCATGTTGACAAAAGTCCGATACCTTTGGAAATTTGGTTTGAAATAAGGTCAACATGATTCCCCCAGGAGAGATTAGCATTAATATGTACACCCAGAAATGCAGAACTATTAACCCTCTCCAGAATAATACCATTCATAACAACATTCACATCAGTATTAATAGTAAACCTGCCATAATTGAACATAATATAGTGCGTCTTTTCCACATTAATAGCAGGGGCGTAGCTAGAAATTTTTTTGGGGGGGCAAAAGCAAAAAAATTCCGACAGATTATTATCTAGGGACCTTTTTTATTTCTTTTTTCTTTTTGTATTTGCTTTCCGGGCAATTTGAGTCCGACTTTTGATTTTCACGTTCACATTTCGATGTGTAATTCTGCTTAAAAACAACAAGTGTTGTAAGTGTTTCAAATGAATTGCTTTTAACTTATTTCCAACAGAGGCCTTCGGAGACTTTTTTTTGGGGGGGGGGCGACCGCCCCCTGCCCCCTTCTGGCTACGCCACTGATTAATAGACAATTTGTTTGAAGCAAACCAATCATTAAAACTCTGCAGCTCATTACAGACCGTTCTTTTCAAACTATTGTAATTGTTTCCAGCAAAACATATGTTCGTGTAGTCAGCAAAACGAACCAAGGAACATTTTGTCGAAATTTCACAAATATCATTCACATACAAAATGAAAAGCAAAGATTCCAAGATGGATCCTTGGGAACATCGCATTTTACAGCCATGGGCGGATCCAGGGGAGGGGTCCAAGGGGTCCGTATTCCCCCTTTTTCCCGAAATATGACGTGCAAAGGGGTCCGGAATCCCTTTTTTCAGGAGTAAATATTTTCCAGAGAGAAACTACAACAGTCGTAGTTGCTCTTAAGGATTCACCAGAAGTAGCCTGCTGAAGTGACGTAATAATAAGAAACTTATCCGAAAACTTCGGAAAATTTTTGCTTAATCTGTCTGTCTCAGACTGAAACTACTAAAGCGTAGAACACTCAGAAACACTGATCAAGATTTCACGACACGGATTTTTTTGCACCGCCTTGTCCTGTTACCTTCCAAGCAGAGGTTGATGTTTAGTTTTAGGGGGTATGCATACCTTAGTCGATAAAACAACAGTAACTTTAACTACTATAGTTATATACTAAGGACCTATGGTATGTATCCAGATAGTGACGTTGCCAGCGGAGCTGGAGGAACGCCCCCCCCCCCCCCCCAACTGTTAGGTGTCCAAAATTACTTTCGTGTACTCTAAATGAGATTTGAGATTGGCAAAAATAAAAAGTTATACTTATATTCTACTTAAAAAATAAGTATCCCCGTAGTTTAATGTTGTCTTTAATCGGGGTAATAATTGGTTTGTGTGCTTACAAAGCTAATACAACGTTATAAGAACGTTTGCAATAACGTTATAAAAATATAAATAGGTGGTGTCATGAAAGTGTTTTAATTTTTTTTTTTTTTTGTTTTTTTTTTTGTATCCAAGCGTTATTATAACATTGATAAAACGTAAGTCAATTATGTTATTGAAAAAAATATGTACTTAACACTGTGTGTATGGGCATAATTGCCCTACTGGTCCTTTCAAAAGGGGTTTTTTTTTTGTTTGAAAGGGGCTTACCGCCCTTAGCCCCCCTTCCCTTTTTGTTACCCTGTCCTAGAGACGTAATGCTTTAAATGTTGCTTGTCGTTTTTTATGTTTGGGTATTTTTCAATATTTATTTCTAAAAGATTTTTTTCGAAAGTTGTCATGTCTCAAACATGGAATAAATTGTTGGGTTTATACACCATCAAAAATGATAGGACGAAAATGATTTCAGCAAAAGCTGAGGTGATGCTCAGCCAACTCATTTGTTGAGTTGACAGAGAATGAATGACCCGTTAAGTTACAGGTATGTGTTTACTGCACAACTGCATGTTATAGGTTGTTAGTTTAAATTTTAATATTATGTTCTAGCTTTTAGAGCACTTGTATCCATAAGCAAAGCATTTGGACAAACCAGCTAAAGAAACAGATCCTGAATTCTTGTCGCAGATATAGACTATTTTCTCTCTAATGTTATCTTTCAGAAATATATCTTCAGAATTACATACACCAAGTAGGGTTTTCTGTCTGGGGCAACGTTATTACTATTTATAGTTTCTGTCATGAGAACGAAGAAAAGGCACGGAACTGGGCCTCCCCGAACACTTTGCATTTTGGTATAACCAAGAGATCCAGAGACGACAGTACCGGAAATGAAGGTAAGAGGGAAATGTTTATTCAATTATATTAGGCCATATGTCAAAAGAGGTGTGTAATATATCAAACAAGAATAATTATCATATATAATTTTTTATTGACATAAATTAAAATAGATAAAAGAAACAAAACTCCCAGTTTATTACCTGATTATAGTGATTTAAAGTACCCTCACTTACTAAAGCCATGGATATGTGGATTATCTGGGGGCACAAATCCCACAAGTCTGCATAAAACTCAAACAATTAGTTTTAAATTACAAAATAGAGACTTGGTAGTCCTCAGAAAAAAGTAATAAATACTGTTTATGCTTTTACGGTTACAACATGTAAAACCACCAAGGTGCAGATGTTGACAAATATATTTTGCATTAGATTTTTATTTTATTTCAGAACCTACACTGCAAGAGGTGAAGGAAATTTCTAGCAAAGAATATGCAAATCAGCGGTTGCAAAGCATTCTTTCTATCAACATTTGCAACAGAATATTCAAGTCCTGCATATGTATATACGTTACGATATGTGCCTAGCGACGGGAACTGTTCCTTCCACTGTGTGTCAGATCAAATCAAAAGATTGGGCATACGGGCGAGAAGTGATTCTAAACTTCGGTTTGACCTTGTGAAAAGTCTTCATAACTTGGTGAGAAATCTTCCAGGTTATTCATTTATTTCCAAGTTTATTTTCTTAAATTGTGATACCATAGAGCTGAAATGCATAAATATGCGTGCCTCATCATGGTTTGGTTTAATGTATACGATTTATGGAATCATATTTATACATGTAGCTTCAGTTCTAAGGCGTATAGTTTTTTATAACTTTAGGATGTTGATGATCCGTTGTACGAGTTTTGCACTCTAAATTATCTGGATGCGATGAAAGAGAGTGGCACTTGGGCAGATGCAAATGCCATCCAGGGGATGGCAAGAATGCTGGGTTAGTTAGTTAGTTAGTTAGTTAGTTAGTTAGTTAGTTAGTTAGTTAGTTAGTTAGTTAGTTAGTTAGTTAGTTAGTTAGTTAGTTAGTTAGTTAGTTAGTTAGTTAGTTAGTTAGTTACTTAGTCAGTCAGTCAGTCAGTCAGACAGACAGACAGACAGACAGACAGACAGACAGACAGACAGACAGACAGACAGACAGACAGATAGATAGATAGATAGATGGGATTTAACGACGCACCAACACGAATGTGTTCTATAGCGTCAGCTAAATGAAAAGGTAAAGTTCAAATGCGGTTTCATGTACGGTTCAAGTTCAAGTTCGGTTTCAAATACAGTTCAAGTACGTTTCAAGTCCTTCCCTTTAGTCACCTCTTACGACAGGCGGGGAATACCGTGGACATATTCCACAACCCCCAGTCCACGGGTGCGACGAAAGCACTGGGTAAACTCAGGTGCACCTTGCCCCGGAGGGGCAGTTGTGGCAAAGGGTAACCTCATTACCCCCACGTTTAAACATACCCCACAACCGGATGCAGTTTAAAGTCCTACCCAGGACTGGCAAGAATGCTAGAAAAAAACGAAATTCTTGGTAAGCTGCACGCCAACCAGTGATGACGCTTCACTTAGATTGTGTCAAGGATTCAATAATTACGTGGACCTCCCCTTTTGAAAAATTCTGGATCCGCCCATGAAGTTTGGCAGGGCTGTAGTCAAGTCCACCAAGCTCGAGTCCAAGTCCGAGTCCAAGTCCATAAGGTCAAGTCCGAGTCCAAGTCCAAGGGCTCGAGTCCGAGTCCAAGTCCGAGTCCAGTGTTCTCGAGTTCAAGTCCGAGTCCAAGTCCAAAATTGTAAAACTTTTCGGTACTTGGCTTGAAAGGTCCCTGCTAGCCTAAGCTCAATATGCTACGACAAACTGACCAAACAAATTAGAAAAACCTCGTGTCAAACTTAATGAAATTATAGCAAGAATCTGATCAATTACATGTTCACAGCAGTACTATAAACACTGTAGCTGTGGCTATAAACTTGAGGTCAAGTCCGGACTCGAGTCCTCCAGCCCTGAAGTTTGCTTGACCATGTCCCGTTGACAGGTGTTAACTGCTGCCTATTCGACAAGTAGGCCTTAATGTAGAAATCAAGGAATGAGCTGGACCTTATTCCATAATGTGTGAGCTTATGTAGTAAAACGTTATGATTAATCGTGTCAAAGGTTTTGGAAAGGTCGAGAAATGTCCCGATACAATAATTCCTACTGTCTACGGCACTGTATATGTTATCAATAGCGTCGGCCAGTGCCGTTCAGTTCAGTGACCAGGCCTGAAACCATATTGATTTTTAAGTAGTATACTAAATTAATCTTTCAAGGATTTTTGAAAAGCATGGACACAGGCCGATAATTACAAAGAGTGCTGGCATTTCCTTTTTAGCGAGTGGAATAGATTTGGCTAATTTAAGTTTATCTGGAAAAGTTCCAGTACCGAGAGACAAGTTGAAGATGTGACAAAGATGCCTTAAAATGTAGGGTATAACTTTTTGGCTATATTAGGTCTTAGATTATCGACAACGGCTGCTCTTCGTGGATCTAGCGAATCAGTGGTAAGTTTTTCTATCTCGTCCACTGTTTTTGAAAAAGGAGAGCTAGGATATTGATAACCAGGGTAATCATTGGGAAGTGCAGTAGAGTAATTTTTGCCGCTGAAAAAGGAGTCAAGTTTACGAAATACTCATTAAAGCTATTGGCGATATCTTGTTTGGCGCTGACAGTGGTTATCGCCAATTTTAAAAGTATCAGACGAATTTGCTTTATTATTGTTATTTAGCAGCTCATTCACAATTTTTCAAGTTCCTTTCATGTCATTTCTGTTCTCCTGTATTTTATCAAAATAATAGCTCTTCTTTGTATTTCGAATGGAATGATTCAACTTATTACGAAGAAAGTTAATTTATTGGCAACAGATGGGTTTCTTCAAAAAAAATTGTAAAGTCTGTTCTTTCTCTTTATGGAAGAAATAATCCCTGAAGGTCCATGGTCAACTTTTTATCCGTTTACCTTTACGTTTAATACGTATCATAGGAAAACATGTGTCATGGATATCCCTAAAAGTATCATAAAAGTTTCGAAGGCCTTATTTGTATCATCCTTACTTAGTAGTACATGCTACCAATGTATGGCAGAAATACGTGAAACAAACATGCGAAATTCATGTTATTTTCTGAAAATCTTGAATATATATATCACGTCTTTTTACTGACGTCTTACATTTAAAAGAAGTACTCTTTCTGTTAGGTGATGTCAAATGATAATATTTGATTCAGTTTCTATTGGAATTGATTTGCGGAGGTCAGTAGTCAATCAACAGACGTGCGTTCATAAAGATGCGTTTCTGAATTGTACAATCGGAGCAATTCGGTTTTTGGGACATATAGCTGTGCTACAACCTTTGTCACCAGTACACACGCTCTTTGGAATGCCCCAAATAAATGCCACCGTGTACACAACAGATGGTCAACAACATAGCACACAAAACAAAATTCAAACAAAACAAGGAACATGCCTTAAAGCCTCCTAGTTTACGTATACAACCTTGCACCATTTCAGAAAAGCAAAATTGGAAGGAGTAAAGTAGTGAATACAAAAGCCATAAATTGAAATGAATATCAGCATAGACCCTTTTCCAAATAGCGATTACTAAGAATTGTGGGACAGTATTTTGGTATGCGTCGTTTTTTGCCACAGTAAATTGCCATTGACAAAAACGAAGCGTACCAAAACTCTATCCCACTGTGCTTTGTTATAACTATTTGGAAAAGGGTCTATGGATAATTCGTCCCTTTTCCAGCTTTGCTACTTTTCTTCTTGTCGAAGATGATTTTCTCAAAACGTTATATCAATTCAGGGGCCACACCGACAGGGCCAGGGAGCCCCATGCGGCCTAAAGAGCCGCGTTTGAGAACCACTGCTCTAAACAGACCTCGAGATTAGAACTTGACTGATATTGTTTGTAATTGCACTTGTACTAATGACCAATGAATTTGAAGGTGCACAGGGATTTTGGTGTTAGAGGTAGGCGATGGTAAAGGGGTTGCAGGTTGCATTGAAACAATAATACTACTCAAGCTGTCTTTAAGGAATTGGAAATGGTGCAACTATCTGAACAGTGCATGGGTACGGCCAAAAATAGCATCTTGAAGACACAGCAGAATAATTTACTTCATCTTGCATTATAAAAGTTATACAAATTACGTGAAATGTCCTTTCGTCTTCCCTTTTCTTCTTCCATTCACTTTGTCCTTTCAACACTCGATAATTTGAACTATCCTTGCCAGTTAAATCGTCACGGGTTTTTCCCAGCAGACATGCTACCAGGTGTGGTTCGAGGGGATTGGGGTGGTAGGAGTTGCATGGGGCGTTGCAAAAATAATCTCTTTCAAGCTAGGTATGATTGTTTTGTGTTAGGAGAAAATCCTTTCCAAGGAAAAGTGGTTCATTTGCAAACTACCAAAACAGAACAAAAATCACCATCTGATGAGGATTCCGATTCATATAATCAATTCAACGCTTTAGGAAGCTTCCTTCATTGAGATATCGCGTTAAAAAGGTTTTCAGAAGTTGACCCCTGGAGAATCTAGATGACCTTTGCCCATTATCACATTACATTAAATCACACCACACCACATCACAACAGATCACTTCACATCACATCACATCACACCACATCAAATGAAATCACATCACATCACACCATATTACATGATATCACATCACACCACATCGCATCACATGACACCACACCAAATCGCATCACATCATATCACATCACATTGCATCACATTTCATAAAAACATCACATTATATCACAGCACATCACATCACACTTCATTACATGAAATCACATCACAACACATAGCATCACATCAAATTAAATGAATTCACATCACATCACATTACATGAAATCACATCACACCACATCACGTCACATCACATCACATCATCACATCACACCACATCATATCACATCGCATCACATCACATTACATGAAATCACATCACACTACATCATATTACATTATGTATGTTATAATTTTTGTGATATCACAAAACGGGACTAGGTGAAAATCGGAGGAGCACATCCCACCAAAAACTAACTGAAAGACAAATCCGTCTCTGAAAATTTTTCAAGTCTATCCAAAGGTACAGATCTCTCAAGCTTTTGGGAACATTCAAATTCTGTCATAGGCGTGGAAAAGGGGGCTGGGGGCTATGCCCCTTGTCAAAAATGTGGTGAGCGGAAGCATACTTCCCCCTCAATGCAAGGACGAAAACCCTCTATTTGTTCCCTCTTTGAAAATGTCAAATGTTTGCAGTTTTCTTTATAATTTGCCGTCTATGTAGCACCAAATTGCATCTAAGGAC
The DNA here is from genome assembly GCA_029531755.1 of Holothuria leucospilota. Taxonomy (NCBI): domain Eukaryota; kingdom Metazoa; phylum Echinodermata; class Holothuroidea; order Aspidochirotida; family Holothuriidae; genus Holothuria; species Holothuria leucospilota. The sequence continues at coordinate 16,220,533 of CM055961.1, forward strand.
ACTCAAACAAACAGCCCTCCCCTTAGATCCCCGACCGCGGTCCGAAACAACGTTAATTCCCCGCCTTCTCGGGAACAGCTTCCTACGCTTATGACTTCTGAGTTTCACACATTTTGATATTTCGTCCGGTACTATATGTTTGCTTGTCTGGCTGTCTGTCTGTCTGTCTATCTGTCTGCCTGCCTGCCTGTCTGTCTGTCTGTCTGTCTGTCTGTCTATCTGCCTTTTTGTCTGTCAGTCTATCTGTCTACTTTTCAAACGCAGCATGCAAAAGTTCTGGATTTTGATATGGAACATTCTTGTGGGTATAGCTTTCCGCATTCTTTTAGAACTGACGTACATTTGAAGGTAGTGCAGTAAACTAGATCATTCCTTAACAATGTGGGCGTCATCAATATGTCTGCTTTAAACTGAATGTAGAACAGCATTGCTTGGTAACCTGGCTTGTATGTTAAAATTGACTTCTGGTAGGGTTTCAAGCTGTATCTAGATCATCTCGTGTGGATTGAAGATAAGCTGCATAGGCGTAGGAGCCCAAGTTGATTGGGTTGTAACGACTTGCCCGAAAAATATAACCAAAAATTTCTTTTGAAAGGAAAATCTGCTCGTTTGTGCATTTTGAATGCCAGATGCAAGGAAATAACATCTGTGATTGTTTATCCTGAGCTACCTCAGACCCATAGTCCCACGAGGTGTTGCTTGGGGCACTATCCCTTCTCCCGTTCGGGCAGAAAACGTGCTATTTTAGGGCAAGATATATGCTATTTTTCAGGCCTACATGCTTAATATTTCAGGTAAAAGTTCTTAGCTCCCCCTCCCAACAGAAAACGGTTCCAATTACGCTTGTGCCAGACCAGTATGTTGATCAATTGACGGATACAATCACTGTTTATGCTAACCTAATTAGGGAATTGCAAGCGGTACACGGCAAAATAATGTTCGGTTTAATGTCATTCATGTGTGCTATAGGTAGGCATTTTGAAACAGAAGTTTTGGTTGTCTCGGCTTTCCCTATGAAGGTACTCCACAGCAGACGCTACGTACAAATAGGTGAAGTTTGCATGAGGAGTGTGCTAACTTACTCTCGTGGGCGTGTCCGAAGATTTTATTGAAAATATATTTGCGGTACTGTATATCGCTACTGTTGCAAGAGCACCGACATTTATTCGTGGAAAACCGGGATGGTACAATACCACATCAATGGGAAGCGAGGGTCTTGTAAGTGTGTTTACTGGTATTGAGAAACATATAAATTGATCATAGATAGACCTGTCAAAGTATTGGCAGCTTTGGCATTGTAACAGTATCCAGCAGCATTGCTGATCTCCTGATAAATTACCATGGCTTTGTATCTAAGCATACTTCTGTTGACTGTCTTCATTTCAGAAGGCAAGTGTGGTTGTTTGCCAGATTTACAAAATTTGAGAACGTTCACCGTTACAGGGTACGGTGGATACTTCAGCATAACCGAAGATGATTTTCATAAAGTAATCAACAATCGTGTTCACGAATCGGGATGGCCAAGTAAGTACAGTTTTTGTTGTCATGATTTTAGCTAGATGCAGAAACTTTAGGCAGTGAATTGAGAATTTTTTCAATAATTTTGTTTTGGGTTACCTAAAGATAAGCAAGTAATTTAAAAGAATAACAAGAGGACAATCAAAGAGTTGCTGATCTCATCCCACTACAACCTTTCGCTTCTTCTATTATAGCACTCTGTCATTTTATTGTAGCCTAATTCTACAGATCGTTGAGAGGAGGGTGTTTAGTGAGCTGCAGGCGAACTAGCAGTTTTCCATTGAAGACAGTGACTTTCATTTCTCCAACCTTAAGCAGCTGAAACCTGTTGGCGGCGGAATTTGTCTGTCTCTTGAAATTTACTCTAACTTTCAGGATTAAGAGAAAATATGTTCATGAGTTTAATGAATAAGTTTAAATAATATATTACTTACAACAACTTACATTAAAACGTTTTAGTAAAATTCCATTACTTGACCGGCTTACGGTCACCACCTAGTCTGCAGTCTGCTGACCTAGTATTTGGGGCGCCTTGAGGCTTCCCATACTAGCTCAGGGAACAAAGTGTAGGTGAGAACTAGGCCTAGGTACCCTTGGCTAGGTACCATGATACTATCTATTGGTTTAGCCCAAATGAATCATAATTAATAGCTGGTAGGTCTACAAGCTGCTGGCCGATGCTTGGCTTACCTCGATATATTATTTTAAAGATAAATCCTCTCTCAGAATTTTCAAGTTCTATGCATTGCTCTTCCATCACGATTGGAACAATAAAAACGGAACTCTAGACTCCTTTGGACGAACCGTAGGCAAATTGGCATATGGGGTTGGTCACCCGGGGTGTTTCCGTTACCCTAGCAACTTTAGTGCAAACAACAGCTGGCTGCAGTATGGCCACTTGTGGTGGAACACCTTATGCGCTACCTAATGGAATGAAAGCAATACCTGGACTACACTAGTGTTGTACCCATATGCCAAGTGACCATAGGCGTAGCAGACGGCCCCCCCCCCCCAGGCCCCCTAAAATATTTTTGTGAAAAAATTCGGGCAGTATATAGAGAATATTTCTTGAAACTGGAAGAAAAATTGCTTTAATAAAGTTTTGTTAAATCAGTAATTTAAAGTAACGTTCTAAGCATGTCCGACCGCCTGCCCGAAAAAAAATAAAAATAGCGATTCCCGAAGAAAAAAACAATTATATGGCAGAGATTTTACACAGGCGGTGCTCCATGCTTATCTCTCATCTGCCGTAGACGTTTTCGTGTTTCAGTGTTTTACGTTAGCACCACAGAACATCATTTTCTCGGATACTTCCCAAAATTTTCGCGCGCTCCTCGCGCTTTCAGTGTCACTGATTATTATAATCAATAGTGTCTTAAACGTATTCACACTTTTCATCGCCCCCATTAGGTTGGTGGCTCGTGTGGATAGGCTGATGAGTGTGGTTATGGAGCAGCACAGCATTCAAGAATGCAAAGCAGGGGAATTCTTTTTCCCTTCCTCTTTTTTTTTTTGTCAAAGTTATGTTACTGAAATTTGAAAGCTTTATTGGATGACAAGCCATCAAGTTCACCTTGTAATTGGCAAACACATTTTTAGGGAACTGAAGATGTCTCGGTGCAGAGTCTGCATGCAACTTTTGTCATGGAAATAAATGATTCATAATGCAAATTTCCGTTCCCTTGTCACGATTTGCACTATATATCTTACTACAATTATATTTTAGGGAAATAAAATTACACGAAAGTTTTCTGGCCAAGACACTAATCCGAAAATTAAAGAAATATCTCCATCTTCTGTCAGTATGGGGTACCGTGAGGTGTCGTTTTAAACGTATAATGGATGTATTTTGATAGACTAGTTTCTGTCAAAGATCTTTCCCAAATACCAAACTTTTCATGCGCATTGCGCACTTTTATCTTCTGTTCTGTTGTTTAACACCGTCTCTATCACATTCACATTTTTCAACAGTTATAGGTACTACAACAGTTGTAACGCAAAATTTTGGCCAGCTTCGCTCGCAAGTGCCACGGGTTTATACTCCATGCCTCAGTGACATGGAGGAACGGAGCGCATGTCCCCCATTGAATCATCCCAAAGGCGTTTAACCTTGATCCTTGTAGTAGTGGGGTGAGGTGTGTTTTCGACTGAATCATGTTTCTATTTATCATGTTCTATCACAAATAGTTCTCACACTATCAGAGTTTTCGCGCGCTCGGTGCGCTTTAGACCTAACCTCAATGTTGTCCTTAATATCACTACCTTGTGATAACAACTTCCGGAGAATCACAGCAGCAAAAGTTAAAGGCTTTGTACGAATCATCAGGTAGAAGAATCGCCTTGTGATTTGAAGATAGGTTTCTTTGAGGAATTGAAACTGTTTCGATGCAGATGCAAGTTTTGTCATAGAAATGATATCTATGTCATGCAAAAATTTAAGCGCGCTTCGCGCGCATTCGTCATCGTTTGCACTCCATTTCTTGACCATTATTAAAGTATAGTACAATTCAAACTTTTTTTTCAAGGATAGCACCAAATCCATCTAGGCCACCTAAAACTGAACAAAATTTCTCGAAGGGGAGGGGAGTTTGAGCAAACACGTTATCTCCCTCCTCACCTCCCGCAATACAGAAAGTTGTGCTCGTGTGCCAAGAGTGGGAAAAATTTTGGTCACATTTTTTGGGCAAGTCGTTACAGCCCCCTAACTTTAATTAGGCTCCTACGCCTATGCAAGTGACCAAAGGTGCCGATACTGCTATCAGCCGATACCGATCAGATACCGATATTTGAGGAATGAGGGAAATACACACTACACTATAGGACTATTGGCCACTATCCCCACCAAGCGTCGTGTCTTCTTTAATACTTTAGTGTTTGCATGGTGCCAGGCCCGTAGCCAAGGTGGTGCCGGAGGGGGCGAAGCCCCCCGAAATATTTTTCGCTCCATAGAAAGTTTCAAGCCGCCATTTATTTAATAAATGTTTACCAATTTGCACCCCCCCCCCCGAAACTTTTTCGCGCCTTCTGGAAGCCAGTTCGCCCCCTCTCAGTACCTTGTCTGGTTACGGTGTTCTGTTACCCCGTTCCAGATTTAGCGTACTACTGTACCATCAAGCCATCATGACTAGTGAACCCCAAGATGGCCTTCGTGCGAAGTTCTTGATAGAGTGATGGGTGCCTGAATTTTAACATAAACTGTAGACCGAGCTTACTAAGATCGGTGGGCCTGCTTCATGAGGAGCATATAGAGACTTCGAGTCCGCAGAAGGCAGTAATACCCGTCAGCAGTTTGAATGGATGGAGAAGAGGTTTAGTGTTTATGCAGAGCCGTATATTCCTGGCTCTTCATGCAATACAGCTTTTCAAGGAAAGATGTCCAAAATGCAGCATACAGGTTACTGCTTTTCTACCCATGCAAACATCTTTTCCATTGCTATCAAGATAAAAAATTACAGCCAAACTTACTTAAATAATGTAACATTATTATGAAGTATAAAAAGAGAAATATCGGTAAGGTAGTATCGGCATATGAGGTAAAGTTTTCCGATAGGCCTACCGATACTGGACGAAAATGGCCAATATCCGCGTATACCGATATGTAATACTTATGATAGGTACAACACTTAGACTACACTATGTGCCGAAATATGAGGAATCACCCGATTTTTATAGCCTGTACAGATGAAACTGATAATGGTTAGAACCATTATCAGCAGTGTTTGCTCCGGGTAGGAAATTCGTACCCGAAGCACATTGCCCGTCGGGTACCCCACCGTAAACATGTAAACTTTGCAACACCCGACTTCAGTGCATTAAAGGGAAAACGCAGTCGCCCCAATTTGAAGTAGTGCAGGCCTACCCAGTCGTCACAAATTGTTCAGGAATGGCTTCTATCAATCATGTGACAACATTTTTGTTAGCTACTTAATTTTATGCAAAATAACTCCTTTGTTTCCCTTCAGTATTCAACGATTTTTTACAGGAACATAAAAATTACTTGTGAGAGAAATTAGAGGAGATCTGTAACACTGAAAAATAAACTTGGGGTGACTGCCTCCTCCCTTTAACTAGTTGTATACACGTACGACTCGTGACTCGACCAATCAGCCCCTCTTCTCTTCTCTGATCAGATCGATCTGATAAAAACTATACATCACAACGCTTAATAATGCTTTACTAACTTTACTTCATTTGTGCAATTGGTTCTTAATATCGTGAGTTTGCAAAATCAGGTGAAAATGTTTAATATGACCATATGATTTAGCGATGTGCAATCAAACACATTTTAAACAATTTCTATCATTACCTACTGTGGCTTTTTGTCCCATTGTGCCGTAACGTGTACATCGTTACTTCTGCGCTGTAATTTAAAAGTACCTCAGCCATGTATTCAAATTTCTCGTAAACTGCTTGTAGCAGGTGGAGACTCAATTGAGACGGAAAACAAGTCAATCAAGACTGATGTTGTGTTGTCTCTAAGTTTATTATCGCCATTTGTTCAACAACGACACCGTAAAACTGAGAGAAATAAGAGAAATAAAGGAATACTTAATACTAAGCTACAAAGCCACTATACCTAAAGTACCTACACTCTCAATCGATCCTTGCAATACAACTTGCATAATAATGAGATTACGTGAAGAACAATCATTTCACTCCTCAAGGCTTCCGTAAGACAAGATCAAATAAGTAAATTAATGAGGTTTCCATTTGAATACTAGCTCATCACACCTCTCGACCCCATGAGTAGCGTGATGCAACTGAATACTTTAATATCAACCGAGCACACTGACACTTAATTTCCCTTCAGATATAAAGAAAAATAAAAGCAGCAATTTCCCTTGCTGCCCCTGTAGAATTCATTCACTGAAAAACATGTTGGTCATTCCACAGTTTGAAAATCTCTACAATTTAAGCCAAACAACTTTAACTTCAATGTACCTTGGTTGCCTCTCTGAGCTTCCACTGCTTAATTTCAGAAACAATCACTGAATCGACTTTGATCTGTAAGATAAATGTAAATCTTAAAAGGACATGACCATACAAGGCTACCATAGTCATTATCAAAACCTACCCTCGTCGTAATGTAAACGCACAACTTAAAACGCACATGGACATACAAGGCCGCCGTAGCCACCATCGGACCGTACCCTTACTATAATATGAATATACATCTAAAAAGGCAGTGGCGGATCCAGGATTTGGCAAAAGGGGGGGGGGCCCAGGTCATAGTGGTTTGTATAAAAGTCCGATCCGGGGGGAGGGGTCTAAGGAGAGTGGTGTCCCCCGGGGGTAGTACCAGGGTATTTTGATAGGGGAAAAAGCATGTGATGAGTAATCGCCGTCCTGGGGGAGGGGTCTAAGGGGAGGGGGTGTCCCCTCCCCTTTGAGAAATTTTTGTTAATTTAAGGTTGCTCAGATGCAAAATGGTGATGTCTGTGGTGTATTTTTTTAACTGATCTTATATCGCTGGAAAGCGTTCATAATTCAGTGATTTTAATTTTTGGTTGGGTGAAAGATGCTTTTCTGGGGAGGGGTCTAAGGGGAGGGGTGTCCCCTCCCCTTTGAGAAATTTTTGTTAATTTAAGATTGCTTAGATGCAAAATGGTGATGCCTTTAGTATATTTTTGAACTGATCATATATCGCTGGAAAATGTTCATAATTTAGTGAACTTTAAATTTTACCCTTAATTCACAGTGCATTTCATTAAAATAAATTACAAGGCTTAAATAAGACACCACAGGGTAATATTGCAGCAAGTTATTGTTAAAAGCCTGATGTTGTCGAAAATATTCCTCTAAATATTAAAGAATTCTGAAATTCCCTTGAAAGTAGAAGCAGCGCAACCAATGCTGTGGGCCTGGCCGGTAATAGACTGAAGTTAGCAATCCATTAATACAGCGCTCATGAGTAACTCCTTGCAATGCCCAGAGAAAGTTATTGAGGCCAATATAAGCCAAAATGTTATCAGTTGAAAGTCAGTAGCAGAGTTATTAATATAACACTTATTTTCTGAGGTAGGAAATAATGAACAAGTTTGAGTTTCACTCTGACACATCTCATAGGCCTATTTCATTGGAATGGGGCCTTGTCCTTTGTTTTATGAAGTTGAAAAAAACTTTCAAAATTTTTTGGAAGGGGGGGGGCCGAGCCCCCCGGCCCCCCCCCCCCAAATCCGCCCATGAAAGGTACATGGCTTTACAAGGCTACCCTAGCCGCCCTTGAACCATACAATCGCTAGTTTCTAACAGGCGTATTTTATACACTTAACAATGTAGTATGCTTAGCTATGCATACTATTTGTACAAACACTGAATGAAGCAGGTTACAATACTTTAACTATTCATAAGTTATGGATATTCATAATATGAAACTATGGAGCAGGCGAGGCTGCACAAACTGTGAACACTTTTCCAGCACGTGTATCCACATAAAACGTGAAGTACTGCGGCTATTACTGGTCGTAATTGACCGTTTTAAATCTTTAATAGATCTGTATCTCATTCTATCTACTCTGAGAATATTTTAAGTTACTGAACATGCACAGACTACCAACAAATTGGGACCCTTATGATACGTCGAGATTCCTAAAGCGTGGTCTCTAGACTCACGTACAACCATGATAACATGACACTGTGTACATAAATGCGAATGGACTAACTGATGCGGTAGAAATTCACCCAACATTTGAACTCAAAATATCTCCTGAAATAGGGGCTTCGTGCTCTCATTTCCGTAAAGTTCTGAAAAAGCAACTCACCTAGCATACGCATTTATCACACTTTCTTCATATTTTCTCTAAAATAAGTGCGATTGATCATCATTCACAACGATTTCCAATCGCTTTCGAAAGGGTCCTTGCGTCGGTCGTTCAATTTGATTGTCTGGCCAATAGAGGGCGTGATCACGTTTTCTCACCTTCATGTATACACTTACACTGCTTCTTTGTTACTCTTATGAAAATCCACTTCCTACAGTACACACTGTTCCTACGTTATAACGACAGTAAAAGGCTTTCTGATGCATCTCCTGGGCAGGGATTTCAACCGTGCGATACTGGTAACTATTGTATGGTACAATACGGCAGACAATGTGCATGTCGTTATCACATACGAACGTTCGTTCCTTGCCTGGGTACCTGTTCGTTATGTGGTGCCGAAGCAGTGCACGTGACTTTGGCACGCTCAACTTTAGCAAATGGGGATATACAAAAAATGGGGAAAATATTTTGCTCTTTGTTTACATGTTTGGAAACTATGGGCGAAAAAATGCAAATAGTTTGGAATAACTCTCAAAAAAATTATAAGCAACATAAAGATCGGAATCGTTTTAGTCTTTAAGGTAGCAATAGGAGAGAAGTAACAGGACTGGAGATTTGTTTGTGCACACAGCGCTCGACACCCCTTGAGGAAATGTGTAGAATATTAGAGCTAATGAAGTGAATCTTGTTTCCAAAAAAGTGTCTCTACCAGAAAATACGACGTTTTTGTGTTTGATTTGAGACAAAAGATTCTTACTATGGTTGTGATATGTGCGTAGCTTATGTAGACATAACTGTATTACCAAAATTTACTTCTTTAAATAATGAAAACATGTCATCTTAATTTAAGTAATAAGCATAAAATCTATTAACATAACAGTTGAGCTAACAGACGTATGTCTGGGTATGTATTGTACGGGAACGACATGTACTGATTAAAATTTCCAGCACTTTCTTTCACGCTACTTCTCGGCCTTAGTTTCACAACGTTCCCGATCATATCCACACGCGCTGCGTGCAAATAATATTGTCAAGTTATGTCAAGTTCCTCCTTAGGTCACAGTAAGTGATGTCAGTAATCTGACAGAGGGAACAGACCCAGAAAGCATTAACTACACATTACATTAAATTATTCTGTTAGTACATTCATTTAGCTTTGAGTTAATTCCTATAAATTCAAAAGAAAAAAAAAATTACGTTATGAGTACTTGCAGCTACTCTGCATGGGTCATAAACTCGTATGTGTGTCAAACCACGTGTTTGGGAGAGAATTGCTTCGTTCATTCTGTTATACTAATTTTGAATGATTCTGTTTGTAGGTTCATTAAACTTTGAGTTAATTCTTATGCATTCAAAAGTTTTTTTTTTTCTGAAAAATGTTCGAAGTGCCTGCAGCTACTCCACATGGGTCATAAAATCCTAGGTGTGGTTGGAAGACAATTGCTTCTGTTCATTCTGCTATACTAATTTTGATCTGCCACTATACATTTTGGTTCTGAGTATGATAAGCCAATATTTCTAATGCAACCAAAAGTACATCCTTCAATGTAATATATGCACAAAGGGATCTCACCTGCGTCCTTGAGTTTCTGAAGATAGTATTTAGATGAAATGAAGACTGTGGTACTGTTATAGTGCAATTCCTAAATCCCCACATTTTCATATACACAGTGTCCTACCACAGTGCTATACTCTATAGGCTAAATCATTACTGGCCTCAAAACCCTTTCGTAATAAACAGTCATGAAGAAGAATAACGTGTGTATTCCTTTGCCTATGCTGTTCATAAAAGAGCATAGCCAACTTTTTTGTCCGAATTTTCTGATAGCATGATAAAAAAGCGAGTTTCCAGGCTTTAAAATGTCAGACATTCATCTGACTTCTGTATGTCCGCAGCCTAACTTGGACAGGCAATAAGCTGCCCAGTTTTCTTTTCTTTCGAGAAAGTGCCAATGCACAACATTAGAATAGATCTGATTTGAACAAAGTAGAAAAATGAGGAAATGAAAAATAAGTGGTATGTACAACAATATTAGGGCCCACATCCTAGGCCCCACAGAGTATCATACATGTTAAGTAAGATCACAAATGCAGCATGCCATTCGACCACTGCACACAATGCAGGTTACGTTATTTCGCGGTACTCTGTGTACTCTCAAGCAGAGGACCGTGTTGCTACAAGATCATTATATGTTTAACTCAATCGTGAAGAAAGCTATACGAATGTTTCACTAGATAAACCCCCTAGTACAGCAAAATCTCGGAAACAGGTTTTTTGCACCAAAAATTACTCGAGCTAGATATCAACGCTTTTATGTTTATAGGCTGGTCTCATCCTGCCAGACTGACCCAGAACAAAAGTTTTTCCAACAAAAACTGCCAGAGTTAAAATTTTCTTTTTAGGTAGCACACCACTAATTATTCCTCCATTGACTTACACACTGGTTGAGTCCCTTTCACAGCTTCTGGACCCTTGTAGAAATTTTCGACGGATACAGCCTTTGCCCCTTCATATAAAAGCTCACAAGTAGGTCTTTCACAGACGTATTTGAAATTTGGGTAGCATGAAGGTTTGAAGTTTTGAGCTAAGACAGGTTGAATACTGGAGTTGTGGTTTCAGCCTTTTCACTTCATTCAAAACGTCATTTTGCATCGCAGAAGATTATGCAAACAGGTGCTGAAAATTCTTTATTTCTGCATGATGACAATTTCAATTCCTTTCCTACCACGTACACATCATTAATCGAACAGCGAGGTGATTTCCCTCGAATTCGTGGTATGCTCTTTTACGCAACTTCAGTCAAGGGCATAGGCCAGAAATTCTCATATAGGTGGCACAGGCACCGCAAAGTGGGCACCGAAGAAGATTGTAGTCAGTATCGCCTCCATAAAACAAAGTTTTGAATCACGGAGGATGATATCTCAAGCCTACCACAGATAGCTTGAGAGTATCGGTTCTAACTGTGCACATGCACGCGAAGTGAGTGAAAGTTTCGCTCTTCTGGTAAGAATTTTCCCTCCTCTTGCAATAAAATGTCAGTGGAAATATATATATATATATATATATATATATATATATATATATATATATATATATATATATATATATATATATATATAAATGAAGAAGCCGGAAACCAACGATATTCTCGAAATATGCCAGTAGGATCCAGCAACGGATTCACAGACCACACCAAAAAATATTAATATGATTGAAAAGGCAAATGGTGGGAGTCAACTAACGGCAAAAAGATGGAAAAACAGCACCAAGTAGGAAGCTTTCGGTTGTTTATTCAACATTCCTCAGCCTTAAAATGAATTAAGCGTACAACACTTCAAATAGGAGTAAAAGTAAGAGAGGTATTAAAAGGTTAAAGTTTGAAAAATACAAAATAAATCGGTGGAATAAAACATTCTTGACGTCTGGCACAATCGAAGGTTACACAATGGAACAAAATAACAGGCCAAAGGAGTGAAAGCAGTCGTTAAAAGGTAGAGAAAAGGATTAGAAGATAGGCTGAAAGGGAAGGAGGGCAAGCAATTAGCGTAAGTAGCTAATCCTCTTCATAGAATTAAATTCCTTCCTTTTGTTGAGCCCAAAAGGGTGGATAGAACAAAGTTGAGCCATCCAAAATGCTTCCCGTTTGTTTAACAAATAATCAACGTTACCGGTGCTACGAATTTTGTCAATAATAACAAAACGAATTTTTCTGAGAATATGTGGCTTGGAATTAAAATGAACGGCTAACTCACACCTTGCTTTATTATTGACCATGTCGGATTTATGATTACGAAAACGAACCTTGAAAGGAGTTGATGTGGAACCTAAATATTGCACATTACATTCTAGGCAAGTAGCAAGATAAATAACATTGCAACTAGAACAAGTAAGATTGTCTCTAATAGGGTATTTTTACCAGTTCTCGAGCTAGAAAAATAAACGCATTCATCTAAAAAATTTGTACACAGGTCACAACGACCTCTAACACATTTAAAACATCCAGATTGAGAATTAATATCATCATTAACATTACTACTTACAGAAAGTTTCGTAATCTGAAGGTGATCTTTCAATGATTTACACTTACGAAAAGCTGGAAAGATTGAATTCTCTGGGAAAACCTCTTTCATTAAAGGGGAACTATATAATAAATGTAGATTCTTACGTATGACGTTACCGATATTGGGCAAGGCAGGGTTAAAATCTAAAATAAGCGGAATTTTACGATGGGGGACCCTTTCCTTAACAGTCTTGTTCAAAAGTTGAGTCCTAGGTACATTGTCTACTTTATCAAATTGTTCTTGAACAAAATCAGGATGATATCCTCTGTTAACTATAGATACTCCTTAAACTCAGAGAAACGCTTCTTTAAAAAATCAGGCTTAGAGCAAATACGTTTAAGCCGTGAAGCTATGCTAAATGGAATGCTGGATTTACAATGAAATGGGTGAGCACTGTCAGTTCGGAGGTAAAGGTGGCCGTCTGTAGGTTTTGAGAACACATCGGTGTGTATTTGTCCCTCCTCCAAATGAACTAGAACATCAAGGAACTCTAATTTGGTGTCCGAAGATCGAACAACAAACTCAATAGACGGATAGATTGAATTAATAAAATTAGTAAATGTACCCAGTGCCTCATACCCATGAGTCTGGATTCATATCGGGGGCACCAATAACGGGTAGAAAATTTTTATTTTCGGTCGATTTTCTAAATAGGGAGGCACAGTGGTCCACAAGGGGGACGGCCCCCATGCCTCTGTCTAGCTAAGGACTGGCATAGGGGGTTTTGGGGTCTGACAACCCCACTCCCGACCGGATGGTCAGTCGGCACATTGACTAACATCTAGTGCATCAACTCTAGGGAAAGATAAAAAATAGGAAGACTTTGCGTATTAACACAGCCATTACATCCGTATAATATCGTTAAATTTGAAATGAAGTCATCAAAAGGATAATTTAGACATCCTTTCTGCCTCATGATATTGTAATATTGCGGAAGCTTTCATGGCTCCTTCTCTTGGACCTCTTACCGGGTTTCCGGGCATCTGGACCTCACGGAAGCAAAGCCACCCGTTTGCGCTCCTGGTGCACTTTCAGTACACTTAAAATTCACCATCGATGGTGTGGCTGCCAGCAGCAGGGCCTAGTACACGTGTCCCGATTCCGGGCCATTTCCGATCCCAGCGGCCACCGTTCTGGGCCAATTCCAAGTCCAATATTCTCCGCTTCCGAGCCAATTCTAATTCCAGATGCCCCGATTCTGAGTCCAGCCGTTTGACAATATCCCTATTTTGCAATTACACTCGGCTAAAACGGACATTTTTAGGGAAAATTTCATAAACTGGCTCACTCTCACAACTAATTTAGTTGACCAGTTGACTGTATGTAACCATTCATGTGTTGATCTGTGCACTGAGAAAAAGTAGCCTTAAATACAATTTATGTAACTTCCATTTTTGCGGACTCGACTGGAATCGGCTCTGAGTCCGAGTCCTGCTGCTCATTACGAGCCAATTCCGACTTCGGAACCTCCCATTCCGGGCCAATTCCTAGTCCGACCAGAAACGGACTCGAGTCCGGAATCGGATATTACAGCCCTGCTGCGTAGGCTTCTACCCTTTTAAATGTGTCATGTACATCACTCCCTCGGGAAAGCAACAGTTACGATTAATCGGCCTTCCGAGTCCAGAATTTTCCCGGGCCGATTTGAAAGTCCAGTCCGCTCCCGCCATGAAGTCATTTGACGGATATCTTTGATCTTCAATCATGATGGCTTTGCTTTAAAATATCCTTGTAAATTATTATAACGAGTTTGATGCCATAGAATCTGATCCTGAATGCTTCTCTAGGCGTTCACATATGTGGTATGTTGACTGTCGACTGTTTAATACCATTTCAATAACACAAGAAACGGAAGTAGGTGTAACACAATAGACCTTATGCATGACGTCACGCTAGGTCATTTTGGAGGCAAAACAATGAAGCACATGTCACGAACGCAGTAGACTTACGTGCGCATTCAATTGATTAACAAATCAGCTGTCAGCATTTGTTGGTGTAACTTGAAATAATACGCGCTTGCCTCCAAACGAAGGAGCACTTTCTGCTCTGTGACTTCATATACATAAGTTTTATAAGCAAAAGAAATACTTTTCACCAAACAAGATAATTCGTGTTACTGAAAGTAAAATGTTGAATATTGGTATCCCATGTTAACAGGTTAACATTTAAAAGTGAAATTTTGATAGGCAGAATGAGTGACGTTTTTCATCTCTTGCAGGTGTCAATATACAGCCCCGAAATTCCTCAAACCCGGAAGTCTCCATTTATTTGTCAAATGTCAAAGATATGACACTACAAGAGGACTGCTACGAACCCAACGATTACCTAGAAGTCGGCATCACGTTACTTGTCAAAGTAGGTGCTGCAGGTAATGCAACTGAAGGTGATCTTCAATTGGGACATTTTACGAAAACGGAAGACACTCTGAACCCATATCTTGTTAATTATGGACGCACTGTCGTCTTAAAGCAACTGGATATTATCGAGGAAGCTAACTCTGTCACTTGGTCAATGAAGAACGACTCAGGTGAGTTGGAGATCAAAGTGGAATGGACGGGCACTCCACAAGATTTACAGCATGCTTTACGAAAACGCAGAGCAGATGGAAGTTATACCGTCAAGACGGACTTTCCACAAACCCTTGACTGGGGCTGTGATGAGATAAGTAAGCCTTCATTCTGTTCTGTTTTGTCAGCAAACAGCAGTGAAATCCAGGAAGCCGGAGCGCATATATCTAACATAAACGTAGCTCAGTACTACAACAAAGGTGATGATGATGCAACATATGTCATGGAAATAACGAAAATTACTGGCGAATTCAAGGAGCTTCTGCCCTTTTTACAAGAAAGTCAGAAATCTGTGTTTGCTCTCCATGGCAGTAGCCATGAGACAGTCGGTATTGCCTATGACTGCATTAATGAAGAATAGCATGCGTTTGAAATCACTTCAGTGATCGTAAAATTTCTCTCTTTCACCATACAAGGATTCCAAGTAGAATAGGATTTTAATTTTGCATGCAAAGATTCCAAGTAGACATATAGCGTTTCAACTTTGTAGTGAAATAAAATTTGATGCGCTATGGCGAGAATTTATTATCTTATTAACACCAAAAAAAATGCCCTGAATTGCTGTTTACTACATACCCCAACAACAACAACAACGACGACGACAATGACAACAACGACAACAAGAACAAAAACAACTGCAACAACATCACCAACAACAACATCATCAACAACATCAACAACCACATCAACAACAACATCAACAACAACAATCTTAATAGACAGACCAAACGTCAAGTCTTAAAGGAAAGTTAGTTATTTTTTGATAATCATAGTTATCATGGTGTTAGACTTTTAATGAAATTTTACTAAATCAAGATTCTAATGGAGTTAGTTACTTGTTTAACTTTTTAATGACAGTTTTAGATGTGGTGACGGGAACTTTATGTTCTTTGAGAAGACTTTCACAGCTGATAAATGTCGTTTGTTTTTTGTCTTCTTTGTGTGTTAATCTGTATGAATATCCCACTAACTGTTGGAAGGTACATGGATGTGGGTAGATGTAAGTATGACAACGGAGAACCAACTTAAAGCTAGATTTTTCTCTAATATAAGCGTTTTATTTAGGATTTTCAGACCATATTAAACCATTTTTGCTAGGAACATCACTAGACTATTAAGCCCTTCCTACAGCCGTGGGACCCAGGAGACCGCCTTAGGTTCTCTGGTGGGGTTTAGGTACAAGGCTCCTCAGGGGGCCTGGGGAAGGGCCCCTCTGTACTATTTGGTCATTGTTTTTCGCACTTGAATCATGGGGAGTTGAATCTCCTTAACCAGTACCTTGGCTGCCAAGTTGCACTAATTAAATGGACAGGTTAATTGTTTGGGCGACAGTGGTACGATGGTTAACGCCGGAAGAATGACAAGGAGGAAGTTAAAGATTAGTGATTCGACAGCCATTCTTGTACTATTAAGTTAGTGCTGTCGGGATCTTCTAGTCAGTAACAATCAGGCGCGGATAGGGAGTTTTACATGGTCCACTTTGTGGTGGCTGGCACGGATATGTGAGCAGGTGAGCGCCAAAGGCGCACACTGTTGACGGGTTAAGTGTCCAGACTGGATCTACCCGACAAGGGCTAGCGTCACTAACGGGGGGAGGGGGCTAAAAGATTTCACAAACAATAGTCCAGAATATGGTATGTATTTGGTCTCGATATGTGCAACATTTGACCAATCAAGTCCCTGTATCTGTATGACGTCGCAACAGATAACTACAGGTCCAAACGGTTGGCTATATCATGGATATCATGAACTACATTGTATCCACCATTCTATCTTCTAAATATGTTTGCAAAGTCATTTAACGTAAGCTACAAATCGATAAATGCAAGAGAAAAATTACGTGATCTTATACCTCCATTTTTGGACACCCAAATGTGGGGGATCCTAAATGTGGGGGCCCGGGGCCTGGGCCCCTGTGGGCCCCGCCATAAATCCGGCACTGATTGAAGAAAGGCACAAGCAAATCAAAGTCGGCTAGTTAACTGGTCTGCTGTGGGGATGAGGGGATAGCAAGTCATGCCAAGTGGGAGGAAAGATCGAGAACCTGAAGAAAAACCACTTACCTCGAACGGTTGCACAACAGCTATAGAATGGAACACTCTGCCACTCGAGGACCCTTTCTTAGGCACATATGGAGGAAGCTTTGTATATTCATTAACAACAAAACTGGATCAGCAGTCGAAGCTGCTGCCCTCCTATTGATAACAACGTCCGTTGTCTTCAACCCGCCTGCCCAATAATATAGTCAACCCTCCCACGGTGTTTTGCTTACCATATACCCATACCCACAGGCGTGGATTATGGGGGACGGGGAGAAGCGACCCCTCACTTTTTTGGAAGGGGGACATCTCTAATAAGCCCCCCCCCCCCACCTTTTCAAATATTATGAAAACTAAAACTGTGTATACCTGACTACAGCAATTGTGGCAATACTTTCTTTCACTACATGCACACTCTCTGTGTAATCATAGTTACTCTACTGGCGTAATTACCGTTTTTATTGTTCGTTGAGTATAGGCTTCCAGTGTGCGTGAAACTGCCATAATTATTTTGATATAAATTTACAATGATTCAACAAGTACAGTGCTTGTATGATAATAACAATAAAGCTAAGGTACAAAAACAGAGCGATTTGAAAGGAGTACGAGTAGCGAAAAGGGAATGGATTATGACATTTCTGTGCACCACGTACGGCTTGGAGATAAATGATCTCGCCAATCAATATTTTCAAGCATTTACAACTGTTTTTCGATTCGCGAATTATCTAAGCGCATATGAAAAAGTAACGTGGTATTTATTAGGTTGAAACATCAGCCTATACGATCTCTGATTTTGGATTGAGACATGGCGATGACAGGGTCCCTACTTTTTACGTAAAAGGTGTAAATAATACAAGTTAAGTTTACAAATGAACACTCCTTTTTAAAAGCTAAATTGCGCCTAATATGGCACCATTTGCCATATAGAAACATTCCAATTTCCTTTTTTAAAGGAGAGGGACGTCCCCCTCCCCTTCCCACAGGAAGACGATTCGCAAATGGTGAAAAGTCCCCCCACCTTTGGTGATGGATCCACGCCTTTGCATATACCATACGACAAATACAAGGTACAACTATGCGAATAGTTACGAAATTGCCAACTTTTTTGTAGAAAAATAAAAAAATAATTATAAAAAACTGTGTACGCTACCTAGCGGGTAGCTCTCCCAAGGCGAGGCGGAACGGTAAAAATATTGGGGATGCTGAGTGCCGGGAAGTCCATCTAAGCGGAGCGCTACCATCGGTTGGCTCGGAGCGGACGAGAAAGTTTTTGACTTTACAAACCCTCCAAATGGCCGGAAACGGCACTTACCGAGTGTTCTAAGCTGCATGTACCCAGGGGCGGATTTGGGGTGGCAGGGGGCCCGGGCCCCCGTTCCAAAAATTTTGAAGTTTTTTTCAACTTCATAAAACAAATGACTAGGCCCTATTCCAATTAAATAGGCCTTTGTGATGTGTCAGAGTGAAATTCAAATTATTCATTATTTAAATTTCTACCTCAGAAAATAAGTCTTATGTTAATAATTCTGTCACTGACCTCCGGCTGATAACATTTTGGCTTATATTGGTCACAGTAACCTTTTCCGGGCATTGCAAGGGGTTACCCATGAGCACTGTATTGGATTGCTAACTTCAGTCTATTACCAGCTGGGCCCACATCATTGGGAACACTGCTTCTACTTTCAAGGGAATCTCAGAATTCTTTAACATTTAGAGGAATATTTTCAACAACCTCAGGCTTTTAACTATAACCCGCTGCAATATTAGCGTCTTCTTTAAGTTTTGTAATTTACTTTAATGAAATGTACTTTGAATTTAGGGTAATATAAGGAAAACGAAGAATTCAATTTTGGAAACTGCTATCCTAATATGTGGACAACAAAGACTACTCTCCTCTTTCATCCAACCAAAATTTAAATTTCACTAAATTATGAGTATTTTCCAGCCATATAAGATCAGTTTCAAAACTATACTAAAGACATCACTATTTTGCATCTTAGCAATCTTAAATTAACAAAAATTTTCTCAAAGGGGAGGGGTGTCCCCTTCCCTTTGAGAAAATTTTTGTTTAGACCCCTCCCCAGAATGTTTCACGAAACCAAAAATTTAAATTTCATTAAATTATGAGCAATTGACAGCCATTTATGATTAGTTTCAAAAACATACTAAAGAAATCACCATTTTGCATCTGAGCAAATTTAAATTAACAAAATTTCCCAAAGGGGAGGGGGAACCCCCTTCCCCAGGACGGCGATCACTCATCACAAACTTTACCCCCATCAAAATACCCTGGCACCACCCCTGGTGCACGGCCTCCCCAAACCCCCCCAGATCGGACTTCTATACAATCCACTATGACTCCCCCCCCCCTTCTGCCAAATCCTGGATCCGCCAATGGTACCCAGCCTTGAAATATGGATCTCATGTCTGCAATTTCTCAATTAATATAAAATATCTATCAATATCAATCTATGAAAAATAGTAATATGTATATATATATATATATATATATATATATGTATATATATATATATATATATATATATATATATATATATATATATATATCAGATGAGATGAGATGATACAAAAATCATAATGAATTATGCATCCTCTTTCATTCACTCTGCCTGTAATGCTCTCATATCCACCCTCTATATCTCTATTACATTCGTTTATCACCCCATCCATAGCCTGTGTCCTTTACTCAATTATATATGCCCTAGATCATACCATTTGTCCCCAACCCCAGTCCCCCTGTGGTTCCTCATCCAGGCTACTGCCAACCTATTATCCCATCTAACTTCTAAATCTCTGTTACATTTGTCCACATGTCCACTACCCAAATCATATATCTCCGAGATCGTAATGCCCCACCATCCCCCTCTGTGGTGCCTTTCACCCACCCCAAGCTAGGCGTCCCATCCCACAAAAGAGGCTGACACAATATATGCACAACTATGAAATTGAGAAAACAAATAAATTCATCAATTATCCTGCGTGACAGTTGCCTCACTCGAGCAATACTTAAGAACAGTCTGTCTGAAGCACTCATTTTAGGGAAAATGACAACACCATTCCAAAGTGTTTTTTCGTGGTGGGGCCCTCTTTCCCCGTTAAAATTATTAGTATATTGTGCATTGGACCGATCAAGATTATGGCATTATGCACATTGTTCAACACTCACTTAAAAATTCTCCCCGCGGTCCCCACCTCTTGGGGCACTTGGCAAGTATTGGGGAGGGCTGAGCCCCCAACTTTTTCGTCGGGGGCTGAGCCCCTAAGCCCCCCGGTTCCGCCGCCACTGGCTCTCCTGGTAAAGGGGAATGGTGGGGTTGCACTTTTTAGTCTACTTAGAAGGGAATTGTAGTAGAAACTGAAACAAACTCTACAGCTCCAGAAGTGCGCCGAAAATTTTGGGTTCCTGTTAGTGAGAGCAAAAATAGATACACCATTGGGACAACTATTGGCAAGTCGAGTTTTACATACTTCTTGTACCAACTGAGGTTCCTCGATGAAACCAGGGAATTTCCCGACGGGGAGGCTATTGCCCCTGTCCAAGCTTTGCCCCACCTCACAAATAGCATGCGTTGAATCGTATCTACCCGTTCTTTCTGAAAATTGGTTTCTCAAGTAGGTGTCTGTGAGGTATCGCTTGAGGAATACAAAAGAACAGCAATGTGAGTGAGGATGGAATTCCCGACCTTTACAGAAAACTTCCTCTAACCCATACAGGACGTGCTATGACTCTTGGTTAGGCTAATATTTAGAATGAAGAAACGCAACTACATCGGGCGAAGCTTTCTTAAAACATTTGGAGGTACGGTACCTTAGTAATAATGAAATGTTGCCATAAATGCAGTGAAAGGTGCTTACGAAGCGGAAATAGCCTTTTTTACATCAGGGGTGGCGCCAGCGGGCGGCAGGGACCATGCCCCCCCCCCCGTCGGGGAAAAGCTGGTCCCCCGTCCGGAAAGTTTTCTAGTTTCGTCGGGGAGCTTCATCCGCACACGATATAATATGTAATCCCAACGATCTTCAGTCGCCCCGACGACCTGCTTGATTTTGCTCATAGAAAGGGCAGATTCTTCAAAGACCCCATATTTTCCAATTTTCTTTGAAAAAGGGCTCCAATTTTTTTAATATATTTTCTTCAATAATACCCCCAAATTTTCATCTTTTGCCAAGAAGGGTCAAAATTTTTAGGCACGCGAAGCGCGCCGAAAATCTTACGTTTGTCGTCCTTTAGGCAACTCATCGCCTTTGTTGGGAATGAGGTTGCTGCCCTCCAGAGGAGCTTGACCCCCGTGTCGGGAAAATCCTGGCGCCACCCTTGTTTGTGACCATAAAGTGTCGACGAAGTAGTTTCATACTTCCATCTCAGGCTAAAAATAGTCAGACATTGCAGGCAATTTCTAAAAAAATGTCAAATTGTTATTTGTTTTTACAGTACCGGCATTGCGTGATAACTTTTCATTTCACCATTATTTGAGGGCGAAAAAGGAGAGACATGCCCCTCTGTGACCCTCCTCATAGATCTGCCCCCTATATGAATCCGAAGTATTGAAAAAGCGCAACGAAACTACAGCGAGCAGCAGGTTTTAAATTTTGGGAGATATTAATAATGAAAGGTTACCATGGTAGCAGTGAAAGGTGCGAGCTGGATAATAGCCTTGTTTCCATGAAGTATCCGCAAATTCGTCTCTCATTACCAGTTGTAGACCCATAGGCTTAAATATCCAGTCATATAGATAGGAAATTCCTAAAAAAATATGCAAAATGTTGTTTTACTTTTGTATCGTACATCGTGATAAGCTTTCATTACACCATTTTGGGGCCAGCGAAAAAGGTTCCCTTTGATTTCCCCTTCATTTCGCCCTCAGAATGGACTCAAGCCGGGAGGATATCAGTACAGAATTAGACCCCAAAAGTAAGAGTCATTCCTTACGGGGGGGGGGGGGATTTTCACGGGATTTCCCCATCAGCCTGGCTGACCTCCAACTAACCCAGCAGACGTACGTGTCTGGAGGGCGGGCGCGTGAGCTAGGAAAGACGTGCCAGAGCGGAGGTCTCGCCGGCTGCCCATGTACACGCTAATGAGGTGTCTGTGAGTGCAGGCTGATGCTAACATTAAACCGCGTAATGGTTTTACTGACAGACTGATAGCCTAGCATGAAAGATTTAACTATATTATACAAAACTCAGGTCAACCCCGTGTCTACTCCAAAGTCAATTACCGTGAAGAGCTTAAAGCTTTTAAGGCAGATTAGCAAATTTAGTGGCGTAAGTCGAAACAGGGAGTTGTTATTAGGAAGGAGATACATCACTTTAAAGTGAAGCTTACACCGCCAAGGTCACACAGTAATCTGTCTCTTGTATCCTTCTTGGCATTTCTATAAGGCTTACACTGGATGACTTAATTCAAACAAAGGGGATTTGTCGTCTGCTACATCAACAGTAAAATTCGGGGTTTGTCGCAACTGCCATAGCATTGCCAGTCGCTGGAAAATTAAAAATTATTGCATCTTTGGACGCTCGGTGACGCGGATCAGAGTATACCAGTAAGGGTTTATGTAAAAATCAGAATCTGATTGTATACCTGGTTATTTCAGGAAGCTTCCGGAAACTTTCCAAATTGTTGCGACAAAATTTAGACTTCTGCCTCTGCAGCTTATTTGCATGACGTTCTTTCTTTAGGAAGGGGCAGACCTCATTGGCTTATTTCAATGAAACAGTCGTTTCGAGTTTTGCAGCAACTCCCTGGTTGAAATATTCACGAACTGCGCACATTCTTTGTGAGATGGTTTTCGGGAAGCTAACCGTTCGCTAAACAATAGGCTTTGGGAGCTACCACTAAGTTTCCGAAATGTTGCCCCGTCTTTAGAAGGCAAAATGATGGAACTTACAGTAGTCAAACACACTTAAATAATGTAACATTCATACGCAGCAAAGGACAAGAGATATCGGTTAATTAGGTAGCATCGACAGTTAAGGTACCGATACCCATACAGAAGTGCCGTAGAGGTATGTTCAATAAATACCCCTTCCTTTTTATAAAATCATTTGGTTTAAAAATAATGTTACATTTTAGAATTGGAAGTTATTTTGCATTTTAGTTTTCCCAAAAAAGCACTCTCACCCTGCTCGACCTAGAAGGGGAAGGGGGGAGCACCTATCTGTTTTTGACGATATAATAATACAGTTACCTGTCAATGAGTGTCAGATGCTTGAATAGGGACCACAATTTTAATACTTGTGGAAGACGTTATAGCTACGCCCCTATTTCAATCAATCAATTAATCAATCAATCAATCAATCAGTCAATCAATCAATGTATATATTTGTATTAATTTGTATATATTTACAACTATTTTTTGTTCTTAACAATCTGACAATTGTGCTCAATTCTAGTCTAAACTACAATACTAGTATAGGGTTATAGGTTATATGAAAATAGGTCAATCTTCCCTTAAGCTTGTGTTTGCGGTATGTTTTGAACAGAAGTTGCATACATTTAATTCATCCAAATTTAAACTGTACCAATAGAAACAAACCCCATCAATCATCCTTCTGCAGACCACCCCCAAAAGTCATTTTTTTTAACAAAGGATATTGTTCCATGTCTATGTTCATGCCTATAAGGATATAACAACAAAACTTCAGGGATAAGGTCCACCGAGTCTTAACCAGGTACAATGAATGCCCACACAGACGGTAAGTGTGCCTTTCTCATTTTACCAACACAGTATTGCCTCGGCGATCATCCATTTTTTAGGACTTTCACATACGCATATCAGGGACTCTTCTTCTTCACCTCACCTCTCCCCTCTCGAAGCGTTGCTTGATACTATTGATTTTCAACAAATTGTCATCGCCCTTTATAATGTTTTGAAGACAGGTACATTACTATCTAGCCCCCTCCCGCAAACATACATTTTGCACATTCGTGAGAATGATAAGATATGCGTGACCCCTGACTCCCTGAGACAAATAGCCTATACAACTTCGCAAGAAATGTTTACATTAACAGGGAGAATTTTGCAGAACACATGCAGTCACACTTTCCCTGTCAACATGCACCCATATGGCCTTTATGAGCAAACAGGCGGGGAGCCACGATGCCTTCAAGGGCCCCACATGAGCAAAAATGTCCATGTAAGCTATAATGAAGATTTGACCAAGGGACCTTGCGGGCTCCAAATTGGAGAGCTTGCCCATTGAAAATGTATAAGCCACACGGGCGTCTCCCTTCATGTTCAGCCCATGCCAAGGAAAAGCCCATTGTGCCAACAAATAACCCAAGTGGGTTCCAGGCCATGAGGGCAAATTGACAGGGGTACGATACCGGCAATTGCATTTCAAGTACCAGCGTCCAACAGCAAGACAAGTGAGGAGAGAAAGAAGGCACAGTGAACAAGCTGTTTCCGTCACACCCACTCATGAATATTAACAAATTGACAAAATGATACGTGTTACTCGTTTGTCATGATGTTAATATGAGTGAATTTCACTCTTTTACATTAAGAGAGTAAGCCTGATAAGGTGAAGTCGACAGTGCTCTGTAACACTAAAGAAAATGGAGGTTAAATATGGCGAGTGTTCGCATTTTTACTAATATTTTGAAAACAAAATGGGTCAAGATGTACTTTGACGGCAGTTACCGTCCTTGGAAACTTCTTATATACACTCTTGAAATAAATTTACACTTTACATAAAACGACTTTGAAATCGAAAGAAACCAGCTCAAAGGACGGAGCAAAAATATTTCTTCTTTTTTATCATTAACAAGTTAAGTGGAGCCACAACGTTTGATATAATTTTCTTTTCCCATCACAATGATGATTTTTCGGTCCAATTATTTACCTGAGCTTTCTCGTGTGAAAAATACTCTTCGATTTGGTCAGCAAGGGATATTACTCCAATTAGGAAGGTTCTTTTAATAAATTTTTTCCTAAGGGGAAAGGGAATAAACCTCCCCTTAGACCCCTCTCCCAGGACGGTGGTTCAAAACAAAGTTCAGCCGCCACTCGAGAACAGTTTCCTATACGCCTACATGGTGTACCGACACTTTGGGTATCTGGAAAATAGGAGAAACATTATAAATTTTTCATTCTTCATTTAAAGGATTTCATATATTCCTGCAAGCAAAGTGTTTTAAACCAGATGATGTTATTAAATTTTACCATAAGTTTAAATTTAGTACTGGATTTGAACTGAATATTTTAACGAAGCAAAATCAGTTTGACATTGCGAACAAGTATCGATCGGCCGTAACTTTCCCATAACTGGTATGTTTCGTTATCTTATATTGTTTGATTTTTCAACGTGCATAATGGATGATGCTCCGTGTTATCATTGATGAGTCAAAAGCTTTGGTCAATTCTCCTGTAGAAAAGAAATTTGTACATAACTCCAAATCTATCATTTCGTTAAAGTGATGTAAATATGTAACTATGCCAAGAAAAGTATATTGTCATTCATAAAGAAGTGCGGTCCCTGTCGCTGTAATGTATATAACAACGACGTGAATAAAGAGATGCAAAAAAATAAATAAATAAAACTGATATAATTATTTCACTTGCATCCCATTCTCAGGTGGGGAAGGGAATGGGTCTCGCAGGTTTCGATGCCAAACGGTTGAATGAGGGCTCCCTTTGCACCTAGAGGACAAGTTGTGTTTATCTGTTTGCGGTCATCTAGGGGTCAACCGTGTATCTATTTACTATTCTGTTTACTTACAATGCACGTCCAGATGGGATGTCCACCTGGTCTGGAATATTTTAGTGACCTAGACCAGATCTTGGTCCACCAGCAGTTGGATCATTTTACAGCTCTTTTGTGTGTGCAATCAGAAGAATCTGGACAGGTTTTTAGAGCAAATTTTACTACAGTCATATCTCGCTCAAGATAAGTCAGATTGGGACAAATTTGATATCATTGGAAAGACAATTAAATGGAAAATGTGACAAAAACCAATTGGTAACACCCCCTTCGCCCCCAAAATAAAGAAAATAATAAGAAAAAACAAAAAAACATAAGAAATGACGTCATCCGCATAATTTTGCATATTAATGATCAAAAATGACGTCTGCGAAGTCTACATATTCTAACCTTTCATTTGGTAATTAGATCCTAACAGAAAATATTCTTCTAAATTAGGTTAACCTACCTTGTCACAATTACTCTATTTTTCCAAAAACCCCTGCTAAAGGTTAAGGAGTGTAGCACACTGTTCTCCTAGTGCATTCTTGATTTGGTATTTATACTTAGTTTCATTCCCAGTAAACGATTTCAAAAGCCCCCAGCTAACCTTCCACACACAATACAAGGCATGAAGACATTGTTAACATTCTGCGGTGAACTTCTAACACGCGTGGGTGCACTCTGGAAATGGAGTGTTTGCCATGGCACCAACCACAGAGGCTACAGTAATTAGTTGAGCTGTGTTACAAGATGACCCGTCAGGAACACCGGATTGAATCCATCGACGAGCGAATGGAAAGTTCCAGAGAATTCAACTTCAACGCAGCCTTTCTAGAACTGTCTAGAAGTGAGAACTGTTTGCGTAATGTCCCAATTATAGCAGCGACCTGGCAACACTTCTAAGAAATGCAATTGTTTACAACTACTGTGTGCTCTAGAAGTTTCTATTAAGGAACGTTCTCGTAATTGCTGGACTGTGGGCACTAGAAGTTTCTGTTAAATTCTGGAGAGTTCTCGAATAAAAGCCTAGCATATAAAAGGCAATTCAACAACTGTTATGGGGGAGAGATCATAACAGGCCTACTTCATCGTGACCAGACGCTGTGTATCATTGAGAAGTTATTCTCTGACCCAGTCACTGACACTACACACTTGTGATAAGTTGCCTTACGCCGTTTCTACACTGTGCATTGACATTGTTATCATCCATCATCGCCTAGCCTTGTCGTTATTCGCTCGTGGAACCAGTTCCTACGCTACAGCACGCTGCATGTCTACTACCGTACCATCGTCGACGTACATGCACTACCAGCCCTTGGACCAGACCAGGCAAATATTAAGTAAAGGATTGTGAGTAAGTCTAATTAATTATTGTAAATTTAAGTGAGATAAGGAGATTGTAAATAATCATTTAGTTGTTGAATTTTAATCTCGTTCTTCTGTGATCTTTCGCTGTTATTGGTTTGACTTGAGACCACAAGCCGTAACAGCTGCCATACACTTTGTACAAGGAGTCAATGCACTTTGTGCATGAAAAAGCTTGGACTAAGTGTGACTGGAAATAGACGGCAGTATTGACCTTTGATTATCATTAAAAAATAACTGACAGCTGTAGAATTTTGTGGGGAATTAAACAAGCGCAACAATGTTGCCGAAGCTCAGCTTGTTGACTTAAAAGTCTGCAGTCAATATTCTGGTTGGGTCTGTAACTCATGTTGTTCATACGTACGTTAGAAAACAAAGAGATAAATATCAATGCAATGAATTATGTATTGAACTCCTGAAGTCTCTGAAAGACTAAATCTGGTACAAAGTTAACTTTATATACTGCACAGATGTTGGTACACAAATAATGAATGTTTATGAGTGTGCTGCTGTGTAGACCTCATTTGTTTTCCATAATTAGACCCAGGGACAATAGTTCAAATGCTGGTTGCCACTATGATTTGGAAAAACCAAAACTGCTCAATTGCTCAACATAAAGGGATAACTTCTAAATTAAATTCTTTACGCGCCTAATTCTGAGTACTCTTTAGTCCCGTTTTCCCCTACAAAATTATTTTACTGCATAACATTTTTATGATTGGGATTTACCAGGTATAAATCGTCGATCGCTTTTAGGACCGGTGAATGGGTCGCAACAGGCCAGTGGGTAACTACAGTTCGTAGAGAGCGTTGGGAAAATATGCACACTTATACTAAGTCTAAGGCTATTGAAATATCATCCCCCATGGCTTCCCCTTACCAACTTGGTGGGGCTTTCGGCAACGGAGAACAAGACAAGACTGAGGCGGTTCCTGCAGTGTAAACGCCCATGTGACTGCACCAGGCTCGTAGCCTGACAGGGTACTGAATTTGGGCGAAATGGCTTCCAGGGGCTAACAAATTTTTAAGGAGGCCAATGTGTACAAATGCCATTAAGCCAATGGCAACTTCAGTTGAAAACTTGCTGGGGGGGGGGACAAATTTCAAAGAGGGATTTGCCCCCTTCGCTAGAAGCCTGAGCTGCACAATTCCTGCCTCCGAGACTGACATACGGCACACGCTTCAAAAAGCACGTTTTCCTTTTTAAACCGAAATTTTTTTTTGGAATGTTAGCACAACCGTCAAGCTTAAACCATATGAAGCATTCTTGTATTTTCAATCAACGTGCCACGTTCTTTGTTTAAAAGAAAGGGGTGGGTTCCTCTTTCCCTTACGACATTTCCTAGACAATATTCACCTTAACTTGAAGTAGTGTACCCCGCGCCGGCATTCCAATTCACGAGTAGCTTCTTTCCACCATGTGACAATATAAACTAATTTGCTATTAAGGAAGGATAAGTTATTTGTTTACCTTCCACACTAAATATTTTTGTCCAGAAATGTTAAGAAAAATGTTTGTAAAGGAGATAAAAGAAGATTTGAAAGATTAAGGTAATGTTTAAAAATAACTTGAAACGTGAGGCGACTGCATATATTCTCTTTAAACTTTAAACCAAACTCCTAAAACCATTCAGACATCAGGCTAAGTTGAATACTTGTTTCTGCCTCAACACAAAAATGTGTAGGCCTATCTTATACCACTGTTTCGCACAAGGCCACCTATTCGCAAGAACTTGGACAACTTTGAAACGTCCGGTATTTCTTTTCGAGTAGGCCTAACCATCCAACCAATTTAGCTAGTCTATTATTAAAACTCCTGAATGAGATCAGAGCCACACGTTTACGTAACGCCTCCATAGTAGGCTGTACGGTATATTCCTTATTCAAGTCATATCCCTGGTTTGGAAAGCGAAGAGCTGAGCAAACATAGTCTGACATAGTGGGGTAGCCCACGTACGGTATTCAAAAATCGATACACTGCACTTTGCGTAAACACTTCCACACGACTAAGCACGATACGTCCTGTACATTTTTATATGTTCAGTATACTTTTGTACCTCGTTTCGTTGTACACAGTCTCTCAAATGATAACAACTGGGATTCCCGATGCTCTGTGCATTGAAACATGTATGGACTTTGCCAGAATTTGTTTCAAAAGTGCTGTTTTCATGCCTTAAATGATTGCAGAAACGAAAAAAAAAAATTAACTTTTGTTCAGCACAAATTGAACTATCTATATGAAACATATTATCAAGATTGGTGCAAAACTGGAAAACAAGTAGGGAATTTTACGTTTTCAAACAAACCCCCCTCCCGAGGTCAAATAGCGGTCAAATTAATCGAAAAGAGTCTCAGCATACAGATATTACTTTTGCTAACATCTGTACTAAATTTCAGCCAAATCTAATGAAAAACAGCGAAATGTCAGGCACTTAAACGCAAATGTTATTTTGACAGACGTTTGCCGTGCACGACAGCAATAGCTCAGCTGAAAGCTTTCAGCTGAGCTAAAAATGCAATGTTTTTTGCTCTAGGGGTGGGGTTATTTATCTAACATTTTTGAAAAAATTCGTCTGTTTTGGTAAAAATATGCAAGTTAGGTTATTTGCATTGCAAAATATCTTGGGGAAGCTATAGCCCCAAACTTTCCAGAGTGTTTTTAGATGTATTGAGACATAGGAAAAAGGTAACGTTGGGTAGTTATGGCATTGCTTGCTCCTATACAGGACTTTTGGGGCGGGACCCTGATATTTGGCCAAAATTTGCATAAATTTGAATAAAACAAATATTATTCCATACTTTCGAAAAATTTCACCCACATAGACCCCCCACCCAGAAAAATACCATCAAGATGATCTCTCTAGCCTCTTTTTGGGGGGTACTCAAACAAAGTCTGTAGGATGCAGGGTTGTGAAGTTAAGAATTTTTGAAATTCGTAAGTCATTTTGGGTGGAATGTCACTCCATATGGGGTTGCTTTGTATATGAATAAAAATATTAAGTATAGACCTAAAACGAGGATTGTAACGCCCGAGTCCGGACTCGGACTCGAGTCCGTTGTTACCGGACTCGGAATTGGCCCGGATTGGGAGGTGCCGGAATGGGCTTCAGCTGGTCTCGGACTTGGAGCTGATTTCAGCGGAATCCACAAAAAATAAAGTTTTATGAATTCGACTTAAAGATACATTCTTATTGGTACATAATTTAATACAACAATGGTGGCCCATATTCATCTAAATTGCAGGATGGACCAGACTATGAAAGTGACCTCTTAAAATGACATTTTTAATGAAATGTACTTAAAAAATAGTATTACCGCTTAACATTAGTTGAATTAATCACAATTATTACATTTGTGCTAAGCAGGGTATTGAAGCATGCTTACATTAAATATTTTCAGTTTAGACCTAGTACTTATCAATTGAAAGATAAGAACCCGTAGATTTAGTTTTACGTCATCCATTTGTAACCCAGGTCAGGTGAGCGACCATAAAAATCAACAGTCTGTGCAGCCAATAATTCACCCCAGAGAGAAGTTTAACTAATTCTCCAACAACTGTATTTTACATTACCAAACACATCAAAATTACATACGAGACCGGTCTTTCCACCATCCCCAGTTACTTAGTTACAGTAAAACCTAGCCTGAGTCCTACAGTCAGTAATATCCTATGCCCTAATCTGAAATGTTACCCCTCTGACTTCCTCTGACATTAAACGTTTTGAGCAAAGGATTCGTTTCCAGAGCAAATAGCTCACAACGACGGCAGTTGAAGTGTTCTGTATCTCATAATTCTGGGCGTAAGCAGCTGTTACAACATATGCAGTCATGTACTTCAATCGTCAGGCTTGGAGGATATCTCTCTGGTTAAACTGACTGTCCTCTGGCTGTAGGTTCTGGAATATTATCAAGTTCAGTGCGGTCAGCATACAAGGTCATCTAAAAAGGCAACAACAAAGGTTCAAACAGAATTGCGTAACAAATAAATGTCCATGGTTCCACGGCAACAGATCCAGCAGAGCAAAGACTCCTAGGCAAAGTTTGCCCCTAACAACAACAATGTTCAAGTGTTCGCAGTAAACGGTAAACAGGCAAACAAAATATAACAAGGCACAACATTTCCAAAAAGTATTCCTTTCAATCATCACATAATCACACTGTCAGTTCACTGGAATGCATCATGAGAACGAATTATGTCCACAAATAACTAAATTTGTACATGGGCATCACACAATCCCACTGTGAACTGTCTCTAATTCTAGACAAACATTAATTTCTGCTCATCCAACATTATAGTCATAGCGTCTAAAACACCTTTAAATCCTTAAGCAGTTTCTTAACATCACCACGGTGATACTTAGCAACCCTATGGTTTATTGAGTACGTACCAGTCATCATGCACACTAGACTGCAATATGATCTGACCATAAGGCCCTGCAATAGCATTCCCAACACTAGTTATCGAACATTTCAATGCACCTCTACACAGTACACAGATTCATTATATACGGTACGCAATATAACCCCGACTGCATCACAGCGCAGTCCCATACTGCTAACACTAGGCTAGATATACATCCCACAACTTGTAACAGTATTGTTCATCCTAACATGGTTAACTTCATTAACAAGCCTGCCACGTTTTACAACTACTACTTAAGTGGCAGTTCATTTATTTCCTTTATGGTTCTTTCATCAATACCCACCTAAAAAGGGCCACTGCGAGCTCTCTCAACCTTTACGAAGGTAATTCAGAACAACAGAAAACATCAGTGCTTCATTGAAACCTCGTACTCAGGCAAATTCTTAGATGGTTACAACCACGAACCGATTGCGAGCAAAATCAACAACACGCTCAACTAGTTCCAAGTTAGTCAGCGAAGATAAGTTTCTGCTCGTATCGAAATTCATCTCAGTGACCAGCGCATATGAACCAGTTCAGCGCAAAATTGAATTCACTACCCAGTAATATCTAATAACGACTACAAGGCGTTACACATTAATATGCAAATCTTTGCTCACTGATATGCAAAATTATGGAGTGACGTGATTTCTTATGTTTTTCTTCTTATTTTTTCCTTTATTTTTTATTTTTGGGGAGCTAAGGGGATGATATGATTTTTTCTTTTATAATCCGGCATAATTTCCACGCAGTTCTCTCTTTAATCGGACTTATAGACCTGATGCATATGACGTTGCAGAATAGAAAGTGCGCCCCCATAGAGGCAAGTGCGTATCATTTCATATTATACCAACAATTGCAGACAGCTGATTTGTATACCGGGCGGATACGCA
Source organism: Holothuria leucospilota (assembly GCA_029531755.1). Classification (NCBI taxonomy): domain Eukaryota; kingdom Metazoa; phylum Echinodermata; class Holothuroidea; order Aspidochirotida; family Holothuriidae; genus Holothuria; species Holothuria leucospilota. The sequence goes on from CM055961.1 coordinate 16,252,843, forward strand.
CTTAAGGGCGGGGTCACACTACAACGATTTTCAATCCGAGATCCGATCCGAATTTTTCTAAATCGGACCAATAGTTTTTTTTTTTATTCAGACTTTGTTCTAAGGATGGTCACGCTGTATAGCTGATCCTAGTTTGCCTCACGATAAACTGTTCTGCTACCATTACATAACTTATACCTCTCAACAGAGCGGTATTTATTGGAGAATCAATCCGATTTTTGCACGCGTCTCCGATAAACTCTGTCTGCCCATGTGACGTCACGAAATATTTAGTTTACATTTCATTTTCGCAACCCTCTGATGCAAATCATACATTTACACAGTCATGTTGGCAAATTTGGGCTCTTTTCGACCAGGGATGGCGAACATTTTAACTAAAACTGGCAAAAATAGGACCGTAATCGAAATCGCTCTAGTGTGACCTGCGCTTTAGGCTTCTACAAGGCCTTGCCAATTCTACGACGTGCGTGAAGTGCGATTCATTGTTGGCCGCCAAAATGACGTGGCGTGATGTTAGTGCATAGGGTCTATTGGGTGAACGAGACAGACTCTGTTTTGATATCGGCCCCTAACTTTAATTTCTATTGACTCATACTCAAACAGATATGCAAATGGCCTATGACCCACACTTTCTACAGCTCCTCACAATGCCTGCACTACGGAAGCCGAAAAGTTCGAGGTACATAGAAAACGCACATCGATACCTCTGGACACCATTCTAAGGGGTGATGTGAACAGAGAAATCCACAACTGAAGAGGGGGTACTTCAAGAACGTTTCATTGTAGCATGAAAGGTATTGCATATCCTCAAAATAAACGGACGAATCTCAATATTACTTGAGAACAGAGCCGTCTGGACAAGAATAATGGCCACGTTTATTCTGACTACCGGATGTTTGAATAGGGGAGCAATTTCGATGTAAGTTGTAGATGTCATTTCCCCAGCTAGAAACCTGGTTGCACCGTATCGTCCCAGAACTGGGATTTTTTCAGCCCAGCTGGAGTATTCTTGTATAACTATTTTATAACTTCATTTTAAAGATGACGTCATATTCTCTTTTTATCGTAATGATTTCATCCCGTGGTCAGGGTATTGGTCAGTTGCGTCAGTCTCAGTTTACGAAAGAGACTTTCTGACTTACTCATAGTGCCAAACGAATTAACTATAAGACAGAGAGATTTTTTCATGATTATCTAATAGGATTTTGAGCTATTGTAATCTACCACAGTCACTTCATCTACCTGTCTGTTTGTCTGTCTGTGGTTATGTCTGTCAGTTTGTCTGTCTGTCTGTAACTATTTAAGTGCAGTGTCTTAGGGAAGACGACATCGCTTTGGACAAATTTTTGAATACTTGGAAAACCTTAGACGCACTATGATGCTACATTTTTGTGCACTCTTTAAGGTTCTTCTATTGAAAAAGTTTGACATTTTATCACAAAAGGTATGGTATATAACGTTACACAGTGTGGAAATAGAAGAGACTTTTGTCCTTACAAAGTTGGCGTGGAAGCATACTTCACTTCCCCCATTTTGATTGGGGCCCTAATCCCCAAACATCGCCTTCCTCTCCTCTCCTCTCCCACCTTACGCCCCGTGCCATCTAGTGTATTCTCTTATGTAAAAGTATAACAAAGGCCCCACCTCCTTTTTTAACATGACGAAACAGTATTCCCAATGGCTATTTGAAGAACTCAGGCCCATACGTGGAGGGGAGTCAGAGTGGTTCGTCAATGGGCTAGTCTTTGAAATAACCCCCTTTGACATCAAGCCCCATTTATGAAATAGCGGTGGTTCGTCACTACTTATGACTTCTTCCTTCCTCTTGCAAAGCAGAAACATACATTTTTACAAATTAAACATATTGCATAGGATTATTATATAGGATAACATAATAAACATGATTACGTTACGTCATTATTCCAACATCTCCATTTTCCGCCCGCTTCGAGGACATGCAAGATCATTGGTTCGAGTACCTTCCATTTTCAAACCGAGGTTAGGCTATATGTATATTTGCTTTCTTTTGCACACCCATTTTTGTAATGACTGAGCTGGGTCTGTCTTCAGTTATGTAAATTTCCGAGGGATGACCACTATGGTTTTATGTTTACTAATATTATAGACAATAGACAAGTGAGTGATTAAAGGGGCGATTGCGACAGCTCCTATGAAAACCTGATTCTAGTTTAATGTCTCTTCCCACAATATTTGACTCCCCACGCATGATGAACTATAGTGAAAAGTTTGTGTTTTCGAGCGCACTTTCAGGCAATCTATAGCGTTTGTGATGCCAAATTGTCTCTTACCTGCATGCCCTAGGGAAATCATGTATGACAGACGAGAACGTCTACAGTGACCACACCTGTGCCTTAGAATAAGTTATTCTGCAGTTTAGGGTGTTTCCGATCTTTCTTTTGTTTTAGAATCAGCTCAAACCATGGTGAGAGCAGAGGTCAGATCGGTCCAAAATGGTCAATGAGCCATACTCACCCATGATCCGATTAAGTGTGCAATCCCTTTTTGCGGACAGTCTCCCCGACAGTTTACCTGTGCTTGCTTTCATCAGTCCGTTTCGTCAACAGGAACTAAAAACTTGTATAGCTTTCTTTCTTTTCCCTCACATTTTGGCTAAATATTACAAAACAAGTCTCATCCTTACTGTAGTTAAGCCTCAATCGCTTAATCATAAGCGTACGAGGTGGGGAGCAGGGGGCATATGCCCTCCCAATTCGGGAAAAAATAGTGGATCCACTAGGGCAAATGAGACAGCCAAGAAAATAATTTATGCCCCTTTGCAACCGACACAGCGGTATCAAAATTCGGGCAACTTGGTCCAAAAATTCCAAATTCGGGAAAAAATTATCCCTGACCCTCAGAAATATTGACCCCCGTACGCCTATGCGCTTAATTGTTATAGTTTCTGTCTCGGGTTACGGTAAACGACTTGGCAGGTGGCCATTTCGTCGCTGTAGACAGGGTAGATAGCCTGCAGTACATGCCATTTCCCTTAGGGGTCAGCTGCCCACAGTTAATAAGTTTTCCTTTTGATGAATGTTGATTTTATCAAATCCGAACTACCAAGTCAAACCAAAATTTTTGCAAATGCTTGGAAAACAATAAAATTTTCCACGAACTTACAACCCGATGACTATGCTTGTAAATTACACCGTCCAGTAGCGTCGCTAGACTTTTCAAAGTGGGGGGACTGGGGCAAAGCGTTCCGCCGGAGGGACACACCAAAATGAATGACTGAGAGTCACTGGAGGCTTCGTAGTGGCGCGCAGAGCTCCCCTGTAGATGTTTGCCCCAGGGACCCACTACAGGCCCATCGAAAAACTCGTTAAGCGTATGGTATTTCTAATCATACTGTAGTCACATCATTCTTTATACGTGTTCATGATTAGTAATTCACATTCGAATTATTACTGTAACAGATATAATTGTGAAAAAAAATAAAAGTTGTTCACTAAAACTTTATCTTTAGAATGGTAGAAAAATTCAGCCCTAACTTTTTGCTGCTCACGAAACGCCGGACATAATTAGGAAGTATCGCCCATTACGTATTTAGTTTTACAAGGCTTTCGTAGTTTCACCCCTGATGACCTCATATGACCTTCGACCTCCAACAACCCATTGGGTTCCCTCTCTCTTGAAGTAACACATCTATAAATCAAGTGTGGAAAGTATACATCATCTCTGTCTTGAAATAATTGTTTTTCAAGGGTTTTCGATTTTGACCTCCGATGACCTCAAATGACCTCTGACCTCCACTGAAAACAAAATGTTTCTTCCTCTTAATATGGCAAAGTTATATACCAAGAATGAAAACTGTCCATCATTGCTATCTTGAGATATCGTGTTTACAAGCAGTTTTAAGAATATCGTATTTTTACCTCCGGTGACCTCAGATAACCTTTGATCTTTACCAAAACTAATAGGGTTCATCTTCTAACTATAACGCATCGACATGCCAAGTATGAGAAGCATCCATGCTTCCTACCTAGAGATACCGTGTTTACAAAGTTTTCAGTTTTGAACTCTGTTGGCCTTACATGACCATTGACCTCCAACAACAATAGCAATCTTCCTCCTAATATGATAATTCTATATTCCAAGTAAGAAAATTGTCCATCATTGCTATCTTGAGATATTGTATTTACAAGCCAAGCGTCACAGACACATACTATACATACACACGCATATAAATAGACTCGCGGTACTGATCGATTCCTTTCGCCTTCGGCGAGGAATCAAAAGAGGCTACGAAAATCGTCTTTTTCAGTTTTAAAACAAAATCTGACTAAAGATAACTGATGTGGCAATTGTATTGAGGGAGATGAGTCACGGCTAAAGTAGTCCCATAGCTGTTAAAAATAAATATTGAAACAATAGCTGTGGATTACATCTCCCAATAAGGCAGTTCTTTACATTGTTCCATAAATATTTGCGCCAAATGCGCGGCAAAAATTGTAGTTTTGAGAAAGCTTGTGCAATTATATAGGCGTATGTTTAACAGATAGAGTGACAGTGGGTCCTCGTGTTCATATCGAGATATGCGTGAACGGTGTGTTAGTGCATAATTTTGTTCATACCCCAAATCTCAAAGAGAGCACGGAGGTCAAAGTCAACCTCTGGGGGCACGTGCTCCTTTCCCCTCCAATCAAATGGTAGGGGGTGTCAATCTTATGCCTATTGTATTAAAGGTATGCATGATTAAGGAGAAACACATCATTGTACTTTATGAATACTTATTTTATGATAATCGGAATATTTAGAGGATTAATTCACCATTGCATTTTTGTTTGATATAGTTCGTTTGTCAATTGAAAGAGTCTGTAGGCAAGGTCTGGATACAACTTTTGTGATGAAAATGGTATTTTCATTTCACAATTTCAGCTCGCTTCTCGCGCTTTAGTCACGGTTTACACTCTGCATCTCAAGGAAATAATATACAAGGAATACATCTCTTGAAAACTTTTCCGAAATCAAGCGGTTCATCTTCAGCCCTCGTCGGGCAACATGTACCAAGGAAATATCAAAAGAACGGTAACGTGAGTAGTATGATTTAAAGAAGTATAAAAAGTATAAAGTTTTTGTTCTATGTTCTTTTCAAACAGCATTTGTTCTGCGCGCTTCGCGCGCACCTATTATAGGTAGATCCTGAGGTTAATACATTGCCGATACGAAGAAAAAAGTATTCCAAACTTGCTTATAAATCCAAGACCCATTCGGTTATTCCTATTTCACCTTGTTCACTCTCAGTAGTGGTCTCTGAATCCTCGCTGGTCATGTCATGCTTCTGTCCCCATTTTGTTATCAACCCAGAGGTTCCCCATGACCCCATGGAAGTATTACCCGTGGCACTTAACAAGGGGCAGTCTAGAGCCCACGAACCCTATGCCTTACGAAAGGCGCTCCAGTTGCCAAGTCAGAAATGGAGCAGTGCTCCTAAAGTGTAAAGCTCTACGACACGTATTAATTGAACATGAATGACATAAGAATTGCCATTTTGTAACTTGAGAGGCATTTTGGCCAAAATTTACTCGGTATGTTGCGCGCTAACTGATGGTGCGCTCCGCTGAGATATTTTCATGACTTTCTATTTTGTCTCAAACCTGCCCCGGCCTCCCAGCTGAAAAACATTCTTTAAAGGATCTCAGTGTTTTTTACTCCTATGGAGGGGATGCGCAACCAGGAAGAGCAAGATTGTTCACCCACTTCCGTGCATATTCATATTTTTCGAGAATGGGGCTATCTGGGTTGAGTTTACGACATACTCTTTGGTGCCAACTAATAACCAACCACTTGTAGTTCCCCTGCAGATGAGGTTTCAACACCTATAGATCTATTGCACCAACGCAACATTTATTTATTAAGGCAACGCAAGAAGCCGCCATATTGGGGTAATAAGTGAGGCGCAGATATGCATATTCAAATAGTAAATCAGTCGAAGTCAACCAATGGCGCGACAGCTGCGTGTAAAATACACCGTGTATGCACCGTGCAGTGTACAACTTGAGTGTAGAGGAGTGCCTTAGTGGACAAAATATGTTTGTTCCACGTGTACCCTCAACATGGCCTCATAAACAAAAGATGACGTCATGTTTCACGGTCTTTTCGAACCCTCTTGGAAAATCCTGCGTACCGGCCTAAGAACAAATTGAGCGCGTTGATATAACAACTACATGGGGTGGGCTGCCTTGTCAGCTTGTATTTCTGATTACGGGCCGAGGTGGGCACGGGCATTTGGGTTGAAGGTAAATAATCACAATACTAATGAAATAAACGTATCACATATCACAACTCAAGAAATTGAGTACGCAGCATTGCCCCGGGCTGTCCATGTGCAACATCCTGAGTTCTTAACACCATGTCGTGATTGGTTGGTTTGCTGTTACGTGAAAGTAGCATCTACCGGTCCTAACCCCCAACGCACAGATGATCACGGAGTGTCGGTAAACATGCTTAAGTGATGGAAATAAATGTAAACATTAAATTTTCCAACATATTACGAGTCCCCCTACGTCCGAATCAAATCTTAAATGTTCATTATGATAATTTTCCTGGATTTTTCCAACAGGAGCAGTAAGTGGGAGGCCCGCTGTAACACCCTCGACACCAATTCCCGGCCCATTTTGAAATTCCGTGGGCCTTTCCTGATAAGTGTGCAAGATGAGCAACGCCCTCAGTTTGCTCTGAAATGGTAAGATACATTGATCCATCGACTAAACAATTTGTCACAAGGGTCTTAAGTTAGTAAATGTTAATGGCATATTTAGGAGGCATCGTGAAAACATCTCAGCGCTTCTTCCCTGCCCCCACACCACTCCTGTTTCCCCCAAAAATGTGCTACAAAAATGATGTACTTTTCAATTAGGCTATTAGTGTACCATTCTGTAATCACATCACTTACAAGTCTTGTACGTTTGAGATAAAACACAACAACAACAAGCAGACACACACCTCACATCCATACTAAACTTCACTTTTATGATGGCGCTATTTGGCTATAGACAGTCGCGAACTCCAGTTTAAAAACGTTCAGCCTCTCCCCAGTCGCTTATGGTTTAATTTACGACTCTGCCTATCCTTCACACTCCACTTCGTCATTGCATGAGATTTCAAAGCAGTGACGTCATTAATTAAAAAAATGTGCAAAATGACAGCAACTAGTAATTGTATATTGATTGTTGCTGTGGGTGGTATAAATGTCAATCTGTGACTTTTTTCTTTGTTAACATTTGTTGGCAAATCGTCACTTCTATAGATTCAATGGAACATTTTCGTTTCTCCGTATTTTTTGATATTTTTCCTTATCTCAAGGGATACCTTAAGTAGAGTGTTTATTAACATGTAAAACCATGGATCCAAAGATCCGACGATAAACATTCCTACACTGATTTGTTGAATGAAGTAGCTGCTGATAAGATACCGACAGCCACAATCACCATGTAAACATTTTCAGAATTCTAAACAACCGAAACTGATATCAACTAGATGGACATGAAAACGCTTTTTTACTAGCCAACAGCACGGATTGCATTACATACAATCTTAGCTTAAAGGGACAAAGCAGTCGCCCTAAGTTTATTTAACAAAAACCTGCTAAATCTTACAGATCTCCACTTATTTCGCTCATAAGTATTTTTCATTATGTCTCTCTATTGAAAGAGTTGATACTGAAGACAAACCAAGGAGTGAGTCTGCATGACGTTAGTACTGAATAAGTAGCAAATATATTCTCACATGATTGACAGGAGCCGTTCCCGAATTAGGATGAGGGGGTACACTAATTCAAATGGGGAGGGGGACTGCATTTTCCCTTCAACAGCCAAAGCACACTTTTTCCGAGGGAATATATTCCCCTGCTTATGCACTGTTAAAATGTTACACTCAAATTCAGACATAGTCTTATCAACAAGGTCACGAATGGGAATCTTTTCAAATATTCCACTAGATTTGCACCAGAAAATGAGTCGAATTGATTAATTTTGAAGCAAAGGTAGCTATTTTCACCAAATCTAGTCAAAAATTTGACATCATTCTGATTCCGTATGAAAAGTGTTTGCCTTGAAAATTTTCGTGATGAATTTTGTCATGTAAGTTAAGCATTAGTGGCCTGACATCAACATTTTTGTGGTCTAAGGCTTTCGACATAGAGTCCGGACCCATGCCGCTACGGGTCCGTCCCTCTAATTGAATACATTCTTTCAAGAGTGTAAAATTTAATGTTGTGTTAGTATTCTTCCTGTAGATATTGGCAAAAGAATGGTAAACAAAAGCAAAAATCTTGGTATGCACTTTCCTCTTGACATGGACGTAAAAGTGAAGGCGACCTTAATCGGAGCGCTATTCCTAATTGAGTTCATGTTCTTTGAGGCTAAACAGGTAGAAAACAGCTCCGAAAAGTATGGACCATGCAAAGAGATGAAACCGCCTGTTTTGAGTACGAAACATTGAGTTTGTATATGCAGTACATCTTTCAGCGGAATCACGTCAATTTTTCACCGGAGAGACTCATTACAATGATCTTTGCACAACTTTCGGCTTTTTAATTCGTAAGTAAAGAATCTACTAAGACTCAGCATTCTTTCATTAAAAGTACACAGAGGCTATCCTTACAAGCAGTGTCACTTGAATAGGCGTAAGAGCCAGGAAACTGCAGTTCCCTGTACCCCCTTCGGAGACTGAAAAAATATTTCCAGAAGCTTTTTGAACAGAAACATGCAATTTCCAAACATCATGGGGTGGAGGAAGCTGTTCAGCACCCCCTCCCTCAAAAAAAAAAAAAAAAAAACTTCCCCGTAAGCCCATGGCAGCTTGATTGAAGTAAGTTTGGAAAAGATGACTTATAGAACTACTAGTGTTTTGAGTGGGGAGCTGCTGAACACTTTTTGCCTCATACGTCCAGGCGGGGAAGGGACAATTCGGATCGAGTCACCTTAGATCAGAACTCTTTGTAGTGATCAGTCACTGCTCATTTCATATCTGTACCATAGAATCCGTCTGTAAAGCAAAAACAACAAACAATAGTCTACCTCATATCTCAAAATACCAAAAAGGTCTATGTCAAGATCAATACCTTGACGTCACTTGTTTGAGTAATTTTAGTGTAAATCTGGGCTTCAAGTCTTAATCATTTAATTCTCCTTCGGTAAAGGAGATTTAGAGACCTTTACACTAACGCACTTTCGGTTGTCTACCTTATATAACACAGTGTGCTGCCCAGCAAAGTTTTTACGATACCAACGGGCAAACCCTGAAGAAGGGTCCCTGCCGAAGCATCTACACCCTAATTAAGGGTCACTGCGCCAACGTTACCAACGATTAAACCCTGAAGGGTAACCATTACCACCGAGAATGGCCCTACAACTCTCCGGAAGCCTTCACTTCGCCGTGTCGGGTCGGGCGTCGGCTGGTTGGGGGGTGTCTTGGTTGTTTTGCGGAGACTGAGCTGGTGCCTTGGAGCCTCTCGGTCCGGTCTTTTCTCCGCCTTGCCGGATCGGCGAGTTCCGGTTGTTTGGTGTTTTGTGCTCTCTCAGATCGCAGAAATTGGCGTGTCAGTGACTCATTTTCTCCGGTCCTTCGGGCCTTCTGAAGCACCTCCGGGTGGAACAGAGTAAACGAGTCATAATCATCATCAGCAAAGTTGACATATGGTAGGCATGGGTTGGATTGAAGTCGATGTTACAGGGAATGCCAATTTCTTAGTGTATACAGCCGCAAAGTTGATTTTTTTCCAGAGGACTGTTTCTAGAAATTTACTGAAAAACACTACCCCGTCAATGAAAATGAGAGGAACCGGATTTTTTAAGGTGATGTAGTGGACGTCAGGTACAAAGTGATGCTGTGGACGCCAGGTACAAAGTGACGTGCTCTCTAAATGTTAAAGAGTGAAAATCTACCAAAAAGATTGACTACAGTGACCACTCGAAACAAAATTGTCCAAAATGTTGCACCAAATTGCATCCGAGGACCCTCAAATACCCAAAAATTTTCCAAAAGGGAGGGGGACACCCCTTCCCTTTAGACCTCTCCCCTAGGACGGCGATCCGAAACAAGGTTCAGTCCCCCAGTCTCGAAAAGCTTCATACGCCTATGCTCATACTCGTACTTACGCCCTTGTACTCGTACTCGTACTTTGAGAATTATACTCATGAGTACAGACATTTCGGTACAGGATGTTAATATCTGTAATCTTCTTTGATCCTTTTCTTATTTAACTATAACTTGTAATTATTGAAAACGTCCTGTACTGATCAACACAGAATATCTCATCGCATAAAAAATAGATAGTGCTGCTAAAAGGAGCAGTAGCAAAGGATTAAAACCAAACTGCATTTGAACAACTGGAGAAATTACTGTAGTATTAGTCGCTAAGGGGTAATAAATAATCCTAAGAGTATCATCTTCTTATGCATATAAGTCCTTTGGCTCTGTACGGATAAAAAAGATCTTGCCTTTGTGTAGTCTAGAACTACAGTGTTTGAAATTAAATATTACCTTCGATCAGTAAGTTAGAGTCTACCTCTCAACACCTATTGCCTCAGCTGACATAACTTTTCTTGTTGGCAAATGTGCACTTCCAATAATAAAGGTTTGAGACTGACTGACATGTTTGTGGATAGCACGCATTAGATCTTAGAAGTTGAAACTAAACTGACCAGTGTTGGAAAAGTCCTACTTGGATCAATGCTAAAATCTTTAAAAACTGACAAACCAAGCGGGAAGTCTGTGCGACCCACGTACTTTTGTTCCAATAACGTAAAACACAACAACCCATTACGAACGATAATAAGAAAATCACGTTTGTGCAAAGGTGTGAGATAAAGTAGAAATTATAAAATTATCGGTTCAAGCTTCGTTCATGACCATATGAAGTAACAAATCACATGGACAGTGTTGTAGGTCTGCGAAGAAAAGGAGACAAAACTTTATTAATCATGAAATCGTTTGAAATAAAAATGTATCACTGAATGCAATGTATCGTTTATTCAGTCAGTTGCATAATTTTAATCACGTGTATTACATTCAACCGCTGCACATTTTTATTTTCTTCTTAACTAATACAACTTAGCCATCCTCGAAGATTAAAAACCTCCAGATGTATGTTTATTTATCATGGTTGAAAATTGACTGTTCAACTACTTACATAAATTTATGTGTAACAATACAATGATGGAAGTAGTGCGAAGGCATATCCTATTGAACTACTTCCCAGTATGACTATCTTCCTGTATAACTAGAGGCTGACAAAAAACTTACAATTGAATGCCACAAATTTCATACGAGAGAAATGAGTGAGCCGGACGTATAGAGTAGAATCTACATATTGATATGTATTGAAGTAGCCTAATAGTAATGTTTGGTTAAACATGGCTTTATCACCATCGTAGGAAAACACTTTGCAAATACATTATCCCCCGTCTGATCACCTGTCGTAGAGTCAATTCCTCCAGTCTTCAACAGTTATACAGCGCCCTCAGTTGCACGTTACCTCACAGCCACAGATACCCATCTAACTCGTGGTTGGAGAGGGGCAACCAACCGTGTATGGCTCGTCGTTTATGCTCTAACATGAAACACGGAATCAGATCATGTAGATATGTTTTACTTTTTATATTATTTATATGTGAGCATTTTTTCCACTTCATTATATTACAAGTCCAAAGTCATACTCCTTTCAAATTACAGAAATTAGAAACTACGGTAACTCTTAAACTTAATGATTAACAATTACAAGTGAAAATGACCTATAAAATTAATGAAATGAGTCAAAGTGATCAAATAGATTAGGATAAATAACAAACTATAACAAGAGGACTCATCTCAATAATTGTGTGGATAATGAATTATCAGCTGCCCTGATGCCAATTTGTGACTTTCTATTACTCCTTGCATCGCAAAATGTTCGTAGCTTACACCTGCATAATAATCCAATCTATCTATATCACATCCAGAAAAGTAAAAGTCAGAGATAAGCTTCAAATTGGAAATATAAGTAATGAAATGTGTCAAAGTGACCAAATCGACTAGGAAAATTAACAAATATAACAGGGGAATAGCCTCAATAATTGTGTGGATAATGCCGGAGTTATCAGCTGCCCTGATGTCAATTTGTAACTTTTTTGTTCTTTCTTTGCATTGCAAAACGTTCGTAGCTTATACCTGCACAACAATCCAATCTATTTGTATCACCTCTAAAAAAGTAAAGAATCAGAGATAAGCTTCAAATTAGAAATTTGAGTAATGAAATGTGCCAAAGTGACCAAATCGACGAGGAAAATTAACAAGTATAACAAGGGGAATCGCCTCCATAATTGTGTGGATAATGCCGGAGTTATCAGCTGCCCTGATGACAATTTGTAACTTTTTGTTCTTTCTTTGCATCGCAAAACGTCCGTAGCTTATACCTGCATAATTATTTAATCGATCTATATCACATCTAGAAAAGTAAAAAATATAAATAAGCTTCAAGTTAAAATATAAGTAATGAAGTTTGTCAAAGTGACCATATCCCTACATTATACAAACTACCAGGCAAAATTACCATTAACTCTAATTTTACCGATAACCAGTTCACTTTAATGGCGATTTTGATGTAACATTGTAAAAGTTATTGAAAGGAAAGTAACTCAAATCATACAGGTCCACGAGGTGGGGAAGGTGATTAGGGAATTTTGCTTTATCAAATATCATTTCTAACATGCACTGTTTCTACACCTTAATATTGCTGCTAACTTTTATGTAGGAATTTATGGCTTCGGGGCAGGCTGTTTAATTTTCGTTATACACAGGGGTGTTTAATACGAGTTATACCCGTGCACAAAATTGACCTATACGTTGCTGTATCGCAACTGTGTCGTTGCTGCTGTGTCCCTGACCCCACAGAAATATTGACCCCCGTAAGCCTACGTAATAGGGTGTGGTTCCTGCATTTTCACTTTTTTCAAAATGCCATTTTGCGTAGCGGCAGAATATAATGCCAAATATGCCTAAAATTCCTTCAACGGTTTCTTTATTTTTGCATGATGAATACTTCATTTCATTTGCTACCAAACACATCACAAATTGAGAACATCAATTCAGCAACCATCTGTGCCCCCCCCCCCAAATAGGGTGTTTAATTTGTCTGTAACCCCCATCCGCGGAGAATTTCTTGTAATAAGTCGTGCACTACCTTATGTGCCGACTGGACCTGAAGAGACTTTGTTGTACGCCGTTTCATTCACATGTTCCGACACCAACCATTATTTGCGGAAATCGGATACATTGGGTATATCTTTGACTATACGGCAAGTCATTTGTCAATGTGATATTATAAACTGATAAATGAGATCAAGTTTGAGACAGTCGTACTGGGCACGTTACCCAATTCCCCTCTACGATAATTTACGTGCTTTGGTCACACGTGGTAGAATTTTCCCGATACTACCCTAAAAGTCATTTATTAATGTGATTTGTAATAAGGAAATGTGATATTTTAAGTAAGATTTACTGGGCACATTTCCCTACATCAACGATATTTACGAGAATCCTGTCCACTGCGGAGTACATTTTTCCTGGTACCACTATACATAGGGCCATAATTTACCGATGCAGCTACTGCAAACTGTTATAAATATCACAGGTTGAACACATGATGGTACATGTCCCCTGCAAACGTCACCAACAGCTTTGTCAAAAGAAGAGAGTAGAGAGACACAAAGCCCAAGACTTGTTAATCATATGAGACAAGAGCGTTAATAGCTTCTCAAAAGTAGAGGAATTAAGGGGGGGGGGGGAGGCAACCTTGATCAGATATAATTCAAGCTCGAATCGTGAATCCCCAGAAGCGAGGATACGTGGCTCACTTAAGGACCTTGGGCAAATATCGATGTCAGGTGATCTGTGGTGTAATCTGAAGAATTTTCCACGAGTTTAGTCCGTTTAATGGGTATTTCCACCACTTCTGAGTTTGATTTCATTGAATCGGCTTTGTTGCAAGCTATTACATCAAACACGTGCCTACTATTTTTGTTAGGATCGTGGAAAAAGTGGTGGAGTCAAACCTCTCCATTTTAAAAGGTGAGGGCCATGTCCCCTGTCCCCCAACTGTTGGCGCCCACGCTATGAGAGCCATCCTTTAGCCATTTGTGCTCTCTCTAAGCATTGAAATTGAGCAAATGGAGGCCAATTTCCATTGCCAACTTGAAAAAATGTAATTTGAAAACTGAAGAGGACCTCAAAATGTCCATGGTCTTTTGGAATGGATATGGAAAATATGACTTTAGGAACTATTTGTGTTCGTTCGGGATATCTAATGCAGTGAGTGTAGATTGTAGAACTGATGCCCACACGGTATGTCTGTACAGATTGTAAAAGACAGGCGCGAATCCAAGGGGGGGGGGGAGCTTTCCCGGGCTCAAGCCCTCCCTTTCGCCATATCAACAATAAGTAATACGGGAAAATTAGCATAATGTTAATCTAGGAGAATGTTCAAGGGGGCTATCAGCCCCCCTGTTTTCGAAATGTCTAGATCCGCGCCTGAGAAAGATATATTAAGTTGATGTGGACACAAGGCACAATATATTTCCTTTCAAATAATCAATACCAATGGTGTCAACGAAACGGCTAATAACGGGGAGGAAGGGTGTCACGGTTGGACGCATTTTTTTCTTTTTGTTTAGTATCATTGTTGTTGGAGGCATTGTGTAGTATAACCATGATTTGGTATTCGGATCACTCCTAATGTTTGTTGTTATGCAACAACCAACGCTGCACTGGCCCAAGATGAAAAGGTCACTGTGGTGGGCTTGTTGTACTGTTAAGAGAATAGTTGAGATACTTGTGTGCGATAGCAAGCCCATGCTAGTTTCGTTGGGTGTTTCATTACAAGGACGCAAATAGCAAGATGGGAGAAAAACGTGTTTACTGAAGGGGCTAGGCAACCACCAACTTGAATATACAGTCGTGGATTTTCAGCCACGAAATACGGTGAAAAGCCAGTCACCAAATTGTTGCAAGTTGCTTGTATATTTCTCAAAATTGTGTTAGGGTTGTCTGAGCATTTGAAAGAAATTTATGGAGAAATGAGATGTCGTAGAGATGACAACGAGGTGTTCGAGTGGTGATCGATATATCAAACCATGGTTATGAGAGAGGAGTAAGTCGAGACATGAACCGTCAACGACTTTAACCACGTATCAAAGGAATCAAAGAATATCATGTTTGACTGTTCAAACCCACTGAGGGGGGTAGAGAAGAATTTTTCATGCAATTGAAGTTTAAGCTATAGAACTGAATTTGTGGCCTGAAGCGAAAGTAACTGAAACTTTTTTGTGGAGATGAAAATAACAGAAGTTAACTGATCTTGTACAAAATAGAAGAAAAATACATTTTGTGTTTGTGTTCAAGACGTCGGTGTCCATTATTCAAGTTTCTGAAATCCTTAAGTTCCTTAACAGGGGGCAACCGGAATTCTCAAAAAGTGACGGGTTGCCGGAAGGATGGCAAAGGGAAACTATTCTTGGCGCGGAGCGCGGGGAATTTTTGGAAATTGGGTTTGGGGTTTGTAAGGAAATTTGAACTAGGTTTAGGGTTTTTTTGAAGAAAATTACAGTTTTCGGTTTTTATGAAAGAAACTTTAGAGTTTTTATTAAAGGATCTGCCCTTCCTTGAGAGCAAAATCATGAAACCATCCGAATGACTGTTCACCTCCGGAGAAAGCATGCTTTTTAGTACCCATCAAGGCTCCCTCACAAAACTGGAAAACTCCTACGGGGGGAGGGGGCTTCCTCCACAGCGGGGAAACCCTCACGTGGCGCAGTTCCTGACAAAAACACATGTAAAATTCCTTCATTTGACCTTTAAACTTTGCTCCTGTGCTCATTCTGAAATGCTTTATTGTTGAATCATTCATACTGAAGCGATAACCATCAAAGAGGCTTCACCATTAACACAGGCTGTTAAGAACAGGCGTTTCAACAAATCGGAGAGATGTACACAAAATGTTTAAGGGAAGGATTATTAACAAAGCGACGTAGGAAAGGATGGGAGAAAATGAAACGATAAAACAGACTGGGTTTAAGGCGCAGAGAAAAGCGGAACGGGAGAGGGCTTGAAAAAGTGAAGGGTCGGGAAGGCAAGTACTTTGAGGAGGGATAATGCGTGACATTAGAGAAGGGAGGGATTGCAGCTTAGTAAGAAAGTTATTTGGGTACCTATACTTGACAATAATCCCCTTCACACAAAATATGTACATACTGACAATTGATCCTCCCAAGTAGGCCTACCAATGGCAACTTTCATTGGTGCGCCATTGGGTGTTTCGTGCAGATAAAGGCAGTAATGAACCTCCCCCTCCCCCTCTTGGTAGACACTCCCAGGCTGCGTTCCTGACTTTTAGGCAGACTAATATGTTAGTAAGAGTCAACAGCCATGAGTGTGTGTACATGTCGTATCTTCTTTGAGTGGAGTGTTGAGTAGGAGTACGGGTAGGCGAGTAGCCCCCCCCCCCCATGGCATGTAAGTTTTTCACGAGGGGTACGAACACAAACTTATGCATTAGAAGCTTGGCCTGTCTCTTAAATGAAAGTCGGTACAAATTTATTCTCTTGCAAGTGCGAAGTGTGATCACTACAGGTAGGTACAGGTATGTACTTACTGCAAGGCTGCTTTAGCAACAATACCGAACATTCGAAAACATTCGAAAACATTCGAAAACATAGTTGGTCGGCACCGTAAGTCTGTTTACTCTTTTTTTTCAAACTGAAACAGCAGCTCCTTGAAAATTTTTGCATTGTATACATTTCCAATCAAAGTGACTAAATATCTGTAGAATAAATTTCTCTATAACTAATTTTGAGATAAGTTAAACAAAATTGTAATCATTATGAATTTCACTTAAATTAATCAGAATGAAATCAGTCTTTTGAGCTGCCAGTGGTGTTGGAAATGTATCGCATGTATATGACACGTATAGGGCCTCTCCAGTGAAGTTAGTATTTTCAAGAAGCAACTCAAACACAGCATTTTTTAACATGCTTATACAAGACCGGATCCGGGAATATGAGAAAGGGGGTGGGGGGGCGTAACCATCTACAGAAAGTGCATGGTGCAAAGATTTGGGGTTGGAGATGTAAAATCCTATTGCAAAAATCATTGCTTTGCTGAGAATAGGGGGCGTACGCTCCTTACGCCCTCCCTTAAATCCGGCCCTGTTTACAAATTGTAACTTTCTTTTTATTGCTTTACCCTTTGCGTTGTTTGTGCCCAAAGCGTTAAAACTGCAACTTGGTTTTATTTTTTGGGGTCTACATAAATTCCATTGATTGGTTGATTAGTTGGTCGATTAATGGATGGATGGATTTATAGAACTATCGATAGATTTATTAATTCATTGATTGATACTCCTTTTGTAGTTTCAATTTACCTTTATACCTACAAATAAAAGGAAATATTTAGGCCCGACTTAGCAGAACCTTCTTCAAGGGCAGAATGACACATTAAAGGGGAAATGCAGTCACCCCAACTTGAAGTAGTGTAGTAGACTGTCCTGTTTCATGATTGGCTCTTGAGAGTCATGTGACAACATTTTTCCTCCTAAAATGTGAAATTTACTAGAAGTAACTGATTGGTTTACCTTAAATATGCAATATTGAAGTCCTAAAATATTATGAAAGGTACTTTGATGAGAAATAAGAAGAAAATTGTGAGATTTAGCTGTTGCTTCAAAATAAGTTTGGGGGGACTGCTCTTGCCCTTTAAAATGAATGCTTGGTCACACCAGTCTGTTTGCAACTCCCTGGTCACACAGTGCTTTATCACCAGGGTATAAAAGCATTATAACAAGTACCATCCCCTCCCCCCTCCCCGGTCAATGACTTGTCACGGAGACAATCCCTTCTGGCGGCTGCAGGTACACACGGCACATAATGAAAAGAATCTTTAGTGACTGTGATTTGTGAGAAAAACGTTGGATAGGGGATAAAGGGCCCTAGAAACACAGTTAACTGTTTGCAAATGTTAAAGTCAATGGGAGTATCTTTAAAAACGCGGGGATCATATCTCCCCATCGATTCGAGATTCAGGAGTGGCGCCGGGATTTTCCCAACAGAGGCCAAACTCCTCGACAATTGGGCCAGCAACCCGAAGCCTGGACAAAGACGACAGGTTGCCGTAAGAATGTCGAACGCATAATTTTCTGCGCGCTTCGCGCGCCGAGATATTTTAAGCTTCTTTTAACAAAACTTTAAAAATTTGTTCTTTATATTAAAAATAATTGAATAATTGGGATTTTTCTTTGAACAAAATGTGCAAAATTTGGATTATCATGAATGAAAATTTTAGGAAGTTGAGTTTTTATAGAGAAAAATTGGAAAATTTGGGGATTTTATTGAAGAATCTGCCGTTCCTAAGATCAAAATCAAGCAGATCGTCTGGGCGACTGACTGTCGTCGGTATTACATATTACGCATTAAGGCTCCCCGACCAAATTGAAAAATTTCCCTGACGGTGGGAGTTAGCCTACCCCGACGGGGTCATGGCCCCCCTCTACTGGCGCCACCCCTGTCAGGATTTCGTCCTATGGTTACCTCACACGTACTCAATTTAACCCCTGGATGAAGAGGGAGACAATTATAGATGATAGTCCTGCATGAACTACCTCCATCATAAAACACTGAATCATGGCTTCGAACATAAGTAACCGTTTTGCATTTTAAAATTAGTGATATGCATTGCAATATTTTAATTTTTATTTTATTCGAAAGGCAAAGTTACTTCCTATTAAATTTACAAAATTGCAAAAAAATGTTTTAATTCTTATTATTGCAAATACAACAGACGTGACCTTTGCATAAAAAACGTGTTTACTGCCTAAGTTGCTCTGCATATAATTAGAAATACCAATGCAACGTAAACAGTCACTGTCAGCCCTAAGGGGGGGGGGGGGCAATTATTTTCACAGGGTTCAACATCCTTCATCTCCTCAAATGTCATTGTACAAAGTCCATCGTACCGTCTCCTACATCTCTCAAAGGTTTTCATTATGAAATACTGTTATCATCTACTAAACACAAATCCAGCTGTTGCAAAACACTTTTATTTATCAGAGCAAAGCAAACTTGATATCAAATTTGCCATTTCCATAAGTTGGGGGGAGGGGGGGGGGGGTTCCGACACCCTAAGCACAGAAGGAAAAGAAAAGCAGGAGTAAAGGTTCCTCTTCTGATGTGATATATCACGTACACTGTCTGAACAACTATCTTTCCTTTATGTCCAACAAGAGTGACCATGAAGTTTTATGTGTAGTTTGGTTCATTGCACTTTTGATGAAAGCACAAAAAGTTTTGAAACGACCTCTGTAGGTAAGTGCAACCTGTTCATTTTTGTAACAAAATTACGTAAACATTATGTATGTCCGATAAACGTGTGTGTGTAATGTAACATTGACAACAAGGTAAATCTTACGTTGCTTAACAACCGCCGACCACAATTCACATCGTGGGTCACGTCCCGCTTCCAACTCAATTCGCAACACCTCAAAGGCCACGTCCCACCTCAATCCTTCCCACCTGAAAGGTGGTCAAAGACTACCTACACTAGGGGTGGGGAACCACCCCCTCCCCGGGCCGCACGCAAGGTTATTCATAAGTTTAAATTCAGAATCACTTGAAAAGTTACTGACAATATTTTAGCCGACGGTTCCCACCGCTTATCCTGGTCATACACTGGTACCGCTTTCCGGGTATTTCACGTAATCTGTTGCAAAACACTAAAACCGGCCTGTATGCACAATGTAACATGCCCACCGTTTTGTTAGACATAAATCAGGTGAAGTAACGGAAGCTTTGCGTGGCAGATAGGCTAGATAACATTGCACAGAATTACACTATCACATGAGTAGGTCTATCTATTAGAGTACGAAACTCAGTGGGCCGGGCATTGTATCTATTCCCTAGGATTCGGGAGGGAGGGATGGGGTGAGTTAGAACTGTCCCTCCGACGGAGGAGTGAATTAAACGTTTGAGAGTGGACAATGTTGCAATGTAAAATAAAGAAAAAATAAAGCTGGTTTGAAAATACGCAGTTTTGTCGGCGCCCTTCGTGCGCACTGTTCATATGCGCTCATTCATTATTACTTCATACAAAAGTAAAAGAACAAAAGGTCACATTGTGATGCTTCTGGTCTGTGTAACCTCGCACATTCTATGTAATTTAAGGATAGTGGATGAATATTTTATTGCCTACATGTTAGTACAATTTCCAGAGCTTCCGGAAGGGGGGGGGGGGGCTTCGCCCCAGTTCTTGCCCAGACTTTCAAGTCTCCTAGATCCCACTAGGGCCTGTTTGGGACCCCTTGGCTGGGGCGTCCTATGGGGAAAGCTTATTGCATCCTCCCTGTGTTCGGCCCGCGAGTGGATTATGACCTTCAAAACGGCCCATCAGAGAAAAAAAGGTTCCCCACACCTGCTTTAGCCGTTTGTGCTCTCTCCAAGTATTGTAATTGAACAAACATAAAATTTTCAATGGAGGGCAATTTCTATTGTCACCTTGAATAAATGTAATTTGAAAACTTTGGAGAGGACCTCAAAAATATCCAATGTCTTTAGAATGGAAGTGGAAAACGTGACTTTAGGAAATATTTGTGCTCGTTCGGGGATCCGTAATGAAGTCAGTGTAGACTGTAGAACTAATACTCACATGGTAGGTCTGTACAGATAAAAGAAAGATGTATCAAGTTTATAGTGGACACAAGGCATAATATATTTCTTTTCAAGTCAACGAAACGGCTAATAGGCCTACTATACTTCCTCTTCTGTCTGAATAAAAATCTGGGGTGGCGCCAGGACCTGCCCAACAGGGCCAGGTTCCCCGACGGAGGGAAGCAACCCAAAGTCCAAAAATGTGACATAAGGGAAACTATTCTCGGCGCACGAAGCAAGGGAAGGTTTTGGATTTGGGGTTTGGGTTTTTGTGAGGAAAATTTGAAAAGTTTAGGGTTTTATTGAAGAAAACGTGTAGGCTTTGGGTTTGTATTAAAGAAAAAATTGGAGTTTTTATTGAAGGATCTGCCCTTCTTTAAGAGCAAAATCATGAAAACCATCGGGACGACTGTTAGCCACCGGAGATAGCATGCTTTAACGTACCTATCAAGGTTCCCTTACAAAACTGGAAAACTTCTCCAGTGGGGGAGGGGGGCTCTCCGACAGTTAAACCTCCACCTGGCGCCACTCCTGACAAAAACACAAGTTAAATTCCTTGATTTGACCTTTGTTCCTTGTGTTTATTCTGAACTGCCGTATTGTTGAACAGGGGTGGCGCCAGGATTTGCCCGTAAGGGCAGCCAAGCTGTCCGACGGCGGGGGGGGGGGGTCAGCAGCCCGAAGCCCCGACAAAGGCCAAAAGGACTAAAAACGCAAAATTTTTGGCGCGCAAAGCGCGCCGAAAATTTTTTAGCTTTCTTTACAAAAAATTGAAAATTTGGGAGTTTTATTGAAGAAAATTTGAAAAATTTGGATTTTTATGGAAGAAAATTGAAAAATTTGGGTTTTTTGTAAGGACAATTGAAAATTTGGGGTCTTTATTGAAGAATCTGCCCTTCCTATGAGCAAACTCAAGCAGATCGTCGGGGCGACTGAAGGTCGTTGGGACTTCATATTTTATCGTACGGATTAAGGCTCCCCGACGAAACTAGAAAATTTCCCCGACGGGGGGGGCAGCCTTCCCCGACGGGGGGCCATCCCCCCGCCCGCTTGCACCACCCCTGTTGTTGAATTCATACTGAAGCGATAACCATCAAAGAGGTTTCACCATTAACACAGGCTATTAAGACCAGAAGTTTCAACAAATCGGAGAGATGCACACAAATTTTTAAGGGAGGGATTATTGAAAAAAGCCTAAGGAAGGATGGAAGAAGGCTAGGTTAGAGACGCAGATAAACATGGAATGGGCCTGAAAGAGTGAACTTCACTCTTTCAGGCCCATTCCATGTTTAGCCTATATTGCACAATTCTCAGACTGCTTTTGAGTTGTAAGTAAACACTATAGGTCTCTGGTAGTCAGTTATAGATCAGTGAGCACCCCCACTACCTGTACATACACCCCATCAAAAGAGATGTGTTCAAAAATGCTGCCAGACTCTGATTCGGATCCTGGTTTGACTCGGACACAGCTTGGTCTCGAGGCCTTCTGGACTCTGACTTGGATTCTGACCATAGACTCAGACTTTGCTCAGACTTGGGACAGGTGGACTTGACTCCAACCCTGCCCAACAGTAACCTTCACTTTTGTTGTATTTAACTTCACATCTTCCAGACTAGTGCATGGTCACTGAATAGATAAATCAGTTTAAGTTGAATAACCTGAAGGAATGTGTCAGTTCTTCAATCAAAGAATTTCTGTAGCTGGGTAATGACAATGGTTAATGCCACTGTTGCCATGCATTACAGGAACTAGGCATGATACACATTCAACCAGGCATGTATCATGTAGCACTTTTCCAACTAACTTAGAGGGCCCTTTTTGTTAAAACCTTCTCTTCTTTATTTCATACATTCTTGAATAGTTCATTGGTTACAAGACCAGACCAGTTAATTTTCTCATGTACACCTGGCTAGCCTGGAGCCCCAGGAGGACTTAGCAAATACTTTTCCCAAGAAAAAGCCCTTGCCCCACCTACAGAATTCCAACCTGAGTAAGTTTCAACCCCAGCTGATTCTCAATAAATAACTCCCATGCCCCCACTGTCGCAAACATCCCCAGGGGCACTTTTCCCAGACAATAGGCTGATAGCCCAATGGTAAATATGAGCTAATATGCTAGGGGGCATCAAATTTTCACTTAAGTGGACTCGGCTGGACTCGCCTCCGAGTCCGAGTCCAGTTGCAGCCCATTCCGGGCCAATTCCGATTCCAGGACCTCCCATTCCGGGCCAATTCCGAGTCCAGGAAAAACTGGACTCGAGTCCGGAATTGAGTCCGAGTCCGGACTCGGGTGTTACAGCCCTGGAGTGAAGGTTCTGGAAGGCAAGTGTCGTGAGGAGGGAGGATGGCATCAGAGAAGGAAGAGATTGCAGCTTTTGCAGCTTAATAAGAATTTAAGTTATTTGGGTAACTGTACTTAACAAGAATTCACTTCACACAAAATAACTGTGTTACTTTTACTTTAAGCTTTAGAAGCTGTATTCGTTACGGAGGGACAGGTTTATTTAATTGCGTGGCTGTTCGCGATTGTACTGAGCTAGTGTTGGCGTCTAGTCAGTGTTCAATGCAGAATGCATTCGTCGTACCTGCTACGCATGTCAGAAAAGCTATCCCTAAAATCGATACCGTGGGCTTCCATTAATAATCAATAGCCAGGGGCGGATCCAAGGCCTCAGCTCCCCCCCCCCCTTTTTCGACACATCAACAATAACAAATACGCGAAAATTAGCCTAAATGTTAATCTAGGAGAATATTTAATGGGGCTTTCAGCCCCCCCCCTTTTCGAAATGTCTGGATCCGCGCCTGAATAGCTGTCGTCCCTAGGCTTAAGTTGTACCTCTTGTTCTTTTGTTATCAAAACAGGATTAGTAACAGAGATGGCCTATATTTCTAATATTACCTCAGTGCATGTTTGATAGATTGTTCTGTGCTTCTTAATTCACTATCGACAAAGCTCAGAGATGAACCGTGTTAAAATGTTTGGGGTGTTTAATTCGTAGGGAATTCCCTTTAGTTAGTGGTATATGCGGTATACATGTAACAGAATTTCCACATACCAAATATTAAAAAATAGTGCCTTAAATTGTGCTACATTATTCAGATTTCTAAACTCACACTTTACATATATAACCAAAATACAACCATGTATCATTCATCTACCCTCGGGAGGTTCAAGTTCAGACCATTTCTTTTTTCAATTTGCAGAGATCTAACACTATTGTGCAGTCTCGCCCTTGAGTGGAAGCGCTCAAGCCTTCAAATGGAAAATGACTCCTGCGTAATTGTGCAACTGGTTTCCACAGTTAGTGGACAGGTAAGGTTTCATGTAAAGTTGGTAAACTGAAAAGTTACGGAGAAGAATAATCTTTTTTAAATGCGTAACTGGTCGCTATTATACAACGATATACCGAGCAAGTGTTCACAAAGTCTGTGTCCGATACGAATGTCGAAAAAGCAATCCCTACAATCAAAAGCCGTCTGGCCGTGGGCTTAAATTAATGAATCAGAACGTCGTTAGTCGATAGTCCTGCATGAACTACCTCCACCATAAAACACTGAATCATGGCTTTGAATATAAATAACCGTTTTTTCATTTTAAAATTAGTGATATGCATGCAATATTTTGATTTTTATTTTATTCGAAAGGCAAAGTTACCTTCCTTTCAAATTTACAAAATTGCAAAAGATGTTTTAAATCTAATTATTGCAATTATAACAGACGTGACCTTTGCATAAAAACGTGTTTACTGTCCAAGTTGCTCAACATAAAACTAGAAATACCAATGCAATGTAAACAGTCACTGTCAGCCCTAAAGGGGCAGTTATCACAGGGAGCAGTTATCACAGGGGAAGTTATCACAGGTGGCAGTTATCACAGGGGGCAGTTATCAGAGGGTCCAACATCCCGCATCTCCTCAAATGTCATTGTACAAAGGACGTCGTACCGTCTCCTATACACTGGATATTCCTCAAAGGCTTCCAGACTGTTATCAACTAATAATCACAAGTCCAGCTGTCGCAGAACACTTTTATTTACCAAATCAAAGCAAACTTGATATTGCCATTTTCATGAGGTGGGGGGCTTTTCGATACCCCAAGCACGCAGAAAGAAAAAGAAAAACTGTAGTAAAGGTTCCTCTCTTGATGTGATATATCACGTACACTGTCTGAACAACTACCTTTCATTTATGTCCAACAAGAGTGACCGATGAAGTTTTACGTGTAGTTTGGTTCATTGCAATGCTGATGAAAACCCAAAAAGTTTGGAAACGACCAGTTTACTGAGGTCTGTAGGGAAGTGCAACCTGCAGTGGCGTAGCTACAGGGGGACGGGGGGCAATTGCCCCCCTGGCTTTTGAAAATGAAAAATTCTGAAATTTACGATAAATTATGCAGTCACTGACGGCGACTAGTCGCCCCGCCAGTTTACCTGTTTTTGGTCTCAAGAAGACAAATTCTCTAATATGAAATCAAACTTTTAGGCGCGCTACGTGCGCTGTAGAGTCGCTCCAGTTTCTTCATTAGTTCCATTCCACATAGCTAGATAGCACAAGTCTTGTCCACCTTACCAAGTAACATGTAGACAGAGTACACAGTTTATGTAGAGGTCGTAAATTTCATCCCATGTCGCAAAGCCTAGTTGCTCTTCTCTTGTGTGTGTCATGGATACGGTCAGTTGGTGAGCGACTCACGGAGCAAAGTTTGGCTATTTCATCGGGTAGTCCAGGTATGTATGTTATCCCCGATACGGTCTACAACCCCTACTATACAGTTTTTCTTTTTTCTTTTACCTTTTGGATCTTTATGATTACATATGATTTTTGTGTTAGCCTACCAATAATTTTCGCGCACTTCGCGCGCTTTGCAATTTCACGATTCACATTTAAAAGAACACTGTCAATGCACAACTCGGCTCTTGAAGTACAGTATTAAGTGACGTTATGCAAAATATGCCCTGGCGGCCAGGGCACATTTTGCATAATGTCACTTATGTGTTTGGTTTGTGTTACATGTAATTCGTATGTTTGTAACCTACATTTCAGAATGCAGAACGTTCCCTAATACAGTAATGCTCACACTTTAACAAAAAATCGGAAAATTTAGGTGTTTGCCCCCCACCCCCGGAAAAAAGTCTAACTACGCCACTGGCAACCTGTTTATTTTTGTAACAAAATTACGTAAGCATTATGTCCCACAAACGTGTGTGTGTAACATTAATAACAAGCTAAATCTTACGTTGCTTAGCAATCGCTGGCCACAATGGACAATTAGCATCGTGGTCACGTCTCACTTCCACCTCAATTCGCGACACCTCATATTAAAGGCCATGTCCCACCTCAATCCGTCCCACCGGAAAGAGGTTCAAAGATAACCTACAACCTTTCACTATCGTGGTTGAGTTGGCTTGGTGTAAGCCTTACATTCGCGAGGTCCCCGGATCAAATGCCGGTGGAACCACCTGCGAATTTCCTCTGAGGCTGGTAACAAAATTGCTTGTTTTTCATGGCTGGTCGCAGTGATGCTAAGGGGGTATCAAATTGGTGATTGCAAATTACACTGTGTTTGTTCAATTCAGGAAGTCGTCCGACTAAGATCTTTGCTCGGTTCAGCTGTCCAGAAGTGGTGCAGAGCAAGAATCATCCATCCCTCCCACTTAAGTTTTGGAAAATGGCTAAGGACTGGTTATACCCTCACGTCCATCGGTCAGGGCCGATAAATGGAGGTTCCTGGAGCAGACTGGGAACAATGAGTACAGATCAGCCTCGTGAACCTTCGGACGTCTAAAAGAGAAGGCGAATTTCGGCTGTGTTTATTCACGATTATCCTGGTTTTTAGCTTCCTCGATGAACCATAGTGCCCTCGATATAAGCCCAAGTGTTTTCCTGACCTTGACTGCGCAATATTTGAAACATGATGGTGAATTGTCGAGGGCATTGATATTACATGTTGGGAATACATATTAATCGTGCCCACTATAAAGTTAGGTTGGTGTTATTGTTTCTTAGGTGGAAAAGGGGGCTTACTCGGAACTGGTGGGGACCGGAGGTCATTGTCCCCACTAAGTATCTTAAACACGGTCTTGTTGAAATGTTTGTAATAATCATAAAGCAAATATGCGTCAGTGGTAGGTAAAATAAAATATGTTGTAATGGTGATCAGTGAGCAGTAAAAACCTTGCAAAAGGGGGCTATTAGAGATTAAAACCAAACTGTGTTCTTTTCGGAAAACCAAGTTCATTTTGCTGTGTTATAGTTCGTATGGGTATTCAAGTATAGGCACATAGAGGGAAGTAAACTAGCCTATAGGTGGCGTTGATATGTGGAGTTAGTTGTTTGATTAACCTCTCGACCTTCACACCTCTACTACTGGTATACATGGTCTGTCATGATGCGTGGTTCCGTTATTCAGACTGGGCGGAAAAGAACAGAAAGTCAGTTCAGCCTTCTCTGTTAACAACGATTGCAAAATTTTTGACATTTTTGAAAAAGTGACTTTGCTTTTAATATTGGAATACTCGGTAAAGGAAATCAGGAAGAACCTTGCATGAGTTAGCACATGACGTATGTATACATAGGCGTATGGGCTCCCCTCCGCTTGGGGGGGGGGGGCAAGACCGAATCTGCCCGAAAAGTATAGCACTTGCCCGAATTTCGGAGAATACACAAGTTCGAGCAAAACGAGTGAAATGAGACGCACTGCCACGCGCTTACAGTATGTTTGGATGGATGTAATTTAACAGCATATAAATTGAGTTTAATAGTCGGATACTATCGTCAATCAATGCACATCTTTTCCTGAAGTTCCCATGTTCAGCTTCAAAATTCCCCAGGTTCAGCTCCAAAATTCCACCGCTGCCCGAAAAAAAAATCGACTGGGGGGGGCATTTGCCCCCCTGCCCCCCAGCTCATACGCCTATGTATGTATACGTATAAGTAACAACTTAGGTAGCGAACCACTTGCTATTGCACTATTGACTCACACACTAAATCAGGTCGGTTCTCCGCCACAAGTTCCTTACAAAAAGTTCTCGATCAGAATCCCTCGATCTGGTGAAAGTTCACAGTGCTCTTACAGTCTTATGCCACATTCAAATGTTTTGTATCATGACCATTGAAATTTTGAGCTAGAAGGCTTTGAAAGTCTTGAATGATGGGTACAGTTTCCAGCCCTGATCACTACTCAAAGACAGCACTTCACAGAGCGGAGCAATACAATAAAAAATGGCACTAAAATTCGTCAAATTGCCTTTAATTTTGCACAGTCTATTTGTTTTTATTTATTTTTATTTGTTTATTTAAACTTTGCTTAAAAGAGGGTAAAACTTTTTTTAAGTCGCCTGACTCCCGGAGGCTCTGGCGAAGAGCCAGGGGCGAAAACCAAACAATACTCTCGAAGGAGTTCTGCTCCCTGAAGGAGTAACAACACCTGCGTTAGAGGGTAAAACTCGGTCTCTCTTTTTTCCAAAAGTCCCCTCACTCTCTGGCGAAGAGCCAGGGGCGAAAACCAAACAATACTCCCGAAGGAGTTCTGCTCCCCGAAGGAGGAGTAACACTCGTCCTCAAGGGACAAACCTTGACTTAACTGACACCACCCGACAGCAGGGCCGTAGCTATGGGGGGGGGGGTGCGACACCCCCCCTGGGCGGTCAATCAGTCGGCAAATCAGGGCATAGTCGGCAAATTGACTGTCCATTGTAGACGAATTAGACTGACCTGGAAAGCGTACCAGCTCCTGTTGACAGCACCGATCACAGTGGCAAAAGACGAGAGGACATTCAGCCATTTGAAGTTTGTCAAGAGCGTGTACCGTTCGACAATGGGAGACAGAAGACTAGACGACTTACTTCTGTTGAACTGCGAAAAGGACCTGACAGATGGCATAGATTTGGCGGACATTATGGAGCTGTGGGCATTGAAGCCAAGACGCTAAGACTTTGTTGAGACCCTGCTAAGATAGCCATCACTGGCCATAACTGATTGAACAGCCATACAGAAGTCAGTCATGTCGAAGATATGCGGGAAAATGATTGATAAATTATCATTTTCATTCAATGGCAATTTATTGATTTCCCATTTCCAGATGTCAATGATTTTAATAGAACAGAATGTAAGTTGCCTAGAAAACGTGGCTGTGCATTGGTGTGAATAGGCAATTTGTTGTTCAAATTTGGCACAGCTAGCCTGTTTCAAAATCAAA
This sequence comes from Holothuria leucospilota, assembly GCA_029531755.1. Lineage (NCBI taxonomy): Eukaryota > Metazoa > Echinodermata > Holothuroidea > Aspidochirotida > Holothuriidae > Holothuria > Holothuria leucospilota. The sequence goes on from CM055961.1 coordinate 16,281,729, forward strand.
TTACCCACATAAACTATCAAACATCCATCATACTCTGCACAGACTGCACTGGGACTGGTAATGACCATGTATTATCACCTTGTTAAACCAGTTCACTACTAGTTCACTGATAAGGTAATGTAGACCCATCTGACTATTATTTTTATTGAGAAGTCTCTTGGGGACCATTAACTGAACTGCCCAGGACCCATTAGTGATTGTCCACTGTTGTCAGTGTTGCCTCAGGCTATCCCCTGTTGTGGTCAATTTGCCCCAAGACATTCAGGTGTTGGCAATTAGGCAGGTAAGGGATTGTCATGGTGTATTATAGGCTGCAAGTTAGAATAGAGCCAATATAACATGACTAGCTTATGAGCAAGTTCAAGGAGTGTAAGGTAGACAATTTGACTGCTTTCAAGATTAACCTAATAACCAAGAGTATAATCATAGTGTAAATAGGCCTTATATATTGATTTTATTGACAATACATAACTGTCCTTCCCCTCCCCCGAAGGGTTTCCAGTGATGTTTCTCCTTTAGACGGAAAATATACTCAGAACTGCCAGAAATGTTAAGTGTTTTTTTATTCAAGAAAATCCTGAGAATACCATTGCCAGGAATTAACCTAAGGCTATGATCCTCTGCGATTCGGATTCGGCGATCTCCGGCGATGTGGGGTGTTTTTTCCAACAAATTCTTTCATGGTGGCGCAACGCTAAGCAATCAAAGTGTTGTCGTCCCCTCCTCCCCATTTAAAATATCCCTTGCGCCAAACACTGTTTCACATGCTTGGCACCCTCCGCAGGCTGGTGGCCGTGCTTTGCTTAGACGGTCACCTGGAAAATTCATGCAAAGTTTATGCCACAATTTTTTAGAGGCTAGTAGGCTACGGCAATATCAGACAAAAATATTGCAATTTGAGGTCGTTTCGTGCGTTCTGAGGGGGTATGGGGATTGAAAGTTTTCTTGTAAGTTCCGCGCCAACCAATGGTGGTCCTCCGCTTAGCGGCCACGGTTTGCTTGGACGCGACGGTCCCCTGGAAATTTAATGCAACAATGTTCTGCAACCGATTTCAGAGGCTCGTACGGTAATGAACATCAGACAAAAATATTGAAATTTGAGGCCGTTTCCTGCGATCTGAGGGGGTCTGGGGATCAAAAATTTTCTTGTACGCTACGCGCCAACCAATGGTGGCGCTCCGCTTAGATAGTCATTCGTCCAGTCGGCATTTTAGACCTTCACACCCCCCTACCATATGACCCTAGCTACGCCCCTGCCCGACAGTGGTCCCGTTCTAAACTGGATGAATAGAACAGGTCCCACCTGGGAGCTCCGCCATCGTGATATGCTCTCTTCGGCGTCTTACATTCATTAGGAACGATATCCGAGGGTAAAACTCGGTTAGCTAAAGCTAATCTTCCCGAGGCCCTTAGTTACAATGTGTAAGACATAAAATTGAAAGAGAAATATTAGTAAACGTAAAACAAGTCAAAATTAAAAACGTACGGTATAAACCTTATGAAGAGAAAGAAATTCAACTCATTTCCTACAACAATCAAAAGAAAAATTGAGATCATATTTAGTAAGTTAACACAATCAAAAACGAGCTCTCATTAAATTTGTCCGTAATGTTTTTCCGCGAAGCAAAACCTTGAATCAGTGGCCCACCGCTAGAATGTACTAGAATTGACACTAGCATCGTCTATTCATTGATAGGTTGATGTGTAATGGATAGAAACACTGAACAACAGAACGGTGCTTTTATTTCACTGCGTCGCCTGTGGTCGTCGTGGACATATTTTTTTCTGTCAATATTATTTCCCCCTCTATAAATGGACTAGACCACAATATGAAAACTCTCTGATGATTGGCTGAAATGGAGAATGGCGAGATTCAGTGATCAGCTGTTTGCTTGTGCATCGCCCCAGTTTTCGAATGGTACGTGTAGCTAGAGAGCTTGCACATGTTGTCCTTATCGCTGAATACGTACATGTGTACTGTAGCCTACCATTAATACTATAAAAATACCAAATACCAGTCTGATCGATCCCGATCATGCATAGCACCGCATATTTCAAGTAGCGCAGGAAGCAATATCAATGACGAAGTCGAGCTGCTAAACTACCCAAAAGCTCATCCTAAAACCTGCAAGTACAACACGACTGTACGTGAATCATCACTGATCATTATTCAAACTCGTCGCATAGCAATTGTTGCAGCTTTCGATCAGGTGAGGTAGGCTAAGTAAGTACTAGCCTAACGCATTTTCGCACAGCCTGATCTGTTCTTGGTATTTATCATTCTGTCCATTCATCATTTAGCGTTCATTTGTACTGTACCGGGAGCAACTATAGAATACCCCGCCACAGCAGATGGCACTTTTCCAATCCTTGGATACGGATTCCCAGTGGCTCAGGATTAGCTCATTCGTAATGCTTAAAAAATTCAGTAGGCCTATCCAACAAATTCACTGAACAGCCGAGTAGGCTATAGTAGCTCTGCTCAAGGGGACTAGGAATCCATTTTCATCTGGATTCCTAGTCCTAGTCGAAGTGGCAGCCTGTCTAGGAATCCATTTTCAGCTGGATTCCTAGTCCTAGTCCAAGTGGCAGCCTGTCTAGGAATCCATTTTCATCTGGATTCCTAGTCCTAGTCGAAGTGGCAGCCTGTCTAGGAATCCATTTTAAGCTGGATTCCTAGTCCTAGTCCAAGTGGCAGCCTGTCTAGGAATCCATTTTCATCTGGATTCCTAGTCCTAGTCGAAGTGGCAGCCTGTCTAGGAACCCATTTTCAGCAGGATTCCTAGTCCTAGTCGAAGTGGCTGCCTGACTAGGAATCCATTTTCAGCTGGATTCCTAGTCCTAGTCCAAGTGGCAGCCTGTCTATAGGAATCCATTTTCATCTGGATTCCTAGTCCTAGTCGAAGTGGCAGCCTGACTAGGAATCCATTTTCAGCTGGATTCCTACTCCTAGTCCAAGTCCAAGTGGGACTAGGCCCCCTAGGACTAGGAATCCGGATGACCAGTAAATATCACTGAGGCGGGGTATTCTATAGTTGTGTACCATCACTACTGTACAGTATGGTCTAGTTTAACGAGGCAACTTCAGGATGACATTGATAATCTAGGGCCTAGGTTTCTGGGCTAAGAGTAAGACATGGGGTAGGCCCACGGACTTCAATACATGGACAGAGGATTACGCAATCAATACGGTCGCCACCGTTCGAACAAATTTTGGCTAACCAAGATGGCCGCCGGGCTACTACCATTTGCCCAATTTGACGATGAATCTGCAACATTTCAGACAAAATATCAGTATGAATGTAAGAACGATATCACAGTCCTCCATTCTATTTGTTGAATTTGACCTGAGCTTGCATTCTTTTGAAAATATTACAAGTTTGTCACACAATTTGTCGATACTGAGCCACTTGAGCAAGTCCAAACTTTTACACACAAGGTTTGTGCAGGCAGCCATATTGGTAAGCCTATTCGTGTACGTACGGTGGAGACAATTTACGCATAGGACGTTAGTGCAATATGCTGTCCATGTAGGCCTATGTAAGAAGTCCGTGGGTAGGCCTATGAGATTCTAGCCTTCAAAGTGTAGACCTAATATCATCACTTTTGCCAGAAAAAAGAATCCTTTTTGTTTCGATTAGGCCTAGGCCTATGTCTTAAACCTTGAAAAGTTACATAGCGTTGGCTAACTCAGGTTGGCTCGATGAAGTACTTACTGTAGGCTTAGGGGTTTTTATCACTAGCCTAGTGACCTTAGGCCTAATAGGATAAACATTTCTAATTTATTTGTAGGCCCTAATAGTAGCCTAAACCCTGGTAACAGAATCTTAGGCCGGGGTAATTCAAGGAAGCCCTTCAATTTGCCCTAGCAATGTGAAGCTAACTGCTTATAAAGGTCTTCCCCAGCCTGTTTTGGAATATGCCAGCAGTGTGTGGGATCCACACCAGATTTACCTATAGCGTGTTCGATTTGCTTCCTCTGGCTTCGGTTTGGGTCACGATGGTCATGCCCAGTTGGGTATAAAGGAACGTTTTACCATGCGTATCGGAGAAGTTGGTTTACAATAGCCAATGGCAGAGCCTATATAGCTGCATTATGCATAGCAGAGCGAACACCTGTACATATGTAATATAAACGTACACTTGTACGGTGAACGTACATACTCGAAACATTGCTTCTATGGAAAATTCTCGAGGTATAACACTTGAGTGACTTTACTCATTCCTACATCAACCACTTTTCACAAGTCAGAAGTTTCATGTTTGCCCAACTGTATTAACATGCTAAGAAACTGTTGAAGAATGCCTGTTGTTTGTCTAGCTGCCATGTTTTCCCAAAGCACGATGGGATACTTCCCCAACTAACCGACTCGAGGGGTCGCTCACTTGGGCCTGGCGCGAGTAAGCGTGGATGCTGACGTCATCGGCTCATCGAATGTCGTCGCACCAGACACGAGTTAACTCGCGCGGGCAAGAAATTGAACATGCTACTACAGCAAATTGCTGGAGAGTATTCAAAGCTAGGAGATCGGCTCGTTTTATCAGTTGCACTTCTCGTGTGAGCCTGGGTCTATGACTTCTGTATTGAAAGACCTCCATCTCCCTACGTTATCTAAACGCCATGGGCAAATTACAGTAGACTAGTTCTTTTCACTAAGGGTGTTTTTGGGAAGGCGCAGGTCCCTGTTGATAGACTTTGGCATCCCACCCACAGAACTCGCAGGATGCATGACCTACACTTTTGACATCTTTATACTAAGACAAACTGCTACAAATTTGGTTTTCTGCCTGATATGATTAGGGCCACCGATTTTCCGTGAAAAAAAGAGTCAAATTCTGTTACAGCAATTTCAAATTCCGTGAAAATCCGTGCAAGCAATTTGCCAAATCCGTGACTTTCTGTTTTGCATTGATTAGTGTGTTAGGCCACTGCAGCCTAACCAGACTAAAATCCATTCACCAGCCTAACGTCTAGGCCCCTACACATATACGTAATGAGAAAAAAAAAACGCAAAACAACTTGACTTACGATTGTTTGAGTGTGGGTTCCTTCTTCTTCTTACATAGTAAAAGATCCGTATAAAATTATATCCAAATGACATGCAGGTACTAAATCCGATAATTATTCCACAATTGAAAGTGTAACTTGTCAGTTAGAACGTTATGATCGTTCGATCATGAACGTAACAACAGAGCAAAGCATGAAACTTGAATAATGTGCGCAACAGTTTGTTATGACGCACTCATGCATAGTATACCATACATACAGTACATGATACAGTATAAACAAGAATCAGCTACAGGCAACGTGATCGCGGGAAAACTTTGCAAGACTGAGCAACATTAGACCTACCGAAGGCTAGTAAATGCGCAACTCACACCTGGTCCCACATACAGTAAGCATCGGAGGGGGTGAATTTCAACAGTTTTCTATCAGATTGTAGTCTGCTAGAGCCATCCAGTGTTTAATATGTATACAGATTTTCTAAACTTTTTTTTTTCATTTTGCCCTCTTGATTGCAGACTTCTTTAGCATGCTGAGAGATTTTTGAAGTTCCGTGATTTTCCGTGAAGAAAGGAAAATTCCGTGATTCCGTGACAATTTCCGTGATCGCGGAAAATCGGTGGCCCTGTATGATCAAGGATTGAAATAGTCACCCAGCTTCTTTAGTTGAAAACTCCTTTCATGATAAAGACCCTGCTCAGTTTCTTGCTAATAGCGTTACGACTTAGGCACCTCTCGATGCATGCGTGGTGATCGTAATGTCCCTGTGGATGTGTCACCATGTTTCGAAAGAAGGCAGTTGGCTTATAGGCTAGCCCTCATTCTGTAGGCTTACCCATGAGAAGAGACGGTTTAACAGAACTCGCTGATCTACAGTAGTTTCCAGGGAATAATTTACTATTCAAATTTTGCATAGCAGTTTTGAGATTTTTTTTCCTTCTGCAGAGTAAAATCACTGATAACCCTATGGTTATGCACACAAAAAGTGCTCCACATTTTTGCATTTGTGTAGCACTTTGGCCAGCTTGTGTAGCAAATTGCGAGGCGATACGGGATAAATTATTCCCTGGTTTCGAACATGGAAGCAGTGTGTATGCTAGGGCTCAGAAACTGGAGGGAAATCCCCCCCCTGAAAAAGTGGGATTTCAAATTTTAGGTGGGGATTTCCAGAAATTATACATAGGCAAAATGAGTGTTGGTGGGCTTGAGTCCTGAAAAATGTAGTATCACCATGATACAGTGTAATTTGGCCAAGTTCCTTTTGTGATCTCTATTACAGAAGTACTTGGTGTAACATAATATAACATACTGTAACATAACATAACATAACATAACATAACATAACAGGTTAAAGGGCAAAGGAGGGCTAAGGCCCCATAAGATGCCCTGAAGTCCATACAACCTTAACTGAAAACAAACAACCAAACAACACCAAATGAGCCCAGCACAATTAGATCCTACCAGTTATGGAAGAACTTGTCAATGTTAACCTTAAAGGGGAATTTTCATGATCCCAGACAGTTCCAATTCTCCCAACTATGCATCTTCTAGCTCCTCCCATTACTGTATGAGGCTCTTCCTTGTGCAAGAATAAACCTCTTTTATTGCTTAAGGCCATGTCCTGGTGAGCATACAAGGCTATAAAATGTAATAAAAGTACTCTCTCTGCCTTGTGTGGAATGTGAGCTACTCTGCATCTTTCAAATTTTCAAACTTTGATGTCAATCAAAGAGCAGTCACCAACCGAGAATTTTGATATACATACACGAAAAATATACTTTGGGGTGATGACTGTCTGTCTTTAAAGCAGTGCACAGATGTAGAGTTAACTACCCACACAGGCAGACTAGGCAGACTATTCCACTCGTTAACAACTCTATGAGAGAAGCTGAATTTCCTAATGTCGAGCTTTGCCAAACACTTAACTAGCTTCATACAATGGCCTCAAACCCGAGAATTACTTTGAACCCTTAAATAATTGCAAGATGACAAAGGATTCCTTTCAGAGAGAAATTTGAACACCTGAAGCATGTCCCCCCTAATCCTTCTCAACTCCAGGGTGGTAAGCCCAAGATGCTTAAGTCTAACATGATAAGGTACTGTAGGTGTTTCACCTCGGGTATAAGGCGAGTGGCGCTCCTCTGAACCTGCTCTAAAAGAAACTTATCCTTTTCATAAAAGGGACTCCAAGCCTGGGCTGCATAGTTGAGGTGGGGTCTTACCAACTGCTTATACAGATTTAGTACAATTTCTTTACTAAAACTACTGAAATTCCCTTGATCAATCCAAGCACCCTATTAGCCCTAGCACCAGCAGCTGCACACTGTCTAGATGGCTTTTTAATCGCCTGTAATAACTACACCCAGATCCTTCTCAAAAGTCAATCACTCAGAATACTACCATTCATGTTATAATCATAGCTGAAATTTTTAGGACCAAAGTGAAGGACTTTGCACTTACCTGCATTAAAAGACATTTGCCAAGTCTGAGACCATGAAAATAACCTACAGTATCCATCTATTGCAGCATGTTTCTTTAGTAGTATCCTATGTTTCATGCATAAACATTAGGAACCTTGATTGATAAGTTCATTGTCATTTAATCCTTAAATAATAAACTTCCTTTTTATGCAAAAAGTTTTTGGTCTTACCTTCATCCAGCTGAAATGACTTAATGTGATCTGCTGGGCAGGGATGTAGCTACAGTGGGCGGTGCTGGGCGGTAACACCCAGCACTTGATATTCCTGCCCGGCACTCCAGGCAAACACACGTCTCCCCGCCCACCACAAATCTCCCTACCGAGACCTAAAACTAGCCCTAAATTTAATCCCTGAAGTAAAATGAGGGAAAAATGAAAAATAAATGACTGAAAAATTTGGTAGATACCATGGGGTGGGGTGAGGTGCTTTCCCCAGATAGGACAATTACCCGGCACTCAAATTTGGCTAGCTACATCCCAGCTGCTGGGTGTCTCTACTGCAATCATTCTGTGCACAGGACTGGCATTTTTAAAGAAAGATATATGGTTATCAAATCCTTGCACTCATGTGAATGTATTGCCCATGAGGTGTAGTCATGTGGTCCAGTGTATTTCTTTCTTTGGGCCGTACATATAGTAACCTCAAGTGGTTGCTCATTGTGATCTAGCTACTCTGTCCCTTTACCATTAAATATCCTACTGTATTACCATAAGCTTTGTTGAAGGTTTATTAAAAAGTATGAAAGCATTTAATGCCTTACATTTATAAGGAAAAAAAAAAAAACAATAGTTTTTAATTGTGCCACATGTTTTTGGTGTATAGCTCCATTCATGACCTTAAAGAGAGATTTGCATCACCCCAAGTATGACTTTTACAAAGGGGTAAGCAAAAGGCTCAATTGGTGACTACTCTTTGATTGACATCAGATTTGCAAAATTCAAAAGATGCAGAGCAGCTCATATTACACAGCATGCACAGAGAGTGTTTTGATTTATATATTAGGGCCTGTATACTCACCAGGATGTGGCCCTGAGCAATAAACTATGTTTGTGTCTGCACGAGGAGAAGCTAAAGACAGTTATGGGCGGGGCTAGAACTAGCATAGTTGAGAGAATTGGAACTGTCTGGGATGAGAAGATTTCCCCTTTAAATGGATAATGCTGTGCGGTTTGCCTTGTATCTTTCCTGAATTCATGCATTTTGGCTTGTTAAAATGTGCACAGATTTTGAGTCTGAATGTATAGGCCTTTATGGTTATGATGCAGTGTTCTTTTTGTACGTACAGGTACAGTAGTTCATTAATAACCTCAAATGAATAACTCAGTGCTATCTCCAGTGTTACTTTTGTAAAAGCAATGTACTAGCATCATACTGTAAGTAGGGTTTTAATTTTGTAGCCTATGCAAGTCCTTAAAAGTATATGATGCAGTACATTTTATGTAGTTCATTAATAGCCTTTAAATGAATAACTCAGTGCTATCTCCTGTTTTACTTTTGTAAAAGCTATGCACTAGCATCATAATTAGGCTGTTAAATTTTGTAGCCTATAGATGTAAGTCCTTAAAGGGGAACAATAGTGGCCATTTGACCCTTTACATATGTGTAGTATACATATAAATACTACAGATAATCTTTACCTGGTGGACCTTACATGAAAGCTTTATTAAGTATAATATATTTCAAATTTCCCTTGCTTGCTGGCATGTGCGCAGACATATTCAAAAGAAGACGACTAGATATCAGCTGATTGCTGACGTACAACACGCACCTCACGATTTCCAGAGCAAAATGTTGCCAGCTCAAATAAATTTAAATAGGCCTTCGTAATTTTTCTGAGTGGTGGTTCAAAATTTCAAAATTATGTATTTTAAATCATAAAAAATATAGAAAGTATAACAAAAACTTCGGTGGGATTTTTATGCCCCACAGCTAAAAATACTAAATAGTTCTTGCCCATTTATTTTTCGTAGTATTGCAAGAGGATGCTATCAAGGAATACTCTCTTTCAGTGGTTCCATTTTCCGAGCCCATGGTATCACGCTGAAGGGCTGTGTTCATGCCGTGTTTGGACGAAAATCTTGTGATATTTTCTGATTTAGTGCATATAATGAGGATTTTGCGCCGACACTGTGAAGTATGATATCGATTATTGCATATTTGGTGGAGTACTAGCCGCATTTTTTCAGCAACACCTTGAAATGTCAGTCGAGAGTTGTTTTTGAGTCTACCGGAAGCAAGCGTAACCATTCTCCGTGATGTGTTCCCATCATGGCTGCCTCGAGCTTTCGGTAACAGGCACAGAATTTCTTTTTGGTTGAGTAAGCTTCAATCAGATGCATTTTGTCTGGTAAGAGACTTCTGTGTATTGTTTGAATATTTTACTTTGAATTTTACAACTTTTATTGGCAGATTGACTGTTGAGAGTTTAGAAAAATCTAAAACGTTTTGACAAGTATGATCGAATCCCTTCGGACTACTGCGATGCAGTGCAGTGGTCAGTATATACCGTACCATGCATGTGTGTGATATGCCATATAGAGTCAATATGGATTTCGAGAGTGAAGGATTTTCTGGAACTTACTTTTTAACTGGTTAAAAATCGTACGTATCACGTAAGAAGAAGGCTGTATGATGATATTAGATAGTAATGTACAGATATGTGGATTTTAATGGCAAATTTAACTGCTGCATTTTTTGAAAATTAAAGATAGTTTTGGCGTTACCGTGAATAGTGTAGGTGTGTGCTTACAAACTACACAAGCAGTTGTTGTAAAACCCGCGGCGAGGTGCAGGTGTGACATCACAGTTCCGTTGCATTGTGGGTAATATCACAATATCATGACTGCCTAGGCAGTGGCATTTAGCGAGTTTCAAAAATTTTTTGAAAAATTCGTGTTAAATAAGATATTGAGTTATATTAGTTGTTAATGGTATCACAATGCTTGGAAAAATGTGTTCTAAATGTTGTACTTGCTTAGAAAGCTGTACAATTGTTTCCCTTTAAAAGTGTAGCTGATTATGGTTATGACAAAGTGTCAGTGTTTTGTGTAATTTTATTAATAGCCTTAAATGAACAACTCAGGGCTATCTCCTGTAATACATTTGTAGAAGCAATGTACTGTACCAGCATCATAATAAGTGTGTTTAATTTTGTAGCCTATGCAAGTCCTTAAAAGTATGCAATGTCAGTGTTTTGCTTGTTCATTAATAACCTGAAATGAATAACTCCGTGCTGTCTACTGTGTTCCTTTTGTGAAGTCAGTGTACTATAGTACAGTAGTTATATAATTAGGCTGTTAAAATTTGTACCCTATGGTAGTCCTTTAAAGTAATTTATGGTTATGGTGAAGTGTGTTTTTATGTAGTTCATTAACCCTTATCATGCTGTGGGCAACATGTGTCCCCTGCAATAAACATCATCATGTACAGTGCGGGCCACATCACTGTATGTCGCCAAAGGGACAGAACACTTTCAGATGGACATCACAGTATTACATCTGTACCACCTCAAAATTAGATGCAATTAACACTGATTGGTTTGTATAACTCTTTAAATCAATGTTGTAACACATTTTCAGGAAAACTTTATATTGAAATTTTGATATATAGTGCTAGTTTTCTTCCCCCACCAATTTTCAAAATGGCTGAACCCGAGGAAGAATTTTCACCTGATGAGTATTTGTAGAAAGTTTTGGCAGACAGTTTGAGTGAATCTCCTTCTGAAAATTGAGGCAAGGATGATGACAATATACAGTATCATTAGCATAGTTTTGTAATGACATTCCATTCCCCCAGTTTAGAGAAAAACAAGGTGTATTTGGGGGAATTTTCTTTGTTTTTCATTATTTCACACATATTTGCATGTTAATGAGCTAATGCAGCATTATAAGGGTTAATAACCTCAAACATGAGTAACTCAGTGCTATCTACTATGTTAGTTAATTGTAAAATCAATGTACTAGTGTCATTAAGGCTGTTAAAGTTTGTAGCCAGACTCAACAACCTTTAGTAGCCCAAATGATGTGCTTGATTTTGCTGAAAGGGCACATCTTTCAGTGTAGACCCCTAATTTGCCAATTTTCCTTTACAAAACCCCAAATTTGTCAATTTTTTTGGCACAAAAATCTAAATTTGTCATATTTTTTCAATAAAATTCTGAACTTTTCAAATTTTTGCAAAAATACTGTAGCCCCAAAATTTTTGGGGCGCTTCGTGCACCGAAAATTGTGCATTCCACTTTTTTTGGCAACTTATCACCTTTGTCGGGGCTTTGGGTTGCTAGCCTCCCCCATCTGGAACTTTTGCCCCCCCCGTTGGGCAAATCCTGGTGCCACTCCTAATAAGAGAGGGTCAGTGGTATGGCCGGTTATACCGGACTGTAGTAGATATACGTAGGTCCTGGTGGGGTTAGGAGTCTAGACCCTATTATCAAGACGTTAGCAATCGGCAGCGTATAGTTTAATACAATAGCCTTTAATTTAGGCCTTTGCTGTGGGATATAAAGTTTTAAGTCAAATTTGGTAATTATTTCAAAGAAGAGCCTACAGTAAATTAGAACGATTGTGGCAAGGTGATCAAAGGGCACTGAGACCCTCCCTCTTCCCCATCCCCAGGCCACAGAATTGCGTGCTGAACCCAGTCTGAAAACCTGGCTTAATCCTTGGTGGCCAGTGTGTGTATTCATTTTAATTTTGTAAACTGGTCGTGCTTGTGGTCTGGGAAGGGGGGGGGAGGGGGGAGGTCAGGGTCAGAAAGTGTAAATAATTTTTTTTTTTTGATTTTCCTTAGAGCCACTTAAAGTGAAAGATGCTAATGGTGTTTTGAAGGAAAAAAATGCTAAAAAAATTAGCCTTGGCATTTTGGTAAAAATATAAACATTTTGGATAAATGTGGGCATTCTGGCGTTAATTACTAAGTAATTGGGAACAACATTTTTGAGGCAGGGTTCACAAGATAGAAGGTTCACTAGACTGAAGGCTTGCTAGACCGAAGATCTAAAGTCTGATTTAATCCTAATCCTTACCCAAACACTAATCCTGCCAGAGGATATCCTTAGCCTAATCCTAAACCTTATTGTGAATGCAGCTCAAATTCTAAGCCCTGTTTCTAACTCGGAGGAGATTTTTGTCTTTAGAAGGGAATCTTCAGTCTAGCTAGCGAACTTTCGGTCCAGTCAGCAATCCCCAATTTTTTCACTGTTCATTTTTTGAAATCATATTTCGTAATTCTTTTATAAAGAAATGTTAGTTTACAGGTCAGTGACAAAATGCGCACTGTGCAATTAATTTAGTGATTATGCACATGTTATTGTTATCATTGGAAGGTCACATGCAGTTTATGTACAGTGATATGCATGTATTTGTCCCAAAGATTGCAAATTTGTGGGACATAAAATTTAATATTGTGTGTTTTTCTGTGGCTGGGGGTTCTGTCCTTTAAAAATTTTGTTCCTGTCTTGTAACAAGTATCCTTGTAAATCACTCATGCTTGCCATGCAGGCATGCCAGATTCCTATACATAAGGGCAGAACTCAGGGATCTGGGGAAGGAGTAGGGTATCTGGGAAAGGAGTTGGGGTCTGGGGTAAGAATTGGTGGTATGGGTTGGGGTTAGAGCCTGGGGCTATATTCCAACAAGTCTGAGATCAGTGCTAGGATAAGGAACAGGTCTGGTAAGATTAGGTTGAGAGTTTTGAGGTTTATGCATATTTTGGAATATAGAGGCATTGGAATATAGGGATTTAACTGAGAAGTATGGTGGAATACCGTATTGGCTGTTATGCAGCCAGGGCTGGCAGAAATGCTACTGTAGTATTTCCTGGTAGGCATGCCAAATTTGTTACATGTACCTTTTCATGTATGTACAAAAAGCCAAATTTCTCTCAGATTGCCCAAATTCCCAGCTAGAGCTTCCTATTTTTAGAATTTTTCCTTCCACCACTGAAGGCATCAAACTTACATGTACCATCCAGGGGTCATTGATTTGATTCCTGCTTGGTTCAATACATTCTGTCCCTGAACAAGATACAGACCTACAGTACTTTAAATCTCAGTCCCCTCTTTCTATCCAGGGGTTAAATGGGTACCTGGGAGCTAGGCAGCCGGGACTGGAGGACTGTCTTTTGGACATATAGCTGATGGGAGAGGTAATGTTTGAAAAGGCCATAGGTACAGGGGTATGTTGGTGAAAGGAGCGAAGATGCTCAGTAGACCTAGTACTGTATACAAGGTTTACTACTATCACTATAGACCAAAGATCCACGTGACAGAAAATCTATACTTCAAGCTGAGGTACTCTGTAGGGTAAGGATTTGACGTAGACACAATTAGGATGGGGATTAGGATTATAGGGATTAGTTTCAGGTAGGATAATGGTTTGTGTTAGGATTATGATTAGGGTTATGATCAGGCCTAAGTGAAAATCCTCCATCAAGTAAAGCTTTGATCAGACAGTGAACCCTCAATGTAGTGAATGCAGTTTGTTACAGATATGAAAGTATTTATTACAGTTTTGTAAGGGAAATATTAACTGCATATTAAAATTGCTGGACAATCGTTTAAAAAGTGTACTAGACTACCAGTAGCTTTAGGTGTATGTTACATAACATTACTACAGTTGCACAACTTTGTAATTAAATTTAGTGGTACAGGTATTTTTGCAAAATCAAGAGGGTTGTTTCACTACAGTGGTACAGTTGATTAGTACTGTACATAATGATATTTAAGAGCTTCAAGTAATGTTATGGATATGGGCTATTCTGTACCAGTATTTTAGAATACATACAAATAAGTGATATAGCTGTAAGTGCGCAGATATTGTGCTTTACGTTAACATGCACAAGTGAAAATTGGAAACATTGTTTACCTTTGAGCTAATGTAATGGATGGACAGGAAAAAGCTCTTATCGCGAAAACTAGTTTTGCCAATAAACTGACTGTAGAGGGATGTCAGGTGACATCTGTCGATTGGGATTGTATGGCACTGAAGGGCAAAACATGTGCAGTATAAAGCATATGCACAGCACACAGGATGTTTTCTTTGGGAAAAGAGGGCAAGGGGTGAGAGCAGGGTTGAACGGAATTGAAACCAGGCGGTTTAAACCACCAGCCCCCCCCCCCCCCAAAAAAAAAACTGCTTGAGACCTGGTTTTAATCAGCATGTTTAGTGGTCAAAACTGGTCAAAACCTCATTGTACAAAAAATGAATGAAAAAAAGACAAAAATTACATTTTCATCGAAAATGACTGTCTGTAGATCCTGCACTCTGTGCAACAAACATCATGTACTTGAATCATGATGAAAACAGTTAAGGAATAGGCCTACTGTACAGATGATACCATAGGGTTCATACAGCAAAGTATGCAGCTTCTGCACTTCACCAATAAAACTGTCCACACGGTACACCACCTACCTACTAAAACATACAATTTGCTAGTCTAGACCAGACTGTACCATGACCTCTTTCAAGTTTTTTGTCTCTACTTAATCATTTCCGCATTTAAAGGCTATGCTGCCCACATATATTTTAGATGATCTTATTCTTAGAGAACTGCTATAAAACAGCTACAGTATGTATACAAGCAAATACACAGTAAACCAATACAGAATTATTGTATATTGTTTTGTTAATTAGTTTCATATGTTTTATTATGTTCAGGGCTAATCCTTAGATGTACAGAGATAGCCTACAAATTTTCAACTTGCTACCTCTATTTTGAAAAAAATTTTTTATGTTCAGTAGGTCCTATGGAAAATATAACTGTCGAACATTGACATCAAGAAAAATAATGGGTGTAACACATTGACATACAAAATACTGTAGAAATGGCTATTTTTGAGAAAGTTTATCATGTACATACTTTTGCCATTTTCTGAGGATGGTATGTACAGCAATTTACTTAAAAACAAACCCATTGGGGCCACTTTTTGATAAATATTAAGCTCAGGAGACCATAAATTGTAAATGTATGTCAATGTTACACCCATTAGGAAATTGTGTTTGCCCGATATAAAAAATGCTGATAAAATGCTGATAAAATGCTGATAAAATGCTGAAATCAGAAAAGTTAACCATAGAAGGCCCTTGCTTTATACCTACGGTAGAGGCTAATATGTATGTGATAAGTGATGTATATAATAAACAAGGTATTGATGTCCACAGGGTAAATTATAATTGTTTGATATACAGTACATATTCATTACTGTTTGCACCGGGTGCCCGGGTACCCGACCGACGATGTCAGGACCCGGTTCTGAAATT
This sequence comes from Holothuria leucospilota, assembly GCA_029531755.1. Taxonomy (NCBI): domain Eukaryota; kingdom Metazoa; phylum Echinodermata; class Holothuroidea; order Aspidochirotida; family Holothuriidae; genus Holothuria; species Holothuria leucospilota. The sequence continues at coordinate 16,297,472 of CM055961.1, forward strand.
GCTACCTGGATCCAAAGTTTCACTAACATAGATTGCAGGTGTAACGGAATACCTAACATGTTACTTTTTCCTGGCAAAATTTATCACGCACACGCCTAAGAACACTTGTCATGCCCATACGTAAGATACGTTGGTGTTGTATCATATCAACGTGCAAAGCAAAATTTCTTATTATGACTTTAAAACAAACTTGTAGCCTAACAGAAGTTATATTTTTGGGTACCCTGGTACCCGACCAACCATCGACTTCGGGTACCCCGTTCCGAATTTTGGACTCGGTGCAAACACTAATATGCATCACATAAATGTATGTCAATATCATGCTTTATGGGTGCTTCATGGGTGCTTCATCATGCTTCATGGGTTCTATTTACATCATATTTTGTTGTTACTTAGTATATTGTCAACCAAGTTATTGGTAAGGTCCATGTATACTGTATGGCAAACTTTTTGCAGTGTTCGATTTTAACGGTAGTCCTGGTGCCCGAGACAACCAAAAATTCTGCAGGACTACCAGATGCTACAAAAACAAGTGTGTGAGGTTGTCCGTCGGGACAACCAAATCTTTTGAAAGACATTCATGTCTACATTAGCAGAGCAGTAAATTGCGCGAACAAGGAACTTTAGAAATCCAATCACAAAATTTTACTTGCAAAATACGGTGATCACGCATACATACTACAACTTCCCACATAGTCACTGCATCGAAATGTGACTATTGAAGAGTGCCCCGGACAAACTCCATCAGGCCTGCACTGTACACCGAGGAGGTGAATTTCTCCGTGGAAGCTACAAATATTAACCCGCAATTTGAACTTATACCTTTACTTTGTTCACCATTTTGTATTAATGCACGCCATGTTTCCATCACAAGAAACTAAGCTACGAAGGCAGTCCTTTACACTCATAGGTAAAGAATGCAGAAATTACAAAGACTTAACTTTTGATCCCAATTTCACATGTACGTACTTAAGCTGAAAATAGTTTGAAAAAGTAAATTAAGCTCTTGGTATTTCCTTAGTGATAGTTTCATTGTATCAGTAATCATGTACAAAACTTTTTGTAGTCCTCAAATGAGGACATTTTAATCCCGAAATTTACAGAGCTCTGGATCACTTTAACTAGTGCACTCTGTACACATATGGCATAGGCTATAGCATCACTACTTCCAAGACCCTTCGTCAGAAATTTCGAAAGAAAAAACCTTAAATGGACAGTATGGCCAAAAATAATTGGATGGCATGTTTAAATGACTCTGAAATAACCATCAGAGACATATTCGCAAGATTTACTCCAGCAGGTTTTCCTTGCGAGGTGCTTTTCTTAAGAGTGGCATTGCAATTGGCCTTAGCCTAACATGTAATACTGTATATATGTACAGGTCTACACTAAGAACCTAACCTAAGGCTGTATTTCTGAAGAGTTATCACAATGAACTTTACTAGTCCAAAGGAGAACATAGCCTACCATTTTCTAATGTTTTTTACTTTTTGCATTTATAGGCCGTTCCTTAATATTCTGCGTCTTTTCTTACGTGTTGCTGAGCATTGTTTGCTTGTCAACAGTTCTCACAATAAATCTAATATTAAAGAGCATTTTTTCCTAAGGGGGGCCATACCTTAGTGTTATGAGAGAGTGGCACAAGCTCAAGATTCCATTATAATCTAAAAACCAAAGGAGCTGTTGGAACCTGATACTACTCAAGTGCCTTATCAATCATACTCAAATTTCCAATCAATCATAGATGAGTTCATACAATTGGGGATGGGGACAAATCCAACTTGCTAAGGTCAATGTCCCCCAACGACCCTTTCCCTGTCAGAATGTCATCAGTTTTCCACAACATTGGGTATTGTCACTATAGTTTTAGTATGGCCTGTGAATGTTGACCAGTACTGTTGAAGAGGGGGATCTCATCGCAATTAATGAATTGTTTTTCCCCTCCGTGGCAACGGTCCCTTCCCCTCAACCTTTCAGAAAATGCCAATGTCTTGTTTTGGGTGCTAGCTGCTTGCCCCATAAAATTAGTAATCACACACTGCTGTAGATGCTATTGAGAGAGCACTTCCATGGATATCTGGGATTTCTTATGCGGTGTATTAAAGTGAAAGCCACTAAATTTGGGGACACATGGTGATGTGCTTCCAATTCCATGATTGCTACAAAGAGTAGAAGTGGGACTACCTTATTTTGTGCAGGACAACCAAATTTTACAAAATGGTAGTCCTTTGGACAACCATTGCAAATTCCTTAAAATCGAACACTGTTTTTGAGTTTCGTCAGTTTTTTTATAACAGGCGATCACAGTTTCATAATGGGTGCAACATTGACATGTAATTTACAGTCTTCTGAGCTTCATATTGATCAAAAGGTGCTTCCGCTTGGTTTGTTACGAAGTATTGCTACATATCATCCTAGGAAAATAACAAAAACTATCCACATGATGAACTTTCTGAAAAATAGCCATTTGTATGTTGTTACACCTGTTATTTTTTCTTACTGTACAGGTATGTCAATGTTCACCCGTTACATTTTCCATAGTACCTCTGTTCTGTAGAATTTTTTGTCAATTAGTACCTCTGTTCTGTAGAATTTTTTGTCAATATTGAGGTAGCAAACTGTTGAAAATTTTCAGACTAGCTCTGTACATCTAAAGATTAGCCTTGAACTTAATAACATATGAAACTAACATACTGTAGAATGGAAATGAACCCTTATGTGATGCTGTCGTGTTGGTTTACTGTGTATTTGCCCATACATCAAGTAGTCCCAAATAATCATGAATCTACCGTACATCATCTTACTGAAATTGGAGAAAAGCACTAATTTTTGACTGATTATAAGTAGCAATATCTGTATCAGCTGATATTTCAGCTCATACAGTACGCATCCAATATATAAGCAAGGGAAAAATTCACAGTAAAGTGCTGATACTATACTGTACCAAATAGATTACTTAGCTTAATTACGCTTTAATAAGGGTTATTTTCTGATGTCTGACACTAAGCACCCATGTTTTATCTCACAAGACTGGAATGAGTGTTTGTGTAGTACACAGTATGCCATACACAGCAAGCAACTTTCCAAAATGTTACAGTAGAGTGGGGATTGATATCAAGAACTGATATTAAGAACTAAAATATTTTTGGCAACCTTACATGTGTGTATCAATTATTAGCACACTGGACTATCAATTGGCAGAGTTGGAAAACTGGGGCTGAGCCATATTTCCTGAAGCTTAAATAATTTTATCAACACAAATTCTCCCTTAATTGAGAGAGATGGGGGAAAGGGGCAGTAGTTCCAACCCTGTGTGCCATCAGAGGTACTGTATGAGACATTGAACAGAAAAGGTACATGTACGTTTAGAAGTGAAGTTATTTGTACACTACTTGAAATTTGCTGAAGAGATAAATTACAAGATTTAAGTTGTTGCTACTGTCTCTCCAAATCCCCCAAAGACTTTTGTACTGCATCACACTTATGGACTACAATGCATACGGTAAGTACAGTGCCATACTGTACTTTACTATGCAATTAGGGGTACATTTATGAGCACGTCTTCAACATTTTGATGACTGGAATCTTCTTAACTTGGAAATTGACTGTAGTACCTGTAGGAGTAAAAAAGTGTGGTTAATACTGTTCACTAGTGTATCTTTTCAGAACCCAGCCACATTGTGTCCTTGTATGTTTAGTATGTATACATATAAGCATATACCTGACTTGGTCCCCTTCCCTCCCCACCCTACTTTAAGTTGAATCTTAATATCATATCTCAGTTTGACCACTTTTGGCCGGTTAAAAGCATGTCTTGCCCAGTTTTAACCAGGTTTGAACCGCTTTCTGGTCAAGGCTAGTTTTTTTTGGGGGGGGGGAGGGGTTGAGGGGGGCTCAAAAAACCAACCCTGGTTGGGGGGTGTTAGACTATTTTTTCCCAAGAAATACCATGTGCTGCCTGAGAAAATTGCCTGTTTTCCCAAAACATACCAAAGAATTAAATGGATATGCCAGAACTCTTGGGGAGTAGGGCGGAAGGAGGAGGCTGCAGTTACTCTCCCTTGTCTTCTACACCTGGCATGGCCAACTGCACTAAGGGGTGTGGGGTTCATGTGCTGCTTGTGAGGATCAGTGTCTTTGACATCCTTGCACTTCCCTGTACACTTGTGTATTTATACATATGTGTTGTGCACTGGATGAGAAAAAAAAAAAAAAAAATGGAAGGCTGAAGGGTTTTGTTGCTCCGTCTGGTAATTTCAAATCAAGTAACCTCAGATGAGATTGCTATGACAGCCAGGTCTTAATAGGCAAACATTGTGTTGGTTTCAGTTGTATTCAAGAGGCAGGTAGCCTTAAAAGTACATGGTTTAAACAAAGCAGTGTATAGGAAAATAGCATTCCAGGGCTGAACATTAACTTTTAAAACAACTTGCCCAGTCGGGCAAGTAGCACCCAGGATTCACTTGCCCTGATAAATTTTCACTTGCCCCTGAAACGGCAGACAAAAAAACAAGAAAACTCAAATTTCACTGGTAATGATCAATCATAGATTTTTTATGTAACATACCTTTACAGTTTGATTTTATGATTATAATTTTGAAGTAATCATATATGACATACTGTAGCTGTTCAAAACAATTGTAACAGGAAAAATGATTATGTACTGATTAAAATAAAACAGTGAAAAGAAAAAGCTGAACGATTGAACTCAACATCTTTTTTCTTGTGTTTCTTTCATTTGTTGATGTCTAACACTATGCCCTTCGGCGTACTTTTCTAAATCTTTTAATCAAGTTATCAAGAGATGAAGTAAACCTAAGGCCCTGGATAAGGTAGCCACTATCATGATATCTGCATTACTTGGGCTCTCCTGTACCTATCGTAGACAACCCAGACTTAAAATGTTTTTCTGCATGTATTTTTTTTTTTATCTTTTCCTCCTGTAACTGTAACATGGACATTTATTAATGTAACTAGAAAGTCCATCAATGTCACTCCCGTTCTTTATCTGAAGCTTTAGCATGTTTGGAAATAAAGTGAAAGGAAGTTCGCACTTGAGAATCATGTACGCGGTGTTGAAAACCTTTTTCAAAATGTTTCTGTTCTTTTCTGACATTCTCTTAATAACATTGTCTATTGGTCCGACAAGGTCATTTCCCTGAGCCCTTTTCTTGGCTACTTTGGCTTCCACACACATAATGTGGCGAGGTGACAGCCAATGTGCCTGTAAGCTTTGCTTTCGGTATGTTCCACATCCACCTGTAAAAAGACAGACTGCTGATCAGCAATATTGGATGATTTTGGCATGTAGAACAGAATATAACCCCTGCATCATTGTCATGTAATATCCCTGGGAATTCATCTACCCACGATGCAACGAAGCCGCGCGATCGCTTGTTGACATCATACTCTCTCTTTGTGTTGCTGCTTTTCCCATTGGTGGAGCTTTGTTTTGCGCTGCAGCATTCATAAATCCGAAGTTCAGTAATGATATTTGTTTCGCCATGTTTTTCACTACACATAGGCCTGGCCCTATCTATGGTCCAGTTAAAACTTAAATGCTAGTACAATTGCAGCGTAACTAGCTGGCGCGGCGGAGCTTAGTTTTCATTTTGAACACGAGGTCATGTGCGGTTGATATATCATTGAGTTGTACATCAGGCCTGATTTTTAAGGAAATTTTCAGGTTGCCCATCGGACAACCTGAAGCTAAATTTAGGTTGTCCCCCGAAATGTGATGTGTTAGTTTTTGGTTGTTCTGGGAACTGGAAAAGTGGACGAACGCAAAAGGAAAAGATGAAACCAATATTTGTTAAATTATGTGGCTTGGGTTCAAATCCCTTGCCGATAGAATAACATGGACACATTCAACTACAAAATTAAATTCTGCGATTTTTCGCATATTTTATTGGCACATTGGTTACAATGGACTGAAATGGAACGGCCCAATACCACTTGTGTTTCCATTCCCTCCGCACGGATCGCACTTTACTTACGGGGAAATTTGTTTTTTTATGACATATATAGACAGGCTGAAATAAATTCACTGTCGTAGGGATTGGTTACGGAGAACTGGGTATTTTCAGTTACAGAATACAAATACTTAGCTCCGTCCGGCTCCCAATCGTATTGTAGTCAAGTTGTCAAGTACGATGAAGAAAGGTTGGTTTGTTTTCCCGTGGATATGTCGGCCAAGGGGGTTTATTGACAGAACACCCCCGCTTCACAAAGTGACGGATTCGGCGGACCAGAGGTGGGGCTTAAATTTTCAGCCCTGTTAACATAGCAAGTTGGGCCACAATTTTTACGACCTCATGATGCTACTGATACCATTCAATCCGTACTAATTCCCGGTTAAACGGAGCGCAAGGTGTTTACGTATTCTCCCCCCCTCAACAAGTATATATGTGACACACAACCGTGTAGAATTGGGTTGTTCCCATGTTTCACGGCAAAGTTAGGCCTGAAGGTCAGTCAGAAGTTTTACTTCCTAGATTGTTAGTGGCGTAAACTACCAATCCCTGTACAAGTAACCCTGCCTGTTATATTTTTAGTATGTACTAGTTACAATAAAAAGCTCCCCGTATAATGGCCCACACACAATAGATCAGATGGGGTAATTGACTTGGTATAAAACAAATAGTGGGAAAAAATGATAGTTTCCCCCCCTAAGTAACATTCCCCTTCGAACGAGTTGTTTCACATACCGAGTTTGTGTTTTCCGGGGGAGCAACCCCAGGATGCACTTAAAAGGCCACTAACATCAACACGTGGGAATTGTGTTTTTTCCGGAGTGTTTTTGTTCCAAATGAAACCTTTTTTTTTAAGTTCCCAAGTGAAGTAGTTTTTAGAACCTTTTTTAAGCTGTCGTGGTTTATTTTTACCCCCTGTCGCATTTTAGAAACCGGGGGCTTTGTCGGAAAATCACTTCCTGTGGGCAATGTGGAATGAATTAATTTAACCAGTCACCCGTCCTTTGGTAATTTTTGTTAGTTGGTTTTTTTCAGTGGTTGAAACTGGTAGGAGCACCTTTTTTTTTCCCTTGTACAAGAGGGGGTTGTGTTGCCATGGGTGAACTAGGGCCCCCCCCCTAGAACGCCCACCAAACGATCTTTGGGACTTTGCCCAGTCCCCCCCGGGAAGCCCCAAGCAGAGAGTAAGATAATGCCCCTTTTGACCGCCCCGACGTAATTTTTCCCCACCCCCCCCCCCCCCCACCCCCCCCCCCCCCCACCCCCCCCCCCCATGGCACATTTCATTACTTAAATTTCTGATTTGAAGCTTATCTCTGATTCTTTACTTTTTTAGATGTGTTACCGATAGATTGGATTATTATGCAGGTATAAGCTACGAACGTTTTGCGATGCAAAGGAAAAATAGAGAGTCACAAATTGGCATCAGGGCAGCTGATAATTCATTATCCACACAATTATTGAGATGAGCCCTCTTGTTGTAGCTTGTTATTTATCCTAATCTATTTGGTCACTTTGACACATTTCATTAATTTTATAGGTCATTTTCACTTGTAATTGTTAATCATTAATGCCCCAGTCACACTATAGTAAATCGCGTACTGCGTCTCCTTTCAACTGAGTCAAAATACAACTGTTTGTTACATCTCCGCATAGACTCCGTCGAGTTGCATTGGGTTTGCGACTAGTTGCGTCAGTTGCGGCCGAGTCGCTAGTTGCTACGTGTACTCCGGTGCGCAACAGAGCACATGAAGCAACTGCTTGCAACTCGAAATATCTTGCAAATAGTTGCAGTCGGTTCGCCGATGTACGGCAACAATGCTGCTATCTACTGCGCTAGGCGCTGAACATACCCAGCATGATTTGCATCTCAACTAGCAACTACGCTACAGACCTCAACATACCCATACGGAGCGGCGTCATGCAGCGTCGTACTGCGCTGTACTGCGAACATTCGCAATCAAGCGCAAGACGGAAAACACCCCTTTTCCTTCCTAAAAACTAGCCTAATCGCAGCATGCATGCAAACGTACTGCGAACATGAGCAGCACGACGCAGCAGCTACTGCGAACGAGTCTGCGCCTGATTGCAACCAGCTGCGAACAAGTCTCAACACTTTTACAGCACGACGCAGCAAGGTGACTGCACACAGACTGCAACTATTCCCAGCACATAATTTTGCAACTGTCGCCGTCTGATTGCAAACGTGCGCCGAGTAGCAGTACATCGCAAAACGTTTACATTAGATCGCAAAACGGTCTGCATACGTTGCAAGCCCAGTCGCAGCTCAGACTCCGACCGTGCTGCACACATTTGCTGTCGTTCGCCGATAGACGCAGCACAACGCAGTACGATTTGCAAATAGTTGCACATTTTGGTTTGCAGACCATTCACAGTACATCGCAGTACAACACAGACCGACGCAGCCAGGTAGCAGTACTATATGCGTCACACTCCCGCCCCCAGTTTTAGATGACTAGTTGCAAGCAGTTGCACAGCATTTGCAATACCGCGAGTTGCAAGCACGTTTTTTGTAGTGTGACTGGGGCATAAGTTTAAGAGTTACCGTAGTTTCTAATTTCTGTAATTTGAAAGGAGTTTGACTTTGGACTTGTAATATAATGAAGTGGAAAAAATGCTCACATATAAATAATTTAAAATGTAAAACATATCTACATGACCTGATTTCATGTTTTATGTTAGAGCATAAACATCGAGCCGTACACGGTTAATTGCCCTCTCCAACCAGGGAGTTGCAAAAAACAACTCCCTGCTCCAACCACGAGTTCGATGGGCACCTGTGAGGTAACGTGTAACTCAGGGCGCTGTATAACTGTTGCCGACTGGAGGAATAATTGTCTCTACAAGTTTTCATTGAGCAGGCGGGGGATAATATATCAGTAAAATGCTTTCCTATGGGGGTGATAAAGCTTTGTATAACCAAAAATTACTATAAGGCTTCTTCAATTCATGTCAGTCTGTAGCTTTGCTCTATACGCCCGGCCCACTCATTTCTATCACATGAAATTTATGGCATTTAGTTGTCAGTTTACATCAGCCTTTACCTATACACTAGGAAGATTATCCTACTGAGTAGTTCAATGGGGTATACATTCGTACTACTTCCATCATTGTATTTTTACATATAAATTTATGTAAGTAGTTGAACACTCAATTTCAACCATGATAAACATACATCTGGAGGTTTTTAGTCTTCGAGGATGGCCAAGTTGTATTAATTAAGAAGAAAATGAAAATGTGCAGACGTTGAATGTAATACACATGATTAAAAGTATGCAACTGACTGAACAAACGATACATTGCATTCAGTGATACATTTTTATTTCAAACGATTTCATGCTTAATAAAGTTTTGTCTCCTTGTCTTCGCAGACCTACAACACTGTCCATGTGATTTGTTACTTCATATGGTCATGAACGAAGCTTGAACCGATAATTTTATAATTTCTACTTTATCTCACACCTTTGCACGAACGTGATTTTCTTATTATCGTTCGGAATGGGTTGTTGTGTTTTACGTTATTGGAACTAAAGTAGGTGGGTCGCACAGACTTCTCGCTTGGTTTGTCAGTTTTTAAAGATTTTAGCATTGATCCAAGTGGGACTTTTCCAACACTGGTCAGTTTAGTTTCAACTTCTAAGATCTAATGCGTGCTATCCACAAACATGTCAGTCAGTCTCAAACCTTTATTATTGGAAGTGCACATTTGCCAACAAGAAAAGTTATGTCAACTGAGGCAATAGGTGTTGAGAGGTAGACTCTAACTTACTGATCGAAGGTAATATTTAATTTCAAACACTGTAGTTCTAGACTACACTAAGGCAAGATCTTTTTTATCCGTGCAGAGCCAAAGGACTTATATGCATAAGAAGATGATACTCTTAGGATTATTTATTACCCCTTAGTGATTAATACTACAGTAATTTCTCCAGTTTTTTCAAATGAGTTTGGATTTAATCCTTTGTTACTGCTCCTTTTAGCAGCACTATTTATTTTTTATGCGATGAGATATTCTGTGTTGATCAGTACAGGACGCTTTAAATAATTACAAGTTATAGTTAAATTAGAAAAGGATCAACGAAGATTACAGATATTAACATCCTGTACTGAAATGTCTGTACTCATGAGTACAATTCTCAAAGTACGAGTACGAGTACAAGAGCGTAAGTACGAGTATGAGCATAGGCGTATGAAGCTTTTCGAGACTGGGGGATTGAACCTTGTTTCGGATCGCCGTCTTAGGGGAGGGGTCTAAGGGGAAGGGGTGTTCCCCTCCCCTTTGGAAAATTTTTGGGTATTTGAGGGTCCTTAGATGCAATTTGGTGCAACATTTTGGACAAACGTTAAGGAAAATTACTGCAAATTTTTGACATTTCTTACAGAAGAGACAAATAAGGGGTTTTTTGCCCTCGTATCTTGGGGGGCGAAAGCATACTTCAGCCCCACACATTTCGACTGGGGGGGGGGGGCTAAGCCCCCCTAGCCCCCGCTTCCTACGCCCTTGAGTATGAGTACGAGTAAAAAGGCCTGAATACGAGTACTTGGTTTTCAAATTCCCTGAGTACGAGTATACGAGTACTAATTTATGAATACGAGTGCGAGTACAGAAAAATGTACTAGAGTACGATTACGTACTCGAGGACTACAAGTCTAACATCCCGTCCATGGTGCCGTACTGAGGGATGGAACTTGGGGGTGGGAGCGATACTCCGACTCTTTGAGAAATTTCTGTACATGTGGCTCAGCTACCACATGCCACTATCGTTGGCAAGTTTCGAACCAATTGTGTTAGAAATTCTCATTATTTAGAGAATTTATACTATTTTTGGATTGCGGTAAGAAAAGTGCCGTCGAGTCCAGGGGAGGGATGTACATTCCTCCGCTTTGAGAAACTCCTGTTTATATGAAGTATCGCAGATGTAACAAGGGTGTAATCTTCGATACACATTTGATGTTATTAGCTGTTTACGTTTAAAAATTTTTATGAGGGAATTTTTCCCCCTTTGGGCTGAATGCATGAAAAATTTGAGAATTTTTAATGTAAAATGGTACAGTGGCAAAATTTTGAAGTGCTTGTGTTAAAGAATTCTGATTTGTTAGTGATTTTCGGCTATGGCATAGTATTCTTCCAAGGCCAAAGCAGACCGTCTCCTCCTCATAGTATGGTGGTAAGGTCTTAGTTGGAACACATAAGAATTGCAGTGCACCAGTTTGATACAGTGGCGGAATTTCTTTGTTGGGGGCAAGACTTTTCTCAAGGGGGCAACCAAAATAAGTTTTTTGTGCACTCACTGTACTGAAGCCTGGTGCAGCGTGCTGCAACATGTACAATGTACATTGTACATGACTATGGTACGGTATTTGTTGATACTGCATGCATGCGGTTAAGCTATGCTTTGACAAATTAGACCAGATCGCCATCATTTCTTGTTATTGTTTTCAGTTAAGATCGTACCTGCCAACTGGCCGAATTGATTCATCGCTAAGCTGTCGTATTTATCAAAGTTTGCATGTTATGTAACTGTTGTATTTTCGTCTGTCAAAGAAAACTCTTTCCATTTTTATCTTTTAAATACATCGTTTGAAATTATTTGGGGGGGGGCAAGAATGTGTTACAAAATTTGAGGGGCAGTGCTTCCTGCCCCCCCCCCATGGCTACGCCACTGATGTGATAACTTTACTTCAGCGTTACATTGTGTAGGACTGCTCAAATACGAGTTAATGTAATCAGAAAAAAAAAATTAATTGCACCGTATTCCTTGGTCAAATTGGCTGTTACTTTGCTTTGATTGGTGAATAAACAAACAAATGTACGAGGCGCACTAACTTAGAATCCGTTTTAAATTTATTTGAACATCCCCCCCCCCTCACACTCACATATACACTATACTCCAATAAGAGGCCGCTACCAACCGCTGGCTCGTAGCGTAGGCCTACCCACAAAATTTGTGTCAAATAAGTCTCACAGAATGAGATTGCCTGTAATGAAACCCTCTACACCTTGCAACTTGTCAACTTGTACCTTAAGATTTTTTATTTTGAGCTGTTTTAGAAATTTCGACTCTAAGAATAAAAGCAAATGGAAAAGGTATTCATCAAAATAATTTTGTATTTAAAGGTGATCGTAGACTATTTTGAAAAAAAAAAAAAGCCGTAGCGCAGGGTAAGAAACAATACCAAGGTGTTTTAATCTACAGAATAGAATGTTCGTGTACCCTGGTCTTAGGGCAAAGATATTTTTAACAACGCATAAGATGATCTATTACTTGCAGAAAGAGGGTTTATCTGTCAGAGTGCACACCCAAATAAGAAACACAAGGCTATGATGCAGGGGGGCGCTAAAGCCCCCAGTCAAAAATGTGGTGGGAGTATGTTTCCGCCCCCCACACAATTCAAAGACGAAAACCCCTTATTTGATTTCCATATAAAAATGTCAACCATTTGCAGTAATTGTCTTTAAAATTTGCATCTACGAATCTGCAAGTATTCAAAAATTTCAAAAAATCGCTCACCCTTTCCCCGCCCCCTCTCATCAGCTGGAAACAGCTTTCTAAACCTATGCCATCCACGATGGGGTGCGAAGACCTTCCCGGGAAAAAGGGAAAATTAAACTCTTATACTAGGTTTCAAAAGCTTTCCAAGCCCATAGCTAAAGGGGGGGGGGGCAGGACGGGCCCTCCCGGAAATATACCCCTAAAAATTCAAAATTTCCAAGATTGCCTTAATGCATTTTAGTATATTTCGTCCCCCCCCCCCAACCTCATCTCGCCCGCTGATCGTAGACTATTTTGAAAAAAAAAAGCCGTAGTGCAGGGTAAGAAACAATACCAAGGTGTTTTAATCTACAGAATAGAATGTTCGTGTACCCTGGTCTTAGGGCAATGATATTTTAACAACGCATAAGATGATCTATTACTTGCAGAAAGAGGGTTTATCCGTCAGAGTGCACACCCAAATAAGAAACACAAGGCTATGATGCCGGGGGGCGCTAAAGCCCCCAGTCAAAAATGTGGTGGGAGTATGTTTCCGCCCCCCACACAATTCAAAGACGAAAACCCCTTATTTGATTTCCATATAAAAATGTCAACCATTTGCAGTAATTGTCTTTAAAATTTGCATCTACGGATCTGCAAGTATTCAAAAATTTCAAAAAATCGCTCACCCTTTCCCCGCCCCCTCTCATCAGCTGAAAACAGCTTCCTAAACCTATGCCATCCACGATGGGGTGCGAAGACCTTCCCGGAAAAAGGGAAAATTAAACTCTTATACTAGGTTTCAAAAGCTTTCCTAGCCCATAGCCAAAGGGGGGGGGGGCAGGACGGCCCCTCCCGGAAATATACCCCTTAAATTCAAAATTTCCAAGATTGCCCTAATGCATTTTAGTATATTTCGTCCCCCCCCCCCAAACCTCATCTCGCCCGCTTTTAAAGCTGGTTAAGCCCTTCTCAGTACTCTCTTAATGTAAAGAGTGAAATTCACTCTTTGACGATTACCTACAGTGATCACTCTTTTTCAAGTGGAAATCGACTGAAATCCCACTCTGCCCGGAGTGGTAGTTAACTCTAAAGGAGTAAAAATGCCACTCGATGGAGAGTGGGATTCCACTCGAAACAGAGAGTGGTCACTGTAGTCAATCTTTTTGGTAGATTTTCACTCTTTAACATTTAGAGAGTACGTCACTTTGTACCTGGCGTCCACAACATCACTTTGTACCTGACGTCCACTACATCACCTTAAAAAAACCGGTTCCTCTCATTTTCATTGACGGGGTAGTGTTTTTCAGTAAATTTCTAGAAACAGTCCTCTGGAAAAAAAAAATCAACTTTGCCGCTGTATACACTAAGAAATTGGCATTCCCTGTAACACCGACTTCAATCCAACTCATGCTTACCATATGTCAACTTTGCTGGGCAACACACTGTGTTATATAAGGTAGACAACCGAAAGTGCGTTAGTGTAAAGGTCTCTAAATCTCCTTTCACGAAGGAGAATTAAATGATTAAGACCTGAAGCCCAGATTTACACTAAAATTACTCAAACAAGTAACGTCAAGGTACTGATCTTTACATAGACCTTCTCGGTATTTTGAGATATGAGGTAGACTATTGTTTGTTGTTTTTGCTTTACAGACCTATTCTATAGTACAGATATGAAATGAGCAGTGACTGATCACTACAAAGAGTTTTGATCTAAGGTGACTCGATCCAAAATGTCCCTTCCTCGCATGGACGTATGAAAAAGTGTTCAGCAGCTCCCCACCCAAAACAAAAGTAGTTCTGTAAGCTTATGGTAACTTGCACTCGACCTTGCTGACAGTGTGGACTTAGACTGGAGGCTGGAGCAACCACTTCCCCTCTGCTGTCACTTGTAAGCAGAGGTGTAAGACAGGTTGGGGGTAGAGGTCTAAGGCCCTCGTACATTTTCGTCAGGAAGCCTAAGCTTTTACGATAAAGTATGAGATCCCAGAGAAGGAAGGTGGTCTACAGGGACGGGGTGTGATGTCTGAAAGTGGGGGGGGGGGGCAGGTGGACTGTCGGACGGCAACGAAGGCGCCGCGGGAGCGCAAAGCGCTCACCCTAACGGCGTGGGGTCCAGGAGCAGAGCCCCGGGAGCTCTAGGGTATTTACGAAATTGCAGGCATTAAAAATGATGCATTTTAGTTTCAACTTCAAATGACTTAAGGTGGGGAATTAACATACCACAAAAGTCACAATTTGACTTTTTTCAATTATGTTCTTACTACGTGTGACAGATGTCAGATGGGATCGATAATGCTGAGGGTAGAATGGGCAATTTTAAGGATTTTCCGGGTCTTTGGCGCAATCATTTTTAGAATGGGAGATCTTGTATTTAGAATGGGTGCGTCGAAGCGCGCTGAAAAAATCGCATTTTTCAAACTTTTCAGTGATATAAGTAATAGAAATGATCAGAAAGAAAGGTATCCTCAAGGAGAGGGGTCTTTCCCCCTGACCCGTTCGCTAAGTGCCTGTCCCTCGTTACGGTACCGAAAATGACACTTTTCGTGCCTGAAAACTTGCATCTAAACAATCTTTAAAGGGTCGGTAAATTTACACAGATCGATGGTGATAAAAATTTTGATTTGAAAATTTCTGAGGGAGGGGTACTTCGTCTAGGCTGCGTAAGGCCATTAGGGGGTATTGGTGGTTTCAATGATAATAGAAGAGTTTGTACGAAGCTATGACAAGCAGGATGTTCTACAGGAGGTAAACCCGAAAACCCGAAGCAATTTTTAAAACGGGTGCGCGCGAAGCGCGCAGAAGAGAACAGCGTTGAGACAGCGTTTGAGACATTTAATTGTAACTTATTGTTTTTCTTTAGTTAAATGCAGTGTTTTTATTGCATAAAAAATTTTCCTGGTTTCCCCAGTTGCCTGTTCTTTCCATAAAGCAGGATATGAGAATCAATATCCTGCTCCATGGAGGCTTTCTTACACGTTGAATTTTGGCGATGGTCTGGGACAAGTGCCCCTCACCTGTTTTACCACTGTGAAAAATAAGGTAGAGTCGATTTTGAAGGTTATAGACTATGTGATACTAAAGAAGTCAATGAAAGCTTTTGTGGGTAGTTATACATGGGCATTGTCAAGGGCATTTAAAGTGCCAGAGAAGTAATTTTTATTGGAGGCAGCACCTTGGGAAGTTTCGACCGGCGAAGCCTTCAATCGCGATCGCCGAAGGCTGTGGACTGAGGGTCCTCCCAAAAAATCTTTCTTAAATTTGACGGCTTTTATGGCCATTATGGGCCATATCTTGAGAAAATCCTGTTTCCACCAGGTGTAATTTGAAATGCTAATGAAGTATATTTCATATGATGATCGCAAATTTAAGATAGTAACCGTCAGTCAATTTGCTGAGGATGGCGGTAGTTGGTGAGGAAAGTAAACAGCAAGGGGTGTAGCGAGGGTTTACAGGGGCGGATCCAAGGGGGGGTTTTAGGGGTTTAACCCCTCCCCCCCCCTTTGATTTTCGAGGATTTTTTTCATTTTGTATAATATATTGTTTGTATTCCCCGGTATGTTTTGAAGGTTATTTTCAGTTACAACAATGCAATTAACATGCCATAATAAGTTTGCTGACAGCGTATTTTTCCTTCTATCGTCCCGATTCTCTCTCGTTCAAAATCTTTATAGAGTCAGTGAGTCCTTCAAGAGGAGGTCCAGCTCTATGATTAGCTCACCAAAGAAACGTAATGTTTCCATGGAAATGACAAACATACAAAACATGAAACATGAAGATGGCCTAAGTATAGATTGTAAGGTCTGAGGAGGGTAAATTTTTCTTGGTTCACGCCGCGACAACCGATGGTCGCGCCCCGCTTAGATAACGAGAAAACCAAAAATCCCATGCATGCGATCAAGCCTATACCAGTTGAATTTTGAGGCCCCAATATCAAAATACTTGCAGAAGAGTTCAAAAAGAGAAACCAAATTTTCTTTATTGAGCACAAGCGAGTAACTTTCAGTGAGTCACTGTGAGTGCCTAGAGAGAGCACAACAAAGGACTCAATACTCCTAACTCCTGACGCCCAAGATCATTATCGGTATTGGCGTAGCCAGAGGGGGACCACGGGGGCCATGCCCCCATCGAATGCTGAAAAAATAGGAATTAAAACAGTTGACGGCCCTCCAGAACTCAGTGACTTGACTGAAGTGATGATATGTCGGGATATACAAGATACCTATAATGTACGGTATCCTAGAACCGTCAAGTTACCATGTTATGATAACTAAAATAGGCAATCATGATACCAGGGATGGGTCTGGTTTAAATGGTATAGAGTGACCTTACTTGGTCAGTGGCGTAGGAACCGGGGAGCCATGGCCCCCCAATGTGTTTTGACGGGGGGCCAAATGTCAAAATCGCCATAGTTTACAGTTTCGTTTTACCCGTTTTTTGCTCTCATGAGAACAATTTCTCTAATAAGAACCCAAAATTTTCGGCGCGCCACGCGCGCTATAGAGCGACCCTAGTTTCTTCTATAGTCCCATTCTGCATAGCTAGATAGCGCAAGCCCTTTCCACCTTTCCAAGTAACATGTAGAGAAAGTAGTTTATGTAGAGGTCGTAAATTCATCTCATATCTCAAAGCCTAGTTACTGAAGAGGTCGTAAAATTCATCTCATATCTCAAAGCTTAGTCACTATTCTATTGTGTGTGTCATGCGGTACGTTCAGATGGTGAGGGACTCACGGAGCAATGTTTGGCTACCGGCATTTCATCGGGTAGTCGGGATGGTTTCGATACTAATGTATATTATCTCCCATATGGTCTACAACCTGTCAGCCCCTAGAGATTTTCTTCCTTCTTTTTATTCTTAATGATAACATATGTTTTTTGTGAAAACCTACCAAAAATTTCGAGCGCTTTGCAATTTTTCACTTTAGATTCCGGGAAAAACATTTAAAGAACGCGGAACTATGCTTTTCTAGTTTATACAAATTTTATGCAATAATATATGCCTACCCCGAATGACATGGTCTTAGTACACAGGTTTTCTTCAAATTCCACCTCACCAATACCCGACGGCAATGGGCTGTCTGAGCTTCGGGTCGCTGCCCCCTCCCCCTTTCGAGAAAATCCTGGCGCCACCTCTACTCAACTTGATAATAGACTCTGGCTGTGGAAAATCTCCAGTCCAATTAATCCACTGAAATCCATGGGGTTAACTCCACTCTGAATAATTTTGAATAAATTCGGATAGATTGTGACAAACTTAATTTTTTTAGAATAAATTTAAATCAACCTTCACAAATTTTCTACAAAAATTGCACATCTTGATGGCTGTTATTAAGGCCGACAAGCTCCATTTCCGGCGATCTGGGCTGTATTAAAATCTCAAATTTTCTTGGTACGCTCCGCGCCAACCTATGGTGGCGCTCCGCTTAGATAGTAAACGAGAGCCAACACCAACAAAATTCCCCAGCCCTCCAGAGCCACCACAAAAACATCTTAGCTACACCACTGCTGATGTGTTGTTGTTGCTGTTGTTTCCTTTTTCTTTAAATATACTACTTTGAGCAAATATTAAGGTGGAGTGTGGAAAGGGTCGAGGTTCAAGGTCGAGAAATCGCATCTTGTCTGCCCCCCAGTGTCAAACATCTTCCGACGCCGCTGTTGGTAGTAAGCCATAGCTGGTATGCTATTGCTAGACTCGTTTCGACCATGGAAGATCAGTACCAGGTCTCATCAGTATCGGTAAGGTAAAGTCGGGGGTCTTGTTGTTATCACGCAACCGATTTGTTTTTCTCTATTGCTAGCTGTGCACCAGCTTATCGAAAAATAGGAGAATTCAGATTTCACGATCAGTTCACCAAATTTCTACGTCAACTCGTTGGCATTCTATCGCCTCCCAAAAGCAGTACTTTACTTGATGGAATGATTTCAGAGTGTTACGATTCAATGCTTCTTTTCGGGTACTGTATGTCGAGTTTGTGCCAGTAGCGGTTAGAAATATCACGGGTGAATGAATATTTACGTAGCACAAGACTGCAGTCTATGAATGGTTTACAAAGGATAAAATTGCGGTGAAAGAAGCAAGGATGTAACCGACTGGATGTAAAATTATTTTTCCAAAATAGAGCTAATTCTTTGTAGGTGTCGAAAGTTTTCTGAACTTACAGAAGGATATGTTTCAGTTTTAGGAAGTTTCTCGAGTGCAGATAAACCTTGATAGGTTGGTTTTCTCCCTGGTAAAGTATAACAAAATTCTTTTGGGATTTTTATATTAGCTTTGATAATACACATGTCTCATCGGTATGACCAGAGAGGCGAACTCACGATGTGAATTTCTTCAGATAAACAAAGCACACCTCCAACACGAGTGATGTTCCCATGAAAATAGAAAATGCCGTTATTCAGTGTATTTGTATTCGGAAGAGATTTGGTAAAGTTGCTGTGGCACTTTAAATGAAATTGTTACAAACGCATAGTACGACCAGTGTTCCGATGGGATGGAAGCGTAGTGCGCGTAAGGACTTACAATTCTGTGTTGTTAAAAGGTAAAAACTTTAGCAATAGCACAATCGCATAGTCAACCAACTACATAAATTAGACCCTACACTGGTTTCCTGATATATACTCCTATACACCATGAGATATAGATTGACTATTTCTATATCAAATTATTTTATCCCGATATATCATTACTTTGGTCACTTCACTGAGTTCTGGAGAGCCGACCATTTCCTCTAATTATGCCAGTGCTCAACCCATGGCTTTATTAACATTCTGAAGCGAAAACTATTGGCTATGTTCAGTTACAACGCTTATGACTTTTGGTAATTTGACTCTTTCTTATGACTGATTTACACCAACAGCCCCGGAAAAATCTGCATATAGGCTAGTGCCTACCTCGAGAAAGGCCTGACTACACAACTACACAAATGTACTGACAACCTTTGATTTGCTAAGCGTAATTTTTCTTACGACAGTTCAGGGCCGGATCCAGGGTGCGTACGCATTCCCCCCCCCCCCCCCATTCTTTGCAGAACAATTTTTTTTGTAATGGAACAAAAAAAAATGACTTCAAATGATGCTAAATGTTGCACCAGATTGCATCTGAGGGTCTTCTGGACCAAAAATTTTCTCTGTACGCTTCGCGCCAACTCATGGTGGCGCTCCGCTTAGATAGTAGCTATATCGCAAAACCCCCCCTTTGGTCAAAACCTGCATCCGCCCCTGGTTTAGGTATGGCAAATTTAGTCAAGGTGTACTACAGCCTACAGGAAGGTAATAACGAGGCAATTCCACCAAAGTTTTCCTACGCACAGCTAGCAGCACGGCAGTACTAATGAGACATCGATTGATACAAGGGTCATGCGAAGAACGACGATTTTTTCTTTTTCTTTTCGAGAATTGCGGTTCCGTATACATGGGTAGGGTTTAGGACTGTTTGCAAGGACCATGGTGAATTTTATGACGTACATTAGTACTTTTAGTGGCCCTTATTTCAGAGCCTCAAGTCACAATACTGTGGCACGTATGAAGAAAGAAATTTTATGGTGCAAGACAAAATTTTCAATTGTATTAGTCAATTTTCTCTGAAGATGCGCGCGAAGCGCGCCTGGAAAATTTTTCCTAGTAATTTTATGGTTTTGGATATTAATATTTCCTTCATTAAACATTGTAAAATTTAATCATAATAGGCTATTGAAACTTCTCTTATGATTTTTCTGGTCTCGCTTACTTTCTTTCATTTTTTATTATTTTTATTTTTGAAGCTCTGGAAAAAAGTGGGGGGCAAGTGTCCCTGCTTGCCCCCCACCCCACCCCCGTAATCCCGCCTATGGTGACCTAGAAGGTTACATGCTTGTTTCGCTCTCAAAGAGGGTAGACTCTTTCATAAAAACCAACATTTTCGTCCAGCTCTGAGGGCTTAAAATTTGGGTTTGCATCCTTTCCACCAATCTTCGCCCTGCTTTCAGGTCGTCGGATTACTGCTCTCCCGTAAAATGTGTCCCCCGCAATTCCTAGCGCAGAAGAGCTACTCTACTTTCTTCAATAGTTCCATTCTACATCGCAAGATAGCGCAAGTCCTTTCCACCTTACCAAGTAACATTTAGGAAAAGTACACAGTTTATGTAGAGGTCGCAAATTTCATCTCATATCGCAAAGCCTAGTAACTGTTCTGTTGTGTTTATCAAGCGGTACTGTCAGTTGGTGAGGGACTCACAGAGCAATATTTGGCTATTTCATCGCATAGTTAAGGTAGTTTCGATACATTGCATATTATCTCCTATACGGTTTAGAACCGCTACAGATTTTCTTTTTTTTTTTTTTTTTTGTTCTTAATGTTTACATATGTTTTTTGTGAAAAACTACCAAAAATTTTCTCGCTTCCCACGCTTTGCAATTTTTACAGCTTAGATTCCGGGGAAAACATTTAATCAACGCGGAACTATGCTTCTCTAGTATATACAACTTTTATGCAATATATGCCCCGAATGAAATGGTCTAGTACAAAGGTTTTCTTCAAATCCCACTTATACCCGACGGCATATTGGGGCTGTCGGGGCTTCGGGTCGGTGGCCCCCGTCGGGCAAATATTGGAGCCACCAACTTAATAATAGTAGACTCTGGCTGTGGAAAATCTCCATTCCAATCAATCCACCGAAATCCATGGGGCTAACTCCACTCTGAATAATTTTGAATAAAGTCGGATAGATTGTGACAATGTGTTTTAGATCAAACTCAGATCAACCTTTACAAAATTTTCACAACAATTGCACATCTTGATGGCTGCTATCAAGCCTGGCAAGTG
Source organism: Holothuria leucospilota (assembly GCA_029531755.1). Lineage (NCBI taxonomy): Eukaryota > Metazoa > Echinodermata > Holothuroidea > Aspidochirotida > Holothuriidae > Holothuria > Holothuria leucospilota. Next base: position 16,318,743 of record CM055961.1, read on the forward strand.
CCATTTCCGGCGATCTGGGATGTATTAAAATCTCAAATTTTCTCGGTTTGCTCCGTGCAAACCTATGGTGGCGCTCCGCTTAGATAATAAATGGGATTCAAACTTGCAATCCTCGGACCCCAAGTCCGGCCAGCTCAGCTAATCCGTCCTCACAGAAATGTGTTTTAGAATAAAATCAAATCAAGCTTTACATTTTTTCACAAAAATTGCACATCTTGATGGCTGCTATCAAGCCTGGCAAGTGCCATTTCCGGCGATCTGGGATGTATTCAATCTCAAATTTTCTTGGTACGCTCCGCGCCAACCTATGGTGGCGCTCCGCTTAGATAGTAAACGGGAGTCCCCCCCCCCCCCCAAAAAAATAACTCCAGTCCTCCAGAGCCTCCCAAACAAAAAATCTTAGCTACACCACGGCTGCATGGTGTTGATGTTGTAGTTGTTTCCTTTTTCTTTGAATATTTTTATTTTGCTTAAATTAAAATCGGAAAAATTATAATGAGCAAATATGTTTTGGTGTGGGAAGGGATATCAAGGTCGAGAAATCGCATCTAGTCTCCCCCCCCCCTCAATGTCAAACATCTTCCTACGCCGCTGACTTTATAGTACCTTAATGGAAACTGAAAGCCTACATCATCACGTATAAATACTGGGATTATTCCGGATAAGTATGCTACTACCGAATCTTGACGTCACTGTTCTATACTACCTTCTACGATTTCAAAGTCCTTGGTTCAACTCTTCGCGCGGCCAAAATCAAATAGCGGTACAATAGCAATAAGTATACCTGCCGTTCGGTTACCTGGCGCAGGAGTATCCGTGATCACGACGGCGGAGCTCACTTGCGGAGGCCGTTCTATTCATCCAGTCTAGAACAAGACTTCACACGTCAGGTTGTTTGTAGTTGTTGAGTTGAGTTATACCTTGGGGACGTAGGGAGCAGAACTCCTTAGGGAGTATTGTTTGGTTTTCGCCCCTGGCTCTTCGCTAGAGAAGTGAGGAGACTTTTGAAGAAAAAAAAATCATTCCGTTTGGATTTGGCCCTTGGATCTTCGCCAGAGAGTTGAGGGGATTTTTGAAAAAAAGTGTAGACCTTGGCCTTTTGACTAAGATCATGTGTAGCATCGGTTCTTTTCAACCAGTCAAGAATTGAGACTACTCATAACATACTCATTATGCAAAGGTCTGAAGGTTGAGAGGTTGGTCAGTTAAGTTTGTTGTCTCTTCTGAGACGTACTAGCTCCTTTGGGGAACAGAACTCCTTCGGGAGTAACGTTTGGTTTTCGCCCCTGGCTCTTCTCCAGAGAGTCGAGGGGACTGTGGAAAAAGTATGCATTCAGTTCAGACCTTCAGAGGTACAAAGGTCAAGCGGTTTGTTACATTAATTTTGCTGCCCCTTTTTGGAGTGGAACTACTTTGGGAATAACGTTTGATTTTGTCATTCCGCTCTTCTTTAGAGAATCGAGGCGATTTTGGAAAAAAGTACTTCAGTCTAAGTTGTCCCTTGGAGACGTAGCTCCTGAGAGGCAGGACTCCTTCGGTAGTAAACTCTGGGTTTCGGCCTTCGGCTATTCGTCAAAGAGTAGAGGGGACTTTGGAAAACGTACATTCACTGCGAGTGAGAATCAGTGTAATGTACTCCCTGAAGCCGGGTAAGTGAAAAGACCAATTAAGGTAAACACACCCCTTCCAGTAAGGTGGCCATGACCAACAACATTGCTAGAAACTAGGAGAGTTCGCAACTGTCTATAACCAAATAGCGCCTCCACATAAAAGTGAAGTTTAGTATGAATATGACGTGCGTGTCTGCTTGTTTTTTATTTATTTCTTTTAACTCAAACGTACAAAAGTTGTAAGTCATGTGATTACAGAATGGTCTACTAATAGCCTGATTGAAAAATGCATCCATTTTGTAGCACATTTTTTTTGGAGAAGCAGGAGTGGGGGTGGCGGTGGCAGGGAAGAGGTCATATCGTACTTGTCGACTTGTTGGCGCTGTGATGTGCTCACGATGCCTCCTAAACATGTCATTAATATTTACTAAATTAAGACCCTTGTGACAAATTGTTTAGCCGATGCATCAATGTTTCTTACCATTTCAGAGCGAACTGAGAGAGTTGTTCATCTTGCACTCTTACCCGGAAATCTACATACGTCCTCTGTGCAGCAGATTGCCCGAAAGGGGAAACAAGGCCCACGGAATTTCAAAGTGGGCCGGGAATTGGCGTCGAGGGTGTTATAGCGGGCCTCCCACTTACTGCTCCTGTTGGAAAGATCCATGAAAATTATTATAATGAACACTTACGATTTAATTCGGACGTAGGGATACTCGTAATGTTAGAATATTTAATGTTTACATTTATTTTTATCATTTAAACATGTTTACCGACACTCCCTGATCATCTGTACGTTGGGGTGAGGACCGGTAGATGTTATTGCCACGTAACAACACACCAACCAATCACGACATGGTGTTAAGAACTCAGGATGTTGCGCATGTACAGTCCGGGGACAATGTTGCGTACTCAGTTTCTTGAGTTGTGGTATGTGATACGTTTATTTCATTAGTGTGTTATTCATACGCGAAACGAATAAAATTTAATTCTAGTTAAATCTACCTCGAAAAGCACTGCAGTATGATTCAATAAGTCTTTGGTATGACCCGGCCAGGAGTCGAAAGGCAGACCTTCCTGCTGCAAGTCGGATGCTCTAGCCACTTGACCATGCAGTCGGTCTAACTTGATTCGGGCTCCTGAATTGGAGGGAAACTAGAAATTTAATAGAATCAGGTAGAAAGTGTTATTTGGATGGATTTTTCTGTATTGGGAAACTATTCTGTTACCGGGAAATTATTATATGTTGTTTAAACGGTAATCACAAATTGAGGGAATTTTTGTGTGACTAGTGTTCAGCACAATATTTGTCGGAAAGCCATTGTTTTTTGAAGAAATCCTCTTTGTCAGAAAATCAAAGGTACCGTCAGGAATGTTACAGACAGCACGGCCGACAGTCGTAACTTAAAGTCTTTTGGAATGTGTCTTTATTTTATAGCAATTCTCGTTTCCAAATTCTCTCCATATCTCGTTTCAATATTTTTTGCTTTCTCGGGAAAAATGATTACATCATGTTAGCACTGAGGTCTCTTCTCTTTCGTGTCTTCAATTTGCAGTGGTATTATTTGCATGATAAAGTATAAAGTTATTTTGAACTTTTTTGTGTGAAAAGTAAAATAGTGGTGATGTGTTAACATATGTTCATTATTTCAGTTCTACAAGAACATTTACCATTATATATTAATAGACTAGTTCATATTGGACCGTCTTCCAACGGAAATGGAAGTCACTTCCTTTTTTTGATTGTAAAACTTGTTAAGACAAATACGATCCTTTGTTTTTTAACACGCCTATTTCCCCCCCCACCCCCCCCCCCCCCCACCCCCCCCCCCCCCCACCCCCCCCCCCCCCCAACCCCCCCCCCCCCCACCCCACCCCCGCCCCCACCCCCCCCCCCCCCCCCCCCCCCCCCCCCAAGGCACCAGGCAAATTCCAACCCTGTCTGTGTTGCTCTTGTTCCATTTATTGGCAGAGAACCTTCAAGTTTTTGAAGTCAGGACTACATATCAGGCTGAGGGAAGGAAAGACACTCATAGAATACCATCCACCGCCCACGTGCTGAAACATGATGCTGAAAATTTTCACTATTTGGAAAAAAAATCATTATTTAAACTAGAACAGCAATGCTGTTGTGTAGCTCACACAATTTCTCTTGTCTGTTAAAAATAGAAACTCACAAAACAAAATTTTATCATCTACAGTATTCATCTGCTTCCAAAAAACCTCCTTACCTTACAAAGGCAAATGGGGGGGCAGAGAGGAGCGTAACATAAAAATCAAAACCCATCTGTAAAATCACAAAGGAATGTAAACCTGCAAGTGACATAGTTTTATGACAGATAGCTACAAATACCACTGCATATTTTCTCATATCAAGCAAGCCTGCAAAGGCTGTATATACTTTTATTAGCAGCAAGATTGAACAAAAAAGTTTGTATGATGTACCTATAAACTGTTCAAGTATTGCACAGTACATTTAATTGCACCTACAATTCCACAAGTAAACATGGGTTTGCACTGATCAAAATAAAACAGCCACTCAAAAGGCTCCTACTGCACTTGAACTCAAACAGTTACATTGCAATTACTTGACTTGACCAACTCAATTGAACCAGGGAGCTGTTATTTGGATGGAGATAGATCGCTTTGAAGTGAGGTTTGTACCGCCAAGGTCACTCAGTAATCCATCCCTTGTGTCTTTCTTGACATTTCTATAAGACTTACACTGGATTAGGAAGTTAACACAAAGGGGATTTGTCGTCTGCTAAATCTACAGTAAGACTGAGGGTTTTCCTCCATGCCACAGCATTGCCAGCCGTCAACGAAAATAAAAGATATTGCATCTTTCGACGCTCGGCGACGCGCATGACAGTATATTAGTTAGGTTTTATGTTGAAATATGAACAAGAATCTATATCTGGTTATTTCTGGAAACTTCCGGAAACTTTTCATACTGTTGTAACAAAAGCTAGACTTATACCTCGTAAACTCATTTGCATACGGTATCTTGTATGAGAAGGGGCTAACTGTATTCTTTTAAATTCAACTGAACAGCCGTTTCGAGTTTATTAACACCTGCTCTAAACATGTTGGCGGCGCAAACCTACACATCAAAGTATTGTTCTGCGCAGGCCACTTGTTAAAGGATTACGTGACTTGAATGATATCGCAAGGTGAGTGCCATCAAATTGGAGCCACCAAACAAAGGGAAAAAATGCCTTTGCTCCAAATAAACGGCTTATCGTTGGTAATCTCCCCTCGATTTAGTGGGTCTTAAAGTATTAGCATAAATTAAACTTTACGTTCTATCTCCATCCAAATAACAGCTCCCTGATTGAACAGAACAGAATGGGAGATATCCCCACAATTAATTTCCTTTCATGTGTTAAGCCACACTAACCACAGAGTTGCTTCAGATTGTAGGCGCCATTTGATGAACAAACACATGTGTGTTGATGGGTTGAATTTCAAACAGCACATATCCAAGATACAAGTTGCAAGATAACAACTGAACACTTAACCAAGCACACTGCTATCAGTACAATGGATAAACAGCTAATTGTTCAGCAGGCACAGTGAACTCAACTCTACAAAAACAGCTTCAAAACCCAACTTAACTTTCCTATAATGGAATGCAAATAGGCAGGTATTAATGCTCTGCTGACAAACAATCATATCCTAAAATTTTAGCCCCAAATCTCCTCACATCAAAAAGAAGACTTTTGTTGAAAAGTTGATGCCATCTGCCCCATTTTATAACATAACATAACAGGTTAAAGGGCAAAGGAGGGCTAAGGCCCCATAAGATGCCCTGAAGTCCAAACAACCATAACTGAAAACAAAGAACCAACCAACACCAAACGAGCCCAGCACAATTAGATTCTACCACACTTATGGAAGAACTTGTCAATGTTAACCTTAAAGCAGTGCACAGATGTGGAGTTAACTAACCTCACACATGTACACAGGAGTGAGCTAAAAAGAATCTGCCAAAACGTTTTACTTTGAATTTCATCAGAATTCGCAGTTAAAACACTTTCTGAAAATAAAAACTTCACCTGTACATGCCTCATAAATACACAGCTCAAAACCATTCTCAGCCATGTATAGTAAGTAATCATAAGTCGATCACTGCACTCTAAATGCCAGTACAGCGTGAAGGCATGATGTGATTGCAATGTAAGCATGACCTGCATTGCATTTTCTTCAAACAACATAAAAAACAATTATTTTCCTTATTATTTTTGATGTCCAAAGCAAAAATGTTACTCACAGCCTAATTTTCAAGTTTCAGCATAAGTATGAACTAGAAATTTGCAAAAATTACAAAAAATGGTGACTAAAATGTCTTTGATAAAGCTCTGATTACTGTACAAATTTTGATTGAAAAGACATCATTCTCTATGATTATTTGTATAACTGTTCTTAAATGTGGTAGTTTATAGTATTTTCTTTGCTTGTTTTTTGTAGCGATTGACTCAAGATTCCTTATAAGCATTGTTGCATGTACTGCCACCTACATTTCAAAATTCATTTTCTACGGATTGTGCAATCCGAAAGACACCAAAATACAGTACAATGAGAAAGACATGCAACAAAATGTTACAGCAAAGTTTTATTGATTTTTGTAAATGTTTTAATATTTTTATGGTCACAATGTTCCTTAAGTGATCAATTCATGATATGCCCAGTATACACTGTTTCAGTACTGCGAATGTAACTTTCCTTTTGAATCTCGTAGGCTATGTACTCATGACGTAGTCAGTCATTTTGCCTATAATGACCAGTGTTGCAAAATAATGAATAGGCCTATTGAAAAAAGCCTCATTTTCTAAAATCACTCGGACAGTAATTTCTACGACTTTCATTCAAGCGGCCTTTGGCCACATGAAAAAAATACCTTGATTCTCATCACTGACATCTGAAAACATCCGTCGCCCCGTCCTTTTTAATTTATTTTTTGTTACAAATCAATTTTCAGTGTGTTTTTTCTGGGCCCTATTTTATACTCTACATCATGTATCCAGAGTTTTCTTGTCAAGTCGGCCAAATCAGTTGCAAGTACGGGAGGAACGTTTGACTGTGGGAATTGGTTGGAGTGATTTGAGGCAATACATTTAGGCTATGCAAAAACCGTCAGAAACGATGTCAGAGATCAGATTTTCTTTAAAAAAAATGGCACATGGAAACGAATACAACGGCCCGGGAGGTTTTTATTCATTAATAAAAAATAAAAAAAAAATCCACAAAAAAATCCACCCAGCATCCAGAATCAGCCTGGCTGGTGATGAGAATCAATTCATTTTTTTTTTATGAGGTCTTATAAAGAAAACTTCTGGCATCGTGACTTATCTCTGTTGTAAAATTAATACCATTCCCAATCTTTCGAAAAATGGATAAAATAAATACATTTAATTTCCCAAGCTGAATGCGCACTGCAATCGTGTAGCTTTTTGCCATACAGTGGAAGGGATATCCCCATTTTTGTGGCTTCACTGGTTAAGCACGCAGTGACAGCGATGCACTGTATCAGCATTTTGCCTTACTTCAGTTTCTATGAGTTAAGAACAAAGTGTACACAAGAACTAGGCCTAGGATCCTACGCTAGTGCGAGCCTTCATACATGGTCGTAAGTGTTAGTTACTCAGTATTAATGATCAACAGTAGGCTATCAGTGTCATAACTCACTGACGTAGTACTGTACTCTGTACAGAATGAAGGTAATATTTGCCAACAGGAGTTAGTCTACAATATTAATAACTAAGTTAGGCCTAACTGGGCTCGGCCTAAATTATGTCAAATTGACTGTGCGAAGGACTACGAAAACTAGTGCAAGAACCAACTCACCTTTCTGAAACGACTGGCCATTCAATTCATGGTCTTTCCATGCTTTAAAAGTACTCTGTGTTGTAGTGTCACAGAAGGAAAAATACCAGGAGATCAATTTTGTTGGACTCTTTCGAAGTTTGTTCAGGATTTGGTTGGCTGGTCTTGACGGTGCTTCCATAAATCAAAATCAAATTTCCCTAAATAAACCAGAAAGTTTCCGTACATTTTGTAAAATATCATGAAGCTAAATTTTAAATCCTGAAGTCTAGGTTTTACTGAAGCAACCTAGGGATACTACACTTTTTCGCAAAGAAAATGTCTAAAGTTGAATTATTTGGGTCAATAATTTTCAATCGATAATGTACAGTCACAGGCGTTCCGATTTATATGTACATATATAATACACTATACATATATATACTAAGTTAGTATATATATGTATAGTGTATTATATATGTACATATAAATCGGAACGCCTGTGTTAGTATATATATATATGTATGTATAGTGTATATATGTATATATGTATATATGTATATAGTGTATATATATATGTATATGTATATAGTGTATATATAGTATATATGTATAGTGTATGAGTGTAAGAGTGTAAAAATAGGCCAAGTTGTAAGCCTCGTCCAGAAAATTGTCGTACCTTGTTAGTATATATATGTATAGTGTATTATATATGTACATATAAATCGGAACGCCTGTGTGTACAGTATTGATTCTTCACCGTTTATAATTATTGCGCTTTGGTGCAGTCCTAGTGTTTCCCCAAGACAGGCATACAGTTTACCTTTATATGACATTTCCTTGAGTTTCATGAATTGACGATATGTGTTTTTTTCTTTTATTTTTGGTTTCATAGTTTCCTTATTCATCGAATTGCAAATATTTTGAGGTTTCAAAATAGGGCAACTCCATTAAAAGTGGAAAGGCTAGCTCTAGCACACCGTGCACCTAATAATGGTGGAAATTCACGTACAGCTGTACAGTAGTGGGTTACTACCATAGAAGTAAAAGTAAGGGAGAACGCTAACACAATGCATCCATGCATGTTTAACCGGTGAAGCCACGAAAATTGTGAGGAGGCTTTCGTTGTACGGCAAAAGACCGGTTGATTGATGTCTCTCCGTACATACAGTGTGCATTCTGCTGCAGAAGTTATAGCTTATTTTATGTGTTTTTCAAAAGATTTGGAGTAATTTTCACAACAGAAATAAGTCATGGTGCCTTAAGTATTTTGCTTTATACTCCTAACTTTAAAACTTGTAGTTTCTTTGCCAATATTTGGGGCAAAAGCAATGACGTGATATTTGCATTACGCGCAGGTACTCTGTTGCCGTACAGACTGGCCAAATCAATGGCTTCAGTCCAGATCGGCTGAAGTCATTCTCCCTTACTTTTATTTCTATGGTTACTACATGTTGACTTTGTACACTTGATAATTAGGGGCTACGCGTGTGAACATTTGTGAGCCCCCTCGTGTACGTAGTTATCTACACGTTGGGCGAGATTTTTTCCAAGGACGAATGGGGAATTTATTTTACCTGGTCAGTGGCGTAGGAGCCGGGGAGGGGGCAAGGGGAACCATGGCCCCAATATGATTTGTGTGGGGGGAAATGTCATTTTACCCCCCCCCATATCGCGACAGTTTACAGTTTCGCTTTACCCGTTTTGTTCGCAAGAGGACAATTTCTCTGATAAGAATTTTCGGCGCGCTACGCGCGCAGAAGAGCTACTCTACTTCAATAGTTCCATTCTACATCGCTAGATAGTGCAAGTCCTTTCCACCTTACCAAGTAACATGTAGGAAAAGTAGTTTATGTAGAGGTCGCGGCAAATTTCATCCCATATCGCAAAGCCTAGTAACTGTTCTCTTGTGTGTGTCAAGCGGTACGGTCAGTTGGTGAAGAAGGACTCACGGAGCAATAGTTGGCTATTTCATCGAATAGGTAAGGTACCGGTAGCTTCAATACAATGCATAGTATCTCCTATACGGTCTAGAACCCCTACAGATTTTCTTTCTTTTTTGTTCTTAATATTTACATATGTTTTTGTAAACACCTGCCAAAAATTTTCGCGCTTTGTGCACTTTGCAATTTTTACAGCTTAGATTCCGGGGAAAACATTTTATCAATGCGGAACTATGCTCCTCTAGTATGTACAAATTTTATGCAATATATGCCACGAATAAAATGGTCTAGTACACAGGTTTTCTTCAAATCCCACTTGTAAGGACTGCTTCAAATATAGCTTTTTTCCTCGCACCATCAGAGACTGGAACCTTCTCCCCCAGAACATACAGATCTCGAGGACCCCAAGCAATTCAAGATCTCCGCCTTGAGGTTCCTCCGGGGGGACTAACTCATCCTGAACACCTCACCCTGCACGTTTGACTCTACCTAGGAGTGTTGTGCAGTACCTTTCCAGATCCAGATCTAGATTCCCGACGGCACTGGGGCTGTCGGGGCTTCGGGTAGGTGGCCCCTGTTGGGCAAATCTTGGCGCCACCGACTTAGTAATAATAGACTCTGGCTGTGGAAAATCTCCATTCCAATCAATCCACCGAAATCCATGGGGCTAACTCCACTCTGAATAATTTTGAATAAAGTCGGATAGATTGTGACAAACTTAATATGTTTAGAACAAATTCAAATCAACCTTTAAAAAATTTTCACATCAATTGCACATCTTGTTGGCTGCTATCAAGTCTGGCAAGTGCCATTTCCGGCGATTTGGGATGTATTAAAATCTCAAATTTTCTCGGTTTGCTCCGTGCAAACCTATAGTGGCGCTCCGCTTAGATAATAAGTGGGATTCAAACTTGCAATCCTCGGGCCCCAAGTCCGGCTAGCACAGCTAATCCGTCCTCACAGAAATGTGTTATAGAATGAAAAATCAAATCAAGCTTTACATTTTTTCACAAAAATTGCATATCTTGATGGCTGTTATCAAGCCTGGCAAGTGCCATTTCCGGCGATCTGGGATGTATTCAATCTAAAAGTTTTATGGTACGCTCCGCGCCAACCTATGGTGGCGCTCCGCTTAGATAGTAAACGGGAGCCCCCCTCCCCCCCAAAAATAACTCCAGTCCTCCAGAGCCCCCCAAACAAAAAATCTTAGCTACACCACTGCTGCATGTATGTTGATGTTGTAGTTGTTTCCTTTTTCTTTGAATATTTTATTTTGCTTAAATTAAATCGGAATAATTATAATGAGCAAATATGATGTTTTGGTGTGGGAAGGGGTATCAAGGTCGAGAAATCGCATCTGGTCTGCCCCCCCCCCCATGTCAAACATCTTCCTACGCCGCTGACTGGTTCTTAACTGAGCATCATTTTCATTTTCTCATCATGTCAATGGAATTTTCCGAAAATCGTCCCCATTCGTCCTGGCAAAAAATCCGCTACCCGTACCCGCGGGAAAGTTGTAATTCTCAAAACTTCTGAGAGTCGGTTCCAATGCATAGACAGGGCTGCAGTGATGTCAACCCGACCTTAGACCCACCATGGTTGGAGCTGAGGTCACAAAGTTTGGTTTTCCAAACCAGTGTTCTCCACTAGCTGTTTTGTTAGGGTGCTGCACCCGGACAAAATTTGCAGAGGGTGCTTCAGCACCCAGACAAAAATGTACCACCCGGACAAAAAGTTGAGCCACCCGGACAAAAATTATTACTTCAAAACCTTAAACCAGAGCAAACCAAACTTTTTGGAAGGGGGACATCTCCAAAAAGTCCCCCCCCCCCCCACTTTTTCAAAATGATGCCGAAAACTAAAACTGTGATGAAATGTAGTATAACATAGAATTGACACTACATTTTTAAAGCTAAATTGCACCCAAATTATTATGGCCCCATTTGCCGTAAAGACACCTTCTAATTTTCCTTTCTTCAAAGGGGAGGGGAACACCCCTCCCCTTAGATCGCTCCCCAAGGACAGCGATTCGCAAATGGCGAAAAGTCCCCCCACACACACACCTTTGGAGATGGATCCACGCCACTGCTTCCCTGAAACAACAGTTTGCTGAAATAACAAAAAGTCAAAACTAGACCACGAGCACTAAATTCTACCTTAGCTACATTTCTAACATTAGCGGCTCGTCGTAGGGGCACGGGGGGGGGGACTTCCCCCCCCCAAAAAAAAAGTTTGCAAAGCATGGTCTTCAATTTTCCGAAAAAAATAATAACAAATAAATAAAACATGTAATTCGAGATGGGTTAGGCCCTCCCTTTTCCTTGACTCGGTTTAAAATTAAAGAAGTGAATGAGTTTCCAGCGCAATGCGAAAGTTAAACATTAATAAAATGCTTTCAAAACAACATTTTTCGGCGCGCTTCGCGCGCGTTCTCTTACTTGCATGTTTGCTACTATATGTACTTCAGACATCACAAATTGACCTACCATTAGTGCGAACTAAGGTAATCAAAACAATGATCACGTTGTGATATTCGTAATCTGATTAGCTCAGGCATCAAAACGTAATTTACAGAGTGTAACGGTAATGCTGGAGTTAAATGCCCATAATTTTGCAGACGCTTCAGAGCTTCCGGGGTCATTAGATACACAACCCATTAGACGTGTTGATTTTCATCCACGACTAAAAGCAGTTTTGCCCGGGTGTCACCTGGGCAGATTAGCATAGGTATCTGTCTACAAAAAGTTGTAAGGGACATGTAGCCTAAACGTATTGTGTTACCCATAGAAGGAGAAGTTTCCCTTCCCTTGTCCAAACTGACGATGCCGTTGGCCCACGAGCGGTCTTATGACTGTCAAATGGCCTGTTATAAGCAAAGGGTTCTCCACCTTTGTGTTAAAGTATACCGTTTCTATTGATTTAAAATAAACACATAAAATAGTCAATCTAAGCTCAGTGTGTAATGAGACTTTTGACTAGTGGCCTAGATGTTTGTATATAGGATGAGACGTCGTTCTGAATTAGGGGGAATTCCCCAATCCCTTTAAAATATTTCGTTTCGGACCGGTACTGAGATCCAAAATAGTGCTACCATTTCATCGTTTTCAAATGTCTTCATGCTCGAACTTTTCGTTAGTTTAAGAAAACAATCCAGAAAACCAACATTTTACGGCTTCTTGGCAAAGCTGAAACATCTTGTGACACAATGAAAGAAACAACAAAATATTTAAAGGTAGGGTTCATTTTATACAAATGGATGAAGCCGCTTTGCCCATTTCACCTGCCTCTTACTCCCCCCTATGGAGTAGCGATCGGCTGATATGGTTGTATTTAATTTTAAAGTAGTCAGCTCAGTCATGACTGACTGCCTGAAATGGTTTTTGAAGAGCTTTTGAAAACTACATGGGGCATCGCTGTAATACATAATAAAGACCATACTCCTACTGTACTATCCGGAGCTGACCATATATTGCGGTGGGGGGGGGGGGGGTCTTCCGAACCTTCCTGAATACGGACCTGAGTTTGCTCCCCCCAAACAAAATTTCTTAGAGCCGCCCATGATTTCTAACCATGCTCATCATTACTAAAAACCAAATCTAGACAATTATCTTCACCACGGTGACAAACAGAACATGCTGGGTGAAGAAACCATCAGACACTACCTCAAGAAAATCCCTCCCATGTGATCCACTAGAACATGAATGCCAATCAATATCAGGAAAGTGCCAATCCCAAACGCAACTGTCCTTTTAGAAGAGACTTTCCTAAAAGAGCGACCGTACATCAGTGGCGTAGGAACCGGAGGGGGGGGGGCAAGGGGGCCATGGCCCCCAATATGATTTGAAGGGGGACCAAATGTCATTTTGCCCCCCAATAATTGCGACAGTTTGCAGTTTCTTTTTACCCATTTTTGCTCTTAAGAGGACAATTTCTCTAATAAAAACCCAAACTTTTCGGCGCGCTACGCGCGCAGGAGAGATATTCTGGTTTCTTCAATAGTTTCATTCTACATCACTAGATAGCGCAAGTCCTTTCCCCCTTACCATAACACGTAGGAAAAGTACACAGTTTATGTAGAGGTCGTAAATTTCATCCCATATTGCAAAGCCTAGCTACTGTTCTCTTGTGTGTCATGCGGTACGGCCGGTTGGTGAAGGACTCAGGGAGCAACATTTGGCTATTTCATCGGATAGTCAAGGTAGTTTCGATACAATGCATATTATCTCCTATACGGTCTAGAACCCCTACAGCTTTTCTTTCTTATTGCTTTTAATAATTACATATGTTTTTTGGGAAAAATTACCAAAAATTTTCGCGCGCTTCGCGCGCTTTGCAGTTTTACAATTTAGATTCTGGAAAAAACATTTAATCAACTCGGAACTTAGCTTCTCTAGTATATACAAACTTTATGCAATGTATGAACCCGAATAAAATGGAGGCTAGTACACAGGCTTTCTTCAAATCCCACCTCACCAATACTCGACGGCATTGGGGCTGTCGGAGTTTCGGGTCGTTGGCCGCCGTTCGCCGGGCAAATCGTGGGGCTACATCTACTCAACTTAATAATAAGTTAACAGACTCTGGCTGTAGAAAATCTCAGTTCCAACTAATCCACTGAAATCCATGGATAACTCAACGCTGAATAATTTTGAATGAAGTCGAATAGATTGTAACAGACTTAAAGTGTTAAATTCAAATTAAACTTTACAAAATTTGCACAACAAAGACACATTTTGATGGCTTCAAAAATCCTGGCAAGCGCCACTTCCGGTGATTTGGGATGTATTAAAATCTCAGATTTTCTCGGTACGCTCCGTCCACGCAAATTGTGGTGGCGCTTTGCTTAGATAGTAAATGGGGTTCAAACTTCCAATTCTCGGACCCCAAGTCCAGGCCAGCTCAACTAATCTGTCCTCACAGAAATGTGTTTTATAAACAAAAATCAAATCAAGCTTTACATTTTTTCGCAAAAATTGCACATCTTGATGGCTGCTATCAAGCCTGACAAGGGCCTTTTCCGGCGATCTGGGACGTATTCAAATCTCAAATTTTCTTGGTACGCTCCGCGCCAACCTATGGTAGCGCTCCGCTTAGATAGTAAACGGGAGTCACCCCCACAAAATCCCCAGTCCTCCAGAGCCTCTTAAACAAAGAAATTACTCCTGCATGGTGTTTTTTTTGGGGGGGGGGTTCCTTTTGCTTTGAATATTTTTATTTTGCTCAAATTAAAATCAGAAGAATCACATTGAGCAAATGTGTATTAGTGTGAGAAGGGGGTTCAAGGTCGAGAAGTCACAACTGGTCTGGTCCCCCAATGTCAAACATCTTCCTACACCGCTGGCCCCAGCAAAGCCAACTTAATAAACTTTGACATTCCGAACCCGCAACCCTATAGGAAACACATTCTACAACGCAAATTTTCACCGAAGTTTTTCGTGTGCGATGCCTGTATCTGAGCCAGCATGAAGAGAAAATTTGGCATCCCAAATAATGCGATAGATTGGAGGATATCCCACCCAAATTAAGCATAGGCCTAATGAATTAGCAACTGGCCCCCTCCCCCCGGTTCCTACGCCACTGGGGGCTGAAGCTGGCTTCGGATAATCCCATTTGGCAATTTAGGAATCACCACCCAACTTAAGAACCCCTAGACTTGCTACTGCAGTGCTGCACGGCTATTATTCTAACGGAGCTATAATAAGTGAGCTACCCCCGTAAAGGGTTGTGGCATTCCCCAAACATATTTAGGAATAGCCCTGTAATTCTAAATATAATTAGTGACTGCACTTTGATTGTCATTCATTCAGACAATAGCTCCACTCTGGTCAATGGTGTCACGCATAGTTGTGTGTAAGTATGGCCTTGAGGAAGTGAAGCTCAGCGCAGTCTACTGAGGCTCTGTCTTTGAGGTGTACTAAGGATGTTTGTGTTTAATTGGAACGTACCGGCCGCGCTTACTAGAAGTTCCAGTAGTAGCGAGATCCATCTGCTTCACAGACTCGATGTCCCTATACATCTCTTTACCTGCTTCTCGACCCTCAGTGTATAGTATATAGCCTCTGCTAGTTTCGCGCCACAACCTTTACGTAAGATGCAGCCACTTCAGTGAACAAAAAGTTTCCTATTCACGCTGGCCCTTTTCACTTCGCTCTACCCATACATATCACATTTTCATTGATTTTGGAAAGTTATCACGCATATTACACTTATTCATATCCTCAACCTTTTGATCCTCCTTACAAAATACTTTTACATGGATTTTCTGAACTTACGGTATCCTATTTTTGGCAGTTATTCAACTCGCGTACTTGAGGGGTCCCTTGTCCCAGGTCAGAGACAAAAATGAAGCCTGAAAGAAAGAATAGCTGACTGGGGAAAGAAGGAGGATCTTTTTTGTCATGTTTTCTTCTGCGCGCTCCTGACTCTTCCGAGGCTGTAGTAATGTTCTTTGTTTACATTTTGGTATCTCTATCACAAGTGGGAGGAGTTTGAAAAACTTTTTAGTGGTGGCAGCATACTCTTGGTTTCTCTAGGTTTCTTGAGCGAACTGCCTGATCCCTAGTGAGTATTGTTTCGTGGCTACTTCCCGTAGAACATCTTGCATGCTCCATAGCTAAGTACAAACTCTTCCATTATCAGTGACCACCACGAGCCAAGCCCTCGTCATTATCAAAGATCTGTTTTATTCTGCAGCACAAGGCTTGTTAGGTAAAATGGTAAAAAAAAGTGATTTTTGCTGAGCTGTTTAGTTGCACTTGCGATGGGATATCAGATAAAGGACAAAATGCTTCTTTCTAATATTTGTTAATACAGTGTTGTAGCTGTGTAGCTCTAACACCACTCATTTCCAAATTTGGTTTGTTCGTCATCGGGTAAAGCGCCCCCAGTTTATCCTTGTATTGTAACCTTTCTATTCTTTGTCGCTCGCCTGAACTTCTTGACACTCGACCTTCGACTTCAATCGCTCAAGGCAATCAACTTTAAATCGCATTCTTTCGCCTTTATCCTTTCGATCGGATATTTTCAGTGATATTGGAAAAACGTTATTATCCGTTCTCGTATTAATTATCTCTACTTGGATATACGTTCAACTCGACTTTTATCGGAATTCGTGAATATCCTACTTTCATAACTTCCCGACGAGCTAAAAACTTTCACCATTGTCAAGGGTATTATTTGTCGCATTGTGGTGGAATTATGCATATAATCTAATTTATCGCTGTCATATCGTGTATATGTTTATCTTGGAGTGGAAAACTTCATCGTACTTCTAATGCACCCAACAAAATCTGCTGAAACCGGACCTGAAAGTTTTCGGTGCTGGGCCAAGAAGAAATCGTGTGGAGTAATTATAATTTTCTGTTAGAATCTAGTTACCCGCCACAACATTCAATACCTCATCGGGGCTTTCTGAAGGGCGTGGACCCCCTTGCCCTACCGGCGTCATTGCCCTGGGAACTCGGGCCCGGGGCCGTACGGCGGGCCCTGGAACCCCACGCACATACAGGGAAGTGTACGGCTCCTGTGGCACGCCGTATGTGCACCCGCGCTATCCCGGTATTCTGGCGTCCACCCAACCCAGTTACTGTTGCCAGTTCCAGATCCCAGTGGCCGGAACGTTCTGGGCCAACCCCCAGTCCCTGGTTTAACCATCTGATGTCTATTCCGGGAATTCCAGATCCCCCCTCCCAATTACGGAGTCCGGACATTATTTTGACAAGTGTTAGCATTGAGTTAAAAACGTACTATTCCGCAAATTAAGCCCCAATAAAAAGGGTATTTTTAGGAGTAAATGTCATACACGGGGCTCACCCTGTATAGTAACTTCAGTTAATGGTGCATGTGTGTCACCATCATCAGTGTGTATTGGTGCCACCAAACCCAAATTCGGATCGTAAATACCAGAACTTCCGGGACCTTTGCCCCATGAAAACCCCCACCTGAGCTTTGCCCCTGGACTACATCAGGTGGCGGGCACTAAGGCGGGCCCTGGACCCAGCCCGTTGGCCGGGAGAGGCTTTGTCCGCCCAAATGGCGCCTTCGCCTCTGTGTTGTCATTTCAAACCGTGTTGTAGGCACTCCATCCCTCACCCCTAAGTTGATACGACAAAATACTGTGCTTTCCCGCCCCCCTCTGGTATTTTATTTCCCTGCTTGCTCACAACCGAGCTTTTGGTGGAAGCTGAATTTTTTCTGTGTTAGGCTCCCTGACAGTTGAGGGGCAACTGTGAATGACCAAAAGGAAGCACGTAAGGCCTACGTCTCTCCAGACAGGATTAACCTCCAACTTAACTCCGAACATGCGATCTCTCGGCCAGGTCCAACTAAAAATACTGTTACACCGAAGCTTAACTTCTCCCGAAATGTCTGATTTTGAAGAGAATTTTAGGAACTTCCTCGAATATTTGACACCACTTTGCAAAAAGTTACATGACAAGTCTTTTTGAGAGGTGTGTATGAAAATTTAGCAGAAAATCCTTTAGAAAAAAGGAACAAAATTCACTCCAAGGGAAAAGCAGTGGTAATTGATGTCATAGGAGTGTATTATAGGAGGCTGTTCCAGAAGGCGCGGGCGGGGCCGGGGGCTGAACGTGGTCTCAAATCACCGCAATGGGGAGGGGTTTACGACAAGGAGGGAGGGTGTTCCCCTCCCCGTTGGCAATTTTTTTTATTAATATTTGGCACCGTCCTTATGATGCAATTTGGTGCAAAAGATTGGACAAATTTTAAGGGTAAAATTACTTCATTTTTTACATTTCTTAAAGAGGAAACCAAATAAGGGATTGTCGGCCTTGGATTCGGGGCGGCGGAAACATAGTTGCGCCAACAACATATTTTGAATCTAGGGGAGGGGGCTTCAGCCCTTCAGTCCCTAGGATCATACGCCTATGATTTATCGAAAGATGAAAGAAAAAATAATGTATGCTGTATATTTCTGTGTTGTGGAAACAAACTGAGGTGTGTACGAAAATATCACAATTGCGGTAAGTATAGTGTACAGTAATATCACTAATATTGATGCATTTTTTTGAACTTTTGATATGTTCTGTGTCGTTAGAAGAGAGACAAGACTGGACTAGATGCCTCGAAAATGAGAATTATAAGGGTCTCAAATTATGAAGTGTAGGAAATTTTAAAACATTTAAGGAAATTTTGCTCATTTCAGGAAATGGTTTTTCTGAAATGTGGAAGTATCGATGGCACATAGCAACAGCCCGTAGCAACAAAAAAACAACACACCTCCCCCCCCGGTAACTAGTGCGAGCGCTCTACTGGATCTGTTACTCTTTCAAGTACATTTTGGCTTAGATTCATAAATTTTACGGGGGAAAAACCCAAGGCAACAAGAGGCGGTGGTTCGTTCGATCATAGATAAAAAGCAGCCAAGGGTATGAATGTAAAAAACCGGTTATGACTTGGTTCCAAACTTGAAGTTTCGAAATGGGTAGCCTAGCCCAAGTTAGGCTAGGCCTAGCCTAGGCCTAATGTTAAATGTTATTGTGTTAGTCCTCACTCAGTAACTTGCATGTGTGTGATAATGAATGACAGGGTACGTCTTTTGAAACATGATGGTGAAGGCAACTCATATAAGCTCACTTTATATTGGCATTTGCTTCCATGATCACCTAGCCAAGGCTAGCCTAGTGTGTGGACTTAGCCTAGGCAGTAGCTAGGCCTAATCTTTAGCCTAGAACAATGAATGTGACACAGCTTGTGCTAGGCTAGCCTAGTCCGCAGTCAGCGGACCAAGGCTAGGCCTAGGCTAGTATGGGGATTCCCATACTAGGTCAGCAATAGGCCTATACCCATTGTCAAAATTGGGCTACTGCACCTTCAAAAATTTTGAATGGTCTCAATCTTTCTCAAATTCACATATAGCCTACTCCTAGGCAATTGACCTTCCCTATGGGTCATTTAGCCTAGGCCTATATGTTTAAGACCCATCATTCTAAAGATACTAGCACTCAGTCTCCAAAAAGAGACCAAAAATTTTGATTTATACAAACGATCCTGTTTTGTTTTTTAAACATTCTATTAAGCTGCTAAATCTTGTTACTAGGACGTTCACACTATTGTATGATAGGCCTATATAGCATGCACTGCTGTTCAATTGTGACATAGCCCAGTTCATAGCTATGGTTACGTTCATGTATGCACATACACGTATGTAGCAACAATCATTGCAGAAACGCACGCAGACGATGTTACTCTCACAGTAACTTCACGGGAAAAACTTTGTGCTGCAATATTGCCAATAGCCTAGGCCTAGCAGACCCCTAGCTTCAGTGAAAAAGGAGCAGGGGGGAGGAACATTAGGAGGGCAGAATTTGCGCGCGCTAAGCGCTGCGCACCATTGGCTGGGGGTCCAGGGGCCCGCCAAAGGGCCCCTGGTGGGGTCCAGGGGTAACGCCCTGGTGGGGGCTCAGGGGGCGAAGCCCCCGGAAGCTCCTGGGTTTTAGCTTCTCTCTCAACCCAGAATATGGTCTTTTTTACCTTTCAACACCCATAGACTGAAAGAATCTGAGCCACAGAATATGCAGATTCCAGACCCTAAGTTTTTAGCCACTACAAATAAATGAGAGAAAAATGTGAATGTAAGATATAGATAGCATATATATATTATTTTGTCTTTACCTTTAATATTTCTTGACTGCATATTAATTACTAAATTAATACTACAGACTACATACTGTGTCTTGATACGTGTCTTGATTCACTTCTACAATGTCCCCAAAATTGTATGTGCAATCTTCATTAAGCTCTCTTTTATGAATGGCTAGCATATTGACCGTATTGCCTCGTCTGTCGTACGTGGCACACGAATAAACCCCAAAATGGTACTTTTTGTTTTAAGGTCCTCATGTGTCTTCAGAGACACTGGTTGTTACTGACTTACACGTACATACGTACATTCTTGAGACAAATGAGCCGATTCAAAAATTCAACATGAAACCACTGAATTATATTTAAACCCTGTTTCACCTCTTACCAATCTCCCCAAATGTGGTGATTGTGATTAAGAAATCACCCATTAATTATCTGGATCTTACATGGCAACCCAGGTTTTACCCATGTGATCGCTGGCCCAGAAGTGTTCACTTGACAGCCTGTTTCATTTTGTGGAATGCAGGGTAGTCAAAAGTAGCCGGTCACCGGCGGTAAATCGCCGCCTACAGCCTCATTTGCCGCCGCCTACTCTTCACTGGATGTCAAAAAAATTTGTTGCAACCTTTCTTTTTTTTTCAAATACAATCTGCACATGAATTGATCACATACTTTACTATATCATCGGTTCTAAAATTGCCATCCCCCAAAAGGGACATCAGTTACAATCCCGTAAAAGAATTGGTGATCGGAGATCGTGCACGTGTAACAGAACTTCCCGCACCGTCACTGCCGAAATGCGGGCTGCAGAATAGCACGCATATGCAACTTTGATACTTCAAAGAGTTGGCCTACACATAACACCGAGGAGCTGCCTTCTTCATGCAGACTACATATGCGTATTTGTACGTACTGCAGTGCTAATGTCGCACTGAGAGATATTTAATCCCCGCGAAAGGTAATTGACTACATTCTAATGTTAAATCAGTTCAATGTTCATTCTGCATGCTCACATTGTCATTACAATAAAGATCGGTCACGCAGGCAATCCTTGATTATCACACATACAGTATGCCGGGCTCGTTAAGAGATGAACTTTCAATTAAAATTTTAACTGTTCGTTATCCATTTTGAAATAAAAGAATCATCTTTAAGGTTGCACCGTTGAGCAAGACAATCACATTGTATCCTTTTATGTTAGTCAGGACTCTAACTGAGGGAGGTGCCACATGTAGAAGGAGAAATTCTCATGTGATTTTTCTAGACCACTTTTTCATGAGGAACAAGAATATATGAGGTAAAAAGGCTGAACCTTGTATCGTTATTACATTAAGCTAAGGCTTACGTAAAGGTAAGGTAAAGGTAAAGCTAAAGGTACGTACGTGGGCTGCTAGGATTTGGTTATTTATAGGGGTGGGGCACAAAAAAATGACGCTTTAATACCACACAAGGTCTGCGTTAATCGCACTCTTTTTGAGCTTCCCTGAAATGGTATACAGCACGGGGATCCTTTCCTTGTCACTACATAAAGACATGTCGGGGTGGGGGTGCAGTCGTAGGGAAGGGATTCCCCATCCACTTTGACAAATTTTTGTTTCAGATGTAGTATTGTTTAGCAGTAAATGGTGCTATCGTTGGGAAATTCTTAGAACCGATCATTCATTCATGGAAAATGTCCATAATCTAGCCACTTTTCCTTAAGTGGAAGAAGAGCGTACTTTACCTAAGAGAAGTGTATGTTGTCAAGACACCGCCTGAAGCCGCCCTTTTGGCTACTTTGCTACCTTCTATTTGGTAAAGTTTTTGCACAAAAACGAGTGCATGGAGTCCACATGAACATTGTAAGACTATTACGAAGCTTCCGTTACATTCAGTAATCACTTCACTATAAATGATAGTATATAGTATGACTCCGAGCAGTAGCATACTGGGGTGCCGCAATTGGGGGAGGGGGGGGGGGAGTCAATGTTCCCATACTTTTTCAAAGGGTTATCACTTAACAAGTCACCCCTCGCATCCGTGACCCACTCCTACATACGGGTGTGGCGCCAGGATTTGCCCGACGTAGGGATGGGGGAAGACAAATAATTTCACCATCGGGGACGACAGAATTTTCCCGACATCGGACCCGGCCGTGTCAGCAACCACAAGTTCCGACAGTCCTTATACCGAGGGGTGGTGAGAAGTAGATATGAAGGAACCTGTCTATTCCATGACATTGCAGGACATATTTTGCACATTATCACTTATTACTTTAAGAGCCGATTTACGCACTGATAGTGTTCTTTTGAGCCTGAATCGTGAAAATGCGAAGCGCGGGAAAATTTTTAGCAGGCTTACACTAAAAACAAAATAGCCAAACTTTCTCTGTTTGTAGCTCACCAACTGACCCTACGGCATGTAACACATTAAATAACAGTAACTAGCTTTGCTTTAAGATGAAATTTACCTCAACATAACCTTGTACTCTGCATACATGTTACTTGGTAAGGGTGATAGGACTTATGCTATCTAGCCATTTGGGATGGAACTATTGAAGAAACGATAGTGACCATAAAGCGCGCATGGTGCGCCGAAAATTTTGGGTTATTACTAGAGAAATTATCATCTTGAGAGCAAAGACAGATAAACCTTCGGGGGACTAGTCGCCGTTCACACTGGGCGGATGTACCGACAAGATCAGCAAATGTACAGACAGACCATCCCAAAATCTCAAGTGAGGGGAGAGGCGACCGCCCCCTGCCCCCTTCAGTCACGCTAGTGACTCTGAGCACTTCGCAAATATCGTATTTTTACTAATTTTGGACGAAATCCCAGCGAATAGATTCCAGCAATGGGAAATGTGACTGAGGGAGAGTATAGTTGCAAAAAGGTGATATTAGACCTAGCTGATAGATATAGCAAAGGGGGCCAAAGACTTACTTACTCACTTACTCACTTACTCACTTACTCACTTACTCACTTACTCACTTACTCACTTACTCACTTACTCACTTACTCACTCACTTAGTGCGTTTAAAACAATGCTTCTTCATTGTAGGTTTATTAACAACATACTTTTAGTGGAGTACAAAATTGAGAGTACGAGTACATAGACCTGAGTACGAGTATGAATACGAGTAAATGACACATGAATACGAGTACGAGTACATAATTTCCGGAGGGGAGGACTTGCACTATATTTGAACTGTATTCAGTGAAACCGAATTTGAAACGTATTTATCTAGTTGACACAGTATAACACATTACGGGGTCTTAGGTCAGGACCGGTAAAGATTGCAAGAGAATTCCCCAGCAGCTGAAGCTGCCCTCGAAGTAGGCGAGTAGACGACCGTGCCAGTGGCGGATTTAGACGGGGCGCACCCGGCGCGCGCCCCCCCCCCCTAAAATTTTCCAAGGTTTGTTTTTTTACCTTCGTAGAACGGATCATTTCGCCTACTTGGTTCTTCATCATGTTGTATTGTCTTATAATTGCTACAAAATAATAGCAGTTTAAAAGTATACAGTTTCAAGTTTTCCGATGGAATGGCAACAGGGTGACATCGAAGATCTCGACCGTATCTCGCAACTTATAGGGCATGGGAAGGGCCATTTCCTGCAATCTGGGAGGCTCATTTTGCAAAATTTCACTCTTACGCTACGCGCGAACTAATGATCGCTTACAGCTTACAGATACTGGGAAAGTCGAACTCCAAACTGGTCATTTGTCAAATAGGCGTACAAGGCAGGGGCAGAGGGCAGACTGTCCCCAAATTTCCACAAGATCTTAATTTCTGGCATGGGTTTGCACAGCCATTTGAGTCTTAAAAAATCTCGCATGTTTTAATTCCACTCAAAATTCCTATCGTGCCCGAATTCTTCCAAAGATTTGCCAGAAAAATTAAAATGCGTCAAAAAAACTTTTATTCCTCAGCCTCTTTTTATAGTCTTACGCAACACTTTGCCCGAAAAGTCCGAATCTCCCAATTCTTTGAAACGTTTGCCCGAAACATGAAAAAAGCATCATAGTCAAAATAAAAATTTCATGACGAAACGAAAAGAACACAAAAATTCGCGACACATCCGGGTCGTTATGGAAAAACAATTTTTCTCAGTCTCATTTCATAGTCCCGTGCAAACTGAACTTTGCCCCAAATGGGGCAAAGTTTTTCCCTCGAAAGGGAAAAAAGTTCTGGGATGTTTTCAATTGCTAGATTACACTGACAGACGGGAGGGGGTATAGGTGTATACAAAGCCAAAATTTTGCCCAAAGAAATTAATCAAAGACCATTTTTGACGTGTCATATTTCTTTATGACAATACTACCAGTAGTCATCATAAGGCGAAGATTCGGTTTAGTCGGGACTATTCGGGCAGCTATGTGTGGTCACGATTTTGCATTTTTCAATGTGAGCCACCGTCAATTGTGCAAAACTTGCTACTTATAGGCTGCAGTGCTTTTAACCCCAAATCGGGCAACGGTTAAAGTATCTTTTTCTTCAATTTCACATATGAATTTAGTGTGAGAAAATATTCCCATAAGTCCGCCTGAAAATTCTTCAAAGCCATCTTGGAACGTGACATACCGGTTTTTCTCAGAAGGTGTTAGTAGTAAACTCAGTAGCGTGCTCACTGGGGGGGGGGGGGGACAGGTGGGCCATGGGCCCCACCTCTATAAGTTGTCGGAGGACAATCAACTGGTCGGGGGAAATCGGGAGCAGTCTGACCTACTCTGGCGGAGCAACAGACGCGCTCTCCCATGTTTGTTTTAATATGCTTCAAAATGTTTCAAATATAGCACCATTTTGCATCTCAGCTCTCTTTCTTAGGCAAAAGTTTCTAGACCCCTCCCCAGGACAGCAAGGAATCAAACCTTGCGCACCTCTGTTAAAACTTGTTTTACCTTCCAAAGGTTTACCACTAAATAAATAGCAGTTCTGAAAAAACGGTAAATCATCTATTGATCTATAATTTGAGGAGTATGATTTTTTAATTAATCATCTAATTAATCATCTATTACAAGCCAAGGAGGAGGGGCGAAGGGGACAGTCCCACCTTATTTCTAGTATTCTATGTTTATTTTTTTTACAATATTGCTAGTGTTTCCCCAAATTTATATGCGGTAAATAGGCCTGGGAAGTGCCATTTCCAGCTATCTGGGAGGCATTTTGAGCCAAAAATTCCTTGCGCTCCGCGCCAAACGAAGGTGGCGCGGAGCGCTGAGAGTCTGTCTATGGGCTACGTCTCCCCTCTCCTCAAATTCCTGCGCACGCCACTGAGTAAATTCATCTATAGTTGGGAGTTAGGGCAGCAATGTAGACAGTGGCATAAATTTAGTAGACCTTCAGTTCGGACAAGTGTCGTAAAAGATACGCAGTCATAAGCATGTTTTCAATTCCGTTGTATGGTTTTTTGTCCCGGAAAGGTACAAGACCATTTCATCCAGTGGTAGTGGTACATGTTTTCACTGACCTAGCCAGCAGGGGGCAGAATGCCCGCACAGAAATTTTAGGGACGCGGTCGACGATGTTGAAAAAATGAAGGGGATCAAAAATGAAACGGCGAGAGGAGGGACGGATTGGATGTTGTTCGGGTGGAAGGGTGAGGGTTAGAGGCCTAGAGCTAGAGGGAGGGTAATTGGGAAATATTTCCTTCACAACTGTGATCTTTTTATGATATTGAAAACTATGGCGAAACAGATTAACAGAACAATGTAGGCGTCCACATCGTATTTCGTTTTTCGTAAAATTATGAATAATATTATTCATTGATAGAATGAAAATCAAGACATTTTCAGCACATGGATCTAGTGTGAAAAGAAGCAAAATATAGCACGATTTTTTAAGCCCTTCGGGACAGCAAAAAAATTCAAAAGGAAAGGGGACACTCCATGACGGCGGTCAAGAACGGGAACTATGAATAGACTTTGCCCCTGCATTTTATTTGGTGATTTTCTAATCATTTTGCAATTTTCTCATTTTTAATTGAAGGGAAAATTTTTTTGCAAACGAAAGCTCAAAATATCGACTGCTTAGACTCTACTTACAAGCCTGGGAAATGCCATTTCCGGCTATCTGAGGGGTCGCGATTTTTCAAAATCTTCTGTACGCTCCGCGCCAACCGATGGTGGCGCTCCGCTTAGATAGTCGTTCGGGAGGATGTTTGGCCGTCAGCGCGCCTCCCCTAACGAAAAATCCTAGATCCGCCCCTGCGTGCTTCAGGGCAGGATGTGCTTCAAGCCAGGTACGTGCAGCCGCGTGTGACTTCTCATTGCAGTGGCCGAATTTTGGGGCAGCTAAGCCAGTTCCGAGCCTCTCGAGAGCTAGGAAAGACGTGCGAGAGCGGAGCTCTCACCTGCTGCCCGGCAGCCGCCAAGGCTACGTTTGTGAATGTACAAAGCAAGGGAACACACACACGCAGAGAAAACATTAAGATAACCTTATCCAAGAGAATTTCCATCTTGGTTTCGGCTATACAAGGTATTTGATCAGCGCCCGTCGTACTTATGTCTCCTTAAACTTACAGAAACATACTGGATCTGGGGCTAAATATAAGGCAAAAGCGAGAGATAATGGGCCCATAAAGGGTCCAATGGCCACTCTGTCCTCTAATATCTCTGCAGCATATGGGGGGGGGGGGTGCCTCATTTTCAAAAAAAAAAATTGCTGCGTGAAAATCAAACTCAATGGATGATTTCTCAAATATCGGAGAGACACGTCCACCGCCCCCTCTTAACCCTTACTTAATGAATTGCTTTATATGCAAACTTCGTATCTCTGTCTAGTCTCTATTTGGCGTATATAGACAAAGCTAGCTTTGTGGCCTGCTATGTTTTTATTTTGTTCTTTGCCAATTTCTCTCATCAAAGCCTGAGATCTTCCCCTGTGACATATTGCCCGACGTGTTTTAAAGATCAACACAATGAATATAACATTGGGAAAGATGTAAACATGGCATCCTAACTCACTTTCGGTTTCGCGAACCTTCGGTCTCGCGGACCTTTGGTCTCATGGACCTTCGGTCTGGCGGACCTTCTGTCTCTTGGACCCTAATTCCCTGTTGGTCTCGCGAACCTTAATAAACGTAAGATTACACGTCAACTAAGTTGCAGTTCAATGCAATTTCGGTCTCGCGGACCTTCGGTCTCGCGGACCTTCGATCTCGCGGACTTCGTTCTCGCAGGAACTTAAAAAAAAAAACCCGAGCTGACCTTAAAAAAAAAACCCCGAGCTGACCATTGTGTACGTATGCACATCTATAGGTTCTGTGTATGTAATGGTTCCGCTTTCTCGAGCGTTTGGATACATAACAGCACCACGCGAATTGGGACAGCTATGTCGAAACTCTCTCAACATATACGGCCCTGACGTGTTACATATGCGACTGCCCTCTATCTGTAAGATACTTAAAGGACCTTTGTACCCAACGTGATTCAAATGCGAAAGGACATTTCATTCGGTTGATCTGAGTAGTGTTTGGTCAAGCATTGGCTTATTATTGGAAACCCTGTCGTCCAATCCTTGACCTTGCTGGTCATTTAAATACTTACCACTCTCATTACCAGGCCAGCTCCATGCTCAGAGAGCCCTACCGAATGTCCCCTTTGCAAGCATATGTCTCGAGTGACCAGATCTGAAGAATCGGTGATCACATTTCAGTGGATTTCGTGGTTTCGAAAATGTCTTATTTCATCGTGCATCTTTCAAACCTCCCGACACAATAAGAGAGCTTTGCTTGTTGTTCGAACAATGCAATAGAGGTTGAATTTGGTTTCGATGATAAGAAAAACTTATACATTCATTATCAGGCGCGTATGTAGGAATTTTGTTCCCGGGGGGGGGGCACGACCATCTACACGGAGCGCCACCATGATTGGCGCGGAGGGTTCTCATACAGTGGCGTATCTGGGGTCACTTGTCAGGGGGGGGCAAGACCATATTTTCCCGGTGGACACCCCCACCCCCCCACCCCCCCCACCCCCCCACCTTCGCAAAGGCTTGACATATTACTCAAAGGCCGATGGGTTTGTTGTATATTTTTTTTTTTTAACAAGGAACCTATGTGAAGCTAGGCCAAGGCGTATAGGATCATTTCAGTTTAGGGCAGGGAATTTTTCTCCCCGAAATATGTAATTCTGTCCGAAAGAATATCTAAGCGGAGCGCCACCATCAGTTGGCGCGGAGCGTACAGAAAATTTTGAAAAATTGCGGTCCCTCAGACAGCCGGAAATGGCATTTCCCAGGCTTGTTAGTAGAATCTAAGCAGTCGTTACTTTCAGCGGCGTATCTGGGGTCCCTTGTCAGGGGGCGGGGGCAAAGGAACATATTTCCCGGTGAAAACTTTACCAACTTTACAAAGGCTTGACATATTATTCAGAGGCCGATGTTTATTCAGGTTAAGGGGAATTTATGTGGAGCTAGGCTGCGGAAGACATATATAGTAGCCTATCTTCAAGATTGACATACAACTTAAAATTTTGCACTTTGTTGGCCTTATGGCCTAGTAAATTCAAAAGATAACAACACTTCACTTCAAGAACTAGTGCCACCGCATCCCTCTCTGATTACATGATCCCATATGCCTACTGTTTAATGGCACATGAAAACATAAAACTTTACTATATGAAAAACCAAAATTTCCCCGCAAATTTCGAAACAACTGTGTTTTTATGATGTCTCTATTCGTTAGTTCGTCAGATACACTAAAGTGGCACCATTCGATTCAGCCAACTTTTGAGTCAATATGTAAAGGGCGGTACAAAAGCTAAGTTGAATTATATGACGGTAAAAGAATTCCTTACAAAAGTAAATTTCTGTTTGCCATGCGACTAAAACGGTCAATTACACTGTCAAAGTCCATTCTTTCTGTCATTTCTCTTTCAATGGAAATTAATGTTAAACTGGCTAGCCGTTCCTCCCCCATTGTCGACCTGAGGTAGTTTTTAATGATCTTGAGTTTGCTAAATGACCGTTCCGAACAGGCTGATGACACGGCTATGGTTCCAAAGATCCGATAAAGTACTGCCAAGTTAGGGTATGCGTTGTGCAAGTCATGTTTAAAATACCAACTCAGCATATCTTGTAGGGTCTTTATTATCCCATCCCCTGGTGTAAGTTCATTGTACAAGATACAAAATTGTTCAAATTCGGTTGCAGCCATTTCAACATCAACATCCGTTGAGTATTGAGAAACTAAATTACGAAACACTGATGTCTGTCCAAAATATGTGGAGGTGGGTATCAATGATGAAAAGTGTTTTAAAACAGAGTGAAAATCCTCAAATCTACTTCTCAATTCGTTAAGAATCCTATCGTAAATTGTGAAGTACACTTCAGACTTGAACCTTTCTTTAGGGTCTGTTTCCGACGGTCTCTCGTCTGTGGCTAGTTCACCAGGCATTTTCTTTCGTTTGCGAATTCGTTTAACTGCGAAAGCTTTATGTGGCAAATCTTCTTCTGTCGCTACTTCAGTTGCTGCTTTTACGCACATTTCAAATTGTTCTTCAGAACGCGCAATCTCTAATTTATCAATTACGGATGTCACCATGGCTGATGCAGTAACTATGTCCATCGAAGTCTTCTGGAGGTATTCCGACACTTTGTTCAGCTCACCGAGAATGGATGTCCAAATTTCCAGCATCACAAGAAATTCAAAAGTATTGATAGAATTCAAAAGGCCCTGTGCTTCCCCCACGTTTTGCGGTGATTTTTCTCTCTTAATGATTTTTTCCAGTGATAACAACAAGGCTGCGTAGTTTACTTTAACAGCCTTCACGGCTGAGTGTTTGCAGTACCATCTCGTTTCGCATAGCTTTTGCAGAGCTACTTTAGGTTTGTTCAGTTCAGCTTGGGATTCCTCAAATATCATGAGCCTTGGGTGACTGCTTGTTATGAATGTGTACAATTTCTGAATAGTTCCAAAAAAGTAACTGCATCTACACAATTGTCACAAGAATGAGCTAAAACTAAATTTAAATTGTGAGCACAACAATGTACGTATGTTGCGGATGAATTCACTTCTTTCACCCTTGCTTGTAGGCCAGTGGTGCAGCCCGACATATTACTGGCGCCGTCATATGACTGTGATCTAATCCATTTGATATCTAAGTCATGCTTTTGCAAGAGTTCTTTGATCGTCTTAAACAAACTAGACGAGCCGCTACCATTTAAGTCAGGAAATTGTAAAAACGTTCAATCTGGATCTTATCATCCACAGCGAATGCAAAAAGACAGTTCATCTCTATGTGAAATGTCTATGGTAGAGTCCAATATTATCTCGTTAAAGTGTTCATTGGTCACCAGGCTCTTTTAGAAAAGTGCTCTTAACCTCATCCGCAAGTGCACTAGTATACCCGTTTTGGATAGTTGGGTTAAAGTGTAATATATTACGATCAGTGCTTGCAATGTGCTCAGCTAAGATACTGTCATACTTGGCGATCAGACCAACTAATCCAAGAAATTCCCTTCATTAGAAATGGGAACCTCACCCATACAGCTGAATCTTGTCTCCCTGTGACCACGAAACGCAAGATTTTGCTTTGCCAAAAATAATGAAATGTCTAATAAACGATACAACACTTTGCGGTTATGAATAATCTGTTCTTCGCGTACTCGGATCTGTTCCTGGTTAACGGTCATGCCTAGTTTCAGACGGGTATTGGTAGCAACAAGTTGTCTTAATGATTCCAAGTGAATGGCCGATTTTTCATGACAACCAATCTTTTCAGTAGCCTTTCTCCACTTGCGCAAGCCATGCTTCGGATCTGCAAATGCTGGATCGAAACGTTTGTCTGATCGGTTTGCGAAAAGCCAGCATGCAAAACAGTATATGCGGTCATTGATGACAGAGTACACTAGCCAATCTCTGTACGATTTTAAACCATTCTTCAAATCTCTTTGATACCAGTTTGGTCTAAAAGCTCTTCCTGTGTCATCTTTAGGGAAATCAAAATGGTCTTTCAGACCTGGCTGACAGGGGCCCTTTTGCAGGATAAGTCTGATTATCTCCGGTGTCAATGCTTTTTTCTCAAGAAGTGCTGGGTCTGTCGGAAAATTGCAGTGTGAAAGGCGGGTGGTTTCTGTGGTGCAGTCTTCCTATATTAAAGTAAAAAGAAACTCTAAATCTTATTTCTTTGAACTGAATTCACACTAAATAAAGTTTGACTTGGCCACATATTGGCAAGTCATAACCAGGGGGATGAGGAGGAAATGTCAAAGGAAATAGTCTCACAATTACTCCCTCCAAACTTTCAGTTCGACATAGGATTAACGAACCACTGGGTGAAGGGGGAAAGATAAATGGTAAGGTACTTCACTAGCAGTTGTTCACACTGGTGATATGGCATACCGATCGCTGATTGATACTATGTGAAAAGTTCGATGTGGATAGTTCTTTCACTAATCAAGCTCGTAGTCAGGAGTGTTTAGAGGATGTACCCTAATTGCTAGTGGACGACACTAACCAAAGGCATCAGAAGCTTAACGTTCTCCGAGCCTTAAACCAGACCGTAGCCACACAAATGGAGTGCTGAAAAAGGGCGATTTTTTTCAGGAGACCAAATGTCTATGGCAAACGTCAAACTCTCTAGGGGGCGAAAACAATTTCAGGGTGCTTCGCCGCCCTGCCCGGTTCCCCTCCCCCTTGGTCTCCCTTAAGGCTGTCCCTGTCCTTATGGGTGTGACTTTAGAAACCTCTTCCAAGGCCCTTGAGGACCTAGGCCTCGGTGTAGTACCCAAAAATTCCGGAAGGACCCCAGAACGTGATTTTCGGGCATTCATTTTGGCACGGGCGGTTAAACTGCAACTTGTTTGCTCATCGTTCCTTGAAGCGCACCTTACTAGGTGAGATTATTATTCAAATGCCTCTTGAAACCCCTGAATTATCCCTGATCCTTATCACCAACAAGATTCCCTGTAGCTCTTAACTACGTTTAGTACAGTCTTGAATTAAAACTCATTAGACAACGGATCTATAATGATGGGTGGGACCCCTTGTACATACGTCACTAGAAATCATTACCATGCTTCAAAGGCTGCTGTAACCACATTCTGCCCGTCGGACAATCGACCACCACTCCGGTGGCCGTAACTTGTCAGACTTGGGCAGAATTTTTGTCTGCGGCCGGGAGCAGCGACTGGCCGGGAGCAATGGAATACATTTAAAGTAAGAGGCTGCCATAGAAATAGGGGAGAAATGGAGCATAAGCAGCTAATGGGCATAAGTTGTGCATAACTAGGGGGTATTTATAGTCTCAGATTTTACCTGCAGTGATAACGGGCTCGTAGCGTCATTTGGTCCCGTACACGCGTCTCAGCCATAAAATTGCCTTACGTGCGAACAGACGCATGTTTGCTCTTTGCTGGATTAATCTACGTACAGAATAATTCCCGACAAGCTCAAAGCCTTTGATGGATTTTTTATTCATTTTGCACAGAACAGCTACAGGTTTTCCGCCATTATGGGTAATGCAAGTGCTCTGATCAGCTGATATTATCATCAAACCGAAGGGGCCGGGAGACACCCACTAACATAACTGAGGCAGTGAGGCGGGCCACTTCTCGTATACTACGTAGAAAATAAATAAATCGGATGAAATCCCATCGCAAAATGTGGGCTCACCTTTTCATTTTCAGGATCAGGAGACTGTGGAGATGCTGACACCGTCTGGTTTAGAGATTCAGATTGGTCTGATTCTTCTATTTCGGTAGAGGCAATATCGACCTCTTTCCCTATTTGTTGGGGATCTTCCTGTTGTAGAGACTGCTTTATCTCAGAAAATTCACATCTTTTGCTGCTACCGGGAAGATCTTTAGCTGAAGGGAGTGTGTGAGGATGTTCAAATCCTACCCCTAATGACGATGGTTTTTGCAGGAAGCCATCGAGGCTACTGCCAGACACATATTCCCTGTACTTTGTTTTAGGACCATGTATCGTTAAAATATGGGCCCTTAGTCTGTCTCTCCTTACAACCTTCTTACAATAAAAGCACATAGCCTTGCCTTTGCTGGACATAATCGTTGTTGGCGCTGATCTAGACAAGCGATATTAATATTTACTCTTCCCTAGAAATTCCTTTCGCAAAATTCACAGTACAGTCTACATCT
Organism: Holothuria leucospilota; assembly: GCA_029531755.1. Classification (NCBI taxonomy): domain Eukaryota; kingdom Metazoa; phylum Echinodermata; class Holothuroidea; order Aspidochirotida; family Holothuriidae; genus Holothuria; species Holothuria leucospilota. The sequence continues at coordinate 16,351,788 of CM055961.1, forward strand.
ACATGTACAGGCATCGGTCACTTCGGCAGATCAGCAGAAGTATGTGATTGCAGAATGTATTTCTACATTGTTATACACCCAAGCTGTTAAATGTACAGCTGATCAGTCCCACGGTGATGCGTACCGGAAGAACCGCTATAGCCCAACGCTCTGAACAAGTGAAATATCATACTTAAAGCAGCACACGCTGACAAAAGTGACATTCCGACAGTCACCTCAAAGGCGCAAAGAGTCACTTTTGTAGTTGCCGCTCGCTAATCAGACATGTACATTCATCGGGATGGGATGCATTAAACTTAATAGGCCTATAATTTTGACGATTTTAAAGAAAAGAACTTGTCAGTCTCTGTTATCAGAAGCTGAATAATCTTCCCTTTTACCCATTTTCCTTCCCCTTTCTATCCGTTTTCCCCTTTCTTTTTTCCTTAATTTCCTTTTTTTCAGCCCGGTGGATCGAGCTGATGTTCCCGGTCGAAACCGTCAGGGGGGCACTTTGCCCCCCTGCCCTCCCCACAGCAGATACTCTACTGTTCTCATACCTCCCAGATGGCCGGAAATGGCCCTTCTCATGCTTAAACCGAATTGGTTAGAAACTGAGCCGTAAAACCTCATCTAACTAACTAACCCTTCCCATGCTTGCTTGAAAGTTATAGAAACCCCCTTTTTCAATCCCATATAATCCGTTTTACCTTTGTAATTTGTATGTATTAGTTTTCATGATAACAGCGGTAATAGAAGAAAATAAAAACAAAATAAGCCGAAGGTATAAAATGCAGTAAATGTGGATATTTAGTCTTAGTTATTTCAACCATACCATTAATACTCAGAAAAGACAAGAAATTATTTCAATTTCTTTCCGTAGTTGCATAGTATAACATTCATTCCAGGCATGTGTGTCATGTTCTTTCCTAAAGTGTTATTCCTAGGCCAAAATATTTTTGCCACAAGTTGCGTTGTTGTACTGACAATTTAGAGAGGGATGAGAAACCCCTTATCAAAAATTGCAGAGTGAAAAATGTGCCCAATACAATAAATATCAAACAAGAGATCTTCGTGTCTTCATTTTAACCTCTTCTTTCTTTTAAAAATTGTTCACCATTCTTCACATAAGCTCGAACCACAAAAGGATACAAAACTGCGTTTCCTTCAAGTAAATAACTCGATTAGAACTTTCAATCTTCGCCATGTAAGATTGACAACGATTAGTACAAACTTTCAAACATTTTCTTACGCTCTTTACCGCCGTGTCCACCTCCTGGTTTGCCGTATGTTGAACCGAAATCGCGCATTGTAGCAAGATTGTCCTACTACGTTATAGGTGCACAAAATTGGGAGCGCTTTTCGTTAAATTGTAGATTTCAGATTATTAAACTTTAGATGCCTTTACAAGATACACTAGAATTAATAACATTCTTCTCGAAATAAACAGTGTAATATCTCCAGATAGCATGAAAATTGGGAAGGAATGGGGATGAATATTTCTACGGTAGCCTGTAGTAGACCTGAGTGCAGAACTCGCTCAGGGTCTCCCACCTGCCCCAATATTTTGGTTACGGACAGAATATCCTTCACCACCCTTCCCCAAATATTTGATAATATATTAATCATATTTATGAGAAGGAGACAACTACTTTAATGTCACGTTATCCGCTCGCACCGTTGAGAAAATTCATGGCAACGAATTATATCAGGTGCATGGAGAAAATTAATCTGAAAATATTCGTGTATATACTGATCGAGTAATAGCATAGAATCATCCTTGTACGTTTTCGTAGAATTAATGTATCCCAATGAGTTTAGGCAACGTGTACATCACTGCGAAAAGTCCTCCTCCACCCATCCATCTCCCAAACCCACCCAAGCCTCAAACCCACCTACCATCCCATCACCAACCCTCGGAGTCCCTTTCTAGTATAACCGTCAAAGACAAATTTCAGTGCTACGACTTCATATTATTTCACATTTAATAAAGTCTCAACCAAAAACTAAGAAGCAGAATTAAAACTAAATTTTAGTCATAAGAATAATATTACCTTTAGACTACGGCAGTGCTATCGCCAATGTACTACCAGAGTTTCGACTGAGTAATATTTTGGTGCGGCAAGTCAAGTCAACCACAGCTATTTAAGCATCTCGGTTTAAGTCACTGACTCAACCCCTTGAGTTATTTCAATTGGGGGTATTCTCTATGATTGGTAAAGTCAGGAAGTTTGAAAGTGGTGTTTCCTCGGGTCGTAGCTTGATTACGATTACAATTTTGGGTAATATATCCAGGGATTCCACCAGAAACTCAAAAGGTGGGGGGGGGGGGGGGCGGATTATTCAGTACTGCTAAACCCTGAGTCCGAATTCATGCTTTCCTCGGCCAAAGTTTCAAGTGGGTTCGGGGGGGGGGCAAAAGCTTGCTTCTAAACCCCCTATAAGTTGCAATTTGAAGGGCTTTAAACACCATTTATTTATGTAAGTTCAATCATGGCTGCAAAAGTATCCTCACTGATGATCTCAAGTGAGAAACCATGCAAGATTTTGTCATTTTTTATATTTTTATGGAAATGAAAATGAGGGGATTTTACCCTTTTTCTTCTGGAAAGGGGGGGGGGCAAATCCCCCTTTCCCACCCTTAACAGACATGCCAGGTCGATCTAACAGAAATCACTGATTGCTTTCCGTCCTCTTTTTGGGACTAATGGGCCTCATTCCGGGATCTAATATTACACATCTCTGTTAAAACTGCAAATGATTCATATAAGAGGGAAGAAAGTTTTATGAGGTATAATATTTTTGGCATAAGAAGCAATGCCTTAGATTTTAAAACCAAAGTTCTAGACAGACAATTTACCTTCACAAAAGTATAAGATTAAACCAGTTTGATGCAGAAATGACAAAATTAGCTTTCCATTTTATCGTGTTTTAGGCATCCAAAACCACAAAAGCAGCAAGTGACTTCACAAGGAATGAGAGTCGCGAGGTCTCTGTGGTAATTAATACCATGTGAGCTCTCACGGATGAACAGTTAGATCTAGATCAGCGAGTTCTGTTAGAGCGACTTTTCATGGAAACCCTGATATCCATGATGATGTTCAGACTGAGTATCATCATATAGAAAATAAATGTGAAAATTTTCCAACCCTTCTAGCCGTTCGTGCACGTCACTAGCACTATTTTCCTCCAAATTATGTTTGTAGACAGTAGAGCCACCATATGATTACAGTTTGCGGGAACTACAGGGGATGATATCTCAAGCTTACCACAGCCAGCTATAATGGTATCGGTTTTACGTGTGCACATACGCGCCAAGCGCGCGAAAATTTCACTCTTGTGATGGACATTTTCGCCTCCTTTTGTAATACGAAGACGTGGAAAGTCTCCACAAGTGAAGGGAACAAGACTATGATTACGATGATGCTTCTTCAGCTTCGCAAGAGCAGGTGAAGAGTTGAGTACTTTACGAACGGCGAGGGGACCAGGAGCTGCCATTAGGCAGTCTTGGTGTGGTCCAGTATGATTTTGTTAGGGCCCAGAGGGAAATTCCCCAAATGTCTGAGGAAATAGCAAAACGGGAACACTAACGTGGAGTTTTGAGCAGGACTTTGAATGACAGTGAGAGCACACCAATCTCTTCACAGTTCAAAATTCAGATGGTCATTATCTTATTTCTACTTTGAACGAAATTTTGCATGAACAGAAAAAAAAAATAAATTTTGGAATTACTTTGGGTACGATTAAATTTAGCTTCAAACCATATGGTCATCGCGTTACGAATGTTACTTAAGTACGGGGTGGGGTGGGCTTTGGGGGCTCAAGCCCCCCCCCCAAAATTCGCTCAAGCCCCCCCCCCCCCCCCTCCAAAAAAAAAATTTTCAGAGGTTGTGTTATGCTATTTTGCGTGTACTGAGAAAAACAAAATTGCCCAATACACTTGTGCACATCTTGGTCCAGTGGATTTAGTTTATCAAGGGAAACTGTCGTCTGTGTCTCGAAATCACATATTAGGTTCACGATTTCATACAATGGAAGTTGGGTCAGATAAGTAACATAAGTAACATCTATGATAGTATGTACGTACATGTAAATCAAGTTAACGGATTAATCATCTGTTGGAAGTTCAAAACGAGTCATTTCGTCGCTGATCTCGTCAAGCTATACTAGCAGTCCTTTTAAGTCAAATCTACAGGCTGAATCGTTATTCCCATTAATGTGAACAGGTACAGTTGCTTGTATCTCTCATAATGCACAAATGAAGCAAGGCAAATTTCCTTAATAGTTCGAGAATATTTCTGTGGACTCCACGCACGTATTTTGCGTAAAACTTTCCCCGACTAGAAGGCAGTAATGTGTCCAAAAGGGGACTTCAGGAGGTTTGTTGATACATACCCTTAGACAAAAAAGGCTATTTTTTCACCTAAACAAAAATAATAAGAATGTTTTGAAGCCATATAATTGGGTCCAAAAATATCCCAAAGACAACACCATTTTTGCATCTAAGTGACCTTCAAGTAACCAAAATTTCTCAAAAGACCCCTTTCCTTAGACCTATCCCCTAGAACAGCCCTCTTTTACCCAACCAAAAATTAGAATTCACGAAGTTATGAACATTTTCCAGCCATATATCAGTCAAAACTGTCCCGAAGACCGCACCATTTTGCATCTTAGCAACCTTAAAGTAACCAAAATTTCTCACAGGAGAGGAGAACACCCCTCCCTTTAGACCTCTCCCCTAGGACTGCCCTCTTTCCCCCAACCAAACATTAGAATTCACAAAATTATGAACATTTTCCAGCCATATATATCAGTCAAAAAATAACCCAAAGACAGCACCATTTTGCATCTTAGCACCCTTAAATTAGCAAAAATTTCTCAAAGGGAGGGGAACACTCTTCCCCTTAGACCTCTCCCCTAAGAAAGCCCTCTTTCCCCAACCAAAAATTAGAATTCACAAAGTTATGAACATTTTCCAGTCATATAGTCAAAAAATTACCCAAAGAACGCACCATTTTGCATCTTAGCAACCTTAAATTAGCAAAAATTTCTCAGAGGAAGGGAACGAACAATCCCCTTAGACCCCTCCCCCAGGACGGCGATCACTCAACCCATGTCCCCTATCAAAATAACCTTGCGCCGTCCCTGGTTATGGTACTGTTTTTATTATCATTGGTTTCAGTGTGCGCTTGGCCGATTTACATATTTGAGAGAAAATTTTATGATTCTTCCGTTTCAAGCCCCCTAAGCCCCCCCAAAAGTCTCGATCTAAAACCGCGCCTGCTCAAGTTACAAGATTTCTACATGAAAACCCATTGATACCCAGCATCTAAGTTTGAGCCTTCACCTAGCTTTGCCTAGAATAGTTCACTGGAATTTTTATGCTAATAATGTTCATAAGCGATATAACTTCGCTTGTGGGAATTGCGCTCGAAGCCGCCGAACTGGAAGAAAAATTGCGATAATAAAGTTTTGTTAAGTCAGTAATTTAAACTAACGCTCTAAGCATGCCCGACCGCCTGCCCGAAAAAAAATAAAAACAGTGATTCCTGCCCGAAAAAAAAAACAATTATATAGTAGAGACTTTACACAGGTGGCGGTGCTCTATGCTTATCTTTCATCTGCCGTAGACGTTTTCCTGTTTCAGTGTTTTACGTTAGCATCACAGAACACCATTTTCTTGGATACTTCGCAAAGTATCAAAATTTTCGCGCGCTCCGCGCGCTTTCAGTGTCATTGATTATGTATTATCAACAGTGTCTTGAACGTATTCACACTTTTCATCGCTCCCCCGATTAGGTTGATTGCTCGTGTGCATAGGCTGATGGGTGTGATTATGGAGCAGCAAAAAATTCAAGAATGCAAAGCAGGGGAATTCTTTTTCCCTTCCTCTTCTTTTGTCAAAGTTATGTTAATGAAATTTGAAAGCTTCTTTGGATGACATGGCATCAAGTTCACCTTGTAATTGGCAAACGTATTTTTTGGGAACTGAAGATGTTTCGGTGCAGAGTCTGCATGCAACTTTTATCATGGAAATAAATGATTCCTAATGCAAATTTCCGTGCCCTTGTCACGATTCGCACTATATATCTTACCGCAATTATATTTTAGGGAAATAAAATTACAAGAAAGTTTTCTGGCCAAGACACTGATCCGAAAATTAAAGGTATATCTCCATCCTCTGTCAGTAGGGGGTACAGCGAAGAGTCGTTTTAAACGTATAATGTATGTATTTTGATAGTTTTCTATCAAACATCTTTCCCAAATTACCAAACTTTTCGTGTGCTTTGCGCACTTTTATCTTCAGTTCTGTTGTTATATTCTTTAACACCGTCTCAATCACATACAACATGCACATTTTTCAACGGTAGTGGGTTCTACGACAGTTGTAACGCAAAATTTTGGTCAGCTTTGCTCGCAAGTGCCACGGGGTTATACTCCATGCCTCAGTGACTTGGAGGAATGGAGCGCATGTCCCCCATTGAATCACCCCAAAGTCGTTTAAGCTTTATCCTTGTAGTAGTGGGGTGAGGTGTGTTTTCGACTGAAGCATGTTTCTATTCATCATGTTCTATCACAAATGGTTCTCAAACTATCAGAGTTTTCTTTAGACCTAACCTCAATATTGTCCTCATTATCACTACCTTGTGATAACAACTCCCGGAGAAGCACAGCAGCAAAAGTTAAAAGGTGTGTACGAATCATCAGGTAGAAGAATCACCTTGTGATCTGTAGGTAGGTTTCTTTGAGTAATTGAAACTGTTTCGATGCAGATGCAAGTTTTGTCACAGAAATGGTATCTATGACATGCAAAAATTCAGTGCACTTCGCGCGCATTCGTCATCGTTTGCACTCCATTTCTTGACCATTATTAAAGTATAGTACAGTTCAAACGTTTTTTTTTCAAGGATACACCAAATCCATCTAGGCCACCTAAACTTAACAAATAATATCTCGAAGGGGAGGGGAGTTTGGGCAAACACGTTATCTGCCTCCTCACCCCACCCCCCTCCCCCCCCCCCGGCAATACAGAAAGTTGTGCTCGTGTGCGAAAATTTCGGTCACATTTTTCGGGCAAGTCGTTACAGCCCCCCTAAATCAAATTAGACTCCTACGCCTATGATAGTAGACTCTCATGGCTGTAGAAAATCTCCATTCCAATCAATCCACCAAAATCCATGGGGCTAACTCCACTCTGAATAATTTTGAATAAAGTCGGATAGATTGTAACAAATTTAATGTGTTTTAAAACAAATTGAAATCAACCTTTAAAAAATTTTCACAACAATTGCACATCTTGATGGCTGCTATGAAGCCTGGCAAGTGTTCAAGTGTTATTTCCCGCGATTTGGGATGTATTCAATCTCAAATTTTCTGGGTACACCCCGCGCCAACCTATGGTGGCGCTCCGCTTAGACAGTAAACGGGAGTCCCCCCCTAAAAATAACTCCAGTCCTCCAGAGCCCCCCCCCCCCCCACTGCTACACCACTGCTGCATGGATGTTGATGTTGTAGTTGTTTCCTCTTTCTTTGAATATTTTTATTTTACTTAAATTAAAATCGGAAAAATTATAATGAGCAAATATAATGTTCTGGTGTGGGAAGGGGGATCAAGGTAGAGAAATCGCATCTGGTCTGCCCCCCCCCCCAAATCAAACATCTTCCTACGCCGCAGGCCTAATTTTTTTTCCCACGAGGTTATGGGCAAATCTGATTTTTTTTTCAAATTTGTTTCTAAATCATGGTTGGGGTTATTTCTAAGGTTAGGGTTACGTGTACTGGAGTTATTTGGCGTCAGAATTACAAAAAAATAGTTCAAAAGCTGTCATTTTGGAATTAGGGGTGTGGCCTATTTCCAAGACGCTGATTGGTCCATTTGCATGATTTGCCCATAACCTCGTGGGAAAAAAAAATTGCGCCGCAAAATTATATTAAAGCCCACTGGCAAATTGACATCATCTATACCCGAATGCCAAAGCGAATGCCAATATACACGACTGCATGAATACGAATGCCAATTATATTAAAGCCCACTGGCAAAATGAAATCATCTCTACCCAAATGCCAACGCGAATGCCAATCGGACTGCATGAATGCGAATGCCAATTAGCCTATATTAAAGTCCACTGGCAAAATGAAATCATCTCTACCCAAATGCCAAAGCGAATGTCAATCGGACTGCATAAATGCGAATGCCAATTATATTAAAGCCCACTGGCAAACTGAAATCATCTCTCCCCAAATGCCAAAGCGAATGCCAATATACACGACTGCATGAATGCGAATGCCAATTACATTAAAGGCCACTGGCGAAATGACATCATGTCTACCCGAATGCCAAAGCGAATGCCAATAAGCGAATTGCAACTAGTATACACGATACCAATACGCAAATATCAATTTAGCACTTGAACATTAGCCTACATCATGTCCACCAGAATGCCATTACCATCTAACTCCGATGTTCTACTCTATAAACCAATAAAAATAACGAATGCTACACGAATGCCAATAAGGGAATGTCAGTATACACGAATAGGCCTACCAATGTCAAAACCTAGCATTGACAGGTGACATTGTATACGTGAGTGTCATTATACCTTCTAACCAGGGAGCTGTTCAGCTACCTGTTCTAACTGCCCGATCTGGATCATACTGTGTTTACAATAACGATAAGCGAATGCCAATTTAAAGAATGTCAGTAGTATGCGAATGCCAATGAGCGAATGTGAAGGCCCATTGGCGAAAGACATGTCTACCACCTTCTAGTAACCCCAAGCGTGCACATCGCAAATAAGCGAATGCCAATTAGAGAATGCCATATACGAATGCCAATGAGCAAATCTCAAAGCTCATTGACAAATGGTGTATCTGATGTCTACCCGAATGCCATTGCCGATGCGATCATGTTCAATGCAATGAGAGAATGCCAATGTTAGGAATGCCAATATACACGAGTGCCAACGAATACCAGTACATGTTAATGTTGATATGCCTGCTCTATGTCCGATCTTGAATGCCATCATTGCTCAAGTCCCGCTGTCGAACGTCAGTTTGACCTTACATTGAGGTAATGCATCATATTCAGAAACCTGATATGTTTGCTTCCTTGGTGTTGATCTGCTCTGCTGTGTGAATGCTCGAATGCCCAGTCGCAGAATGTCAAATATCATACCCGCGGTTTCCATCCTGCGAATGCCGTTTTCAAGTTCGCAAGTTTACATTTGTTTGTTGAATTAATTCTATTCAAGACATACAATGGAGCTAATTCTAAAGAAAGTTGCATTTTTCAGCTGTTTTCTGCTGAAATAATTTATGTAGCCTATATCTATATTCGAATGTCGACGAAAGGAACGTACCTAAATAGCGCGTCTTAATATTTTTGCTAACGTATCAGAAGTCAGATACGGCAAGAGGCAGTGAGCGCCTGAGCGTCGGCCTAAAAATAATATCTCTATGCCATGATCACCGTGATGTCTTTTCTAACCTTCCGTATATAACTGTGCGTAACACAAAGTCAATTGGCATTCGCTTTTTCTATGATAGTATATAGGCATTCGTTGGCATTCGTTTTAGCATGTCCCCACATGTTGTCCTTATCGCTGAATACGTACATGTGTACTGTAGCCTACCATTAATACTATAAAAATACCAAATACCCAGTCTGATCGATCCCGATCATGCATAGCACCGCATATTTCAAGTAGCGCAGGAAGCAATATCAATGACGAAGTCGAGCTGCTAAACTACCCAAAAGCTCATCCTAAAACCTGCAAGTACAACACGACTGTACGTGAATCATCACTGATCATTATTCAAACTCGTCGCATAGCATTGCCGCTTTCGATCAGGTGAGGTAGGCTAAGTAAGTACTAGCCTAACGCATTTTCGCACAGCCTGATCTGTTCTTGGTATTTATCATTCTGTCCATTCATCATTTAGCGTTCATTTGTACTGTACCGGGAGCAACTATAGAATACCCCGCCACAGCAGATGGCACTTTTCCAATCCTTGGATACAGATTCCCAGTGGCTCAGGATTAGCTCATTCGTAATGCTTCAAAAATTCAGTATCCAACAAATTCACTGAACAGCCGAGTAGGCTAAAGTAGCTCTGCTCAAGGGGACTAGGAATCCATTTTCATCTGGATTCCTAATCCTAGTCGAAGTGGCAGCCTGTCTAGGAATCCATTTTCATCTGGATTCCTAGTCCTAGTCCAAGTGGCAGCCTGTCTAGGAATCCATTTTAAGCTGGTTTCCTAGTCCAAGTGGCAGCCTGTCTATAGGAATCCATTTTCATCTGGATTCCTAAAGTTAGTCCTAGTCGAAGTGGCAGCCTGACTAGGAATCCATTTTCAGCTGGATTCCTAACTTAGTCCTAGTCCAAGTGGGACTAGGACTAGGAATCCGGATGACCAGTAAATATCACTGAGGCGGGGTATTCTATAGTTGTGTACCGTCACTACCGTACAGTAGGCCTATGGTCTAGTTTAAAGGCAATAGGCAGTCGCCCCAAAATTTTCTTTGAAAAATCAGCAAATTCTTGCAAATCTCGTCTTATTGCTTTACAAGCACCTCTGAAGATGTTTTGAACATAACTATTACAAACAATATGTAAAGCAAGGGGAAATTCTCCTTGAATTTCACAATTTACCAACAAAAATATTGTCACATGATCAGAATGGGCCAATCACGAACTAGAGTGACAGGATACACTCACTCTGATTGGGGTGACTGCATACTGCCTTTAACGAGGCAACTTCAGGATGACATTGATAATCTAGGGCCTAGGTTTCTGGGCTAAGAGTAAGACGTGGGGTAGGCCCACGGACTTCAATACATGGACAGAGGATTACGCAATCAATACGGTCGCCACCGTTCGAACAAATTTTGGCTAACCAAGATGGCCGCCGGGCTACTACCATTTGCCCAATTTGACGATGAATCTGCAACATTTCAGACAAAATGTCAGTATGAATGTAAGAACGATATCACAGTCCTCCATTCTATTTGTTGAATTTGACCTGAGCTTGCATTCTTTTGAAAATATTACAAGTTTCTCACACAATTTGTTGATACTGACCCACTTGAGCAAGTCCAAACTTTTACACACAAGGTTTGTGCAGGCAGCCATATTGGTAAGCTTATTCGTGTACGTACAGTGGAGACAATTTATGTATAGGACGTTATTGCAATATGCTCTGTCCATGTAGGCCTATGTTAGAAGACCGTGGGTTAGGCCTATGAGATTCTAGCCTTCAAAGTGTAGGCCTAATATCATCACTTTTGCCAGAAAAAAGAATCCTTTTTGTTTCGATTAGGCCTAGGCCTATGTCTTAAACGTTGAAAAGTTACATAGCGTTGGCTAACTCAGGTTGGCTCGATGAAGTACTTACTGTAGGCCTAGGGGTTTTTATCACTAGCCTAGTGACCTTAGTTATGCCTAATAGGATAAACATTTCTAATTTATTTGTAGGCCCTAATAGTAGCCTAAACCCTGGTAACAGAATCTGAGGCCGGGGTAATTCAAGGAAGCCCTTCAATTTGCCCTAGCAATGTGAAGCTAACTGCTTATAAAGGTCTTCCCCAGCCTGTTTTGGAATATGCCAGCAGTGTGTGGGATCCACACCAGATTTACCTATAGCGTGTTCGATTTGCTTCCTCTGGCTTCGGTTTGGGTCACGATGGTCATGCCCAGTTGGGTATAAAGGAACGTTTTACCATACGTATCGGAGAAGTTGGTTTACAATAGCCAATGGCAGAGCCTATATAGCTGCATTATGCATAGCAGAGCGAACACCTGTACATATGTTATATAAACGTACACTTGTACGGTGAACGTATATACTCGAAACATTGCTTCTATGGAAAATTCCCAAGGTATAACACTTCAGTGACTTTACTCATTCCTACATCAACCACTTTTCACAAGTCAGAAGTTTCATGTTTGCCCAACTGTATTAACATGCTAAGAAACTGTTGAAGAATGCCTGTTGTTTGTCTAGCTGCCATGTTTTCCCAAAGCACGATGGGATACTTCCCCAACAAATGGTACTGTCCCAGTTGTTCATTGCCCTGTGGTATTTGTGACCAAAGGGTTTTGGGCAGTGATCCTGCCATTGAATGTGACTCCTGCAAAAACTGGATTCACAATAGGTGCTCGCAGGTCTCTGACCTTGATTATCAAAATATCCAGGCTACAAACTGTGTCTGGATTTGTCCTGTCTGTAATGAGAAAAATTTGGGTACTGCTCTCTCTACACCCTTGCCCCCTCGGGCTAACAGTAATCCTCACACTGGCATAAGACTTGTTAATAGATTCAATTCCCTTGATCCTGAGCACGAAAAGGATCTTAGTGCCTCACGTGTGGATACAGGCACATCATTGAAATCAAATCAAACAGCTATCAAAAAAGAGATCTCCCTTGTTTCTATAAACATCAATGGTATTCGCGGTAAAAAAATTGATCTTCAGGCCTTCCTTAGTGTGACTCATCCTGATATTATAGCTCTCCAGGAGACTAAAGTTGATGACTCCATTACTTCAAGTGAACTGGTTCCTTCCAGTCTGAATTATACCATTTTCAGAAACGACCGTACTCTTGGGGGTGGAGGCACTATGTTGCTGGTGAAAAACAACCTATCCCCCACGAACGTTAGTATCCTCACAAACGGATTGGAGTCAATTTGGGCTAAGTTTTCTGTCAATGGTACTACACATTATGTTGCCTCATGGTACAGGGACCCTGATGCTCCTTCTGAACATATCCTTTTGTTCAGGGAGCAATTAAGTAAAATCATGGCCAATCACAGAACTAGTAAGCAGCCACGGTTCCATGTCTTAGGGGACTTTAACTTCGGTAAAATTGATTGGACCACTAGGCTTCATAAAGATAATGGAGTGTGTCTTAGTAATAGTTCTGGAAAGTTGCTCCTGGATATCTTAAATGACTTTGCAGCTGAGCAACTTGTAAGTTTCCCTACCAGAGGCACAAATACCCTTGACTTAGTTATATCAAACTCGCCAAATCAGTTCATTGAAATTTCCCCCTTAGATCAGTTTAGTGATCATGTGGCTTTATTCTGTAGACTGAGGTGTCTCTTTCCGATCAAAAGGAAACCTCGTAGGCTTATCTGGCAATTCTCTAAGGGTGACTATGGTGCTATGAGAAACGATACCCGGAGTTTCACATTGGGGTACTTCAATGGGGGGCAAAATAACCGTACTGTGGACGAAAACTGGCAGCTGATTAAGTCCTTTCTCGAAAGAACTGTTAAGAAGAATGTTCCCACCAAAAGAACTGGAGCTAAAACATCTCTCCCGTGGGTTACCGATAGCATTCGTAAGTTGATTAGAAGAAGGGACAGGCTGCATGCTATCTTCAAAAAAACTAACAATACCAAGATGCATGACAAATGGGCTGAATTGCGGTCTAGAATCAAAAGGGAGGTCCATATCTCCCATACAAATTATGTTAATGGTATGATTGGTGACATAAAACATGACACTAAACCTTTCTGGAGGTACATAAATGGCCAAAAAAAGGATAAACATGGCATCCCCTCTCTCAAGGCGAATAGCAAATTAGCTATTACTGATCTGGATAAGGCCTGTGCTTTCAATGCTCAGTTCACAAGTGTATTTACCAAGACTTTGTTTAGTGTTATCCCTTTCTGCAGACCAGCTTGTAGCAGAATGGCTGATATTACCATATCTACTCATGGAGTTGAAAAACTGTTAAAGGGCTTGAATAAAAACAAAGCCGTTGGACCTGATAACATTCATCCTTGGGTCCTTAGGGAAATTGCCTCTGACCTTGCTCCTACAGTATGTTAAGTCACTTGTATCAGCAATCCCTTACAAGTGGAAGGATACCGGCTGATTGGAAGATGGCAAACGTCTGCCCTGTTTACAAAAAAAATGACAGTTCTCTCCCTAGTAATTACCGGCCTGTTTCGCTCACTTGTATTTGCTGTAAATTGTTAGAGCATATCATAAGTTCCAACTTGATGGACTTCTTTGAGGCAAACAATACACTTTCAACAAAACAGCATGCTTTTAGAAAGTCGCATAGTTGTGATACCCAACTAGTATCAGTCGTCGAAGACTGGGCTTCAGCCCTGGACTCACAAAAGCAGGTTGATGTCTTCATCTTGGACTTTGAAAAGGCCTTTGACACCGTGCCTCATGAACTGCTAAAAACCAAACTGTTTAGCCTTGGTGTTTCCAAACAGGTTCTTCGGTGGGTCGACGACTTTCTCTCTGATCGTAAGCAAGCTGTTGTAGTTAATGGTACTCTGTCCCCTTTTGATGATGTTGTCTCTGGTGTCCCTCAAGGATCTGATCTAGGACCCATTCTTTTCCTTGTTCATATTAATGACAAATGCTGCCTCCTCTAATATTAGACTTTTTGCTGATGACTGTGTCTGTTATCGGGTCATAGAGAATGTTAATGATTGTTGTTTGCTCATGAAATACATACATAATCTAGGTCTTTGGGCCAAGACTTGGGGCATGAGATTCCAGCCCTCTAAGAGCAACATCATTACTTTCACCAGAAAAAAAAATCCGGTCAACTTCGATTATGTCTTGAACGATGTGAAGTTAGTTAAGGTTGACTCGATAAAGTACCTAGGTGTCACGATTTCTAACGACTTAAACTGGGATAAGCACATTCAATCTATCTGCAATAAGGGTAATAAGATTTTGGGCATACTTTATAGAAATTTATCATTTTGCTCTCGCGATGTGAAGTTAGCTGCCTACAAGGGTCTCCTTCGGCCTGTTTTGGAGTATGCTTGTTGCGTATGGGACCCACATCAGTCTTATTTACAAGATAAGCTAGAGAGCATCCAGAGGAGATCGGCTTGTTTTGTAAGCTCCGAATTTTCTCGCGAGCCAGGGTCGATGACATCTATTTTGAAGGACCTTGATCTCCCCACGCTAGCTGATCGTCGCAAGCAAAACAGACTTATTCTCTTCTCGAAAGGTTTTTTTGGTAAGGCTAATATTCCCATGGACAAACTCAGTCATCCAACTCGGAAAACTCGTGGGATGCACAACCTCCATTTTTGTCAACTCTACTCTCGGTCTAATTGTTATAAATTTAGTTTTCTTCCTAGTACTCTGAAAGATTGGAATAACCTTCCTGCTGCTTTGATTGATGGTTTAGATAGTCATAGAGATCCTGTTACCAATTTTATTAGGGCAAATTAGGGCACCCCTGACGCATGTGCGGTGTAGTAATGTCCTTTGGATGTGTCACCGTGATCCGAAAGAAGAACTAACCGACTCGAGGGGTCGCTCACTTGGGCCTGGCGCGAGTAAGCGCGGATGCTGACGTCATCGGCTCATCGAATGTCGTCGCACCAGACACGAGTTAAATCGCGCGGGCAAGAAATTGAACATGCTACTACAGCAAATTGCTGGAGAGTATTCAAAGCTAGGAGATCGGCTCGTTTTATCAGTTTGCACTTCTCGTGTGAGCCTGGGTCTATGACTTCTGTATTGAAAGACCTCCATCTCCCTACGTTATCTAAACGCCATGGGCAAATTAGACTAGTTCTTTTCACTAAGGGTGTTTTTGGGAAGGCGCAGATCCCTGTTGATAGACTTTGGCATCCCACCCACAGAACTCGCGGGATGCATAACCTACACTTTTGCCATCTTTATACTAAGACAAACTGCTACAAATTTGGTTTTCTGCCAGATATGATTAGGGCCACCGATTTTCCGTGAAAAAAAGAGTCAAATTCCTTTACAGCAATTTCAAATTCCGTGAAAATCCGTGCAAGCAATTTGCCAAATCCGTGACTTTCTGTAGGGCCACCGATTTTCCGTGAAAAAAAGAGTCAAATTCCGTTACAGCAATTTCAAATTCCGTGAAAATCCGTGCAAGCAATTTGCCAAATCCGTGACTTTCTGTTTTGCATTGATTAGTGTGTTAGGCCAGTGCAGCCTAACCAGACTAAAATCCATTCACCAGCATAACGTCTAGGCCCCTACACATATACGTAATGGAGAAAAAAAAAAAACCCAAAACAACTTCTTCTTCTTCTTCTTCTCGTGTACTGGCAGGGCTCTAAAAAAAAGGTAGAGCATATGAGCCAGAGGTTTGCGGGGAGGGGATATGACTTAATCAAAATGTAAATTATGCTTGAACGAATTTATACTACTTGCATTGACAGTCCCTTCAGGTAACATATTCCACTCCTTTATAGTTCTTGGGAAAAAGGAGTATTTGTAAGCATTAATACGACACGCAGGTTGTTGGAAGTTTTGCGTGTTCATTCTCCGAAGGCCCTGCAGTGTCACTGGTTTTAGGAAGTTTTTTTTAGGTATGTCAATAAGGTTCTGATTAATTTTATACAATAGGGTTAATCTGGAGGCAGATCTCCTGTTCTGCAAGGACGTCCAGTGGAGATCATGGAGGAGCTTGGTGACCGTTCCTTCCGTTTTACTATAGTTATGTGTGACGAACCTTGCAGCATTACGTTGCACCCTTTCCAACTGGCTACAATGCTTTTGAAGGTGAGGGTCCCAAGCAGGTGTAGCATACTCTAAATGGGGCCTGACTAAGCTGGTATAGGCAGTGGCTTTGAGCTGCTCGGTGCAGTTGGAAAGGTTCCTCTTTATGAGGCCAAGGACCCTACTAGCTTTTGTAGTTGCATGAGCAACCTGGGTGTCCCATTTCAAATTATCTTGGAGATGAATACCAAGGTAAGGGTAAGAATGAACTGTTTGCAAAGTCTGACCGCCCAGTTTGTAATTAAAATGGGTGGTGGATCTACCTGATGAGATGTGCATAACATAACACTTACTAGAGTTGAAACGCATTTGCCACTTGTTTTGCCAAGCATTTAGGGTATCAAGATCTTTCTGCAGATCCTCAGAATCCTTGGTGGTTGAGATAGTCTTATACAAGAGACAATCATCCGCAAATAGCCGATCATTCACCATTATCAGTTTTCGATTCATTCAAATCTAACAATGAACGAGACCAAGTATCAAACTTGACTTACGATTGTTTGAGTGTGGGTCCCTTCTTCTTACATAGTAAAAGATCCGTATAAAATTATATCCAAATGATATGCAGGTACTAAATCCGATAATTATTCCACAATTGAAAGTGTAACTTGTCAGTTAGAACGTTATGATCGTTCGATCATGAACGTAACAACAGAGCAAAGCATGAAACTTGAGTATTGTGCGCAACAGTTTGTTATGACGCACTCATGCATAGTATACCATACAGCAGGGGTCGAAATTCCCGCTGTTCCGCTGTTCCGAGAACAGTGCTTTTAGTGCCGGAACAGTAACTTTCCAAAAGCAACTGTTCCGTGGAACAGTATTTTTCAAGTTCCAGAAAAACACATTGCAACTACACGCATGTATCCTTATCTGTGATGAAGTAATCATGCTGTGAATATCAAAATCCCCTGTAAATTTGCACATCTAGCGATCATTCACCATTATCAGTTTTCGATTCATTCAAATCTAACAATGAACGAGACCAAGTATCAAATTCATAGCTCATTAATCGCACGTATATGGGGCGAAATATACACAAATAACGGTACTATAGGCCATGTGTGTACATGGCATGGCATGTGTACAGGTTCGTAATTGCCAATACTATAAGGTTAATACGCACCCACTTTGTACAGAAGTTGATGTACGTCGCAAGAACATTGGGCATGGTATGGAAAATTACATTTTTCGATATTTGTTTTTACCGCTTAATTACCCGTTGTTACATCGTAGTTTGTAGTAATTTTCAGCAGGTGCTTTTATGTAAAGCATTCATGTTAATTTGTGTGAAATTAAAGTGTGCCTTGCACTTTATGATTTATGAAATAACGATGCCTGAAACGTAACAAAAGTTTGTCAAAATAATTCGATTGCCTTGTATATACGTACACTTCTAGTAGTTCACTTGATTTGCGCCTAGCGCATGCACTGAACAAATATTTACGTATGGATATATGCAGTTCGTGCATTCATTACGTACTGCTATATGAAATACTCAAAACAAACACGTGTAAGCCTGCACACTCCGTTTACGTATAGGTAAAGCACGGTAGGATGGTGTGGAATGTCCAAGTGCATGTACTGAATATATTGGCGGGCGTCCAGGTATTTCTGTTTTAACGTTCGTTCTGTGGGCGGCTTAGACTACGATCACCGTATAAACTGTGAATTCGTTAAGCCGTATTGTGAACTAACAATCAGATTTGAGCTACTGCTGCAAACGGGATAAAGGCATTTTGAGTAGGTGAAAATCGATTCAATCATGGGATTACATTGCTGTGAATGAAAAGTCACTGAACGTTTATTTCGAAGCATTAATTTGGTCATTGGATTTGCAAATAAACAATGTTTCTAAATGACAGCTATCAAAGCAAAACATGGGGAGAAAAAGTGCTAACCTTAGTCTTTCTTTTAAAGAAATTCGTTTAAACGCTTGGTTAAATTTAGTGGCGGTTAAACGGCCAACCGGTCATTTAACCGTTTAAAAGTTAAAACGTGACAGGCTGACAGCTTCTAGCAATTAGGCACCGAAACTTGTTCAAGGACTGAAAGCAAGTCAATCTGACTGCTGACATCTCGTGTCCAAAGAAAATGGGTCTTAACATGTGTGTTGTTTCTTCCTTAAAATATGACATCGTCCCTTTGACTCACTGTGTGAAATGATTGTTGAATCAACCACGCTGTGAAGGACAAGAGTTGAATTACGATTTTACTTAAATTTGCGGCCCAGAAAAGAACATCAGTACGTGCGCTCATATGAAGGAGAACCAACTCATTGCATACAAGAACCTGCTCTTTTCCAGTATATGAAAATTTGGAACAGTGAAATCTGATCCGGAACAGTAGTTTTGGAAAAGGTACTGTTCCGTGGAACAGTGGAGAAAAAATTAAATTTCGACCCCTGCATACATACAGTACATGATACAGTATAAACAAGAATCAGCTACAGGCAACGGGATCGTGGGAAAACTTTGCAAGACTGAGCAACATTAGACCTACCGAAGGCTAGTAAATGCACAACTCGCACCTGGTCCCACATACAGTAAGCATCGGAGGGGGTGAATTTCAACAGTTTTCTATCAGATTGTAGTCTGCTAGAGCCATCCAGTGTTTAATACATACAGATTTTTAAACTTTTTTTTTTCATTTTGCCCTCTTGATTGCAGACTTCTTAAGCATTCTGAGAGATTTTTGAAGTTCTGTGATTTTCTGTGAAGAAAGTAAAATTCCGTGATTCCGTGACAATTTCCGTGATCGTGGAAAATCGGTGGCCCTGTATGATCAAGGATTGAAATAGTCACCCAGCTTCTTTAGTTGAAAACTCCTTTCATGATAAAGACACTGCTCAGTTTCTTGCTAATAGCGTTACGACTTAGGCACCTCTCGATGCATGCGTGGTGATCGTAATGTCCCTGTGGATGTGTCACCGTGTTTCGAAAGAAGGCAGTTGGCTTATAGGCTAGCCCTCATTCTGTAGGCTTACCCATGAGAAGAGACGGTTTAACAGAACTCGCTGATCTACAGTAGTTTCCATGGAATATTTTACTATTTAAATTTTGCATAGCAGTTTTGAGATTTTTTTTTCCTTCTGCAGAGTAAAATCACTGATAACCCTATGGTTATGCACACAAAAAGTGCTCCACATTTTTGCATTTGTGTAGCACTTTGGCCAGCTTGTGTAGCAAATTGCGAGGCGATACGGGATAAATTATTCCCTGGTTTCAAACATGGAAGCAGTGTGTATGCTAGGGCTCAGAAACTGGAGGGAAATTCCCCCCCCCCCCCCCTAAAAAAGTGGGATTTCAAATTTTAGGTGGGGATTTCCAGAAATTATACATCATAGGCAAAATGAGTGTCGGTGGGCTTGAGTCCTGAAAAATGTAGTATCACCATGATACAGTGTAATTTGGCCAAGTTCCTTTTGTGATCTCTATTACAGAAGTACTTGGTGTAACATAACATAACATAACATAACATAACATAACATAACATAACATAACATAACATAACATAACATAACATAACATAACATAACATAACATAACATAACATAACATAACAGGTTAAAGGGCAAAGGAGGGCTAAGGCCCCATAAGATGCCCTGAAGTCCATACAACCTTAACTGAAAACAAACAACCATCCAACACCAAACGAGCCCAGCACAATTAGATCCTACCACAGTTATGGAAGAACTTGTCAATGTTAACCTTAAAGGGGAATTTTCATGATCCCAGACAGTTCCAATTCTCCCAACTATGCATCTTCTAGCTCCTCCCATTACTGTATGAGGCTCTTCTTTGTGCAAGAATAAACCTCTTTTATTGCTTAAGGCCATGTCCTGGTGAGCATACAAGGCTATAAAATGTAATAAAAGTACTCTCTCTGCCTTGTGTGGAATGTGAGCTACTCTGCATCTTTCAAATTTTCAAACTTTGATGTCAATCAAAGAGCAGTCACCAACCGAGAATTTTGATATGTACATACACGAAAAATATACTTTGGGGTGATGACTGTCTGTCTTTAAAGCAGTGCACAGATGTAGAGTTAACTACCCACACAGGCAGGCTAGGCAGACTATTGCACTCGTTAACAACTCTATGAGAGAAGCTGAACTTCCTAATGTCGAGCTTTGCCAAACACTTAACTAGCTTCATACAATGGCCTCAAACCCGAGAATTACTTTGAACCCTTAAATAATTGCAAGATGACAAAGGATTCCTTTCAGAGAGAAATTTGAACACCTGAAGCATGTCCCCCCTAATCCTTCTCAACTCCAGGGTGGTAAGCCCAAGATGCTTAAGTCTAACATGATAAGGTACTGTAGGTGTTTCACCTCGGGTATAAGGCGAGTGGCTCTCCTCTGAACTTGCTCTAAAAGAAACTTGTCCTTTTCATAGAAGGGACTCCAAGCCTGGGCTGCATAGTTGAGGTGGGGTCTTACCAACTGCTTATACAGATTTAGTACAATTTCTTTACTAAAACTACTGAAATTCCTCTTGATCAATCCAAGCACCCTATTAGCCCTAGCACCAGCAGCTGCACACTGTCTAGATGGCTTTAAATCGCCTGTAATAACTACACCCAGATCCTTCTCAAAAGTCAATCACTCAGAATACTACCATTCATGTTATAATCATAGCTGAAATTTTTAGGACCAAAGTGAAGGACTTTGCACTTACCTGCATTAAAAGACATTTGCCAAGTCTGAGACCATGAAAATAACCTATTCATCTATTGCAGCATGTTTCTTTAGTAGTATCCTATGTTTCATGCATAAACATTAGGAACCTTGATTGATAAGTTCATTGTCATTTAATCCTTAAATAATAAACTTCCTTTTTATGCAAAAAGTTTTTGGTCTTACCTTCATCCAGCTGAAATGACTTAATGTGATCTGCTGGGCAGGGATGTAGCTACAGTGGGCGGTGCTGGGCGGTAACACCCAGCACTTGATATTCCCGCCCGGCACTCCAGGCAAACACACGTCTCCCCGCCCACCACAAATCTCCCTACCGAGACCTAAAACTAGCCCTAAATTTAATCCCTGAAGTAAAATGAGGGAAAAATGAAAAATAAATGACTGAAAAATTTGGTAGATACCATGGGGTGGGGTGAGGTGCTTTCCCCAGATAGGACAATTCCCCGGCACTCAAATTTGGCTAGCTACATCCCAGCTGCTGGATGTCTCTACTGCAATCATTCTGTGCACAGGACTGGCATTTTTAAAGAAAGATATATGGTTATCAAATCCTTGCACTCATGTGAATGCATTGCCCATGAGGTGTAGTCATGTGGTCCAGTGTATTTCTTTCTTTGGGCCATACATACAGTAACCTCAAGTGGTTGCTCATTGTGATCTAGCTACTCTGTCCCTTTACCATTAAATATCCTACTGTATTACCATAAGCTTTGTTGAAGGTTTATTAAAAAGTATGAAAGCATTTAATGCCTTACATTTATAAGGAAAAAAAAAAAAACAATAGTTTTTAATTGTGCCACATGTTTTTGGTGTATAGCTCCATTCATGACCTTAAAGAGAGATTTGCATCACCCCAAGTATGACTTTTACAAAGGGGTAAGCAAAAGGCTCAATTGGTGACTACTCTTTGATTGACATCAGATTTGCAAAATTCAAAAGATGCAGAGCAGCTCATATTACACAGCATGCACAGAGAGTGTTTTGATTTACATATTAGGGCCTGTATACTCACCAGGATGTGGCCCTGAGCAATAAACTATGTTTGTGTCTGCACGAGGAGAAGCTAAAGACAGTTATGGGCGGGGCTAGAACTAGCATAGTTGAGAGAATTGGAACTGTCTGGGATGAGAAGATTTCCCCTTTAAATGGATAATGCTGTGCGGTTTGCCTTGTATCTTTCCTGAATTCATGCATTTTGGCTTGTTAAAATGTGCACAGATTTTGAGTCTGAATGTATAGGCCTTTATGGTTATGATGCAGTGTTCTTTTTGTAGGTACAGGTACAGTAGTTCATTAATAACCTCAAATGAATAACTCAGTGCTATCTCCTGTGTTACTTTTGTAAAAGCAATGTACTAGCATCATACTGTAAGTAGGGTTTTAATTTTGTAGCCTATGCAAGTCCTTAAAAGTATATGATGCAGTACATTTTATGTAGTTCATTAATAGCCTTTAAATGAATAACTCAGTGCTATCTCCTATTTTACTTTTGTAAAAGCTATACACTAGCATCATAATTAGGCTGTTAAATTTTGTAGCCTATAGATGTAAGTCCTTAAAAGTGTAGCTGATTATGGTTATGACAAAGTGTCAGTGTTTTGTGTAATTTTATTAATAGCCTTAAATGAACAACTCAGTGCTATCTCCTGTAATACATTTGTAGAAGCAATGTACTGTACCAGCATCATAATAAGTGTGTTTAATTTTGTAGCCTATGCAAGTCCTTAAAAGTATATGATGCAATGTCAGTGTTCTGCATGTTCATTAATAACCTGAAATGAATAACTCCGTGAATCTCCTTCTGAAAATTGAGGCAAGGATGATGACAATATACAGTATCATTAGCGTAGTTTTGTAACAACATTCCATTCCCCCAGTTTAGAGAAAAACAAGGTGTATTTGGGGGAATTTTCTTTGTTTTTCATTATTTCACACATATTTGCATGTTAATGAGCTAATGCAGCATTATAAGGGTTAATAACCTCAAACATGAGTAACTCAGTGCTATCTACTATGTTTATTTGGTAAATCAATGTACTAGTGTCATTAAGGCTGTTAAAGTTTGTAGCCAGACTCAACAACCTTTAGTAGCCCAAATGATGTGCTTGATTTTGCTGAAAGGGCACATCTTTCAGTGTAGACCCCTAATTTGCCAATTTTCCTTTACAAAACCCCAAATTTGTCAATTTTTTTGGCACAAAAATCTAAATTTGTCATATTTTTTCAATAAAATTCTGAACTTTTCAAATTTTTGCAAAAATACTGTAGCCCCAAAATTTTTGGGGCACTTCGTGCACCGAAAATTGTGCATTCCACTTTTTTTGGCAACTTATCACCTTTGTCGGGGCTTTGGGTTGCTAGCCTCCCCCATCTGGAACTTTTGCCCCCCCGTTGGGCAAATCCTGGTGCCACTCCTAATAAGAGAGGGTCAGTGGTATGGCCGGTTATACCGGACTGTAGTAGATATACGTAGGTCCTGGTGGGGTTAGGAGTCTAGACCCTATTATCAAGACGTTAGCAATCGGCAGCGTATAGTTTAATACAATAGCCTTTAATTTAGGCCTTTGCTGTGGGATATAAAGTTTTAAGTCAAATTTGGTAATTATTTCAAAGAACAGCCTACAGTAAATTAGAACGATTGTGGCAAGGCGATCAAAGGGCACTGAGACCCTCCCTCTTCCCCATCCCCAGGCCACAGAATTGCGTGCTGAACCCAGTCTGAAAACCTGGCTTAATCCTTGGTGGCCAGTGTGTGTATTCATTTTAATTTTGTAAACTGGTCGTGCTTGTGGTCTGGGAAGGGGGGGGGAGGGGGGAGGTCAGGGTCAGAAAGTGTAAATAATTTTTTTTTTTGATTTTCCTTAGAGCCACTTAAAGTGAAAGATGCTAACGGTGTTTTGAAGGAAAAAAAATGCTAAAAAAATTAGCCTTGGCATTTTGGTAAAAATATAAACATTTTGGATAAATGTGGGCATTCTGGCATTAATTACTAAGTAATTGGGAACAACATTTTTGAGGCAGGGTTCACAAGATAGAAGGTTCACTAGACTGAAGGCTTGCTAGACCGAAGATCTAAAGTCTGATTTAATCCTAATCCTTACCCAAACACTAATCCTGCCAGAGGATATCCTTAGCCTAATCCTAAACCTTATTGTGAATGCAGCTCAAATTCTAAGCCCTGTTTCTAACTCGGAGGAGATTTATGTCTTTAGAAGGGAATCTTCAGTCTAGCTAGCGAACTTTCGGTCCAGTCAGCAATCCCCAATTTTTTCACTGTTCATTTTTTGAAATCATATTTCGTAATTCTTTTATAAAGAAATGTTAGTTTACAGGTCAGTGACGAAATGCGCACTGTGCAATTAATTTAGTGATTATGCACATGTTATTGTTATCATTGGAAGGTCACATGCAAGTTTATGTACAGTGATATGCATGTATTTGTCCCAAAGATTGCAAATTTGTGGGACATAAAATTTAATATTGTGTGTTTTTCTGTGGCTGGGGGTTCTGTCCTTTAAAAATTTTGTTCCTGTCTTGTAACAAGTATCCTTGTAAATCACTCATGCTTACCATGCAGGCATGCCAGATTCCTGTACAGTACATAAGGGCAGAACTCAGGGATCTGGGGAAGGAGTAGGGTATCTGGGAAAGGAGTTGGGGTCTGGGGTAAGAATTGGTGGTATGGGTTGGGGTTAGAGCCTGGGGCTATATTCCAACAAGTCTGAGATCAGTGCTAGGATGAGGAACAGGTCTGGTAAGGTTAGGTTGAGAGTTTTGAGGTTTATGCATATTTTGGAATATAGAGGCATTGGAATATAGGGATTTAACCGAGAAGTATGGTGGAATACCGTATTGGCTGTTATGCAGCCAGGGCTGGCAGAAATGCTACTGTAGTATTTCCTGGTAGGCATGCCAAATTTGTTACATGTACCTTTTCATGTATGTACAAAAAGCCAGATTTCTCTCAGATTGCCCAAATTCCCAGGTAGAGCTTCCTATTTTTAGAATTTTTCCTTCCACCACTGAAGGCATCAAACTTACATGTACCATCCAGGGGTCATTGATTTGATTCCTGCTTGGTTCAATACATTCTGTCCCTGAACAAGATACAGACCTACAGTACTTTAAATCTTAGTCCCCTCTTTCTATCCAGGGGTTAAGTGGGTACCTGGGAGCTAGGCAGCTGGGATTAGAGGACTGTGTTTTGGACATATACTGTAGCTGAATGGAGAGGTAACGTTTGAAATGCCCATTGGTACAGCTAGGGGTATGTTGGTGAAAGGAGGGAAGATGCTCAGTAGACCTACTGTAGATACAAGGTTCACCACTACAGGGTATCACTAGAGCAAAGATCCACTTGACAGAAAATCTACTTCGAGTCGAGGTACTGTATAGGGTAAGGATTCAGCTAAGACACAGAATTAGGATGAGGATTAGGATTTATAGGGATTAGCCTCAGGTAGGATAATGGTTTGTGTTAGGATTATGATTAGGGTTAGGATCAGGCCTAAGTAAAAATTTTCCATCAAGTAAAGCTTTGATCAGATAGTAAACCCTGAAATCTAGTGAATCCTCCTCAGTGAATGCAGTTTGTTACAGATATGAAAATATTTATTACAGTATTATAAGGGAAATATTAACTGTAGATTAAAATTGCTGGACAATCATTAAAGTGTACTAGACTACCAGTAGCTTTAGGTGTATGTTACATAACATTACTACAGTTGCACAACTTTGTAATTAAATTTAGCGGTACAGGTATTTTGTGAGGGTTGTTTCACTACAGTGGTACAGTTGATTAATATATGATAATTATTGAGCTTTAAGTATGCTTTGGATATGGGCTATTCTGTACCAGTATTTTAGAATACTGTACAATTGCGCAGATATTGTGCTTTATGTTAACATGCACAAGTTAAAAATTGGAAACATTGTTTAACTTGAGCAAATGTAATGGATAGACAGGAAAAAGCTCTTATCATGAAAGTTTTGCCAATTAACTGACTGAGAGGGATGTAATGTGACGTCTGGCGATTGGGATTGCATGGCACTGAAGGGCAAAATGTGCAGTATAAAGCATATGTACAGTACAGCACACAGGATGTTTTCTTTGGGAAAGGAGGGCAAGGGGTGAGAGCAGGGTTGAACAGTTGAAACCAGGTGGTTTAAACCACCAGCCCACCCCCACCCCCCCCCCAAAAACTACTTGAAACCTGGTTTTAATCAGCATGTTTAGTGATCAAAACTGGTCAAAACCTCATTGTAAAAAAATGAATGAAAAAAGACAAAAATAATATTTTCATAGAAAGTGACTATCTGTAGATCCTGCACTCTGTGCAACAAACGTCATGTACTTGAATATTGATGAAAACAGTTATTGAATAGGCTTACTGTATATGTACAGATGATAACATAGGGTTCATACAGCAAAGTATGCAGCTTCTACAGTTCACTAATAAAACTATCCACACTGTACACCCCACCCCGCCTTACCGAAACATACAAATTGCTAGTCTATACCAGACTGTACCATGACCTCTTTCAAATTTCATGTCTCTATACTTAACCAATCGTTTCTGGCTCAAAATAAGCTAATGTGTTACAAAATAATACTCTATAAGGGTCATATTTCTTTTTATTCTAAAAATAATATAAATTATGTAATTTACTTGTTTACAAGTTTGTAAGCAAGTTTGACCAACAAAGAGACAACAGACACAACTTCACGCAACTTCTTAAATTCTAAATTGGTAAAATGTGAAAAAAAGTAGTGAAAATTAGCCATTTTCACACCAAAAATGTGTAACATTCTATGGCAGTCAAACTGAACACTAATTTTTAGATCACAATTTCTGGTTAAAAAAAGGCTAATTGAAACTTTTTTCAGTGATCAGCCTCTAGAAAATACTGTTTACTCCAAATATTACATTGCATTTTTGCATAGATTTAGTTTATATTTGAAATACTTTCTTATGCTAAAATTAGTCTGTATTGTTTTTAAGAGATTGGGTTTGATGTTAAAATGATTAATCAATTGCTGATATATGTCTCATATATATATTCTTATCCAAATTCTCACTTGAGATGAAGGTAAGTTCAATTATGTGATTTGTCCGTCAAAACTAACGCACGCAAGATTTTACAGAATAATGAAATTTTTAATTTTTTTTAAGGTAAAGATCAAAAATTTATCTTTTCCTTTCTTTGTAATGACAAATACATTTGTTTAATATTATTTAAAGTTAACAAAAGATAAAAAGTATGATGTTTAAAAATTGACCTCCATGTTACAGTTTTATAACACATTAGTGTATTTTGAGCCTTCTGCATTTAAAGGGTATGCTGCCCACATACTTTAGATGATCGTATTCTTACAGAAGTGCTAAACAGCTATAATATGTGTACATCAAAGTCCCAAATAATCCCGAATCTACTGTACATCATCTTACTGAAATTGGAGAAAAGCACTAGTATTTGACTGATTATTAGTAGCAATATCTGTGTCAGCTGATGTTCCTCATATGCATTGAAAAAGCAAGGGAAAAATTCACAGTATAGTGCTGATACTACCAAATAGATTACTTGGCTTAATTACGCTTTAATAAGGGTTATTTTCTTATGTCTGACACTAAGCACCCATTTTTAACTCACAAGGCTGGAATGAGTGTTTGTGTAGTACACAGTATGCCATACACAGCAAGCAACTTTCCAAAATGTTACAGTAGAGTGGGGATTGATATCAAGAACTGATATTAAGAACTAAAATATTTTTGGCAACCTTACATGTGTGTATCAATTATTAGCACACTGGACTATCAATTGGCAGAGTTGGAAAACTGGGGCTGAGCCATATTTCGTGAAGCTTAAATAATTTTATCAACACAAATTCTCCCTAAATTGAGAGAGATGGGGGAAAGGGGCAGTAGTTCCAACCCTGTGTGCCATCAGAGGTACTGTATGAGACATTGAACAGAAAAGGTACATGTACGTTTAGAAGTGAAGTTATTTGTACACTACTTGAAATTTGCTGAAGAGATAAATTACAAGATTTAAGTTGTTGCTACTGTCTCTCCAAATCCCCCAGAGACTTTTGTACTGCATCACACTTATGGACTACAATGCATACGGTAAGTACAGTGCCATACTGTACTTTACTATGCAATTAGGGGTACATTTATGAGCACATCTTCAACATTTTGATGACTGGAATCTTCTTAACTTGGAAATTGACTGTAGTACCTGTAGGAGTAAAAAAGTGTGGTTAATACTGTTCACTAGTGTATCTTTTCAGAACCCAGCCACATTGTGTCCTTGTATGTTTAGTACAGTATGTATACATATAAGCATATACCTGACTTGGTCCCCTTCCCTCCCCACCCTACTTTAAGTTGAATCTTAATATCATATCTCAGTTTGACCACTTTTGGCCGGTTAAAAGCATGTCTTGCCCAGTTTTAACCAGGTTTGAACCGCTTTCTGGTCAAGGCTAGTTTTTTTTGGGGGGGGGGAGGGGTTGAGGGGGGCTCAAAAAACCAACCCTGGTTGGGGGGTGTTAGACTATTTTTTCCCAAGAAATACCATGTGCTGCCTGAGAAAATTGCCTGTTTTCCCAAAACATACCAAAGAATTAAATGGATATGCCAGAACTCTTGGGGAGTAGGGTGGAAGGAGGAGGCTGCAGTTACTCTCCCTTGTCTTCTACACCTGGCATGGCCAACTGCACTAAGGGGTGTGGGGTTCATGTGCTGCTTGTGAGGATCAGTGTCTTTGACATCCTTGCACTTCCCTGTACACTTGTGTATTTATACGTATGTGTTGTGCACTGGATGAGAAAAAAAAAAAAAAAAAATGGAAGGCTGAAGGGTTTTGTTGCTCCGTCTGGTAATTTCAAATCAAGTAACCTCAGATGAGATTGCTATGACAGCCAGGTCTTAATAGGCAAACATTGTGTTGGTTTCAGTTGTATTCAAGAGACAGGTAGCCTTACAAGTACATGGTTTAAACAAAGCAGTGTATAGGAAAATAGCATTCCAGGGCTGAACATTAACTTTTAAAACAACTTGCCCAGTCGGGCAAGTAGCACCCAGGATTCACTTGCCCTGATAAATTTTCACTTGCCCTGAAACGGCAGACAAAAAAAACAAGAAACTCAAATTTCACTGGTAATGATCATCATAGATTTTTATTGTAACATACCTTTACAGTTTGATTTTATGATTATAATTTTGAAGTAATCATATATGACATACTGTAGCTGTTCAAAACAATTGTAACAGGAAGAATGATTATGTACTGATTAAAA
This sequence comes from Holothuria leucospilota, assembly GCA_029531755.1. Taxonomy (NCBI): domain Eukaryota; kingdom Metazoa; phylum Echinodermata; class Holothuroidea; order Aspidochirotida; family Holothuriidae; genus Holothuria; species Holothuria leucospilota. The sequence goes on from CM055961.1 coordinate 16,381,298, forward strand.
TAAAACAGTGAAAAGAAAAAGCTGAACGATTGAACTCAACATCTTTTTTCTTGTGTTTCTTTCATTTGTTGATGTCTAACACTATGCCCTTCGGCGTACTTTTCTAAATCTTTTAATCAAGTTATCAAGAGATGAAGTAAACCTAAGGCCCTGGATAAGGTAGCCACTATCATGATATCTGCATTACTTGGGCTCTCTGTACCTATCGTAGACAACCCAGACTTAAATGTTTTCTGCATGTATTTTTTTTTTTATCTTTTCTCCTGTAACTGTAACATGGACATTTATTAATGTAACTAGAAAGTCCATCAATGTCACTCCCGTTCTTTATCTGAAGCTTTAGCATGTTTGGAAATAAAGTGAAAGGAAGTTCGCACTTGAGAATCATGTACGCGGTGTTGAAAACCTTTTTCAAAATGTTTCTGTTCTTTTCTGACATTCTCTTAATAACATTGTCTATTGGTCCGACAAGGTCATTTCCCTGAGCCCTTTTCTTGGCTACTTTGGCTTCCACACACATAATGTGGCGAGGTGACAGTCAATGTGCCTGTAAGCTTTGCTTTCGGTATGTTCCACATCCACCTGTAAAAAAGACAGACTGCTGATCAGCAATATTGGATGATTTTGGCATGTAGAACAGAATATAACCCCTGCATCATTGTCATGTAATATCCCTGGGAATTCATCTACCCACGATGCAACGAAGCCACGCGATCGCTTGTTGACATCATACTCTCTCTTTGTGTTGCTGCTTTTCCCTTTGGTGGAGCTTTGTTTTGCGCTGCAGCATTCGTAAATCTGAAGTTCAGTAATGATATTTGTTTCGCCATGTTTTTCACTACACATAGGCCTGGCCCTATCTATGGTCCAGTTAAAACTTAAATGCTAGTACAATTGCAGCGTAACTAGCTGGCGCGGCGGAGCTTAGTTTTCATTTTGAACACGGGGTCATGTGCGGTTGATATATCATTGAGTTGTACATGCAGTGCACAATTACGCTATGATGCTACTGTACCATTCAATCCGTCTATTCCGGTACGCAGTTCGTTCTCCCTCACAGTAATATGTACACACGTGTAGATGGGTCATTACGCAGTAGCGAAGTAGAAAGTTCTCAGATGTAGTGCGTAACTAATCCTTACTACCCTGTATATTTAGTATGTACAGTACAATAAAGCTCCGTATATGCACACACATATCATGTAATTGACTTGTATACAATAGTGAAAAACGATAGTCGAAGTAACGTTCTTCGAACGATTTCACCGAGTTTCGTGGAACCGGTGCACTAAAGCTAAATCAACAGTGGGATTGTTTTCGGAGTTGTCAAATGAAACCTTTTTCGTTCAGTAATAGTTTTAAACTTTTTTAACTGTCATGGTTTATTTTCTGTCGCATTTAGAAACGGGGCTAGCTAAATCACTCTGTGGCAATGTGATAATATTTAACAGTCGTCTGTTGTGTTTTCAGTGTGATACACTTTCTTGTACAGGTGTGTGCATGTGAACTAGGCCTACCCACGATCTGGGACTTGCCCAGTCGGGCAAGCAGAGGTAAGAAATGACTTGCCCGACGTAATTTTTACTTGCCCCGGGCAATCGGGCAATCGTTAATGTTCAGCCCGCTGCAACTTGAGGAAATGACACCCCCACAGATTACAATCATTGACCAAGCTTTGTGCATAATAAAATTATCATGATATTGCATGTTCTGGTACGTAATTAGAAGGGATAATAACTTGGAGTGCTTCCAAAGGACAGAAGGAATATCTGTAGATACTGTAGACTATAGATAGTTCTTACGTGACGTCATAGGAGCTTTTCGCATTTATTATTTCAGCCATGTCTGAGGGCAACCCAGCCATGTGTGTACAAGCTTGCCCTCAGACATGGCGGTTGCTTACCCCTACTGTGACATCACTGAGAACTATCTATATAGGGTTGTAGACTGCCTCATGGTACTATTAGTTATTTGCATGCAATAATGGTATACTGCACGAGTAGGAGGTATTAATTAATAACCTGTATCCTTGCTTGTACAGTAGAGATCCATACTGTAGAGTTTGGGGATATATAAGGCATGGAGATAATGTGTGCTTGCTAAAAGCCCTGACAACATATAAACTTGTTATGCTACTGTACCTGTGGTTCAAAGCTGATATTACTGTCATACAGGGTTGGAAGTGGGGCAGGGGGTTGGGGAGGGGGCCATGGTTACCCAGCAGGATGGGCTTTACCGAACCCTATGGAGAAATTTAACCAATTTCATCAGGGACCCCTGGGTGGTTTTATTAAGTATTTAAACCCCAACAGGGACAGTTTTACCTGTTTTAATTTGCTCTTAAAGGATGCTGATTCTTCAAAAACCCAAAATTTTCAAAGTAATTTTCAAACCACAAATTTTGCATTTTACATTCTTCGGCCAGCTTTTGGCCAGGCTGCTGCTTCCTACATGTACTGTACTGTATTTAAGGAGATTAACCAGGCCCCCATCAGCTGAGTGTAGACCCCTGACTCATGAATAAATCAGTAGCCCCTCCCCTGTTACCCCATTGACTTACAGTACTTAGCCACCTAACTTCAGTTGGCTGTGTGACCCCTAGATCCTGGAATGACTTCATCCTGACATACTACTGTACCTGTCCTGTATAAAAAGGTCTCTCTTAGTGCCAACAATTTTGCAAAAGTTTTAATTCTTTGTACTGTGCACTTTTATACAAATTTTTGCTATATGTGAATTAGGTTGCCATTGCTGGCAAAGGGATGATGATCTATGTAGGTTCAGTTATACTGGGTATTAAGCATATCCTCAGTGCCCTGTGCCTTTTTCTCAGTCAAGTGTTTTTTTTTTTTTCTGCAGTGTTTGCATCTGACAACTTAAAATTAATGTAAGGCTGGTTGCAGTGCAGTACATTTACCAAAATGTTGTACACACATATTGGCAAAGGAATATGGGTACAGTAGTTTTGTCAGGGTCGTTACCTAAGTTGGTATATTGGCAGTATTTCTAAAATGAAAGAAATACACGTAAGTGGTTCCTCATTATCATTCAGAAAAAGATAAATCACTGGACTTCTATTCTCTTTACATTTTTTTTACACCATTGAGGTACCAGGTCAGTGATTTTATGGAGCTGGAAGTGCATTATCATTTTCCGGGCTCTAAAGTCACTTGTCTTTCCTATTCCGATTTCAATCTATGATGGTATTTCTTTAGATTATATTAAAAGTGCACAGTTGATATCTTGTAGGAGTAAGTAGACAATGTTCATAAATTGCAGGTACAGTATTACTGATAGAAGAGTATCAACAGCTTTGTTGTGACAAAACTGTCTACTTTTGGTTTCTCGACAAAGTCAAAAGGGATCTATGTTATAACATGCAAGTGTACTGTATATCTGTCGCTGTGTGAGTGTGCTGATTTTGTTAGTGATGCTTCCATTGGTGTAGCCCCTATAAACAACCAAAATATCCATATTTTCATTTTTCATTAAAAACATGTTTTGGCACTTACTGTGCATGACAAGTCTCAGCTTGTTGGAATCCAAATTTTCCCCAGTATCACCTGGTTATTGGGCTACTCATAACCAAAAGGTACAGTAAGGTCCTGGGGATACATACTTTTACAGAATCTGGTACTGAAAATTGGCCTAAAATTGCCAAAATTTCCATTTTTCAGTGAAAAGGCCACATGCGACAGGTCACTAAAAAAAAAGAGGATCAATATTGTCGGAAAAAAATTTAGGATAATGCTGGGAGACTGTTACTTTTACCACTTTCACTCCTTAAAAGGTTTAGACCCCAAATGTTGGAGTAAAAGAGCCTTTCTTGTGCTTAATCAGACAAAGGGATTTTAATAGCAGCCTTTTGAAGTGGCTGGCTAACCCTTGCACATGACAGAAAAAAAAAAAAAATGGAACACAATCCCTCAATTAAAGATCACTGGGAATTATTTCAGTGTGGTTTATACTGTCAGGGCTCGAAATAACCGACGGCACCAACAGCCATGGCCGTCAGGCCCTTTCTGATGGCTGTGATGCCCCCCAGTAAATGTCCATTGAAATAACATAGACGGATGACCATTTTGCTCATTTTGGCCGTGCCCTTTTTCAAGCTTATTTCGAACCCTGTACTGTTCTCAAGATATAACTCTTCAAAGTTTAATGGCTTCTGAAGTGATCGTGACTCATTGCCTATGCAAAAGTGATAATGTGGAGTGTTGCACAGTGCTAAGATTTCTTTTGTTAACCCTATATAATTCATCTCTTACTTACTGATCAGATGGTTGACACTTTGGTGAGTGATATCAATAGTTTTCAACTTCCATGATAAATCCCTCAGGGGATACCAATGCTATAAGTGTCCTTCAAAACAATGGTTGAAAAAACAGAGGCTAACATCAGCCACATATGTCCATCCTTTGATGTCACAATTTTGCATGTTAAGGCCATGTTTATTCATGTTACAAACTGTGAAATAGAAATTACTCTGTAAAATGGTCAATATTGGATGGAATTTGATGGGAAATTGCAGCTATTTTCTGAGTTTTTAATGCTCTTTACAGTACATCAGCTATCAACTATTTACAGTAATTTGCATGTCACCAGACTTTTAAAAGTTCAACAGTTGGTGTTTAAAACATCAACACAGAAGTCTGCTTGTTGCTGGTAGCTGGTATGCACAGGTAGCAGCACCTTCCTTATCAACTAATAAGTATAGACCCTAGAGAGACTTTCTGTCGTCCTTTGTACAGTAGAATGTGTGCATCATACATGTATGTAATTGTGACCATTGTCAGATGTCACTGCACTATAGACCTTATGCATATGATGTCACAGAGCAGAAAGTGCTCCCTCACAGGGAGGAAAATGGTGTATCATTGCAAGTTACACCAACAAATGCAGACAGCTAATTTGTTCACTGGGGTATACGTGCATAAGTCTACTACACATGTGTACGAAGTCTGCGCTGTGAGTGCACATGCGCTTCATTGTTTTCCTCCAAAATGACATCAGTGTGATGTCAACGTATAAGATCTATACAGTAGCTTGGGCATGCAGACTGTAAAACTGACATGATTCCAAGAGCGCATAGTATAGCCATCAAATGAACTACCCTACAATGTATGTGTTCCCATTTCAGTTTTAAACCTCAGTAAACACATACACTACTATGTCCTAATCTGGCCATAAAAGTTTGTACCCAGGGATCAAAAAGCAAAGATATTGTTACTATACATGTACAGTAATGGACGTGGACAAAGGGCAAATTTTGGACCCTAAGAATTATTAGAAATCTGGGACCAAAGTAAGCCAAGCGCTGCAGTGTACACAGTGTAATGTATGCGAAGTTCCACCTACAGTATTGTAATACTGTACATAGGTTTACCAAAATCCATAAGGTGAACAACTGGGTTAGACTCTGAAGACCATTCTCTACATGTCAATCACCGAAGATAATCTCTGTGATCAACAATCTTGGGCATGGCTGATTAGCCGATTATTTACATGATTTCTTCAGTGGAGAAGGATGCGACGACCACAAGCACCAGCTCTGACTGCATTGTTAAATTGGCCTTTGTGAATTATTAATACCGATACGCAAGAAACTTAAGTAGCCAACTGGCTGGCCAAGCAAGCAAATCAATTAGCATGCTTGAAAGGAAGCAAGTTGGCTTTCCCATCAAAGTCCGGGGAAGCATGTAACAATTCCCTAACAGAGTTGTATGCGATATGCTTGGGATGTTGTTCTCCCCTGTCCACAAGATTAGATAAACTCTCCTGCTGTATCAGCTTGGATATAGTGTCGGTGGAAATAAAACGCACAGTGTATAAAATTATTACTTTTGCCATTGTGGCCATTGTGGCCATTATGGCCATATTTTTACTCTTCCAAAGGGTTGTCTTCCTTTAAGAGGATATCCAAAGGGTATTAATAGCTCCATGGTATGTTCTTAAAGGGTCCTGATGTTTTCATGTTTTGGGACTGAAATGCAAAAAAAGTCAAATCATGTGCTTATTGTACACTGTCAAATGAATGATAGAAGTTTTAACCAAGAAACTTGAAGAACATCCATGAGTTAAATGGGCCAAACAGAATGTGAAATTAAAAAGTCAAATGGGAAAAAGTATAGGTTAGGGGGGTACAAAATGTTCATACAGTGTAACATGATTGTTTGGGTCCTATCACTTGGAAGACTGACTGCATGGTCAAGTGGTTAGAGCATCCAATTTGCAGCCGTAAGGTCTTGGGTTCGGCTCCTGGCCGGGTCATACCAAAGGCTTTAAAAATGCATATGAAACCTACTGCCATTGTGCTTGGTGCTCAGCATAAGCAATGGAGTAGGGAAAACAAGCCAGTGAGCCACAACTGGAAAAAAGGCAGTGGCCCGACTTATCAAACCAATTGCTTAGAAACTGATCTGTAAAATGTTATCTAACTCTGACCCTACCACTTGGACTGAAACACTCTTGGCATGGAAATTAAGGTATGCATGCTTATTTGTGGATTACAAAAGTATACATCCCATAAATGGACATCTGTAGGAGGGTCTGGTGTTTAAAAGGTCTTGGATATAAGCCCTCATTGAGGAGGACCATGTGGGTACGGTATATGCCCAATCGGCCCCCTATGTCCCCACTGAAAGCAAATATTACAACATGCTTATAATCCCAATTTTTCCCACTTCCTACACTGTATTACTTCCATGCTTTTCATGTGGCCTTCATAGATAAACAATCATTTTCCTTACAGTGGTTAAAAATTTGAGCTAAAAAATACTGTATTCTGTTGTTCTTAATTCATTTTAAAATTGTGGTGAATATTGTACAGTCATTCAGCTAATACTGTGTAGAGGTTAATTACAGCTCATTTAAGATATCCAAACCATTTTTCCATTTGGAGGTGGCATACAGGTGTGATGTCAAGATTTGCCGAACTGGAGGGGCCAATCTCCCCAACGGGGGGGGGGGGTGGTCGCATTTGCAACCCCAAGCCTCGACAAAGGTGACAGGTTGCTCAGTAGTGCCGAAAATTTTGGGCTCTTATGGAGGAAAGTTTTAAATACAAGGTTTTTTTAGTGAAAACTTGAAAATCTGGGGGGTTTATTTAAGAAAATTTGAAAGTTGTGCCTTTTCGTTGATGAAAAATTGGGTTTTTTATTGAAGAATCTGCCTTCCTAATTGAGAGCAAAATCAAGAAAACCACTTGTGCAGCAGTTCCCTGGCAGGGAATCTTACAAACGCATTGTACCTATCATGCTAGGCTCCCTGACAAACTAGAAAATTTTCCTGATGGACTGGCCAGTCTTCCTGATAGGGCCATTGGTCACCTGCCCCCCTCACCCCACCTGGCACCACCACTGGTTTTATATTATACATGTTTACCACTCATTGGATAATTACTTTCTATTTTTAATTACAGCTTGTATCATTCTTTGAAAGCGTGAGCAGATGAAGAGTCAGCATAGGGACATGTCAGACAGCGTGATTGTACGTATACAGAGCGACGATGTTACTTACAAAGACAACTGCATCTATGCCAAATACGATTACCAAACAACGAATGTTACAAAAAGCGGATCTGTATATGAGGTGCGTTCTGCAACTTGTGGCGGATCATTTTAACAGCAGTGTGGTGGCATAGTGAAGGAGGAAGGATGGCGATGTCCAATAGCACAAATAGTGTACAGTAGGGGAAACAAAATTATGTTGCCATCAATTCCCTTTTGGTATTTCACTTTATTTTAGGCTGCAAATGGAAAGGAAACTTAGCAAGTTGTTCCATTAAAACTGTGGTTGAGAGTATTCTACCAACACGATTTGGTGTTCATACTACAGTACTACTGTACAATATAGGAACCTTAAAAGAAAAAAGAGAAAATGAATTGAGTCAAAGAAAAAAGTGACCGTTTTTGTTAGGGAGTACCTTCCATGGATTCATGTTCAAATTAATTGTATATGTACTGTAGATGAATTGTGACCAATTGATCAGAAGTCTTTTTTTGAACCCATACAGGTGAAACCCTTGAAGAGAGAGGTACACTTCAGGACAGAGTGTTCAAAGCCCCGAATTGGTTGCATGCTGGTAGGGTGGGGCGGTAACAATGGCTCTACCTTCACCGCAGCACTGATTGCTAATAGAATGAAAATGTCATGGAATACCAAGGAAGGAGAAAAGGTAATGGGTGTTTGTTGAGGAGAGGGGTAGATACTTAAGGGGTAGAGTGGGGGTTAGGTAAGAAGTAAAGGTAAGTAGTAAAGGAGTTAGTATAGGGCTGGGGGGTGTTTGTTCAGGGGAGGCATAAATAGTAAAGGGGCAGGGGTTGGGCATTTGTTAGGAGAAGATTTGATTGTAAAAGGGCAGAGGTTGGTTGTCTGTTGAGAAGAGGGGTAAAGAGTGAAGGGGAAGGAATTGGATGTTTTTTGAAAATGATAAATACACTATTTAAGGGGTAGGGGTGGGGTGAGGGAATGTTAAAGATGTCAGGGAAGACGTATGAAGGAGAGATAATTCATTGTTTGTTGATGGAAAGGGTAAGAGTAAGGTTGTTTAGGAGACATGCCAAGTCGATCCCACAGAACATGTGGACATCCGGCGAGGCCCAACTCGGATGAAGCGAGGCCCAACTCGGATAACACCTTTTGTTTACACAGGACAGATAAGCACGGTTGGCTAGAACTGGAAGAAAATTTAGCCCTGCATATCTCCCCCAGCTTTAATTTTTGCCTTTTTCTTGTTTCAGTACGATACGTTACTTGCTCAGTAGTCCTAAAACGATGTTTTAAACGTAAAAATCGAAGCAGTATTGACTGAAATAGTAAAATTGGGGTGCTTTCAACAGCCATGGACTTCCTCGCCGTTTCAACCGTTTCTCAATAAACATCCGGCTAATCCTTCTGTACGTGTTTGCTTCCACAGAAAAGGCACTAGGTCGAGGCCCAACTCGGATATCGGCTCTGCATGTAATTAGGTCTTTTAGTATAGTTTATTTTAACATAAACGCTTTTCTCAGCTGTATTAAAATGCAGAATAATTGAAACACATCGTTTTATGCAACGTACTCAAGCTTTTTTAATGCTTACATTTAAAAATCTGAGAGATCTCAGTTAATTACGCAAGAAGCAGCAAGCACAATGTTTTTATCTGGCAACAAAGTCACCGTTCACTCGCACAGGTGAAACAGCCAGTCTCAAGTCAAAAGAGAGGCATTGTTATTCCAAAGAATACACATTGAACGGGGTTTGAATTATTAAGGATTGCTTTAAAGCCATTTGGATTCACGCAAGTGTCTAGTGTCTGGGGTGTTTTATCAGTATTTTTGTTACCTAAACGAACGTTACTTTCTGACAACGATGCTTTCGGTCCCGGGTTGCTTTCTTTTTCATGTAAATGTTAGGTTATTTGTGCTAGGCTAATAGAAAACAGTGGTAGTTGCAGTAAGTCCTACGTAAAACGGTTTGAAAATTTTAAGTGGTCTGCAACGTGTAAAAAGTACGGATGGTTACAAGACTTTATAATCAATCTCTAGAACCCCAGTATCGAGTCCCGTCGCTCTATTCTACATAATGCGTTGAAAATTAATAAATTATGATTGCTACTTCAATATAGTCATTGTGATGCAAGGGTGGAATGGCTCTTTGAGAGGCTTCGGAAAATGTAAAAGGGCAGTGATCGTGACGATAAGTTAGTTTTTTTTCGGAAACTGACCATAAATGCATGGCCCTAAACCCGAGTGGACTGGAAGGTGATCGCCACATCCCAGCGGCAACGGCCAATCCGCCTGTTCTTAATAATGGTTGAGAATTCTGAGTAATGCATAAATCATTCTGAGGGCAGCTTGACTGCGGTAGGGGGTGGCAGGCCGTGGCCGGGGCGGGGGTTAAGGAGATATTACCAAGCCCGTGGCCGGGGAGAAGGGGGAGTGGATCCCCTATACAAAAACACATCGTCCGCCTCCTCTATAAAATAAAGTTAACATTGCCATAATACGTTTCAGTATACTCGCACCCCTTATAAATGTTTCGCCCTCAGGCTAGCCCTGGAGGCCATCTCGCCTCCAATTTCAGTCACCTTGTCTGACTACAAGCATGAATATTACACAGGCGGAAATGCCGAGGGCTAGGGGGATATCCTCCCCACCCTTTGTTTTTTCATTGACTTTCAAGTTTTCCCTCAGTAAATTTTATTCTTATCTTCCCAGTGTTCGCTGAAACACCCCCTACCGTGCGGTAAAGGATCATTAGAGGAGCGTTACGCGTGCCTTAATTAACCCTAGTTTTACAAAACACATCTTCCATGTCAGTTTACTCCCTGAACAACTACGAAATCATAGATTAAAATAAATCCCTGCCTATTTTATAAATGTTTTATATTTTTTCACTCTGTTTACACTTCTTTCATTGACATTTTAAATGACAACTTTTGCCGCACCAAACTTACGGACGTAACAGCCCAACAGGCCACAATGCTTGGTGAGCTAGGCTGGCAACACCCATCCAAATATCGCTGTAAACGGGACTGAAAGTATGGGATATCTGGCAGCTTGTCTTCCGTCTTGTCAGGCTTAACAATCTGGACGTCTTGTCAGGCTTATATTCGGATGCGTAACATGAAAGGGTGCGGATTTTACGGTTATATAAATCAGGGAGGTGCAACTCCTTGCATAAATGCAACCGTACAACTTGTAAGATAAAATTAAACACACTGCTTGTTAGCCTAAACACTAAACAGAAGGCTACTAGAATATTTGAAACCTAAGTCGTTCAGTTCAACGAACAATTGCAAATGATAAAACGTGAACTTAGGTAAACTAACACAAAACAGGGATTTAAAATACAACTTGTAGGCCTACTTTACTTTCAAAGGCCTTTGGTTAAAATGGTTTTCCTAATAACAAAAGCTTGCCGCTTTCAAAAGTAAGAAGCTTATCAACTTCCGTTAGTTTCCTGTTCGAACAAACGAGGTTAGTGTAGGGAGTAAGCTCAAGCGCTACACAGCCTGTGTTTGAAGACTTGCGGTTAGTCAGGCTCAAACTGATTCAGCTTGAATAAGCATCCAGGGAGGAAGATAAACAGTTTAGCCATGTCCACAGGTTCTGTGGGCTCAACCTGTCATGGAGAATTAAAGAGTAAAGGGGTTGGGGTGAGAGAGCTGAAGATGTCATGGAATACCAGGGAAGGAGGGTGGTAATGGAGTGGGTATTGATGGAGAGAGAGTAGAGAGTTCAGGGGTCTGAGTGGGTGCTGGAAGGATCATGAATGTGCCATTGATACCAAAGATGGAGGGAATGAGGTGTGAAGAATGGGTTGAGACAAGGGCAGTTTTTCTTTCCAGTAAAATTTGCTGGACATGGGTTTTGAAAAGACCATTCTTGTCTTGAGAAGACTTCAGCCTCACTATGTTAAGAGTGTGGAAACCCTGTAAAGTGTTTGTAGTGGGAATGGTTAAGGGATGGGGTGGAGGTGGGTGGGGGAAGGATGATGTTGTCATGGAGTACTAGGAAGGAGGTAAGCTTATCAAGTGTTTGGTTGAGGAGGACAGAGTAAAGGGGGTGGGGTGGTTGGTGGAAGATGAGGATGTCATGGAGAACCAAGGAAGGAGAGCAACATGGAGAATTTCTTGATAGAAGCGGTGAGGATCAATCCAGGAGAGGTGTATGTTGAGGGGGGGGGGGGGATGTATTAACAATATCTCTACCTTTACCATAGTAAAGATTGCTAGTGGGATAAAATTCCATGACTTATCTTGGAAGCAGAGGTTTCTGAGTGTTGGTTGAGAAGAAGTAATGAGGAAGGGGTAAAGGTGTAAAAGTGGGAGGGAGAGTAGGTACAAAGAACATGGAATGTTGGAAGGGGTCTTTGTAGCTACCGTAGAGGGAGCTTGGTCTTGAGATGCAGGGGAAAAGTGGACCGCCCTTTATCAAGAAATTATTTGAAGTGCTTTAATTTCATTTTTTTCTACTCATATAGACAGCCAACTATTTTGGATCCCTCACTCAAGCATCAACCCTCTGCCTTGGGTCTGGAGATGATGGTGATGTCTACATCCCTTTCAAAGACATTCTACCAATGGTGAACCCTGATGACCTTCTCATTGATGGTAATGTTCACAGCATCCATTCTTTAGCTTCTGGGACTTAGCAAAGCTCTAGCCTATAGTTTTAGAAAGTCTGCTTAACTTGTCAAATTTGTACTGGTAGTCACCTTATGACAGTAGATTAATTGGCTTGCTTCAAATAATATGTTTAATATCTGATTCAGTTTATTGCTCTACCTGTCGTATTCAAGTCTGAGTTAAACAGAGAGGTGGTTCCGTGAATGAAAAAGGTGCCTCAGGAAAAAAAAGACATCACTTCCATCATATGTTTTGATTGTTACATGGTTGGAGCTAGTTTGTTCCCTAAGGGTGAATCTAACCCTTTGCACTTCCCTGTAATTACAATCGGGAGCCAGCTTCAAATACCAGCACTCTGATACAATTAATCCAGGAAGCACTGCAGAATGGACATGTCTTGGTACATGTAGGACACGTATGAAGTGTCTGCATTTGTGTGATAATTGCATGCAGTGGGTTCAGGACTTTGGGCAGGATTTCAGATAAAGGTCCACAGTGGTACCCTACAGTAGTAACCTAAGTAGGGAGGGTGTCCTTCCTCCTCTTTTCTGAAAAAAAAAAAAAAAATTCAGTGCGGCCCTGCTTGAATAGATGTTGAAGGAACAAAATGTGACTTCAGTTATACGAACACTTTTGACCTGATAATACAGGTTATTTGACCCAATATACTGCTTTTCACAAATAGTACTTTTCTCATAGTAGTAGCAGCAGGGTGGTTGTCCAAGTGACAGGTGGAAAGGTCTCCAGATAAAGCCTTGAGTGGGATTATGATTATGTCTCATTTTTGTGAATGTAACCAATATTATTGCTCTGGTGGTGAAGAAATTCTGTATACTTTATGCTTATTAGTTCAAAGACCTCAAAGACCAAGTTCATACTGTATAATCTTGTATAAAGCTTAGCTGCCTGATTTAAAGGGACCAGCTCATCACTGCTGCATGTACGTATTGATGAAACCAAAACCAGTGTAACTTTGGAAAATAATCATTTCGCAAAATCTTCCTACAGTATGCCAAAACTTGTCAAGAGTTGTTATCAATACCAATTAGGTGCTCACTCAAGCATTTGTCAATAGCTCCAATGGTTGACATTTGATGGCAGTTTATCTCAGATAAAACTGAAAGGTGATCTAACCTTCAATGACCATAAGTAATTTGATCCCTTTTGCCAGTACTAATTACAGGGCTGGATTTGTTGTTTGTTGTAATGTAAACCCCTCAGTGCTGGGCTACTGTTGTACCAGAATAGTCTTCAAGGCTTTTAACAATGATGCTGCTCAATGGAGCAGCTAATGGAAGTAATGAACCAGTGGTCAGGTACTTTAATTGGGAACCGCAGTTTTCCCCTAAAAACTGCGGTAGCTATGACTGATTCCAGCAAAGGCAAATTTTGCCTGATGGTGATCAAGATGAAAACTAAAAAACAAATGTACTGTTATATACCTACCCACCCACTCATTTTAACAGAGTTGATTGTCAATCCAGTAGTGCCTACCATAGGAATCAACTTACAACTTTAAAATGCCTACCTTCACTAAATTAGGTATATAATCTGCACTGTCGTTTAATTCGCATATAATTCACATGGACGATGAAACGAACATCCCGATGACAAATTCGGATGTGACATTGTCAGGTTTAGACCCTTTCTGCCTTTTGGATGGCTGGTTGATTTACTGAAAACATGGCAACCATACACTGAAGACCATTCTTACATAACCATTCCTATACAGTATCATACACAAAATATGCCGTACGGTAAGGTGCTGCATTGAATCATTCTATCCTTAACAAGTATGTCGTGTCTCTCTCCTTGCCCATGACAAATGTACTGTAGAAAGATTGTTTTCCACAAGTCCTCTTTTTAGTAGTTCGCACTGGCGTCACGGTTTGGACGGATTTGTAAAATTGCCAGCAAGGTCCGGATTTCATGTGTTTCCCACATGATCCCTACTTCTGCTTTGGTGGTTAAATAGTTTGAAAGATATACTGGTGGTATTGTAGTTCTGACCAAGTAATATACCGATGACTTGAGTCCGTGAACAAATACAGCACCATTTTGCTTCTAGACACCATTGAAAACCGGAAAAATTTCCAAACGGAAGGGGACACCCATAGACCCCCACATCAGGACAGTGATCTATGTCCTCCTTGCTAGAAAATGAATATGGTAACCCTAGGTTGAAGAAAAACGGTATGGTCTAGGGGATATGTAATTGGGTAGTGGACATGTAGCCTATTGATAGGGTGATGGACAAATATAACAGAGATATACTAGAAGGTGAATATGGGAGAATTGCAGGCAGAATAAATGAAAAGGGATGCAGAATCCAGTATGATTCTTGTATTATCTCAGCTCATATGATATCCACCTCTGTATACAGCAGGGGGCGGGCAATTAACCCCAGATATTTTTGGTCACGGTGCACCGTTCCCAACTTTAAGAATATACAGAGAAAATGCAGTAAGATATAAGAAATAGCTGTGATCGTAAGGATAGAACTTAAAACAATTTCAAATAGGCAGATCAATATTTTCATGCCAATATCTGTACACCTCACCAATCATTTGTAGCTCTATTAGGATGTATTTCTAGCCTACTTTTCTAAACTTCTCACGATACCCACGATTATGCTTAGCTACAATGTTGCTGTTGTTGCTGTAAGTAGCTTCAATCATCAATGGCTTAAAAACGTTTTTAAATCGTGTCAGTTTAGTCATAAAAACATTTTATAACCAATAAATCTCCCTCCCCTCCCTTAAACCCTTCTCCACAACAGAGTTCAGTTGCTGAGGTCATGCTTCACATCACATCCACCACGCTCTCAAAAAAGACTTTTGTCGCATTTTAGTCACAACTACTTTTCGTTTTCCGTTTAAAGCTGAAATTCCTCAAATATTGCACCATTTGCTATCTATATGTCCTCCTGGAATTGCAAATATTTTGCCAAGGGGGAGGGAGACACCCGTTCCCTTTAGTCCTCTCCCCCAGGCAAAAGATCAGTAATGCCCACTTTTTGCCCCCTAGCAACAAAGTGTATGTGTGGCCTTGTGTATCACCATTTTTCATGGATTGACTTTTTCCCGTTATATTCGAATTTCAAGGCTGGGTACATGCAGCTTAAAACAAGTGGAACCGTTTCCGGCCATCTGGAGGGTTTGTAAAGCCAAAAATTTTCTTGCATGCTCCACACCAACTGATGGTGGCACTCTGCTTAGATAGTCATGACAAGCCTGACCCTCAAAAAAATCCTAGCTACGCCCTGGTACAGTAGTTCTGTGCATTTCAGTGCATCCAAAGCAAAAATCTTTACAACTTATATAACACAATTCTTCTGCAGCCCTGAATGTTTTCATGTACGAGGAAAGCAAGCCATGTGACACCTGTTCTTTTTCATCTTCCAGTGTTTTTTACATAGTTTTAAATCCTAGATCAACATACATATTTGTGTATTTAAAAACAGATTAACTGAGACTTGGGTTGCCTGGGGACTGCTATCTGTTCTGACATTTCTTTGTTCAGACGTTTCTATATTCTGACAAGTCTATATGAGTCAGTGTTAGGATAAGGGTTAGGTTCTACTAATCCTAACACTGACATCAATGAAGACTTACTGTATGTGAATACAGAGACATCGGGACAAAGAGTTGTCGGAACAGAGGTGTAACCAGGTTGCCCAACCTTTCCTGAACCTAGATAGTTACTTTTTAAAAGGACGTTATTTGGAGACTAATTCCATAAAGAAAGGAAAGTTGGCTAGTTAACTGGTCCATGTGAAGACACTCTAGGCAAGACCAGTTCACAACCCACTTTGTTAGCTGTACAACCATTCTGACTGCAAGCCTGTGCAAAGTGGGAGGAATGCTGGAGTATTGGAAGCAAAAGCAAGATACCTCAGGTGTAACTGGAAACTATGGACTGTCTGTATATATGTGTGTGGCAGTTGGTTGAGGAAGCTGAATGCTGTCCCTACATTAGGCAGACAAGCCCTTTGGAGAAGTCTTCAAATCACTTATCTAGCCCTAAAACACAATCCAAACAATAGTCCCCTGTAATCCCCTACTTTCTCCCATCAATGAGCTGAAAGATTGTTTGCTTTAGCTAGCAGAGCAATTATTTCAACATGGTCAGATAAAGTTGGTACAGTGGTATCTTTGTTTATCTTCGGCAACTTGCTGCTGCAGGAGGTAATTGATCCTGTTCCAGGTCCCCCTTGGAAATCCCCGATTCGGCGGGTATGTGGTTAGCAGAGTCTTAAAGGAACTGTCGTCCTCATTAGGGCCACTTATCCAAAGGGCAAACAGGGCAACTACCAGGGCCCTGGCTTGAAGTGGGGGGGGGGATATTATGTAAAACTACTTACTGTAAAGTTGAGCAAATTTACCTGTTATACACAGGTTACTCCCAAGCAACTTGCAATTTTTATTGTGAAGACTAACTTAATCAATGCAGTGCCTTTCCGGTAGCATACTTTACCTTACTTATTCCCACACCACATAATTTGTCCAAACCTCTCTGACTGAGACGATTAACATAAAGTTACTTTGGCATCAGCATGATTGTATTAAGGAAGGTTGTCTTTAATAATCCACAGTTGGTGAATATGTACTTTGCTTGCCATGAATTCAAACAATGCTATTCAGTCACTGTGACTGGACAGTGATGACAGCAAATGAGTGAATTGTAACATGTAAAGTATCTTGTATTGCACAACAGACAGTTAGGCTTAGCAGAATGTGGCCTTGGACAATCATTTACAGTTTAAACTACTGGCCTTTGTCTTTGAGGTACTGTAAACTGATATCTTTTAAAAATTGTAGAGGAGCTAGAAGTAAATTTAGTTAGGAGAAGTTTAATCGTTTGGGATGAGAAAATTGGCCCAGGTGGTCACACTTTGCATTAAATATTCGTGGTTTGTTACCTTCTCTGTATACTTCCCTTTTAGGATGGGATATATCTTCGCAGGATTTAGCTGCTTCCATGGAGAGGGCTCAAGTCCTGAACTGGAACCTCCAACAGAAATTGAAGCCCTACATGAAGAAATTGAAACCCCGCCCATCCATTTACAAGAGAGACTTCATTGCTGCCAATCAAGAGGAAAGGGCTGATAATCTCATCTCTGGGTCAAACTGGGAAGCTGTCAGCCAAATACGGGAAGACATTAAGGACTTCAAAGCCAAACAGAATTTGGACAAGGTGAGGGTTACCATACCACAGTTGGAACTAATCAAAAGTATTGCCTTCCAAGGAAAATGTTATGTTGGGGAGGGGGTGGGGTAGTAAAGCCAGAGGAAAGGATAATGGAAGGAGTAGAGAGTAGGAGAATACCATCATTATGCTGAGAGAAATGAGAAGGATGAATGGGAATGACCCATTTTTAGGGGAATGGCAATAAATTTGATGATTTTGACATAAAACTAATAAGTTCAGTGCACTGGTCAATTGTGACCATGGCCCATTCCCCCCCCCCCAACATACCCAGGTGAAAGTGTGACTGCTGCAACAGTTTTGGGAGCGATTCTTGATTGATTTAGCCTGCTGTATACCCAGAATTTGAGGTTAATTTTAGCTGGGGTGTGCATTGTGAAAGAACAGGCTGGGAAAATCTCCTAGGACTTTGCGTGAAGTTAGCCAGGCAAATTATTGGGATTTTGAAGGGACTTCCTTTATATATTTTCAATATCAGTACTTTATATTGATACCAAATGCTACCCTGCTTATGTTGAGACTGCATGGATAAATTAAGTATGTGCTACCTAATGATGCTAGCCTACCAGGACTTCTTACCTACACTATCTATAAAATCATATCCTTATACTATGGAAGAGCACAAAAACCTGTGTCAGTCAGTTCCAGATGCTCAGGTTTTCACATGTGTCTGCCATGAGTAATGATGAAAGAAGAAGGGAATGATGTTTTAAATTCAAGTATGCTTACGATACTACCGAAGTGAAAGCATAATAAAAGAGGTAAATGTATTGCACAATATGTACAGAGTACATGCATTCAGTAAATCTTCTGGACGTTGTAATGATAAATGACCAGCCCTGTACAGCCTGTAGTTTATGTTGAGTGGTTTTAGGTGGACAAGAACAGAAATGTTACAGTGTCAGATAAGTGGTCTTGTGGGGGGTGGGGGGAGCTGGGCATTTTTCATTTCTACTACAGTGTTAACTTGTCCCCATTTTAAATCCAGTGCAAGTTGTATTTGCAATGTTGTATTGGTTAAGCTCCCAGCAGGTAATTTTAACAGTTTTTAAATTATATATAAATGACTTGGTTGTGTAACATGCTTAAAGAATGAAAAAGTCATGCACTTGGAACAGCGCTGGTTGTAGCCTTGACTCAACAACTCATCCTGATGCTTTGAATGTGAATGGAATGCAAGCAATACCATAGCTAGGAAGTAGGGTAACCACAGTGCTGGATCCCAATGTTTCCCAGCATTCAAGTCCAGATCTAATTGTCAGGGTTTCTGTTGAGGGATGGGGATGGGGGTAGTGAGTTGGAGGTGGGGAATGGTCTAAACCTTATCAGAAGCAAGGGGGGGGGGGGTGGGGAATACCTTTTTCATTTCCAAGTACAATTTCTTGGCCATACCATGGTGTGTTTATAAAGAAAAAGAATAATGGTGTAGTATACATTCACCTTTCTTAGATAAATAGAATGTCAAATCCATCAGGTTGGATTCTTGTAGTTTTTGCAGCAGACCCTTGTTCCTCAACACCCGGTAAGATATGTTGCTGGACCCCATGTTTTCCTCTCCATATTTCATTGCTAGTTAATCCCCACAATTTCTAATATTCTGCTGGAAATGATTAGTGTATGATTCCAGCCACATTTCCCAAAATCATGGAGAGGAACTGAAGGAATTTCCAAGTTCTTTTAGCTGTATTAAACTCAGTCAGCTTTGTAGAACTTAGAAGGAAACAACATGCTTTGACAACCTGAAAAGTAAAAATCCTTTTGAAAATGGTTTGGCAAGGACTCAGAAAAGATTCTCCCTCTGACAGGCAATGCCCACCAGATCGAAGGTTCACTAGACTGAAGATCTCTGTGACCAATAGTCAGTTCAAGATAGGGATAGGATTCCGGTTAAATACAGTATGAGATTTAGCATTATGATCAGGATAAGCCTCAGATAGGATTAGGGTTAGCGTTAGGATTAAATCAATAGTTAGGATCTTTGGTCTAGTGAACCTTTGATATAGTGAACCCTGCCCCATCTGACATTGGCTGTAGAAAAGAAAACTTCTTCCTATAAGCTTTGATTATATGTAACGACAAATAGTCCAATTTCGTAGATATGCGGAACTTTAAAAATAATATTTGACTTGAAAATAATATGTAAACTACATGAACTTGAAGACAATATTCGACATATAGAAAAGATGTAAGTAAAAATACTTTGTGCTGAGGTTAAAAAAGTACAAGTTTTGTACGTCATTTTCTGGCCTTGAGAAGAATCTTACATTAGCTAATCCATACCCAACAGACCTGCACAAAGATGGTCATAAATTAGTATGGATGTACGGTAAAAGTTATGTAAAAGCTATCAGACACATCTTATCTGCTTGAGTTGTTTGCCGGTCATCCCACCTTTCGTGCTAAAATAAGGCACCTACGGGTAGCATTCTCAAAACTATTAAACAAAGGTTAATGTGGCTTAAAAATCTGGAAGAGCTATAGGACACCCTTTGTTTTATTAGTTTGTTTCATTAGTTGCTGGTATCCCACCAGTCATGTTGATAAGGTATTTACTGGTATATTGTTTGAAGTCATTGAGTCGTGAAGACAACAGCAACATTCACAACTTACTGTACAAAACATCATATGTTATTTGGTTTGTGTTTCTCTAAATTACGGTACTTACGGGTTTTTCACTGACTGTGCCGGTATAATGCAATCTTTCAAAGACATGGAATACAACAAACCAGCATATCAGGTATTTTATTATACCTTACAACATGGCTACTGTATGATATGCAAACTAAATTTTCAACTATTAGTATTTTCTAGAACAGTGGTTCCCAACCTTTTTAGACGTCTGACACCCCTAGGTACTGATGAGTTATAACCTGGCACCATGTTAACACTATTTATCTAAAGCAGAGTGCCATCATCGGGTGACGCGGAGTGTCCAAAAAACTTTTGGGACTAACACACCCCCTAGATTAAAGGAAATGGCACTTCCCATGTCTTCTTCCTTAGTAACAAGGCATGCAGTTACTCCATCTTTAATCAATAAAAATGGAACAATTTATAATATTTTCTAAAATATTTATTTAATCTTTTGCTGGCACCCCTCTTGGGAACCACTGTTGTAGAAAATAGCCTAGTTATAGCCTGATGTGGGTATGTCTCCCATGATTTTTGGGTACCAGCAGGGACAAGTAAGCATACAGATTTTATTTGTCTGAAAAAGATATTTATCTTAGACTGAATTGCATTGCTGATCATAGTCACCGAGAGTCAACATTTCCAAAATAGCAGTATTGTTTCAGCCAACTTTCCACTCAAGATCATATAGAAATGTACTGTACCAAAATAACTTTTTGGTGTCCTCCTCGTTATATTCATTTCCTGATGTATTGTTCACCATTTTACAAGTGTGGTCATTCTCAAGTGAGAGAAGTTCATTTGACATGAGAACTAGGTCACACTATATCAGAAAGTAGAGAATTTGGAGAAAAGTAAACAAAAATATTGTACAAACATTAATAATTAACAGAATTTTGGTGTCCCTCAGTGAGTTATGCTGGTAAAGTTTGATGTGTTATTTCCACAAAACTGCTAGAAGTTTTTATGACGTAAGTCCACATGAAAAGTAGATAACTGGTTGTTACCAGAGAACGTGATCCCATGTCTTTTAACCAAATATCTCATGCTGATGGATATTTGACTTTGTCTGGTGTCTCCATGCTGCCATACTGTAGTTAAGTGTTGGTCATTCTTGATGTGTGAACAACACAACAAAAATTCAATGAGACTGGGGCTTTGGACAGTATCTTGTTACTGCAAACATAGGTTTATATTGCATTTGAAAATTGCAAGGTCAATGCAACATTTAAAAATTAAAATGTTGTCATTAAATATTACATGTTACAAATGAGGTAAAATATCTTGCATATAATACATGTGTGGATAAATTGATGGAAAATAAGTTACCAAATGGCAATTCTAAAATCTAATGGTGTCAAACAGGAAAATTTGAACATTTAAGTATGATATACTGGTTAAAACAGTCAAGACTGTACACAATATGTAAAAGGGTGGACCTTTTTGCATTTGAAAGTGTTGAAAAAATGGAACTTTGTTTTTAAGTCATGAAGTATTCTGTCAACCTTTTTCCATTTTCTTCTTATGAAGTGTCCTGCGTGACACTCAACTATGAAATTTCAGCCGTTTAGGGCCTTGATTCCCAAATAGTGGGTCACGATCCAAAATTCGGTTGTGAGATAAAATCTGATGGGTCCCAAGCCCATCTGGGAGTCGCAGGGGTCACGTAGCCTTGCAATGGGTTTACAATACATTTCATACCCCTCCCAGCAGAAAGTTTTGCACATGCCCCTTAAGTTGGGTCAATAAATAATGCTAAATCATGAAATTTGGCTCACTTGAAAAAATAGGTGGGACTGATTTACGAGATTCTTCATTCTTCTAAGAGGCACTTAAAGACTGCTTTGGTATCCCTGTTATGTTGGCAATTTACTGACATGTATATGTTTGCATTCATACAGAATGAATGGTGTATGTAAAAATATTTGTAATTTTATTAAATGTCAATAATACTCTATAATGAGTATAAATTCTAATCAGTGAAGGTGATTTTGAAATTTTCTTCTCAAAACATCTCACTGCTGGTACCCTAATGTATAGAAAGACTCAATAACACAATAGATAATTTAAAGGGAAAATGCACCCCATTCTGAATTAGTATACCCTGCCATCCGAATTCATGAATAGCTTGTGTTGATCATGTGACAGTATTGTAGTAACTGAATTGCCAAATTCATGGAGAATAACTCGTTGCTTTATCTTTTGTTTGTAATAGCTATATTGAGATACATCTTCAGAGGTAATGTAAAGCAAATATGAGGAGATTAGCAAGATTGAGTTTGCTGATTTTGGAAAGCAATTTTGGGGCGACTGCTAGGTTTTGTAAGAATAGAACAGGTCAAAGGCCAAGTAAGCAGGATGTTAGCAAAATAAAGGTAATGCTCAATAAAAGTATTTATAGAGAGTTGGGGAAAGATGAGGCTTAGAGTGCAAGACCAGTCATAAATGAACTGTAAGAACAATAAACTACCTAAACAGTTATGGAAAATCCATGGTTCCATGGTTTATTAAATATTCATACTGAAGAAAAATATATGTTTATTAATGAATTTTTAATAATTTAATCATGAAAAGTTCACAGAATGTTATTGCCTTAAAGGGAATAAGCAGTCACAGTAAGCTTACTTGGACAGATGTTACTAAGTGTTGCAAATCTCACCTTCTCTCTATTGCAAATATCTTTTATAATGTTCAAGAACATATTAAGTGTGGCATTTTCAAGGTAAGCAAAGGGGTTGTTTTGGAGAAACTTTACAAAATCCAGTTACAAAACAGTTGTCAAATGATTAAAAAGAGCCATTCATGAATCAGGATACCCGGGTAAACAAATTCAGTTTGGTGTGATAGCATTTTCCCCTTAAAGTTGTAAAAAGTATTACAATAAGTAAAGAATTTTTCTGGAATCTAATAAAAAGCACCAGACAGTGTAAGAATAGTAATGAAATTTTAAATTCCTTATTTTCAATAAATTAATTTCTCTTCATGATTTTAGACAGAAAGTCACCTAATGTCTGCCCTAAACTGTTTCAGGCCATGGAACAGGATACCTCTTTGTTGATATGCATAGTTAGTACATTGAGATGTACATTCTTTGTATTGATCTACAGATTTCCTTGCTATTGTCTTATTCCTGGGGGAGTAGCAACCATCTTTGCCCTCCTTAACGTCCTCTTTTTTGTACCCTAACCTACCTGTAATCTGGCAGAACAGTAGGAAAGACAAGTATCCTTGTCCTTCCCCACGTTCCAGGTCGGGGAAAGACTAGACATAACGTGTGGTCTGATTTAGGACTGCCTCCTGTGTTTGCAATGATTTTCCGATATATTTTATGTTTTAGACAAAGACAGCAGAGGTTTCAGTAGCAAGTATGAGTAAAGGAGATTACTAGATAATTTTTAATACAGATGAAATATATATTACACTACACTTTCATTTGTATGAGGCAAATACCTTGGAACTAAACTTCCAGTGGTAGTGTGAATTACACTTGGTCAGAAAATAACCAATCCTACAGACAGTCTCTTTATGTGGCTACTGCTTAACCCAGTCCAAATTACATGTCACCTCAAAGGTGCCTGCTTAAAATGCTTGCTGGTAAGATGCAATTTAAGCATTTTTCCCAGTTACACAATGTAATGAGGAACCGAGAATCCAAACAGCAATCCTAGAATCACAAGTTAACCTCTTAAAATTATTTAAACCACTCTTTAAACCACTAAAAATCATGTTTGCCATGACTCTCATTTTAATCACGTTTGTCATGACTCCATATTACATTAATCTTTTTACTAAAATATTCTTTTTCCCGACAGGTGATTGTACTCTGGACAGCAAACACTGAGAGATTTTGCTCAGTTGAGGAAGGTTTGAATGACACTGCCGACAATCTCCTCAACTCCATTAAGAACAATGCTGCTGAGGTTTCTCCCTCAACTCTCTTTGCAGTGGCATCTATCTTAGAGGGATGTGCCTACATCAATGGTTCCCCACAAAATACCTTTGTGCCTGGTGTTATAGGCCTTGCTGAAAGAGAGGGTGTGTTGATTGCTGGTGATGATTTCAAATCTGGTCAGACAAAGGTCAAATCAGTCCTTGTGGACTTCCTTGTTAGTGCTGGGATCAAGGTAAGTTACGGTGACTATTGTGTCTAAGTTTGCGGAGATGTATGAGATGTAAACTGTGTTGTTTTCAACATGAGGTATTGGTCTCATTAAAACTACTAAAAGCCTGTTTCCCCTTTCTATTACACCAATTGCCTCAAGGCTGGACGTTGCCATTGTCCAGATCATGACATGTGATACAGCTTTTTGGAAAGAGATAATTAATTAGCTCGTCGATGGAGATAGCCTTGGGCGTTAGAAAGTAACATATAATCCTACCCCACGAAAGTCCAATTTTGTGGGGTCGGAAATGTAACATTTTTAACGGGTTCAATACGGCATAGGTGTATAGGAAGAAAAAAGGGGCAGGGATGGAGTAGAAGATTTAAGGTGAGGTGGGGGTAGTACCTCATTGTTGTATACACTCACAAATTGTCTCAGAGTAGTATTCATTTAAAAGCAGATATGAGTGAATTCAAGGAGGCTAGCTGGGAGGAACTCATGGTGAAGTTGCTTTACAAGGAAGTTGAGGGTAGTAACAAAGTCAATTACAGTTCAACAGCTTGTCCTGTCTTAACAAGGCTTCCAACCTTCCTACTTGTCCTCTATACTCCAATATTTGGAAAATTGGAATGTATTTTCCTATAAAATAGCAAATATTCCTATCTTTAGTATACTTTGCATTCTAAAAGACTCTTTACTCGTAGTTCTGAGACATATAGTCAAAGAAACTGCAAGGAATTGTTCTTAAACATGACCTGAATTTTCTTTTAGCCCAAACTTATGAAGGAGCTGACCTCAGCTAATTTCTTGCATCAGCACAAGGTATTTAAATCTCAACTGTTAGTCCAGTTTGTATTCAGCTTGGTGCTTGCCATCTAGCTGTATTGAACTTCACCTGTTAGCATCATTGGCATAGACCATTGTTGAAACAGGGAGTTGCTACTCTGTGGTTGAAATTACTCATGCATGACAAGTAGTCTACATGCTGCTTGCACAGTTTGGAGGAGTTTGCTTATCTTACCAGAACAAGAGCAGCAAGGAAATCATAAAACAAACATATCACCATGAAAGTATTGCTTTCCTTTTCTGTTGTTTTTGAGTAATACCTACAGTATAGTGAAAGGGGCATAAGTAATGATGAATTTGATGAAATACCCTGTACTTGTATCATCTGCCTTTGTTGGGACAGGCATCTACCAGCTCAATATCAACCGCCATTGTTGGCTACTGTAGATACTGCAGTGTCATGCCTGAAGTATAGTGCTACTTGGTAAATTCACAAAGAATAAACATCCCAAAGAATATCAGTCCTCTTCCCCTAATTTGGTAAACTCTTTCACTCTCATATCTTCTCCCTCACAAGCTGTACAATTGTGATTTTGTGCAGTACTTGGTATGCACCCAGTGCCATTTGAGGTCAGCATTAGAGGGAATGTCCATTTGCTGGGATTGAGAAAAACTCCAACCACAACTAATCCGCTTAGCAAATAAACTGTGCAGCTCAACTTCCTGGCAGGCATGAACCTCATCTTGACTCCTGAGAACTTGTATTGTTGAAAGTCACGCATGCATGGCACACTGAATAGTTGTGCTGTGTCTGAATGGGAAAGCCTCCCAGCAGTTGTGAGGAGGAAACCACAAAGTAAACGAATCAATAAGGAGGTACTTCCCGGACTTGCCACTGTCCGGGAAGTACCTCCTTATTGATTCGTTTACTTTGTGGTTTCCTCCTCACAACTGCTGGGAGGCTTTCCCATTCAGACACAGCACAACTATTCAGGGTTAGAGTAGGTAATGGAAAATACCTGTCATGGGTAAAAAGCTGCATGCTAGTTTAGCTACTTTGAAATTACTGCACAGCTTCAAGGTGCCTGGGTTCCTGATGCTTCACCAGGATATTGCTCAGGTCCCCAGGGGGCCAAAAATGGACCCCTGGAACCTGTTGTCTTGGTATCACACTACTTACTGAGGTAATGAAGAGTCTTTGTACATGCAGTGGTAAGCTTTAGGGAGGGTGAAGTCATTGCTTTAGGAAGGAGAAAACATGTCTTTGCACTTTGCATACGTACTCTCCCTCACAAACGAGGCAGTACTACTCGAACAGGGGTTTTGTGATCCATTTAAGAGTTGCCAGAATATTGCACAGAGCTGCCAAACAGAATGAAAAGAATAAGTTGCTGAAGCATTGAAGATACCATTTTAAGCCATGTGGGAGACTGTTTGCCAATATTTACTAGGTAAGCAAGAGCCCATGGGTGTCAACAGTTGGAGGGGGGAGGGAGGGGGATGCTGGCCTGTTAATTTTGAAAGTGGGGGAGGTATCATTTTACCCCTCTATATGCCAGAGTGCTAAATAAATAAAAGGCATATATTTGATTCTGTAGGTTACAATTGCAGATGAAATAAACTCAAACTCACAAATGGTGACAGCTGCTATTTTCATTAATGAACATATATTCTCATTTAAGTGAAATGGTAGGTCTATCGCAAAAACTTTGAATTTCAAAATTGAAAATATGTCATGTACAGTACTGTATAGAATATCTGTCAAATCACCATACAAACTGTTCTGTGGTAAATAGAACTGAAAAAAAAAATGGAAAATTCCATTAGATTACACCACAGAGCAACTGTAAGACTAGAATCCAAAATTTTCCAGGGCCCTTTAGCTGGCCTCTGGACCAATGTATCTAAAGCTTCATGCTAGCATTTGTGTTGTGAAGGTCATGTTCCCCACATTTGAGATAGGTTACCATTGGTGCTCTGGTACGCCCACCCAATTGCGGTACTTCAGATAGTGCTAGCACAAATGCCAACTTTACAAAATGAAAAGAGAAACACCACCTCATGGTATTTGGAGCACTGCATGGTTTCATCCAAGGTTAATAAACTTCAGACCTTCTTAGGGGACCCCACACCAGTGGGTAATGAACGGTTAACCCCTACTCTTCCCATCTCCTCCCCTCATCCCTCCCCTTGCCCCACTGTAACTCTGTCATTCTAAACTTCAAGGAGTTCCTAATCCATTTTTCTGTTATATGTTAAGCAACAAAACATTAAAGGTAAAAGAAACCGTACAGTAGGCTATTTAAGTTACACAGTGCTTCTCAAAAATGAGTTTATTTCTTCCATCAAGTGGCCAGGGCCTGCATCTTCCTACTGTGGAACACATTCTACTTGGCTAGCTAAAACAGGCTGCAGGCTACTGTATACAGTCCTCCAACAGTACCTATATTGACTAGGCATCTGACCCACAAACCATCAGAATGCAATTAATACTGTAGCTGGGCTCGTGGAGTGAAAAACTGTATACAGACTTGTACTACTTAGAATAATATGAGCATAGTATAGGCCTAGGCTAGAGCTGACATTATTGTCTGCTATAGATGGTATCCTAACAATTGTCAGTCTAGCCTAGGACCTTCAGAAAACATAACTTGGGGAAAGATGATGTTACATCCTAGGTGACCTCTGACTTTCTGACAATCCCTATAATCATCTTTGACACACTCGGATATTATTTTGGTAAGGACAAAGAAAGTTTGCCATCAGTCCAAGTGGAACAAAGTACCAACCTTTGTAGTCTTCGCTGTTCAACCATATGCTAAGATGCTGTATACAGTAACTACACTTGAATGCATTCTATGTTATGCTGCAATGCTGCATATTATGCATATACATAGTAAGCTACTTGTGCATACATGTGAAAACCAATTTGAAGATTGCAAGATGCAAACCTCAGTTCACAGAGGCCACCATTAAACCAAAGAATTACCATGAAAAAAGCTACTCAACTAGAAAAATCATAGCTTTTTACACATCCACAGTATACTGTTTTGTGACTGTATGTTTTCCATGCTTGAAATTACATACCTACAAATGGTTAGCTACAGAATGGTGTTTTCTCTGTCTGTTTTGTTCTTCTGTAGTGACTGTTATGCATGCAACTTCCAAATCAGGGTTGTTGTTAGTTCGCAAGACAAAAGAAAAAATGCAAATACCATGTGGTACCTTTTGTGAAGAAAATCTCAACATGACAAATAAATATCGGAAAATGTCAAACCTGAGCTGAATAAAGTGGAACTGATTCGCCTATATCGGGACAGTTGGCATCCCTGTAGTAGTGTAGTAATAGCTACTGAATAGAGTCATTGAGATGACTAAGGTAGAAAGTGGGACCACAGTGCAAGAAAGTTGGAATATTATGGTTGTAGTACCAAAGAAATACCGATTACACTAATTTAGGGTGGGTTCCTTGATATCATTCTTTATGTTTCTCCAATAGCCAACTCTTGGAGTTCTCACAGGTCCTCTATATTCCTATTTTCGACAGAAAAATTTCCTATACAGGGTATGTTTCTATATTTTGCTGAAAAGATTCCTGTATTTATTCTTATACTTTTTGATGCTCCCTGTCGGGAGCCCTGTGTTTGTCATGTGCAAGGAGATTTCAAGGAAGTTGTGGATATTTCACATACAGGTAGATAATAAATTGTGATTGATTGATTGATTGATTGATTGGTTGATTGATTGATTGATTGATTGATTGATTGATTGATATTTATTCAGCCAATCGTAAAAATACAATAGAAATGGGTTGAAAACAAGAGCTCATAAAACAGATACAAACACTTAAACATTACCTAAAAACTAAAATGGGTGTATGCACATAAAGTGAGAAAATGAATACTAAAATAAGAAGACACAGTGAATCAGCTGGTCATCTGTAGAAAGGTTGGTGAGGTCATTTGTTTTGTAGCTTACCCAAGAGGAAGTTAGGTTTTTTTACGTGATCTTGCCAAGTTCCATTGCAATACTGACAGCTGTTGATCACAGTTCATTGGTAGGTTTGTTTAGCAGTCCATATGCACAGAAAGATACAGTAATACATACAATTGCTGTTCAAAGAATGCTTCTTTTCTTCTTGATTTCCGAAATTGCTTAAAACTTCATTTAACAATACATGTATCCAGTTTTCTACATTTTTGCATTTCATATTTTTGTCTTTTAGCCGGTGTCTATCGTCAGCTACAATCATCTTGGAAACAACGATGGCATGAATCTATCAGCTCCCAAACAGTTTCGGTCAAAAGAGGTGAGATCTGTTGAGATGTAAGTGTGTTAGACTATGGCTGGTATGTTAGTATTACTCTCGCAAGCAGTCTTACACAAGGACTGTCTATCTACTGGTCCATCCTCCCTCCCTCTCCAGGGCTGTCAGAACTAAGGGAGGGGGGGGGGGGTGATTTGGGTGGCTCTGCCCTTGGCATGTTCAGCTTGGTCTTTTCTTGCCTCAAACATATAAATTATGCGGTTTCCCTGTAGCCTGAGATGACTAAAAAAGTGTGGGGCAACCAAAAATTGTGAAATCAAGTGTAACTGTTTGCCCGTTGGACAATCAGAAACTCTCCACCAAGTTGCAAGTTAATCACAATACAGTTGAGTTTAGGAGGACTTCGGGACACACTTTTTTGCTCACACACACACAAACACATGCGCACACTCGATACCTTACGGGGTACTGGCACAGGGCCCCGCAGGGAATGCAAGGGAATTTCCCAGCAGCGAAGGAGCCGAGTAGAAGGACATACTTGAGGGCTAGCTGCACTCCAAGGCAGACACGTGCAGCCACGTGTGACTTTTCTTTGCAGTGACCGAATTTTCGGGCAGCTACGCCAGTTTTGAACTTCGTGTGAGCTAGGAAAGACGTGCGAGAGTGGAGCTGTCGCCCGCTGTGCCAGTACCCGCTAAGGCCACATTGGTGATTGCACCCAGACACACTCACACAGTGTCACATTTCAGATGTAAGGTGAAGTAAAATATCTCATCTCCTTTGACATTACATGTATGGAGATGAGGTAAAAAGTAAAATAAGTAAAGCAGTTTGCCCCACTATAAAGCAGGCTTTATAGTGGGGCAAGGTTAATATGAAAAATCACAATTATTTGAAGACATCACAAAAATTGTCAACAGTGTGAAAGGGCAAGTAGTCATGAAAACAAATCAACCACAGATTGGATGATTATTGTAGATTTAATGATACACATCCCAGAGCAAGTTTCCTATATACATACTGATAGGGCTGTGACCGTTTAGCGATTAATCGCTAAACGATCGCATGGGTAATAAACGTTTAGTACAAAGCTACCAGCGATTGATCGCAAAACCCATTTTTCTGTACGAAATAAAAGAACAATCTGCAGTCATTGCAGAAAATAAGATGTTCACTTAAACTCTTTTTGAAAAAGGAAATACATAATTATACAATTGGCACACACGTAAACAAACGACATCAAAGTTGAGCTTCTATGGGATCCGTGTTTGAGGTTCATGGAAACTATGTCCCCCAGACATCACTAACGAATTTTACATATCATGTTCAAGAGTACATTTAAAGTCTCTTTGGTGATCATAGGTACTTGGGATTAATCGCTAAACGATCGCAAAATTTTGCGATTAAACGTTTAGTAATTTTGCTAAATGTTCACAGCCCTACATACTGATTCAGCAGCTATGCCTATAGATGGTATATAAAGGTTCAAGGAGTTTATGCAGTTTGTGGGACTATGAATCAAATTGGTTGAAAGGATTGAAAAAAAAATGGATTTGATTAAAACTTATACTCTTATTGAATTTTTCCTTTTTTGCAGATTTCTAAGAGCAATGTGGTTGATGACATGGTTGAATCCAACAGGATTTTGTATCCAGATGAAAAGAAACCAGATCACTGTGTGAGTATTCATCTCTTTTAGGGGATTCAGTAGAGTACTGTATCTTTATTCAAAATTAGGTTCATTATCATTAATTTGATGATGATGACGATGACGATGACAGTGATGATAGTAACGACAAGACTAACAGGTATCTCGTGCTGCACAAAAGAATGTTAGACAAAGAGAGATGATTGGGCCATAGGTATTACCAGGGAGTTGTTACAGATGGAGAACAAACACTTCTCCCTCCTTTTGCTTTATGTGGTTTGCCGACAATAATCTCCCCTTTGTCTTGCTCTATCAAATTCTTTACCACTTGAAAGGGATTACAGGATGTGACGAATGGTGGTTGTTGTCATCTGCTACTCCTCAATCAGTTTTGGGATGATTTCAGCCATTGCCACGGTATTGCCAGTCATGAAGGAAAAAAAAATGTTTTCATCCCTTTACGCCAGTTTACACTTTTCAAAAGGGTTCAGCAAAAGTTCAAATAACTTACTGAACATGAATCCATGATTCTTAATTTTAGGAACAGTGGGGAAATTTTTTTAACTTTAATAGACAAAAGTGTATACTTGCCGGCTTCACCAGAAAAGAGATGGTACTTTACTGTGCATGTGTAAAAATTAGAATACTAAAGGAATTGGATACCTTAGAAGTACAGTGACAGTTGTTATATTAGGAAGATGAAAAAAGGTTTAACATTTTTTGGTGGAGCAGATCACTTCAAAGCATTGTCTTCATAAAAGCTTTGTCTGAGGATTACCTTAGTTTCAAAAGGTCAAACTCTGATAAGGAAGGTAGTTGAAGCAAATCTAGAAGAGGAATTAAAGGACCTGTTCATGAAAATTTCCCCTAACAAAAAAGATTAAATTACTTCGTGTTTATTGTCTGAAGGATATTAGGTGCTTGAACTCCATCCGTAACAACTCCCTGGTATTAATTAGCATTGACGGTGTGATGGATATAATTGTCAGGTAGATTTTTTTATCTGGTTTGTCAAATACAGTCATCGTTTTGTGCTATATGCAAACTAGGATGGGATATGATTTGGTTTGTTTTCAGGTTTTGTGACAGCTTTGCTGGTACTATTAGAAGTATCTTCTTACGTGTGACAAGTTGACGACCTTTTTGGCTTACTTGAAAAACAAAGAAACAAGTATCTTTCTGTTAGTTTCAACGTACTGGTATGGTTTCGATTCATAAATTGATAATGTAGGGATTAGGTTTCAAAGCACAAGTCATTTTCACAGTTATCAGCATTGATCTCTTGCTAAAAGAAATCATACCATGATTATGGTTTCTCATCAATTAAGGTACACACAACCTACACACATACATTTTTAACCACTCAAGCCCAGAAACTGTACTCAGCACCTAAGCAAATGTACTGCAGGGTTTCCCCTAGCATTCTTTTTGTACAGATTTTGGCCACCACCTCACAGAAAATTGCTATACTTGCCTCCTCCACACATGTATGTATGGTTTGGCAAATTTGGCACTTTTCTCTTCTCAGAGATTCTAGTTACACCTGTACTTATAACTAGCTGAAGTAGTTTTGATACTTAGTTCTCTCTCTTGTTTGTAACAGTCACAATATGACCCCATAGACTAATACCACCTCAAACCCTCTAAAACGCAAGGGGAAACCCTGCACTGATTATTGGTGTTCGTTGTAAGTTCTGACTCAGCACCTTTGGATGTACTAGAGAATCTTTTCATGTAAATATTAGTTCATCATTCTAAAAAAATCAGTACTTTTTGTCCATTCATTTGAGTTTCAATTAGTTTCAACTTTGACAAGCACTTAATAACATAAGTTGTTGTCAACTATTAAATTCTGTCAATACAGATTTGACATTGAATTGCAGCACCATTCAAAAAAAAAAAAGGCTTATCTTCTTTTCATTTTAATAGCGATGTGTCATGTTGTGCTGAAAGGATTTGGTTTTTTCTCGATTTGGGAAAGAGGGATGAGACTTTCCTCAAGTCTTACAAACCTAGGATCATCTTGAGCTTTGTGAGAGCGTAAAACTTTTTGCAGCTTTGAAACTTCTTTAGTTTTCTTCTCCTTTCTTTCGGTGATTTGCTCTTTGCCATACAAAGGTAAATCAATCCCATAATGCCTCTCTCCCTGTGCAGCTGATCTGAGTCTCATTTTTCTAATGATTCTGCTTGTAGGTTTAGGACTCCCTTCCATTGTATCTCCCAGTGCACTTGTCGTGATGCTATCTGGCAATTCTGTCAATTCTGGCAAATAATTTAAACTTGGTTCAAGTCCTATTTCTCGCATCATGTGTGTGGAACTTCGTTTGGGCGGCACTATTGGTCTCCTTATGTAAACTTCCCTTTGTGATAACTTCATGATTATTTCCGGTAGGTATGACCTATGGGGGAGGTGCAGTTCGCGGATTTCTGTTTCCTTAATCGCAGTTTGGATCACAAAGGCTCGTTTTTGTCTTTGCAGTCTTTCTAGAGCCTCAAACTTGTCTCTGGAGACTGTAGCCAGTTGTTCGTCAAGTAATCTTTTGTGATGGGGGTTGGTATGCACCAGGATGTTTCTCATTGCTGTTGATGTTTTCTGCATGCCAGCTCGTTCTGTTTCTTTCTTCATCTTAGCATTCCACGACATCCTTTGAATAGTAAAGTGAGAGGTTTTGTTTGGGTGCATGGAGGATGCCACATGTATTCAACTTGTGCTCAGATTATGGCTTGGGTGATGTTTGACTTACCAGTGTTGTAACGGGTCATGACTCAAGTCACTTATTTTCAAAAGGGCATTGACTCCAGCAATTGTATCATAAATTTCCTCATAGAAATAATACAATGACTCGAGTCACTGGCTTGACTTGAGTCACATTGAAAGTAGTTAATGACTTGACTGGACTACAAAATTGAGTGACTGGTTACAACTCTGTGACTTACTGCTAAACACAAATGCATTGTGGGAACTAAGTACTGATGTAATGCCCAGACACATACAAAGCTTCATCCCTCTCCCTCTAAGTTTATAAATTCTTTAAAAGGCACCATGGTCACCATAACCAAGTTTTAGCAACAGGCATGTCCTGTCAACTTTCTTAATGCTGAAAGTTTCCCTCACCCCTTAACCCGAGAAACCTTTGAAATGAGGGAAAATTAAGGGAATTCAATTAGTATGAAATAAAAAGAAAAAATACTCTGTTATATTTTTTTCATATTCAAACAGTGCAAAAGTGTATCCAAGTGGAAAAAATCATATTATCACCCAGAAATTTTGAAATTCCATCACAGAAAACTTAGGGAGTAATCTCATGAAATTTTGTTTTTCATTAAATGATGGGAAACCAGAAGAACAGGTTTCAGCCTGGTGACTTAAACAGAGAGCTCACCCGTTTTGGACTGGTTTACATTTTGACTCAGGGACCATCTTGAAAGTTTTCACCCCACTCTGAGGGTTTAGCTCACCATCACAGAGGACCACTTTTAACCAGAGATACAATGGTTCATTGCTTCAGTGATTTAGCTGAAGGCATTTGCCCTACTCTTGTGCGGTTCATGAAAATCTGATGCACCATGGCATATCAGGTTTTAGTCGGTCTAATGTGAATAACTCCGAATCAGTTCAGTGATGTTTCTTGTTATTTTAATTCATAAAAATTAGGTCAATTTTAAATAATCCCAACCTTTTGAATATACTGGAAAGCCTTAAGCTGTGATTTTGGTCTCAAAACAGCTTGAATGTGCTTGCTTATTGTCACTGGAAGTGCAGTATGGTTTATGCTCGATTTGCGGTGATTCCTCACATATACTACTGGGTGTAACTCAGATGAATTATAAGTAAATGTTGGTAAGTATCATAAACACCCCTTCAGTGCAGAACTTCAACAGTATATTTTATACACTGATATACATAGTGTATGCAGAAGGCTAAATAGATGGCAATATTGGCAGTTGGTTCCAGTGGGGTAGTGAGCATTATCAGATTAAGTGGAAATGCCACCAACACTTCCCTTAAATTTCCAACTTGAAATAATACATGGAATAAGGTATCAAAAATTTTGTTGTAGTCAAAGTTTGGTGACCCCTGTGGTACTTTTTTGCCCCTTCCTTT
Organism: Holothuria leucospilota; assembly: GCA_029531755.1. Taxonomy (NCBI): domain Eukaryota; kingdom Metazoa; phylum Echinodermata; class Holothuroidea; order Aspidochirotida; family Holothuriidae; genus Holothuria; species Holothuria leucospilota. The sequence continues at coordinate 16,416,158 of CM055961.1, forward strand.
AAATTTCCAACTTGAAATGATACATGGCATAAAGTAGCAAAAATTTTGTTGTGTAGTCAAAGTTTGGTGACCCCTGTGATACGTGTTTGCCCCCTTTGATACCTTTGTGCCCCTAAGATAGCTTTGTGCCCCATATGGTACCTTTGTGCCTTGGGTGAGTTCTTCCTCTCACTGCATCACAGATTGGTGCATTTACTTGTATGGCAAAAGACTAGACAACCCACAAAGTCCAATAATTGGTTAAACCAGTTTGAGTGAAGGGCTTAGCAGTCGTCTTTCAACTGTGCTCCTTAATTTAGTTCAATGTTTTCATTTACTTAGACCAAATGTGGTGCACTTTTAGTCAGCATTGCCCAACTCTTCCTTAACATGGGTTTTTGGGTTTCATAGCAACTACCATCACATCGCAAGGGCCAAAGTCGAACTTCATGGTAGAGAGTGGACCTTTTTAATCTCTCATGCACCACGTTTGGTACTACCTAAAAAAATGGCCACATTTGACTAAGATTTTAAGAAATTTGTCACACCAAATCTCTCACCTGTGTTTCCGTTTTAGGTTTGGAATCCTTCAGATAGTGGCTGTGTTGTTCCTTTAGCCAGTGCACACTCCCTGATTGTATCAGGGCAGTCTTTTGAGGTCCATATCTTCCAAGGTTTTTTTTGCCTTTCAAACTTCTACATCCAAGAAACATATATAACTAGACAGTATAGTCTATGTTTTGTTGACGGTTGCCAAGGGATAAATACTGCAGCTTTGTCAAACACGTAGTATAACTTGTTAGCATTAGTTGGTTCCATTCCAAAGTTCAATAAAAAACCATTGACTGAAGTTATTGGAGTACCTGTGGTAGTAAAATATGTCTGATATTGACTTGGAGCAATATTTTGCTATCAATTCAAATTACTCTTCGTGCAGTGATCATCTGTAATGTTTACTCCTATGCCCGTATTCTGTTTGGTCAGCAAACGTAAGTATTACACTTGAACTTCAGCCCTTATAGCAACCGGAATATTTTTGTTGCAAGAGAGTTCACTATAAATAATATGTGAAAAAGGCAAGATGAATTTCCTCAACATCATAAATTGAAGCTATTTAGCAAGGAAATTTTCTTTTTCTTGGTTTGGTATGGTATAGGGGAACTGACTTATAGTTACTAGAATAAGGGCATTCTAGCTCATTGGGTATCTACTTGAATTATGATTAACTCTACTTGAATTATGATTGTTAAAGGGTGAAGTAGATGATGCTATTTGAATCACACTCCTCAGGAAATTAAGGAGTGTGGTTGGTGTGCTGTTTTTTGAAACTTTATTAATTTACCTGAGTTGTCAATCTTTATCAAGGTGTACAAAAAATTGCACTTCACAGTGATTTGAGGCGAGTGATGGTGTGCGATCGCATAAGTACACCTCAAAATTCAAGGCCTGAATTAGCATATCCTGATACCATAATTCATGCCTAATAAATCCTATCAGAAGAAATGCATGGAAGGTAAATCTGCAAGGAAAATTTGCAAACTTAAGCGTGCATTTTAAGTAACATTGGGGTGACTACATATTCCTTACCAAGCAGTGCTATGGTCATCTCAGGAATTATTGCCCCTGAAAGGTGTTGAACAGGATTGGTTTACATTGTGTCAGACTTGTAAATTCATGAATGGGATCAAGTGGACATGGGTAGTAGGTGGGTTGTTAAGCCAACCAGTTTTAATATTATGGTCACTTGTGCTCCATGTCAAAATAGCCAAACTGCAGCTCCCTCTGCAAAGCTGCAGGGCTGCAGCTTTGCTGAGGGGGCTGCAGCCTGAGGTTTTGACATGTTATTAAGTATATTTAAGCTGTGTAGTGGAATAAAAGATCAGGTTAAGATATAAGAAATAAGACCATGAGAGTTTGAGAAACTAAAGGCCTATTTACATGATGCGTCCTAGAAAAGAGCGTTGGCATTTCAGTGGCATGACTTTGCTTTGGGATGCGTGGATTAATCTGTTAAGACTTTATATTATGCATTATGACTTTGATTCCAGACCTTTCTTGCCAATGTTGTGCAGTATGAAGTTGATATGAAGCATGTGACCAATTCTAATCTACCTGATTGGTTGGGTTGAATCCTGCTTGCAATGTCTCATGACATTAGAAAATGCATCTTGGTGTATTCAACATGGCAAGGTTCATAATTTTTTGTAACAGTACAGTCTTCAGGGTATGATGTGGAGTTGTCCATCCATCTTGTGCTATTAGATGCTAGGAATAATGGCATCATGTAAATATAGGCTTTTATAATGATCTGCACATTGGCTTGAAAGCCTAGGATATGACCACGGAGGCAAATCACTTGTATAAATTCCCTGTCAACTCAAGTCATGATAATTGTAAAAGTCTGTTGTAAGTTTGACATTTGTAAATTACGACCAAGACTGCAAATTTTAATTCTCAGGCGGGAAACAAGTCAAATATCCCTACATTTTTCGCTTGTTTTGGTGTATACTCAAAGCCAAATTTCCTTCCATTTGCAAAATTTCCCAAATATCAAAATATTCTGCCTACAAACCTCCCAAACTTGCAAAGTTTTCCCCAGTTATTATGACAACGTTGTTATTAAAATAATTGGTTTTAATTCAACACTACTTAGTAACCACTGCACATTGACGGTCCCCAAAACGATGAATTTGACACAAAGTGCCATCTTCATGCAGTTACAACTAATAATACCTGATAAATCAGTGCAACATTTCATTTTCATTCCTTGTGATGAACAAAGTTCACCTCTTTTCACCTATAAGTTGCATTCAAGTGCTTTCCATTTCTTGCAAAGTTATGGATAAATTTTACACTTCTCATCCAAATGTTCTGTTCAAAAACATCTCATGTTGCAATGTGATAGCAAATTTTACACTTCTACCTCAAATGTCATGTTCAAATACATTCCATATTTTGCAAAAACATGGGGCAAATTCCACCACTTCTATTTACCCACAAATTGCATTCATCTTTTAAACTTATGACTCAATCACAGTGTGGTAATGACATTACACTGCCCCCTGTTTTTGGTTTCGATGATAAGAGAAACCTATGCATTCATGATGGCGTGTGTGTGTGTGTGTATGTGTGTGTGTTTGTGACACTTTGCTCGTTAACACGATATCTCAAGAAGGGAAACTCTGACAGTTCTCAAACTTGGTACATAGATGCCCCATGTTGAGAGGAAGAACCCTATTGTTTTTGGTGGGGGTCAAAGGTCACCTGGGGTGACCGGGAGTCAAACTCTGAAAACCTTGTTAACACAATATCTTGAGGTAGGAAGCTTGGATGAATTTCATACTTTTTATGTAGATGCGTTATGGTATGAGGAAGAACCCTATCATTTTTGGTGGAGGTGAAAGGTCATCTGGGGTCACCGGGGGTCAAACCCTGAAAACTTCGTTAACACGATATCTCAAGAAAGGAAACTCTGACAGTTCTCAAACTTGGTACATAGATGCCCCATATTGAGAGGAAGAACCCTAGTGTTTTTGGTGGGGTCAAAGGTCACCTGCGGTCACCGGGGGTCAAACGCTGAAAACAGTGTTAACACAATATCTTGAGGTAGGAAGCTTGAATGAATTTCATACTTTGTATGTAGATGCGTTATGGTAAGAGGAAGAACCCTATTATTTTTGGTGGAGGTGAAAGGTCATCTGGGGCCACCGGGGGCAAACCCTGAAAATCTTGTTAACACAATAACTTGAGTTACAAAGCTTGGATTAATTTCATACTTTGTTTGTAAATGCATTATGGTAAGAGGAAGACCACTATCTTTTCTGGTGGAGGTCAAAGGTCATTTGGGGTCACCAGGGGTCAGACCCTGAAAACCTTGTTAAACTGATATCTCCAGGTAGGAAGCTTGGATAAATTTCATACTTTGTATGTAGATGCCTTATAGGTAGAGAAAGAACCCTGTCATTTTTGGTGGGGTTTCAAAGGCCATCTGGGGTCACCGGGGGTGAAACCCTGAAAACCTGGGTAACACGATATCTCAAGGTAGGAAGCTTGAATAAATTTCATACTTTGTATGTAGATGCGTTATAGTAAGAGGAAGAGTCCTATCATTTTTGGTGGAGGTCAAAGTTCATTTGGGGTCACTGGGGGTTAAACACTGAAAACCTTGTTAACAAAGTTTCTCGAGGGAGAAAGCTTGGATAGATTTTATACTTAGTATGTGGATGTGTTATGGTGAAAAGATGGACCCTGTTGTTTTTGGTGGAGGTCAAAGGTCATCTGGGGTCACCAGAGGTAAAAAAAGCAAAATTCCGCAAGAATTCCCAAGAATATTACATGGGTTCACCAGAGATCAAAGAGCAAAATTTCATGAGAATTCCCAAGATCGTCATCTGGGGTCACCAAAGGTCAAAACGCAAATTTCCCAAGAATTCCCAAGACTAAATAGAATACAAAACTGTATTTTTCCAACATGTTAATATAGCATTTGACCATTGACTGAAAGATATGGGACATGATGGCTTTATTTGTTAGAACATATATCGTCAAAACCTCAATGCATTTTTGCATTCTGGTTTACCTTCATCATGGCAATCGATAAAGGTATCAGATCATTTTGCCACTATCATTTGTAATACCAAGTTTACCTTACATGCTCACAAGGTACACTGTTTAAATAGCCTCCCCCCTTGTCCCCCTTTACATTGTAATTGGGGACAATAATTGTCCCAAAATGTGTGGCAGGTAAGTGTTTAAACATAACCTTGTCATTTGTTTTTTAATATTTACCTCCAGGTGGTTATCAAGTATGTTCCATATGTTGGTGATAGCAAGAGAGCAATGGATGAATACACGTCTGAGATCATGATGGGAGGGTTAAACACGATATCCATGCACAATACCTGTGAAGACTCCCTCCTAGCTACACCCATCATACTGGACCTAATCATACTCACAGAGATGTGTCAGAGGATTTCATTTAGGACTGGTAAGTTTAAGGAAGTGTCATGTATAATGTACCTACAGGTTGGAAATGATAACTGCAATTACAGGGAATTCTCATGGATGGATATAGGATGCTTGCCCTGTGTGAAACTGTGATCGATAAGCTCCTGATTGTCTTGCCTGTAAATTGTATACAAGTTAACTGGGATGAGGAAGTGACAAGAAGGATGTTGTCTACTACTTGTAGGCATAGGCATATGGGGGCCAATATTTCTGGGGTCAGGGGTAATTTTTGCCTGAATTTTGATAACTGCTGTGTCAGTTGCAAAAGGGCATAATTTATTTTCTTAGCTGTCTCATTTGACTGAATGGCTCCACTATTCTTGCCCAAATTGGGAGAGCTTTGCCATGTCCCCCCCCCCCCCCCCATCCTGGCCTAGTATGCTTATGACTGTAGGTCTCAAAGAGGTCTTGTGATGGTTTCACCCATAGACCTTTTTCAAATAGCAATCACAAAGGATTGTGGGATTGGATTTTGGTGTGCGTCGTTTTTGGCCACAGTAGAATGCCATTGAGAAAAACGCCCCACTTCAAAAGTGTATCCCACAATCCTTTGTGACTGCTATATGGAAAATGGTCTATTGCTGTAATATTGCCAGTTGTCTTGGAAAAAACAGAATATTCTATTCCTGTGTGTCAGTGCTGCCTTTTTATATGGTTCAGTACAAGTTAAAATAACTTTTTTAATATTCATACATGTTTAAGAAATGAAAAAAAAAGTACTGGAAAAAGGGATCACTTATGTGTATTTAAAGAAGTTAAAATAGAAAAATGTGAGGAAGGTTTCACACCCTTGTTGGCAGAGTAGATTTTGTCAAAAAATTGTCTTTATCAAGTCTTTCTGTGAGAGTAATGTCAGTAATATGGGATCAAATTCTCATTGGGAAGGAGTTAACTAGATTTTGAAGAGGCATCAGTCAGGGTCTTGTTTCAAAAGGATTAGATTCTCAGGTGTGTATTGTTGGATAGTTGAAATCAGATTAGATGCTTAGTATCCATCTGAAACAGCTTCTTGCCATATTAGAGCAATGATGTTGAATAACATATTCTTTGTGTCTAGGTGATGGCAGGTTAACAGGACTGGATAAAATTGTTTATTCCATGGAAGTAGGTCAAATGTCCCTTAATATTTTCATCCAGAAATAGCAAGACTTTGTTCCTCTGCTAAAACTTCCTGAATGGGAGCTTCTCAGATTCCTGATTTTGTTCCACACATTGTGACCTTCTGTAAACTGATGACAGTAGTTGATCTTGGTGCTATGGCACAGTAATCATGGTTATATGCAAGATGAGTAAAAAAGTTAAAAATACTTGGTGGAGAGGATAGGCATAGGAACCTTTTCCTTCCGGGGGGGGGGGGGGGGGGGGGGGGTTGAATGTTGTTTGGGACCACAGCCCTTGGGAGGGTCTAATGGAAGGGAGTGTCCCCCATTGGAAAATTGTTGAATAATATTTGAGGGTCTTTAGATGCAATTTCGACATTTGTTCAGAGGGCACAAATAATGGATTCTTGTCCTTGAACGAGGTGGGGGGAGGGGGGAAGAGGTATATATCTACCCCCACCATATTTGTGACGGGGGGGGGCTTTAGCTTGCTACTTATGCCAGACAGTACACTTTAACAGCTTCGATAAAGCATGTGTAACGTGTAGCCAGAGTCTATGGAGTGTGGCAACTTTACTTTCACTGGCCAAAAGAAAGGACTGGAGGTACAATATCTTGCATATTCACAATAGTTCTTTGGCAGATGTACTTACAGGAATTAGTTTAATGTTGTGTGTTTTAAGGTCCTTGTTACGGGTTGATGAGAAGCACTGTAAGTGATGAGATTGATTCACTTTTTGTTTGGATTGATATTTACATATGATTTCAAGAGGGGAGAAGTGCCAGAATAGTCGATTTGAAAAGAAGGTTATTGCCAACAACTGCTCCTTCCAAGTCTTAAGGTACTTGGTCTCCTTCAGGGGTTTTCTGTGGCATTCTTTCTTTGAGGCAGCCACCTCACTGTTTTAGAGATTCACCTCCTTGAGAGTTCCTGTAAGTGCTGCCTTACATGTTTGTAGGCTGGGTAAGTTAAGTGTTTAACTGTTGAAACTACTCTCTGTACTGTCAAAATATTGATCTTGAGTACTGTAAGTGCTCTAAACTCTTTTCTTTTGGCCATATACCAGCAGATACTCTCCGAAATCGAAGCGAAACCCAGGTCTGTCGATTTGATACAGCTTTCTTCTGCTCCCATGTACGATATGGTACACAGAATCTTCCTTCTTGTCACATAGCTGAGGTCTCCTGCCATTTGGTAGGAGACTGCTGTCCTGGTGTGGGATCTTTAACTGTAGTTAGTTAGTTAGTTAGTTAGTTAGATGAGATTTAACGACACACCAACACGTATGTGTTATATAGTGTCAGTCAACTCAATAAAAAGTTCAAAGTTTAAATTTATTTTCAAGTATGGTTCAAGTTCAAGTTGGGTTTCCCTTTAGTCGCCTCTTACGACAGGCGGGAAATACCGTGGGCATATTCTACAACCCCAGCCCACAGGGGGATTAACTGTAGTTAGACTTTCCAGGGATGGCAATATGGTGTAGCTCATTGTTAGTTAAGGAATAAATGTGAGTGTGCCCCGTCTTAAATGTGACTTGAGACCGACAGTGATGTCATTGCAAAGGCTGAGCAGACAGAGATGATAGCCGAGGTCTACTGCCGCAGTGATGACTTCATTGAAGGTCTCAAATCACACTTGAGACTGGGTACTGTACCCTGAATTTATCCTCATTCATGAACACCTGCAGAAATTTGATAAAGGAGACACCAAAACATAACTTTTGTAACAAAATTCCAAAGATCAAGCTTTAGTTTTTCCTTGTATTTTTTAGTCCTATTAAGATGTAAGGACTAGTATGAACTAGGCATCAATGACAGATGAACATTTTGGACCACAGGTTTCAACCAGCATTAGGACTGCAGACATTTGGTTTCCAGATTTTGTTACATTTTTGAGAAAGATATTGCATATCTGGATGATCTTAATGGAAGAAAGATTGATTACAAATATGTATGTTGTTTTAAAGATGAGGCTGAGCATTACAGTCAAGGAAACAAACTTCTAGCTAGTTGTTGTTTTCTGTTGTATGCTACAAAAGGAACTTGTACAGGTCTGAAAATAGTTTAAATATGGAACCTGAAAACATTAATGAACTCTGAATGAATTGTTGCTGAAGTAGGTAGTAAGTTTCAGTGTGCTCTGAATGTTTTATTTAAACATTGCTTTGAATTTTGGATTTGTACTGGATAATGAATGGTGGAGGAGGAGGAGTGGGATGGGGGGGGGGAGGTGGGGGTTAATAGCATTTTGAATAGTTATGTGTTACAATGGCCTACAGTATTTTTAATTTGCATGAGTGTTCCACAGTCAATAAGGTTCTTTGTAATGTTAGTTGAAAAATTTGACTGGGATGAGAGCATAAATCTTTAATCATGTATGTATCTTCTTTTAAGATTGAAAATATAACCATTGTCTTAACTAATAGTTTGAATTATCATTTAATATATTTGTTCAACTAGTACGTCAAATGTTTACAACTTTTTACTTTTGTCGCATACAAAGAGTAAAATTTCCTTTCAGTTGACACAATTTCCCTCCTGATAAACAAATCATTCCTGTCAAGGAAATGTTCATATCCTCAATTCTTTCACCTATGCATCTCCGTTATTATCCTCTCCATTTTTTTTCTCTCTTACCTGCAGCATCACAGAAGGAATACCAAAGCTTCCATCCTGTCCTGTCTATTTTAAGTTACCTTTGCAAAGCACCCCTGGTACCCCCAGGCACCCCTGTTGTCAATGCCCTCTTCAAGCAGCGGGCCTGCATTGAGAATGTATTCAGGTAAGAAACTTGAAGTGTTGGTTTCCACTATGTTTTGCTAAATTCATGGGAAGGTATTCAGGTGAGAGATTACAAGCATGTGTGGCACAGTATGGTATGTGAGGTCAGTTGGTTGGGGCATGGTTTCATTGTGTGGTTGTGACATAGACTACTTGTTGCGGGGTCATAGCATTGAATGTATCTAAGTGGAAGAATTGGATCGGTGTATTGAGTTTTGACGGTTGAGTTGTGTGATTAAGTTTGTGGTTATGACAGTAACTTCTTTATGTGAGGGGGCATGGCAATGACAAGGCCAGGGGAGTGACAGGATGGTTGCTGGCTTTGTAGGTACAAAGTTCTCGCATTAGATGTAACAGTCATAACTGAGAAAGAAAGAGCAAAGTAATGGAAAAAGAAACTTACTTGAAAGACGTCAAGCTGTTTGGGATTTGCACATAATACTGGTGGAAGTTGTTAGTGGACTTTAACAAGTTATAGATGTTGACTGCATGATTTGCTGCCCTGATTTCTAAAGTAGCAGTCAGGCTGTGTATACTTGCACTGTTTTGTCAGGTTAGTTGAAAGCACCTGAAAGATATTTACCTTCAGTGCCAATCTTTGTTGTGTTTGTTACACAAGGGGTCATCAGTTTTTTCATCATTTCCATAAGTATACAGGACGTTGCTTTTCTTGACATCCCTCTTCCCCTCCCCCTGCCCAACCACCTCACCTACCTCACCCAGCTCAGCATACTCTGAAAAATGTTAAAGTTGATTTTTGGCAAAGAGTGCCACTTTTTAGAATTTGAAAAAAATTTGCATGGTTTTTGATCTCACAAGCATTTTGCGCACTTGTGAAAATGGTAATGAAATTGATGACCCTTACCTAATTTAGTTCAGCCTTGGTCTTTGGTCATGAAATGGATTCTTGTTGTCAGAATATGAAGGTGTGTTATTGTTTGCTTGGTACGTGCTGGATTATGTTGTGTCATGTGTGGTTGATGCTGTATGAGGCATTGCTGGTAATTCATCATGAATAGTTTATGTTGCATTGATATTTTGCATGGTTGGTGTCATAGTTGCCTTGTTGGTGTTGTAGTTGTATGGTTGGTGTTGTAGTTACATGGTTGGTGTTGTAGTTACATGGTTGGCGTTGTAGTTGCATGGTTGGCGTTGTAGTTGCATGGTTGGCGTTGTAGTTGCATGGTTGGCGTTGTAGTTGCATGGTTGGTGTGGTAGTTGCATGGTGTTGGTAAGTGTATTATGCATTGGTGGTGTTGTGTTACCTTGTGTTAAAGTTATGTGCACTGTCGGTAATAGATTGATTTAAGTTGATGTTGTGTGAGAGGCATGGTTTGTATATTATCATGATTTGTCTGTGTTGACTAAGAACTAATGCTATTTGATTTGTGCCTGGTGTTGTATGATCCATGGATAGTGTGTGCCATTGTATGTTGCATGGTTGGTGTTGTATGTTGCATGATTGGTGTTGTTTCATGGTTGGTGATACATGTTGTGAGTTGTATGGTAGCTTCTGTGTGTTGTATGATACATGTTAGTGTATGTTGCATATATGGTGATGTATGTTGCATGGTTGGTGTACATATGGCATGATTGGTGTTGTTTCATTCAGCTGTATTGTTTAATTATCCCAGTGCATTTTCCTCACCATCCATCACTCACCTTTCCGAGCCTCATGTCCATCAGGTAGGGATATTAAATGGCTGTCCATGGAGCAAACCTTGGAACAATTGGTACATACCTACCTCTTTACTCCTTAGCACTAGTCCAAAAGAGGCATATCTCACCAATCTTCATCCACAATCAGTCTGGTATAGTGTCCTTGATGAGACCAAGTGACTGCCTGACCCTGAAATGTTAAACCTTGAACTTTATCATCAATCAATTGATCCCATTCCTTTTTCAGAGCATGTCTTGGACTACCACCAGTTAACCACATGAGCTTAGAGCACAAATTCAAACTTGATGTACCTAGATCACATGATGTCATGGAAGAAGAACCTGTAGTCAAAAAATTGAAAACAGACAAGAACTGTGTTAACGGCTACGAAACACACCATAATGGAGAGCTGTCACATCTCAATGGACACTGATAGTTATAATCAGCTCATCCTTTGAAATACTTTTGAGAACGCAGCTGCTGCATAATGGTCCAATGTTTTATGCTTTTTAGAGTTACTCTTACCAAATTTGAAAGCTTTAGAAGTTTGAAATATTGGCAAAATGCTGACTTTTGTGTCTTAAATTTGTGTACCTTTAAGATGTGCCGATTAGAGGAGTGCTATCAGAAGTTGTAGTGATCACTGAGGGTTGTGAAGAGCTTTATAAGGCTCAAACATATTTCCATTATTTATTGAAATGCCTTTCATGTTGTATACATCAGTGAAACAAAATCATACTTATATATCTGCAGCCTATTATTCCAACCTGTGCATTTCCATTTTATAACTACCAATTGTGCTGATAAGCCATTGTACTGAGAGTTAGATGAATAAGCCATACGTGCATTGTACTTAGTTACTTATTTATGTGCTACATAAATCAGTTGCAATATATGACTCCACTGTAGTCACTTGTTACATAACCTTGTGGTGTGCCATGAATAATAATGGATTTTGATTGGTTGGTTCAGACCACCATCTGATGATGCTCTGTCATTAACAAATACTAGATTCAGATAGATATCTAATGTAATAGCTTGTGGAATGCCTATGAATATTAATGTGTATTTTGATTGGTTGATTCAGACCACCATCTGATGATGCTCTGTCATTATAAAATACTAGATTCAGATAGATATCTAATGTTATAGCTTGTGGAATGTCTATGAATATTAATGTGTATTTTGATTGGTTGATTCAAGCCGCCATCTGATGATGCTCTGTCATTAACAAATACTAGATTCAGATAGATATCTAATGTAATAGCTTGTGGAATGCCTATGGACATTAATGTGTATTTTGATTGGTTGATTCAAACCACCATCTGACATCTGATGATGCTCTGTCATTAACAGATACTAGATTCAGATAGGTATCTAATATAATAGCTTGTGGAATGCCTATGAATATTAATGTGTATTTTGATTGGTTGGTTCAGACCACCATCTGATGATGCTCTGTCATTAACAAATACTACATTCAGATAGATATCTAATATAATAGCTTGTGGAATGCCTATGAATATTAATGTGTATTTTGATTGGTTGATTTGGACTACTGTACCATCTAATGGTAATCTCTTTATCAACCAAGACCTAATTCAGATTGATGTGTAACATCGGCTTGTGCTTTAGCCATGAACATTATTGTGGGTGTTGATTGGTTGATGGGGACCTTCATCTAGTGATGTTGTCTTTTTAGGATATTGTGTGCAGTGGGTTTTAACCAGCAGGAGAGAACTGAGGAAGCTCTGAGTATTGATGAAGTGTACACAATATGTACCGTATAGTTTTGTCCTTAAGGCTTTGTAGTGAACACCCCTGCAAAGTTTCATTGGGTAGGAGGAACACAAATGCACCATTCTGTGAGTTGTCATGTATGGGATTTACAGTTTCGGTAGCACTGACATGACATCTAGGAATAATGAAACTTGAAAACTGTGCATTAGTGCATTAGTGTCAAAGTTTTGTACAGCAATTTCTGGTGTTGTGTTGGCCAAATGGAATTCTGTATATAGTTTTGTATTCTTTTCAGAAATTGTGTAGCAATCACACTCTTTTGAGGAGCATTTTGCTATGCTATACTGGCTATAATGCGGACACTGAAACTGTGGGAAAATCCTAAAGCCTAGGCTTTAATTACTTCTGTTCCTATGAAGGATGTGTGTAAAGAGGCATAACCTAGTAATCTTTGACATCAGTCCAGAAGGTCAGTCGCTTAGCTACTATTTGATTTTGTGTGGAAGACAAAGTATCTGTTAAAATGGAAATCAGGGACGGACATGTATATTAACCAACAGCTAAATTTTCAGGTTAATTCAGTGGTGACTCGCAGTGTCTTTGGTATTAATGTAAACTGCTAAAACTAGTGTCTGTATAAGTGAACATGTTTGTCTGTTCATGTAATGACTTTTTAAAAGATTTTATTTGGTGTTTTGCATTGTATATGTACAGCTGTGTAAAAATTCTCCATGTGTCCAGTGCTCCCATATATATGAAATGTCATTAAAGCTGAAATGGTTCTAAAAGAAATGTTTTTTAGAGGCTGGGGTATTTTTTTTTGGGGGGGGGGGGTGGGAGGGTTATGAAATATGAAATAGTTGCTCTTCTTCCTTTAATATATGTTGCATACAGGATATTCATAGATATTTAGTGATACTCATAGCCAGTCCTCTGCATACCTTGTAAAGCCGAGTAATATTTGTTACATGCCATAGTTTTGCATTTTTGTTTTAAAATGGTTGGTTCATTGTTGTGTGCCGTCATATTCGTCATGCAGAGACTTGACTTAACATTACGGTTAGCAAGATAGAAGCTTTTTGTAAACAACGCAACAAGAGTACTTCTTACATAAAATGTTGCGTTGTTCCTAGAGTCACAAAGAGGGGATCAGAATGCCAGGGTGGGGACAAGGGTGGGGGGGAAGGGGAATGGTATATAGATCTTTAACTTTGCAAATACTGTACCACAGGTCCAAACTTGGTGAGCATTGTACATCAGTATCCTATACGTGACTGCTTTTTAGGCTATGGATGTCCCCTTACAATTGTAAAGGTGCTTTCACACTGCAAGCAAAGCAAAGCGAACCGAGCATTTTTAAATACCTTATTGAAAACGATAGTCAAACGCTCGCAGATTTCACACAGTGAGTGAGCAAAGCAAAGCGTCTCAAGCGGTTTGCTAGAGTCCCGCTTGGTATAATGTTGACCCATTTAATTTGCTCAAAACGCTTGGCAAACAAGCTTCACGTGCATGTATTATTTCTGTGTTTTTTCTTCAGGAAGCAGACATGGTGGCCATCAGTACTCCATTCGCTAGCTTGGTACAAATGCTCCAGAGTAGGATGCTCAATGCTTGAAACCCTTTTGGTGTGAAAGTACCTTAATGGTTCATTGTCAATTGATACCAGGGATATGAAGAAGCATTTTGCAGATTTAGTAGGACGTTTAAGAAAAAGTCTGGTTCATTCTTCAGTATAGCACTAAAAAGCTATGAAAGTTGAACACTGTTCAACTGTGATCTATGCACTTGCTTAGACATTCCTTCAAGCACTGTATCTGGTAGGGCATTTAAAGAACTGTCACCTTGCCAGTGTAGTTTAAATGTTGTCCAGCTTGCTGCATTAAATTGAGAAAAATATCAAAATGAAAAAAACAAATAGAAGTTAAAATTTAGCCCAGAAGAAAAATAAAATGTCAGCAGTGTACGTTTGGGTCAGCATTTTGCTGAGTTAAATGGTTGTTACCAAGGCAACAGCAAAACAAAGGTGCCTGCTTGACTGATCCGTCCTTGCTTGTTTCATCCCGTTCAAAATAAATAATTTTGTTGGCTGGGCAACCACATTAGGAGGCAAGCCCCACGTGATGTGGGAGGAAAGGTAGGCCTATCCAAAGAAAAGCCCATACACCTTGAGTGGTATTGAAACATGCTTTCGAGATTGAAAGATTGGTGCTCAGCAAGCAAAAACCTTTCTCCTCTAGACATTGTCTCGAGAGTAATTATGCAGCATTTGCATGAAGTGAAAAATGTTCAAAAAAAAGGCCTTATTTTTGTCGTATATTATAGAAGAGTGAGTTTGATTGTTCTTCACAAGTTTGCATTCATTCTTAAATAGAATATTGCAGCTACTGTTGTGCTTTGTGAAACTGCCTGTTTTCAGTACAAATGTCATCAAATATAGTACTTTGTCATAAAAATGTTTTGTGGCCCTGGTGTGTTTATGGGAGGTAACTTTATCGTGTGTAAAAATATTGGAGATGGGAAAAATTTTGTTATCATGTTTCTTTGTAATCTCATATACTTTATGGAATGTCTTGGGTGTATAGCCATTGACATTTAAAGTTACTGGTGTGTAACTGAGATGTGTTTTAAGGGTAGCATGTGAAATATGAAACTGTACGGAAAAGGAAGTTCTTTGTGGTGATGGGGATTGTGAGGTACTTTTAGGATACCCTTAAAATGGCAAAAATGAAGGTAGTTCAATAGCATTGGCCAGTAACATCAGAGTATGGGGTCTGGAATTTTACTCCTGTTTCTCAAATGTTACTGAGGTGTGAGTTTTGTTGTTCACTGATGTTGAGTGATAGGTAAATCTTGAATGTGGTTAGAGTGAAGGAGTGACAAAATGCAGGAACCAAAGCTAGGTAAAAATTGTGTGAAGAGGTGTCCATACCAGCTTTGTATAGTGAAACCAAGTGGTGGCTGGAAACATTGGAGGTGAGGTGGGGCTAGTCATGAGGGGAAGGGCAGAACAGATGTGGCTATTATTGGTGGGGGAACTAGTTTGTGTAAACTGAACATGCAAGCATCTTGGGAGACTAAGAAGCAGGTATGAGCCATTGATGTCATTTGTTGGTCAGAAACATTCAAAGTGCAATATGCTTCAAACAAAATTCACCGTAATGTTTCACTTCTTGGAGATAATTTGCAGTGTTTGATAAAGAGCATTTAGGTTACTTTGGCCGTAAGCTTTGTTTTAAAGAACCATATGATGTATATAACCAGGGTCTTATCACCTCCCTGATATAACTATTGTGTGAATGATAATTTTCTTTTCTGAGGATGCGTCTCAGTGCAGGTATTGCAGGTATTGTACTGTCTTGGTGGTTACATAAGAAATGTGCTTGCATTGAGTTACCAATAAAAAGAATATTAACACATTCAGTTTCATTAATAATATGTGATTGTTCCATTAAAAATCTTAAACTTGGCTGGGAAACCACCATGCATATATGCTTTGAAGCTTTTATGACATCATTTTATACAACACCTCTGCTTCTTTTACAAGTAACCACCTCAGTGGTGTACGCCAGGGGTGGGGGTATTGGGCATGTCCCCCTCCCCCCTCACAGATGCTGATTATTTTTTTAAGTTCCTTAAAATGAAAGGTAGCATATGTGGCACCAGATTGCATGTAAGGACACCTAATTTTTCTCAAATTTTGAAAGGGGAGGAGGCCTCCCCTTAGACCCATCCCCAGGCCGGCGATTCTTTTTTTTCTTCCTTAAAAGACGGAAATATTTTAACACGAATTTTACATCAAAAGATATCATATGTGGCACCAGATTGCATGAAAGGACACCTAATTTTTCAAAAATTTTCAGTTGGTAGAAGGGGAAACCCCAACCCTTATCCCCTCCCTCAGCTCCCCCTCCCCAGCCCAGCGATTCTTTTTTTTTTTTAGCTCTTTAAAATATGTAAGAATTTGAACACAAATTTTACTTTGAAAGGTAACATATGTGGCACCAGATTGCATGTAAGGACACCTCCTTCCCCTTCTTAGACCCTTCCCCGAGGCCAGCGATCGCACAACATACTGCATGCCCTCCCCCTTAGGAGAAATCCTAGGTTCGCCACTGAACTACCTAAACCATTTTCATATGCAGATGTGAGTTACACATTTTACACCAGGAAGTACTGCCCACAAGCCAGATTGGGTGACAAGAAAGGGACAGAGTGCCCCCCTCCCAATGGAGAAAAGCAAAATCAGGATGATGTAAAATGAACCAGATAGCCCAACGGCTTTCTTTGCTGAAAGGAAATACTCTTCACATCCACATTAAGTTATGTGTATATGTACACTTTGGTGTAGAATGTTTCATTTCCCTCAGCAGTGACTGGGAACCATGAATCACAGTACGATTTATCAATGTTTTTCCTCGATGTACCAAATTAGCTAACAGTTCGACATTTAGTTACCTCTAATGACCTTTGACCTCGAACAAAAATAGAAGGCCTGGTGGAAGCAGCATGGATCATCGAGTCGCTACGTATGAGATCCCTAACGATACACTTTATACTCTGGATGTTGTATTTCCAGGTTTTTACACTATGATGACTTCAAATGACATTTGACTACCACCATAAAACAAAAGGCATCTTCAACAGGATGTGCAGCATCTACATCAAAGGTGGGGGAGCCTCCGGCCCACAGGCTGTATGCGGCCTGTGCAGGGGTGTCACTACCGGGCGTGGGGGTGCCACACCCCCAGAAAGTTTCAGCGTCGTCCGTCGGGAAAATTTAGCGGGCAGTCGAGAAAGAAAAATTGCCACTTTCTTTTGCAATTAACTGACTTCGTCGCAAAAAAATATTATTTGGGGGCTACAGAAATGTCGGAAAATTTTATGATCACTATGTTTTACTTTAAGAGAATTAGTGTTGTGTGGAAATGTTGCTTTGGGTACACTGACGAGGGACCTAAACCCTCCCAGATTTAGAAGTAGCAAACTATTCAGTTTGTAGGGAAATTATATATTTTTGGGAAAGATATCACAAATTAAGGATTCTGTGTCAGCAAGTGACTATTACTACACTATTCTTGAAGCCATTGTTTTTTGAAGAAATCCAGGCTCTCGAGAAAATAGAAGTACCGTATTGTAAAATTGCATGCCATGAAAAATGCACCATGTCCGTCACTGAGAAATAAAAGCCTTTTGGAATGTGATGCAACTCAACCTGACTGCTCATCGGGGATGAGTTATCGGTTTTAGTAGTCAGGTGCGTCGGGTAACGGTCAGATTGTAGGTTAATCATACCAGGGAGCTATTCCGTAATAGCTCCTAGATCATACCCGCAACACACTGCCGAGTTGGATATATTTCAGTATATCTGTTTATCACTCACACATGAGGGTGAGTACTTTGCATTTTGTCTCAAGCCAAGTCTTCAATCATCTACCTTCAAGTCAAGTCAAGTCACAATTCATTTTCGCTCAAGTCAAGTCACAAGTCATAATTTTCAAAATGAAAAATGTAGTTAGGCTATAAAGTAGACTGCATTTCTTAGATACTGTCTTAATATGGAGACCAGGTGGTAGACCTTGAAAAATTTTAATCCAAAGAAATGACAGGTTGACTTTTTTTGGAAGATTTAGAAATATGCTTTGTCCATAGTAAGAAACATCCAAGCAACAACTTCTCAGAACAAGAGCAAACAATGGATCATCAAATAAAGCTTTCAAATGAAGAAATTCAGTTACTTGTTGCACAAAAATAATTTGTTCACCCAAACTTCCAAAAATTTAAATGATGCAACATCCCTAAGTCTTGTAATACATAACATTTTGCGGAAATAAAGCTATTGATAAAATTTATTGGTGATGGATACCGAACAGTTTAATAATGATTATATATGAGGTATATCCTTTTTATACCATATTGGTGCATTTTAAACGCATTATTTCCAAACTAAGTTCTTATGGAAATGGAATCTTTTTAAAAGTAAGAAGGATATTCCCCAAAACACGACATTCAATATTTTTGAGTTATATGGGCACCCGGTATAACACAGCTTAATGTGTCAAACTTTTTCCAAGGGGTGATAGGTTTTCCGTGAACCTGTGTAAAAGTCACCATTGCACTTGAGTGTATGCTTAAAATGGTAAAAAAGTTGAAATATGCCTGCTATTTCCCTACGAAAGATTCATGAAACTCAATTTATTGAATTATACTATGAAAAAACATTTACAAAATTTCTGAAAAGCAGCGTTGAGAATACCACGATTCCCTCTCATCGCGCAAGGCGTGCGTGTATGATTACGATGTTTATACGTTCGCACACAAATATGGAAATGCTTGATGACTGGCCGGGGGGGGGGGGGATTTTGCTGTTCAAGAGGAAAGGGAAAATGCTAACGGCTGCAGGAGTCTCTTGGAAAATAATATTCTTTATATACGCTGGAGCTTTAGAAGATGCTAAACATTTCCCACCAGGCTCTCGAATAAGTGATCATAAAGTGGAGATAAAATGAGGTCAAAAAGTAGTGTTACCCCTCCCTAGGGTGCACTGAAATATTCGTAAATTATTTAATTGCCAAAATGCCAGCAAAGTAAATCGAACAATTTCAATCTTGTTACTTGGAAGGACCCCTGATCGCTTGTCTTGGCATTTGACTGGTAATAAGATTACCGGTTACCTCATTCCGGATTTGTAAAAGTCACAATGCCTTGTATGTAATATTAAATTTCATAAAAAAAAAAAAAAAAATGCTTGCCGTTTGCGACCTAAGCTTGATTGTAAGATGCCAAGAAGTTACGTTTTACAGCGTTTCATTGTTTTTTTTTTTAACTCGAGGAGGACGCTCACACCCCATTAGGTCATCACTCCTTCGACGGTTGTAAGTTTCGTCTTCGCTATCACATAGTGAATTCCCACCGATTTGTAATCCCTTGATCCACGTATGCAAAAGGAACTTAATACACTTTATTTTTAAACCATGTAGTTTCATTTTCTTGTCACTTATATTTTATAGACATAGGGCGTTCTTTTACTTTTATTTAAATTTGTGGATATGAGGGTAGAAAGTTTTTTCAATTCCATTCAGAGCAAGCAGCGGTGCAAAGAGCAATAAGCCGAAAAAGATTTGAACCGACTGTATTATACCAACTGTAATTTATACCAACTATAAGGGATTGTAATAAGGGTGAGCCCTGTAATGTATACCATATAGGCAGAGATGCCAACATTTACATCCAGAAATCAGGGAGGTTTCGCACAGAAATCAGGGAGGTTTTTAGAATTACATGCAACTTAATAGGGGAGAGTCCTTGAATCAGGGAGGTTGTCATATTTGTTAGTCGGAATGGCCAGAAATCCATGAATTTTCAGGGAGCCTCCCTGAGAATCAGGGAGGGTTGGCATCTCTGCATAGGTGTGAATGATTGATTCAATTAAAGTGCTTAATTGCAGATGTACTTCTTTACCCATGAGTGTCTTTTTAGAATCCGTCTGGAGTTGTTCTAACAACTCCCTGGTCTCACTCGCGGCACTAAGCAATCTCTAATACATCAGAAAAGTTTGCAATCTGTTGTTACTTAATTTCGTGGTGAAGAAAGTCATGCTACACTCAACGACATTTTGATATGTTCAAGTCAAGTCGCAAGTCATTTGTCTTCAAGCCAAGTTGTAAGTCAAGAAAAAGTGCGACTCAAATCTAACTGGAGTCCAGGTCAGCGACTCGATTCAACAACTCTGATAGTTTGAGCCGTCGCCTGATTTGCACAGGCAAGCTGTTTCCTGTCACGGCCTTACTAAACTGCGACGACCCCCCCCCCCGCCTTCATTACGAATATCAAACAGTTTGATATTTTCCATGTGGTGGAAGAGGACTCGGATGGTGGAAGAAGACTTGGATCGCAACGTGGACAGGTTTTCACTGTCGCGTAGCGGTGCAGTCTTTGCTGGTTTTCCACTTAGCGGCGCCACCAGGGGTTGGTGGTTGGATTGGGGGGCACCACAGATGACGTCGTAATATCATCTCAGTTAACTCCGAAAGTCTGCATAAAGTGTACCTTTTATGCATTGTGATTGTATACAGCAGTGGGGTATCCTTCCTTTGTCACTACATAAAGTTGCCGTCCTGGGGGAGTGGTCAAAGGGAAGGGGTTTCCCCTCCCCTTTGAGAAATTTTGGTTAATTTAAGGTTGCTTAGATTTGCATGCAAAATGGTGCTATCTTTTGGATATTTTTGGAACTGACCATATATGGCTGGAAAATGTCCATAATGTAGTGAATTCTAATTTTTGTTTAGGTAAAAGAGGAGAGTATATCGTCTAAGAAAAGAGCATGTTGTCAACAAACCACCTGAAGCCCCCCTTTTGGTTACTTTACTGCCTTCTATTCGGGGAAAGTTTTTACGCAGAAACAGGTGCGTGGAGTCCACAGAAACATTCTCGGACTATTACGAAAATTTTCCTTTGCTTCTTTGTGCATTATCAAAGGGTATCTAAGGCTGGCAGACACGGGTATAGGCCTCCTGGAAGCTGTGGAAATTATATGAAATGGGGGCATTGGCATGATGCTTATTTCCTGACATGCAAATGATACTATACAATATGACGCCGAGTACTTTACAACGATCGTATTTTTACGAAATTTGAACGAAAATCCAGAAGAACAGTTTCCAGCAATGGGGAATGGAACGGTTAGTTAGATGAAGTTTTACGGCTCAGTTTTTAACCAACTGGCTTCAGTCGGGCCGGCCACGGCCTTTTTTTTCCCAGTTGTGGTTCACTGGCTTGTGACTGAGTGAGAGTATAGGCAGGGAGGTGATATTAGACATCCCTCATAGGTATAGCAAAGGGGTGGAGGACTAGCAATTAAGCGCGTTTCAGAATGCTTTTTTGTCGTAAGTGTATTAACGATCACCATCTATACCGATAATTGCTGCGCGCGAAGCCCTCGGTAACTTTTTGCAATTTTTAAGGTCTGTTTAGGGCATATTCAGTGCTGTTTTGTATATAGGTAATTGCCATGTAAAACAGAGGCAAACGGTCAGAATATCCGCAAAGGTGATATTTTTTGGCACGCTTCGCGCGCATTGATCTACTCTCGTTACCCTTTCATAACTAACCATCGAACAAAGTATAATTATTGATTGCAAAAATCCACAGAAACTCTACGACCCTCTATCCTCCCCACCATCAATCCCACTGCATCTTAAAGAAACAGACCGGAGGTTAGTCTGAATTAAGCTATTTTGAAAAGATAGACTGACTCAGATTTCCTGGTCTGGTAAGTGCATATCTAATGTCACTTACTTTTTTGTGGTGCCCACAATTGTGTAAATGTTCCAGAGCTTCCGGGAGCTTCGTCTTCTAGTCCCTACAGAGGGAAATTACTGAAATAGGTTCTAAGGTGGGCAACTGTACCTCACGTGGAAGAGAATCTTAGCAGGTATAAACATGATGCAGGACCCTTTATAATGCTGGGGTAAGGTTAATTGTAGCTTTGCGTGAAAGATAAGACCACACCTACACGACACTGAACAGAAGTAGCCTACCTTTTCAAAGGTCCCTTTGGCCGGATGCGGAAGGGCGAAAACTATACTTTATCGGGAAATGCTAGGAGATAAAAAGAGTAAAGAAAAGGGGAGAAAAAAAAAAGAAAAGGCAGAAAAAAGAAAAGAGAGAAGAAATAATGGGAAACGGCATTATTAGCAAAAGAAAAAGCGGAAGAGGGAATAACGTAAGCTTGGTAAAGGATGAAAATGTCGCCAGGCTGTTACGAGCACTGAAGCACGAAGTGAAAAGAGAAGCCACGAACCCCAAGAGAAAAGTAAAAGAGTCATAAGCGTACGGGAGGTCTTTCAGTCAGGGAGAAGCTAAGCACTTAAGTTTGCCCAAAATATTGAATGGAACGCGTTTGCCCCCCCCCTTCCCAATTAAGAAATGTGCTCAGAAATAGCAAATTTCCTACCCAAATGGGGACTGGAGCCCACACAGCCCCGCCTTACGCGCATAATGAAAGAATGGAAGGGATACGAGAGAAAATAGAAGGGGACTATTATAATGTGGTGATAACCTTTGTAATGTGGCATGAGATAAGTCAAGGTACTAAACTACGCTATACAACGCTATGTTTCGGCGCCCTTTACGCGCATCAGTTGTATCGTTCCTGCAGGAAAATTACAGAATCAAAACTTAATTGTGAGAAGTTTCCCGAAACTAGTTTAAGTTGGTGTTGACATCTTATAGAGGTCAACCCTTTAGTACTGAAAATGTTTTACTTACGTTACCTTTCAATAGGTTGTACTGGTATTTACGTAACTACCCATGAAAAGGCTAAAGGGATACACAGTCAGGTGTTGGCAGAAACAGTTGATATTTTATATGTTAAATATTTCTTATTTGAGAACAACTCATTGTCAATGGGAAGAGGCTACGAGGATATGCAGTCGTATTCAAGATATAATCATAAGAGGGTACGAGGATATGTACTCACAATCATGCAGGATATAATGTAAGAAGCTACAGGCCGGCAGTTGGAATTTCAGGATAAGGGGCTACAATGATACATAGGCCTAGTCAAACCATCCTTTTAGAAGGCTACGACGATATGCAGAGGGAATGTCGCATTTTTTTTTTTTTTTGAATAATGGATAAAAAAGGAAAACTATCCTTTAAAAGGCTACGAGGATACGCTGTCAGAATTTCTTTAAAAAAGGATGGCTATCCTTTTGAAAGGCTACTAGGCTATTCTTTTAAAAGGCTATGAGGATACGCAGTCAGAATTTCTTTAAGAAAGGATAAAGTTCTACCTTTTAAAAGGCTATGAGGATAAGCAGTCAGAATTTCGAGATATAATTTTAAGAGGCTTCGAGGATACGTGACTGCGTAGCCCGTTAAAAAGCAGAGCTTCAATCTGGTGGGGTATTCTGCAATAATTGTGCCTTACCACAGCCAATCAGGTTATTACAGTCACAAAAACAAAGGCCTGACAATATTGACGATATTCCTAGTCCTAAGCTAGCCACGAACCAGTCGCCAAAGTTTATACGGTTACAATTACAGTTACAATATACTGACGATAATATACTATAGGCCTAGCCTAGGCAGGAGTGGCAGCTCCCTGTATACTTAGGTAAGGCTACAAATAACGAGTACACAAGTGGCTACAAATACAATGCCCTCTTTAACGGTTACAGTGTTAGTCTCAATCTGTCAATGTTGATAATACCCTCTTTTTAACGGTTACACTACAGCACTAGCGTTAGTCTCAATCTGCCAATGTTGTGAAAACTTTCGTAGGCTACAGTAGCCGAAGTAAGTTGGCCTCACGTTCTAACGGCCTAACGTTAACTGAACAGTGAAGTCCTCTACAGTTCTAAAACTTCTAGCTAACTGTACTTCTTACGAGCGATCGAATTACGTTTTTCACGTTAGACCTAGGCCTGTGTTCATTCAATTATAAATCTTTATTAATTGTTGGTGAAGGATAATTGACGTAAACTTGTCGTCGTAAGCTGACTACCGAAAATTAACCATCTCTGCTTTTCCTCACGACGAACGTCGTACGGTATAGCTACCTATAGCGGTCGAGTTTATAGTCAAGGCATTTCATTCCATCCTCGAATCTTAACGCGCCTACAAATCAAATAAGCCCCGCCTTCTTTCTGTTTTTCGAACGTCATCTTTCAGATAATTCGACGTTGTACCGCCTACCAAGGAATGAGACACCTTGAATCTAACACATGCTGCTAGCTAGCAGTGCAGCTCGATCCCCAAGGCTGGGAATATTTTCCGGATGTGTGACCCTATTAATATGTACATATCTAA
The DNA here is from genome assembly GCA_029531755.1 of Holothuria leucospilota. Taxonomy (NCBI): domain Eukaryota; kingdom Metazoa; phylum Echinodermata; class Holothuroidea; order Aspidochirotida; family Holothuriidae; genus Holothuria; species Holothuria leucospilota. The sequence goes on from CM055961.1 coordinate 16,440,239, forward strand.
CACGTAAACATGTAGGTGTCATATGCAGACTGGTCCCAAAATACAATTGCACAGTTTAGTTGCACTGCTCAGCAATTCGTAATTAGATTAATTAGAAGATATTAAATATTTATTTGATGCATTTATACCAACTAAAATGTTTACTTCTCAAAGTAAACACATTACTTGAGACATACCATATCCAAAGAACCTCTCCACTCATAATGGTACGGGCAGAAAGGAAAGAAAGACGTTGGCTTCATACACGAAGCCAAATGTTCAAAGGTTAGAAAAAGAAAGTTTCAGTTTAAAATAAGGCTGGCACTACAGTTGGAAACGACACCACAATGCACGAACCTACACTTGTTTTGCAAAGGTTACGTCTGCACGACTACATAGGTATTCCCTTTCGGGAAACCAAAAATTACTGTTTCAAAGCCTTGTTACTCTCTAAATGTAAAAGAGTAAAAATCTACCAAAAAGATTGACTACAGTGACCACTCCCTGTTTCGAATGATATTCCACTCTCCATCGAGTGGCGTTTTCACTCTTTTAGAGTTAATTACCACTCCGAGCAGAGTAGAATGCCAGTCGATTTTCACTCGAGAAAAGAGTGGTCACTGTAGGCAATCGTCGAAGAGTGAATTTCACTCTTTTACATTAAGAGAGTAAGTGGCCCGCCCGCAAATGCGTTACATCCAAAAACGAAGAACTCGAAAACGAACACCGAATGTAACACCAGAAAAGTCTCGGAAAACTTGACCGATGACAAGTTTGAATGTGCGAAGACAATCGTGTGTTCACTATGTCATACACAATCTGTGATTAATCTAATGTATGAGCGGTATTTGGCAACGTAGAGCTTCCGTAAACAACAACCGATACAAAGCACGAGCTATGCGATACCCCAGCCGAAAGTATGGTTACTACGTGAAAAGAGCTGGGTTTTACTTCATTAAAACGTCAACCGTGGCGCAACATTGTTCCAGCTTATCCACCGTACTTATGATCCTGCAATGGTTTTCGTTTTTCGGTCATCCTTTTCGAGAAGTCCATAATAGGACAATCGCAAAAACGAAAACCGAAAACGAAGACGTGAAATTTCAGTTTCAAACCAACTCAAATTGCTTTCAATTATGTTTTACTTCGGCTTCATATTTAATTACAAATTGGCCTTCTTATTATTCTCCAATCTGCACACAATCCAGAAAAAAAGGGGGGGGGGGAGTATATGAAGTCAAAACTGCACAGCTGAAATAATCAGGCTGCCTTACACAGTGACGTAGCCAGAATTTTTTGAGCAGGGGTCACAGGGGTCACAAACCTTTCCTAGGGGGCACAATTTTTGAATTCTCTCCCTCTCTATAGGGCTTATATACAGAACTGTGCATTCCAAAATTTTCCGCGGAGGAGGGGGGGGGGGGGCACCTGGAGTGGCACGGCTTTGTCGCGGGGGCATATGCCTCCTCCCCCGTAGTTACGCCACTGGCCTTACACCAGTCGAATAACGCTACCCATGCCCCTTATATCAGAATTTTCTGGCTATAACTATACTGATGACCAGGCTAACAGAACTTGCTTTTAATAGGAATGACCATCTTACCAAGAAACTTGGTTTTAGTACAGACAGGGCTTGTTTTGAGGTGGTCTTCTTTCTTCGGTCCTCCTAGAGATTGGCACAATAGGGCAATCTCGAACACAACTGAAAAAACAAAGACCTATGAAATTGATTAAATTTATATCTGTATTTTCATTTCCATTTATTTTTAACATGCTTTTTAAGTCTAGATCTCTACGCTCCTAGTACGCGGCAATTTTATGCCGAATAACTTTATCATTTAACGTTATTCTTTGTGATTCTTATTGGGCCAACAAGGATCACAGATATTTTTCAGATTTTGTTAGTTAGTTAGATAGGGTTTTACGACACACCAACACGCAGGTGTTATGTAGTGTCACCTAGAAAGAAAAAGGGGCAATGTTGGGTACAAAAAATTAAAAAGGGGTCAAAAGTGTCAAATTCCACTAGAAAAACTTTCCAGGTTTCACTAAAAAAACCAAACAAATGCGGGAGTCATGTCAAAAATTTCTGTACAGTCTACTCTCCTTGAGAAAGCCCAGAATAAGGGAAGAATCTGTTCGCTCCAATAAAGTTTTCAGGTCTGGCACAGCGTAATACTTCTGACGAATATGGGAGTATTCGTGACAGTCAACCAGAATGTGACCGACGGTGACAGCACTATCACAGGGTACACAATATGGTCTCTCGTCCCTGTGAAGTAAATAGGCATGGGTGAGGTAAGTGTGGCCGATGTAAGCCCTAGTCAGGACTATATCATCTCTCCGTTTGCTGGGGGCTCTATGTCCCCCAGTTCCAGCCCTCGGTTTTACTTGGTACAGCTTGTTTTCGGGGAAGGAATCCCACAGTTCTTGCCATTTTGATTTTACAAAGCCATTGATCTTAGGCCGGTAGTCAGTGTGAGGCAAGTAGATATTGGTGACGTCCATCTGTAGGGCTTCTTTAGCAAGTGCATCCACCCTTTCATTTTCTTGAATGCCCACGTGGCTAGGGACCCATGCTAGCACAACTGATTTTTGTAGCCGAACCAAATTGGAGTAAGCTTCACGGAGAGCTGTTACTGAAGGGTGCTTTAGCTCATGGCCTTTTAGTGCTAGAAGGCTTGATATTTTTCAGAATTATTTACGTATTTTCTTTAATGCAAAATGCAAGCCTAGTTACGTTGCCATTTAGATCATTCTAATACAGCCCATACAGCAACTGGAGCCGTGTGTTTTATCGTTTATTAAGGGCTTTCGTACACATTCAGCTTCACTACGCGCTGGCTTGCTGGCTTGTTTCAAGAAATGACACAGTGAAATGTTAAAAACTCTGGTCTTGCGCCCACCCACTGTATGCGCATGATTAGAAAAAGAGTTGCCAGAACGTTTGATTTGCAGGAATGGTGGAAACTCCGAAGACGTGGGACACGAAATAACTAAGTACGCACATTGCTTTACGTTCAATAATCTATAAATGGTATTGTCAGGGGCGTATGTAGAACATTTTTTCAAGAGAAGGGGCGAGCGGATTGGTTTTGAGAGCGACTAGCTTTTTTGAGACTGGCTTTAATAGGTGTAGTCGCAGGTCCGAAATGTGGGCAGCCCGAAAGTGTAAGCTGGTGTTATCAACAAGTACATGCGCACTGTTATGTTTATGTATCAGGTTTGAACTGTGAAGAACAAATGGCTGCCCTTAAAGATGGCGCAAGAGCTACGGAGCTGTTCCGAGGCCTTAGGACCCTCGGTTGGGTCCAGGAACTACTTTCTTTTGGGGACAGAGGGTAAAGCCCCGGAAGCTCTGAGATAATGGCAAAAATTTGAGCATTGCAATGAAGCTTGTAACTATCTTTAAATGGTACTGTATTGGAGTCGCACTAAGTAGACTATGATAATTAACCTACAGGCACTTTTATTTTGTAATGCCCTAACTCAGACTAACAGCCATCCGATTTGATGATACTGTGGGCCTTCAAGTTTGTTGGATGCAAGGGCGGTGATCATGGGGGATGGGACATGTTCCCCGAATATTTGGTTGGGGGATGGGGGTATGGTCCCCCAATATTTGGTAAGGGAACGGAACCCCTTTTGTCCCCACTTTCCTCTTCAATATTTGGTCAACGACCCCATTATTTGCTGTCATTTTCTGAGTGTCAGTTTGGTTGAGGGGGACGAAGGGGGGGGGGGGGGGGGCTGATATTTGTGTGAATATTCGACTTTCCAATGACATTAAGATCATGAGAAACGAGTTTTTGCCGCGCTTCGCGCCCACACCTTTTCCGAATGAATTGTGGATGATTTTCAGGACTCGTAAGCACGCATATATATTGTATATCCATAAAGGCTCTGACCATACTAACAGGGAACCATTTCCTTTCTATAATATGGACGGGAACGGAAAATTTTCGTTACCACCCCCGCCCCCTCCCGTACATAGCTGATCAAGTGCAGTGATATTTAATGATGTTTGTGAGAATGGGACGTGGTCTCCGCAACTGATTGGATTATGGAGGACGGCCTGGTGTTCCTACACTTATTTTGGCAAAAAACTAATTATTTCTGATATTTGTAGATAGATTTTAAAGGACATGATCCCAATATTTGGGGTGAGAGAGAAGGGATACCTTTCGTACTTCTTACTGTTTTGTCAACGACCGTATATTGCTCTGTTGTATTGACCACGGAAGACCATTTTCCAGCGCGTTTGCATCTTCGACTTCAACATTCGTAGACACATACTACTAAATATTGCAAATATTTATTCAGGGCCTTCATACTAACGCACTGAAGTGGAATATCCCCATGCGAACTTCAAGTTGTGACCAGCACTCTTAACACAATACTTCATACCATAACGAGCCCGGACTCTTGTCAAAATACTTGACTAAATTTGATTCAAAATTGACTAGATTTGGTTAAAACAGAAACAACCGGGTCGGTACATTTTTAGCCAAATCTAGGAGTAAAATATTTGACAAGATTCCGGCTCGTGACTTATTGATAAGATTCTTTTAACTTTTAAGTGGGACGTTGCAAGATGATTTCTTCCCTCAAGAATATAATCCCTCACTATTGTGTACGCTGCAATAGTGGGACTGTTTTTATTTCTGTCCCACGTTAAATAATCCCTTTTATTGACAAAAGTTTTTCTTGGTGAGCTTGGCGCGCTACTATCGTCAATGGGTGTCTAATGCTGGGGAGGCCTCGTCATGCAATCTATAAGCTCCCTAAAGTCGCATGGTGGGAGAGCGTTTGGTCGCAAGATTTTAAACATGTCTGAAAATCTTGCGAATTCCGCAAGTGAGTTCGCAATATGAAACGGACAACCTGAGGTCTTAAGGCTATTTAATAATGTAACTTTTCCATTTTTCACACTTATGTTGTCATCTAACCCACGTCCAGTAGCGTAGCCAGGATTGTGTCATGGGGAGGGTTTTGGAGTACGACACGAGGGATAGGTCTAAAGGGAGGGAGAAAAACGGCTATTTTAGGTCTCCAGATGCAAAATGGTGCAATGTTTGTGCCTCAAATGTAATAAAGTTTATAGTAATCATGTGTTTTTTGCAATTATTTTTTTCAAGGTTGGGTCATGCGGGGGGGGGGGGGGGGGGTTTCAACCGCCCAAACCCTCCCCGTGGCTACGCCACTGCCCACGTCCCTACAACACTGAACTGTATGTTGGGAAGGATCATTCCAGAAAAATGTTATGAAGCTTCACGGAAGGTCACGTGATGTAGGTTGCTTACTCAAAACGGTTCACTACAGTTTATAACTGTATTGTTGTACAACCCATACTTGGTACGGTTGTCAAGATTTCGTGTTGAAAGTAAAACGTACCGGATTGAATCTAGCAGGCAAAACCAGTAGGTAAAGCAGAGCGTATAGCACTACTCGATAGTTAAGGTCACATGACCTCACGAGGTCCGTATGCGGGCGTTGCAATGCGAATATTGGTATCCTAGACAGAAAGTGTGGACGTACAAACGAATAATTCATGATTATAATGAATGTTTTTGGATGTTGTTGCTGAGTGAGCGTGTAATAAACGTCAGTAGCAACCTCTTCTTTGATTCGAATAAAATATTAAGCAAGATGAATGAAATTTGATCGTAGAGGGATTGATTAGCCTGCCTAACGGACTCAAAGCAGTTTAATTTATGGGGACAAAAGTAAATAAAATAGAAGGTATTTTCTCCATCCCGTAAACCTTCGGAAAATTTGTGCCACATATTCACAGGTATCAGGAAGTAGATATGAATGTAAATAAGACATTGATTTGAAAAAAAAAATTCTCAAATCATCAAATTTAATACTCAGCAGGCAACTTTTATAAAGCGCCCCCATAGAAAGTGACCAGCAGGCAAACAAGTCACTTCAGCAGGCAAACACGTCAAACAGGTCAATTAGTGTTGAGTGTACGTACTGCCGTAAGGTCCACTTTTAATACGCCTTACTTTCTTCATCCAAATAAGAAAACGGAAGAATTTTGTGCCAAATATTCATAGGTATCAAGAGGTAGTTTACAATGTCAGCAACGCATCGCATTCACAAATTTCTCCAAATCATCAAATTAAATATTCAGCAGGCAAACTTTTACTAAGCGCCCTAGCGCCCTTACAAGAAGTTACCGATAAAACACAAGAAATGACACGGAACCGGCCGCAGGAGCAATTTCAAGACACGTTACATTAACCATCTCGTTAAACTTAGGAAAAATTTTGTGCTACATATTCACAGCTGTCAGGAGGTAGATATGAAGGTAAATAAGACAAAGATTTGAAAATTTGGCCAAATCACCTAAGTATTCAGCAGGCAAACTTTTTTAAAGCGCCCCCACAAAAATGATCAATTAATTCGCGTTGAGTGTACGCACTGCCGGATAGGGGCATTTTTAATACATCTTACTTTTTCCATCTAAACAAGACAAATTTTGTGCTTAAATATTGATAGGTATCACGAGGTAGATTTGAATATAAACAACACATTGTATTCATAAATATTTCCGTATCATCAAATTTGATATACAGCATTCAAATTTTTAGTAAGCGCCCTTACAAGAAGTCACCGATAAGGCCCCAATAAATTACACGGAAACAGCCGTAAGAGTATTTCAAGATAAGTTACTTCCTCCATCGAGTAACCCGTCGGAAATATTTTGTGCCAAACACTGACCGGTATCAGGAGGTAGATATGAATGTAAATGAGACATCTGTTTCAAAAATTTTCCCAAATCATTAAATTAAATACTCAGTAGGCAGAGTTTAATATGCGCCCTGACAAGAAGTTTCCGATGAAACATTAGTTAGAGATTACTCGGAAACGACCGTACGAGCAGTTTCAGTATAGGTTTAAATCCGTATTCCGTAAACGGTCGGAAAAATTTTGTGCCAAACATTCTCGGGTATAATGAGGTAGGTTCGAATCTTACTAAGCCATTGATCTGGAAAATTTACCCCAAATCATCAAATTAAATATTTAGCAGGCAAACTTTTCTAAAGCACAGCCCCCAAAAGGAAACCTTTAATTAGTGTTGAGTGTATGGACTGCCGCAGGGGCAGCTTTAATACATCTTATTTCTCTATCCCTTTAAACCATCGAAAAAAAAAAAGAATTGTGCCAAATACTCTTAGGTACCACCAGGTAGATAAGAATGTCAGCAACGCATTCTATTCCAAAAATTTCCCAACCCACTTAATCACGGAAACAGCTGTTAGAGCAGTTTTAGGACACACTACATTAATCTCTTACCCTGGAAACAGTCGGAAAAACTTTGTGTCAAATATTCTTATGCATCAGGAGAAAGGAGTAAAGGTTTGAATAAGACTAGTTTATTCTAGTTCTCGTCCTCTTGCACTCAAAACAAAACAAGGTCAATTTACACAGGGACTCTGACTCGGGCCTTAGGACTCTACTCGGATTTGGACTCGGATATCAGGACTCGGACTCGGATACCAGGGACTCGGACTTGGATTGGTTGGACTCGACTCCAGCCCTGACAATGAGTCAAAAAATATTTCCAAATAACTAAATTACATTATTTGGGCAGACACGTAACGTAGGGAGGCAACCGTTCTCTTCTCGCCGGGGAGTTCTTCTATTACTATATCGCTATAAACTTCTAAAATACAACTTTTCCAGCGCCCTTCAGGCCCATCCATTCTGAGTCCATATGCTTCTCACATTATCATGTTTTGTAGGATTTAACCCCAGAAAACCTCATATTAATCCAAACTCCCATCCTCCCTCAGGCCATCTGCATCATGAAGTCTGGCCGTCTGTTAGTCATAAGGAGTGGAACGACATTCGCCTCAAGGAGTTTTTCATTTCAGCGTTTTTCTGGGAATACCCCCAGCCCGCTTTCAGAGAATTCTTGCCTTTCACCCTTCACTCTCACAAATAGAGCCATTAACCCCACTGATCTTTGTTCAAAATCGTGGATCCTTATCCGACAGTTTAAATATGACCATTCGCCGTCATTGAAGTATGGGAAAGAAAACGGTTGAGAAAAAGACATGTAAAGTTTTCGTAAACATTTTGGGGGAAAGAATGCGAAAAAGTTTTCAACCAAGCATAAAAGTTGAGAAGCACTGGTGTAGTGCCGTCGATGCATTAGGTAGCAACTTGTTAAAAAGTTCTTCTCAATACCGTTATTGTTCCCTCTGACCAAACCTAGATCTGAAACTGATTCATGAATATATTGTTTATTTTTAATAGTTACACATTTCAATTTAAACGCGATTACACGTAATGGTCCTGAGCCTAAAGGTGACATTCTCAGTATCTATTTCTCATGCGCATGAATAAATCGTATGCTGCGGCTAACATTAGAATGCCCAAACGAACTTTTGTTATGTACATGGTTATTGATGCAACGAGTATTTTACTACCTGCAGATTTGCCCCCCCCCCGACCCATCGTTGCAATTAACACGAATTGAGACTTTCCAAAACCACCTTCGATGTAATGATTAACACATAACAAAAACTATTACAGCAGATGTTACATGGGAAGTTCTTCCCCCCCCCCCCCACACAATAATTTAACGGAGTGCAATATGTGTGGGTTGTCCGGGGGGATAAAACTTTCTAAATCATGAAAGGTAGAAACCTCTTTCTGCAAATCGAAAGGCCTGAGAAGAGGCATTTCATGCAATCTGCCAGCATCGGCACTTCTGCCAAAAAATTCTGCATGGGCTACACGCCAATGGTGATTGCGCTCAGCTTAGGTATTGTCACGTATTTGTCCCACCCACAAATGTAGTGAAATTTTACCCCATCTTTGCTTTTTGGTTGATTTTCACCCCACCATTCATTTTTTTAATCTAGCTGACACTATATAACACATTCGTGCTGGTGTGTCTTTAAAACCTTACTAACCCACCCACAAATGATACTGAAAAGGGCCCTTTCATGTGATAGGTCCCCCCCCCATCCCGAGGTAAATACGGCTATGGCTTTCTCTATATCCAGTGAGAAAGTATACATAGCAACGTATTATGGAATAAATCATGGAGCTTTAATCTGGTACTAGCTACATGGATAGATCAGCTTCTCGAAACTGCACTGACACCATACGATAAACAAATTATGGTGGTTTAGTTGGAAGCGCTCACATTTTGTATAACTCTGTCACCGGACGTAATGACCAAAAGAGATGTATTGATTGAAATTACTCGGACTACCCGTGCACAACCTTACCATTAGAATGTAAAGGATAACTATGAATGAAAAGGGACTTTAATGCAAGAATCAATTTACATTCTAAATTCGAGACAGGAAATGGTTTCAATTGTAAAAGAAAATAAGAGCTAATTTACCAAGTTTCCATATTACTTTCTATGTTATTGTAATGTGGGAGGGACCAATTTACAGTATATCATAATAATAGGAAGGAGGGTAAATATTCGGGCTTGATTGTTTTGCCATTTATGTTTGTTAAGTATTTATTTATCGTGAAAGAAAGAGTTTGGAAATAAACAATTTTTATTTTATCATATGGGAATATGATGCTCATCAGGCTAAAAGACATTTTGTTGATATGCTTAACTGTGTGTGCAAAGGAACCATTGTTTGACTACAAATTCAGGGTACCCTCTTCAACAGCATGCTTAAACTTAAGCGGGGTATCCAGTTTTTAAAAGAAGAATATATTCTCTTTCAATCAATATGAGTTTCATTATATTTGGAAGTGTTTTACAGGAGGCACTTTTAACTTAAATTAAACAAAAAATCTGAGTGAAAGTCAATGGAAGTTTGCCCAGAAAGCTGCACTTTTTACCAACTACGACGCACTAAATCTTCCGTAACGTTTGCTTCCAGCGTCAGAATATTATCGGGTAAATTGATTATATCAGATAAATTTGTAACTGTTCGGGTGGTATAGGTTACAATCTGATTGATTAGACGGAACAATAGGCATTTCCTCGATAAAGAAAAAAATAGCGAAACTGCTCGCCTTTATTATAACGTCACACAGCTACCAACGCCGCGTTCTGTGGAAAGGATTCACTCGCAGTGCTAGAACTGAATTTTCGATCATGATTTTGTCTTCTTTTCAGTGAGTGTTGATTCTTAACTTTAATGAATAACAGTTAAAGGGCATTAATGTACAAAATGTTGAAATTACAAGGGATTTTGTTGTGTTCTTGGGTTTGAACATGCAATTTAAAACATTAGGTCGTGTTGTAGTTTGGCGTGTTTCTTGGTAACGGACGATTCCACTATTCTTATAAGGTAGGCTGAGTGTACTGTGGACAGGAGTGCATAGGCCTACTGTAGTAGGTGTCCAAACCTTCAATCCCTTCTGTTTTTATTAGGGATTCAAAGGAAGCTACCGAACGCTTTAAAACTCAAGTAAGAGTTGCCATTAAGAACAGTTGACTGGAAACAGGAAAAAGATTCTCTGGTTGAAATTCGATGCCCTATTTCGTTTGGTACATTCGAGAATTTAAAACTATTGGGAAAGCTTACTAGAGACAAGAAAGAACACTTCAAAATCATCAACTTCCACGATATTGCACCATTCTTTGGTCCAAACTGGTTTTTCAGAATTATCAATAAATTTTGTGATTTTGTCTACATCTCAAAAGACATTGCAAGATTTTGGAGAGTGGAAATTGGGCACCACTGGAAGAGAGTTAGATGGCAATGGCAACATCCTGCTCTCACATAGGGGTTACCACTTTGTGTTGCAATTTGTAATGCGGAATGGAACCTCTCATGACTGGCCTTCATTTAAAGAGGATTATGGTGTTGCAGAATAACAATTGAACAGGCAATGAGCCATTGTATTTCTGTAGATGTATGGCAGTGCTTCATGTATTCAGTGTAATACTGCTAACTGTGCTAACTGGGGGATTTCATGTTTATCCCACTGAATGTATACCTGAACCAGAAAGCCAAAAGGCTTAGTGATTCCTTGGCCAAATGAAATTTAAAAAGCCATCTTCGAAGCACTAATCCACCCCCCGCAAGGATAATCATATGAGTGGAGCACTATTGAAACATATTTTAGCATTTGCCCGATGACGTTTCTCGTCCCTAAACTCATGTCCTTGCCGTTTCCCTTCTTGAGACAGTGTTTACAAGCTAAGTTACCCATAAACCACACATACATACAGCACACATGGCATCACCATCGCATAGATTTCCTCAAACTAAACTGCGTCAGGGAATGAAAAGCTTTGTCTGGTTTGATCTTTCTCAAATTCACATAGTAGGCCTACGCCTATTACCCATGCTTGAACAGTTTGTATACTGTACAACCACAAGAATTGTGCCAAATTATGTCATTGGAAGTTAGTTCCAAGGTATTTGCCTCATACAAATGAAAGTGTAGTGTAATATATATTTCAGCTGTATTAAAAATTATCTAGTAATCCCCTTTACTCATACTTGCTACTGAAACCTCTGCTGTCTTTGTCTAAAACATAAAATATATCGGAAAATCATTGCAAACACAGGAGGCAGTCCTAAATCAGACCACACATTATGTCTAGTCTTCCCCCGACCTGGAACGTGAGGAAGGACAAGGATACTTGTCTTTCCTACTGTTCTGCCAGATTACAGGTAGGTAAGGGTACAAAAAAAGAGGATGTTAAGGAGGCCAAAGATGGTTGCTACTCCCCCAGGAATAAGACAATAGCAAGGAAATCTGTAGATCAATACAAAGAATTTACATCTCAATGTACTAACTATGCATATCAACAAAGAGGTATCCTGTTCCATGGCCTGAAACAGTTTAGGGCAGACATTAGGTGACTTTCTCTCTAAAATCATGAACAGAAATTAATTTATTGAAAATAAGGAATTTAAAATTTCATTACTATTCTTACACTGTCTGGTGCTTTTTATTTGATTCCAGAAAAATTCTTTACTTATTGTAATACTTTTTACAACTTTAAGGGGAAAATGCTATCACACCAAACTGAATTTGTTTACCCGGGTATCCTGATTCATGAATGGCTCTTTTTAATCATTTGACAACTGTTTTGTAACTGGATTTGTAAAGTTTCTGCAAAACAACCCCTTTGCTTTCCTTGAACATGCCACACTTAATATGTTCTTGAACATTATAAAAGATACTTGCAATAGAGAGAAGGTGAGATTTGTAACACTTAGTAACATCTGCCCAAGTAAGTTTACAGTGACTGCTTATTCCCTTTAAGGCAATAACATTCTGTGAACTTTTCATGATTAAATTATTAACCAGAATGCAAAAATGCATTGAGGTTTCGATGATATATGTTCTATTCCAAATAATGCCATGTCCCATATCTTTCAGTCACTGGTCAAGTGCTGCTATCTTAACATGTTGGAAAAACAATTTTAGGTTCATATTTGATCTTGGGAATTCCTGGGAAATTTTGCATTTTGACATCTGATGACTCAAGATGATGATCTTGGGAATTCTTGGGAAAATTTGCTTTTTGCCTTCTGGTGAACCCATGAGACGATCTTGGGAATTCTTAAAATTTTGCTTTTTGACCCCAGATGACCTTTGACATCCATCAAAAACGATAGAATTCTTCTTCTTACCATAATGCATGTACATACTAAGTATGAAATTTATTCAAGCTTCTTATCTTGAGATATCGTGTTAAAAACATTTTCAGTGTTTGGCCCCTGGTGACCCTACATGACCTTTGACCGCCACCAAACATGATAGCATTCATCTTCCCACCATAACACATCTACATACTACCTATGAAATCTATCCAAGCTTCCTATCTTGAGATATCGTGTCAACATGGTTTTCAGAGTTTGACCTCCGGTGACCCCGGATGACATTTGACCGCCACCAAAAATGATAGGGTTCTTCCTCTTACGATAACACATCTACATACTAAGTATGAAATTTATCCAAGCTTCCTAACTTGAGATATCGTGTTAACAAGGTTTTCAGCCTTCGACCCCCAGTGACCCCAGATGACCTTTGACCTCCATAAAAAATGATAGGGTTCTTTCTCTTACCATAACACATCTACATACTAAGTATGAAATTTATCCAAGCTTCCTATCTTGAGATATCGTGTTAACAAGATTTTCAGAGTTTGACCTCCGGTGACCCTAGATGACCTTTGACCTTTCCACCAAAAACAATAGAGTTCTTCCTCTTACCATAACACATCTACATACTAAGTATGAAATTTATCCAAGCTTCCTAACTTGAGATATCATGTTAACAAGGTTTTCAGCCTTCGACCCCCGGTGACCCCAGGTGACCTTTGACCTCCACCAAAAACGATAGGGTTCTTCCTCTTACCATAACACATCCACATACTAAGTATGAAATTTATCCAAGCTTCCTAACTTGAGATATCATGTTGATAAGGTTTTCAGCATTCGACCCCTGGTGACCCCAGATGACCTTTGACCTCCACCAAAAATGATAGGGTTCTTTCTCTTACCATAGCACATCTACATACTAAGTATGAAATTTATCCAAGCTTCCTAACTTGAGATATCGTGTTAACAAGGTTTTCAGAGTCTGACGTCCGGTGACCCCAGATGACCTTTGACCTCCACCACGAACAATAGGGTTCTTCCTCTTACCATAATGCATCTACATACTAAGTATGAAATTTATCCAAGCTTCCTAACTTGAGATATCGTGTTAACACGGTTTTCAGCATTTGACCCCCGGTGACCCCAGATGACCTTTGACCTCCATCAAAAACGATAGGGTTCTTCCTCTTACCATAACACATCCACATACTAAGTATGAAATTTATCCAAGCTTTCTATCTCGAGATATCGTGTTAACAAGGTTTTCAGAGTTTGACCCCTGGTGACCCCAGATGACCTTTGACCCCCACCAAAAACAATAGGGTTCTTCCTCTCAATATGGGGCATCTATGTACCAAGTTTGAGAACTGTCAGAGTTTCCCTTCTTGAGATATCGTGTTAACGAGCAAAGTGTCACAAACACACATACACACACACATACACACACACACACACACTCACCCACACACATACATACACACATACGCCATCACGAATGCATTGGTTTCTCTTATCATCGAAACCAAAAATTCATTAATAAACATATATTTATCTTCAGTACGAATATTGAATAAACCATGGAACCATGGATTTTTCCATAACTGTTTAGGTAGTTTATTGTTCTTACAGTACATTTATGACTGGTCTTGCACTCTAAGCCTCATCTTTCCCCAACTCTCTATAAATACTTTTATTGAGCATTACCTTTATTTTGCTAACATCCTGCTTACTTGGCCTTTGACCTGTTCTATTCTTACAAAACCTAGCAGTCGCCCCAAAATTGCTTTCCAAAATCAGCAAACTCGATCTTGCTAATCTCCTCATATTTGCTTTACATTACCTCTGAAGATGTATCTCAATATAGCTATTACAAACAAAAGATAAAACAACGAGTTATTCTCCATGAATTTGACAATTCAGTTACTACAATACTGTCACATGATCAACACAAGCTATTCGTGAATTCGGATGGCAGGGTATACTAATTCAGAATGGGGTGCATTTTCCCTTTAAATTATCAATTGTGTTATTGAGTCTTTCTATACATTAGGGTACCAGCAGTGAGATGTTTTGAGAAGAAAATTTCAAAATCACCTTCACTTATTAGAATTTATACTCATTATAGAGTATTACTGACATTTAATAAAATTACAAATATTTTTACATACACCATTCTGTATGAATGCAAACATATGCATCATGTCAGTAAATTGCCAACATAACAGGGACACCAAAGCAGTCTTTAAGTGCCTCTTAGAAGAATGAAGAATCCCGTAAATCAGTCAGATCAGTCATTCCCTCCAATTTTTTCAAGTGACCCAAATTTCATGATTTGGCATTATTTATCGACCCAACTTAAGGGGCATGTGCAAAATTTTCTGCAGGGAGGGGTATGAAATGTATTGTAAACCCATTCCAAGGCTACGTGACCCCTTCGGCTCCCTACTCCCAGATGGACTCGGCACCCATCAGATTTATCTCACAACCCAATTTTTTATTGTGACCCACTATTTGGGAATCAAGGCCCTAAATGGCTGAAATTTCATAGTTGAGTGTTACGCAGGACCCTTCATAACTGGAAAATGGAAAAAGGTTGACAGAATACTCCATGACTTAAAAAAAGTTCCATTTTTTCAACACTTTCAAACGTGAAAAGGTCCACACTTTTACATATTATGTACAGTCTTGACTGTTTTAACCAGTATATTGTACTTAAATGTTCAAATTTTCCTGTTTGACACCATTAGATTTTAGAATTGCCATTTGGTAACTTATTTTCCATCAATTTATCCACACATGTATTATATGCAAGATATTTTACCTCATTTGTAACATGTAAACTTTAAATGACAACACTTTAATTTTTGCATTGATCTCGCAATTTTCAAATGCAATATAAACCTAAGTTTGCAGTAACAAGATACTGTCCAAAGCCCCAGTCTAATTGAATATTTGTTGTGTTGTTCACACATCAAGAATAACCAACACTTAACTACAGTATGGCAGCATGGGGACACCACACAAAGTCAAATGTCCATCAGCATGAGAAATTTGGTTAAAAGGACATGGGACCACGTTCTCTGGTAACAACCCGGTACCTACTTTTCATGTGGACTTACAACATAAAAACTTCTAGCAGTCTTGTGCAAATAACACATCAAACTTTACCAGCATAACTCACTGAGGGACACCAAAATTCTGTTAATTATTAATGTTTTATACAATATTTTTGTTTACTTTTCTCCAAATTCCCTACTTTCTGATATAGTGTGACCTAGTTCTCATATCAAATGAACTTCTCTCACTTGAGAATGACCACACTTGTAAAAATGGTGAACAATACATCAGGAAATGAATATAACGAGGAGGACACCAAAAAGGTATGTTGGTACAGTACATTTCTATATGATCTTGAGTGGAAAGTTGGCTGAAACAATACTGCTATTTTGGAAATGTTGACTCTCGGTGACTATGATCAGCAATGCAATTCAGTCTAAGATAAATATCTTTTTCAGACAAATAAAATTTGTATGCTTACATGTCCCTGCTGGTACCCAAAAATCATGGGAGACATACCCACATCTGGCTATAACTAGGCTATTTTCTACAAAAGTGGTTCCCAAGAGGGGTGCCAGCAAAAGATTAAATAAATATTTTAGAAAATATTATAAATTGTTCCATTTTTATTGATTGAAGATGAAGTAACTGCATGCCTTGTTACTATTGGGAAGAAGACATGGGAAGTGCCATTTCCTTTAATGTAGGGGGTGTGTTAGTCCCAAAAGTTTTTTGGACACTCCGCGTCAACCGATGATACCAAATAACATATGATGTTTTGTACAGTAAGTTGTGAATGTTGCTGTTGTCTTCACGACTCAATGACTTCAAACAATAAACCAGTAAATACCTTATCAACATGACTGGTGGGATACCAGCAACTAATGAAACAAACTGATAAAACAAAGGGTGTCCTGTAGCTCTTCCAGATTTTTAAGCCACATTATCCCTTGTTTAATGGTTTTGAGTATTCTACCCGCAGGTGCCTTATTTCAGCACAAAAGGTGGGATGACCGGCAAACAACTCAAGCAGATAAGATGTGTCTGATAGCTTTTACATAACTTTTACCGTACATCCATACTAATTTATGACCATCTTTGTGCAGGTCTGTTGGGTATGGATTAGATAATGTAACATTCTTCTCAAGGCCAGAAAATGACGTACAAGACTTGTACTTTTTTAACCTCAGCACAAAGTACTTTTACTTACATCTTTTCTATATGTCGAATATTGTCTTCAAGTTCATGTAGTTTACATATTATTTTCAAGTCAAATATTATTTTTAAAGTTCCGCATATCTACGAAATTGGACTATTTGTCGTTACATATAATCAAAGCTTATAGGAAGAAGTTTTCTTTTCTACAGCCAATGTCAGATGGGGCAGGGTTCACTATATCAAAGGTTCACTAGACCACAGATCCTACTGTAACTATTGATTTAATCCTAATGCTAACCCTAATCCTATCTAAGGCTTATCCTGATCATAATGCTAAATCTCATACTGTATTTAACCGGAATACTATCCCTATCTTGAACTGACTATTGGTCACAGAGATCTTCAGTCTAGTGAACCTTTGATCTGGCGGGCATCCCCTGTCAGAGGAAGAATCTTCTCTGAGTCCTTGCCAAACCATTTTCAAGAGGATTTTTACTTTTCAGGTTGTCAAAGCATGTTGTTTCCTTCTAAGTTCTACAAAGCTGACTGAGTTTAATACAGCTAAAAGAACTTGGAAATTCCTTCAGTTCCTCTCCATGATTTTGGAAAATGTGGCTGGAATCATACACTAATCATTTCCAGCAGAATATTAGAAATTGTGGGGATTAACTAGCAATGAAATATGGAGAGGAAAACGTGGGGTCCAGCAACAAATCTTACCGGGTGTTGAGGAACAAGGGTCTTCTGCAAAAACTACAAGAATCCAACCTGATGGATTTGATGTTCTATTTATCTAAGAAAGGTGAATGTATACTACACCATTATTCTTTTTCTTTATAAACACACCATGGTATGGCCAAGAAATTGTACTTGGAAATGTAAAAGGTATTTCCCCCCCCCCCCCTTCCTTGCTTCTGATAAGGTTGTAGACCATTCCCCACCTCCAACTCACTACCCCTATCCCTATCCCTCAACAGAAACCCTGGCAATTAGATCTGGACTTGAATGCTGGGAAACATTGGGATCCAGCACTGTGATTACCCTACTTCCTAGCTATGGTATTGCTTACATTCCATTCACATTCAAAGCATCAGGATGAGTTGTTGAGTCAAGGCTACAACCAGCGCTGTTCCAAGTGCATGACTTTTTCATTCTTTAAGCATGTTACACAACCAAGTCATTTATATATAATTTAACCAGAAAGCCCAAAGGCTTAGTGATTCCTTGCCGAATGGGGATGCTTTGTTGCACTGAGGTTTATCCCTCAAATTTATCTTTCTTGACTACATCATTTTATGTTTTAACAATTTGACCTCTGCTGACCTCACATGACCTTTCAACCCCACCAAATATAACAAAAAAGAAAATCTGAAGTGTCTTGAAAGGGATTCAACTCCAATGGATCTTGGATCTTGAAAATTCTTGAAAAATTTTGCTTTTTGACCTCTGGTGACCCTAGATGATGATCTCTGGAATACTTGGGATATTTTGCTGTTTGACCTCTGGTGACTCCTGATGACTATCTTGGGAATTCTTGGGAAATTTCACTTTTTGACCTCTGGTGACCCCATAATCATGATCTTGGGAATTCTTGGGCTATTTTGCTTTTTGCCCTCTGGTGACCCCATACATGTATAACAATCTTGGGAATTCTTGGGAAATTTTGCTTTTGCTTTTTGGCCTCTGATAACTCCAGATGATGATCTTGGGAATTCTTGGGAAATGTTGATTTTTGACCCCAGTGACACCAGATTACAATCTTGGGAATTCTTGAGATATTTTGCTTTATGACCTCTGGTGACCCCATATAACAATCTTGGGAATTTTTTGGAAATTTTGCTTTTTGACCTCTGTTGACCCCATATAACAATCTTGGAAATTCTTAAGAAATGTTGCTTTTTGACCTCAGTGATGCCAGATTACAATCTTGGGAATTCTTGGGAAATTTTGCTTTTTGACCTTTGGTAACCCAAGATGACCTTTGACCTCCACCAAAAACAATAGGGTTCTTCCTTACATCATGACAAATCTATATACCAAATATGAAAAGTGGGTCATTCCTATCTTGAGATATCGTGATTACGAGCTTTTCAGCTTTTTACCTCCAGTGACCTCAAATGACCTTTGACCTTCAACAAAAACAAAAGGCTTCTTCCTGTCAACATGACAAATCTATGTTCCAAATAAGAAAAGTGTCGGTCATTGCTATCTTGAGATATCATGTTTACAAGACGTTTACGAGGTTTGCGCAGTTTAACCTCTGGTGACCTCAGATGACCTTTGACCTCTACCGAAAACGATAGGATTCTTCCTCTCAACATGACAAATCTATATAGGCCATTCCCATCTTGACATATGGCGATTTCAAGGTTTTTGGTCTTTGACCTCTAGTGACCTCAAATGACCTTTGACCTCCACCAAAAACGATAGGATTCTTTCTCTCAACATGACAAGTCTATATACCAAATATGAAAAGTGTCTGTCATTCCTATCTTGAGATATCATGATTAACGAGCTTTTCGGCTTTTTAGCTCCGGTGACCCCAAGTGACCTTTGACCTTCACCAAAAACATTAGGCCTCTTCCTCGCAACATGACAAATCTACAAACCAAATATGAAAAGTGTCGGTCATCCCTATCTCGAGATATCGCGATTACAAGGTTTTTTGGTTTTTGACCTCTGGTGACCTCAGATGACCTTTGACCTCTACCAAAAACAATACGGTTCTTCCTCTCAACACGACAAGTCCATACAGGCCACTCCTATCTTGAGATATCATGATTTCAAGGTTTTCGGTCTTTGACCTCTGGTGACCTCAAACGACCTTTCACCTCCACGAAAAACAACAGGATTCTTTCTCTCAAGATGACAAACCTATATACCAAATATGAAAAGTATAAGTCATTCCTATCTTGAGATATCGCGATTACGAGCTTTTCGGCTTTTTACCTCCGGTGACCTCAAATGACCTTTGACCTTCACCAAAAACAATAGGGTTCTTCCTCTCAACATGACAAATCTATATACCAAATATGAAAAGTGTCGGTCATTGCTAACTCGAGATAACGCGATTACAAGTCATTTGCGAGGTTTTCGCATTTTAACCTATGGTGACCTCAGATGACCTTTGACCTCTACCAAAAACAATAGGGTTCTTCCTCTCAACATGACAAATCTATATACCAAATATGAAAAGTGTCGGTCATCCCTATCTCGAGATAACGCGATTACAAGGTTTTCGGTTTTTGACCTCTGGTGACCTCCGATGACCTTCGACCTCCTCCAAAAACAATAGGGTTCTTCCTCTCAACATGACAAATCTATATACCAAATATGAAAAATGTCGGTCAATCCTATCTTGAGATATCGCGATTACAAGCAGCGTCACAAACACACACACACACACATACACACACACACACACCTACACACACCCACACATACACACACACACACGACATCACCATCGCATAGATTCCTTGCCTGCCTACGGCAAGGAATCAAAAACTGTTAAAATTACCTGCTGGGAGCTTAACCAATACAACATTGCAAATACAACTTGCACTTGATTTAAAATGGGGACAAGTTAACACTGTAGTAGAAATGAAAAATGCCCAGCTCCCCCCACCCCCCACAAGACCACTTATCTGACACTGTAACATTTCTGTTCTTGTCCACCTAAAACCATTCAACATAAACTACAGGCTGTACAGGGCTGGTCATTTATCATTACAACATCCAGAAGATCTACTGAATGCATGTACTCTGTATATATTGTGCAATACATTTACCTCTTTTACTATGCTTTCACTTCGGTAGTATCGTAAGCATACTTGAATTTAAAACATCATTCCCTTCTTCTTTCATGATTACTCATGGCAGACACATGTGAAAACCTGAGCATTTGGAACTGACTGACACAGGTTTTTGTGCTCTTCCATAGTATAAGGATATGATTTTATAGATAGTGTAGGTAAGAAGTCCTGGTAGGCTAGCATCATTAGGTAGCACATACTTAATTTATCCATGCAGTCTCAACATAAGCAGGGTAGCATTTGGTATCAATATAAAGTACTGATATTGAAAGTATATAAAGGAAGTCCCTTCAAAATCCCAATAATTTGCCTGGCTAACTTCACGCAAAGTCCTAGGTGATTTTCCCAGCCTTTTCTTTCACAATGCACACCCCAGCTAAAATTAACCTCAAATTCTGGGTATACAGCAGGCTAAATCAATCAAGAATCCCTCCCAAAACTGTTGCAGCAGTCACACTTTCACCTGGGTATGTTGGGGGGGGGGGGGGGATGGGCCATGGTCACAATTGACCAGTGCACTGAACTTATTAGTTTATGTCAAAATCATCAAATTTATTGCCATTCCCCTAAAAATGGGTCATTCCCATTCATCCTTCCCATTTCTCTCAGCATAATGATGGTATTCTCCTACTCTCTACTCCTTCCATTATCCTTTCCTCTGGCTTTACTACCCCACCCCCTCCCCAACATAACATTTTCCTTGGAAGGCAATACTTTTGATTAGTTCCAACTGTGGTATGGTAACCCTCACCTTGTCCAAATTCTGTTTGGCTTTGAAGTCCTTAATGTCTTCCCGTATTTGGCTGACAGCTTCCCAGTTTGACCCAGAGATGAGATTATCAGCCCTTTCCTCTTGATTGGCAGCAATGAAGTCTCTCTTGTAAATGGATGGGCGGGGTTTCAATTTCTTCATGTAGGGCTTCAATTTCTGTTGGAGGTTCCAGTTCAGGACTTGAGCCCTCTCCATGGAAGCAGCTAAATCCTGCGAAGATATATCCCATCCTAAAAGGGAAGTATACAGAGAAGGTAACAAACCACGAATATTTAATGCAAAGTGTGACCACCTGGGCCAATTTTCTCATCCCAAACGATTAAACTTCTCCTAACTAAATTTACTTCTAGCTCCTCTACAATTTTTAAAAGATATCAGTTTACAGTACCTCAAAGACAAAGGCCAGTAGTTTAAACTTTAAATGATTGTCCAAGGCCACATTCTGCTAAGCCTAACTGTCTGTTGTGCAATACAAGATACTTTACATGTTAAAATTCACTCATTTGCTGTCATCACTGTCCAGTCACAGTGACTGAATAGCATTGTTTGAATTCATGGCAAGCAAAGTGCATATTCACCAACTGTGAATTATTAAAGACAACCTTCCTTAATACAATCATGCTGATGCCAAAGTAACTTAATGTTAATCGTCTCAGCCAGAGAGGTTTGGACAAATTATGTGGTGTGGGAATCAGTAAGGTAAAGTATGCTACCGGAAAGGCACTGCATTGATTAAGTTAGTCTTCACAATAAAAATTGCAAGTTGCTTGGGAGTAACCTGTGTATAACAGGTAAATTTGCTCCACTTTACAGTAAGTAGTTTTACATAATATCCCCCCCCCCCCTCCACTTCAAGCCAGGGCCCTGGGTAGTTGCCCTGTTTGCCCTTTGGATAAGTGGCCCTAATAAGGACGACAGTTCCTTTAAGACTCTGCTAACCACATACCCGCCGAATCGGGGATTTCGAGGGGGACCCTGGAACAGGATCAGTTACCTCCTGCAGCAGCATGCAAGTTGCCAAAGATAAACAAAGATATCACTGTACCACTTCATCTGACCATGTGGAAATAATTGCTCTGCTAGCTAAAGCAAACAATCTTCCAGCTCCCTGATGGGAGAAAGTAGGGGATTAAAGGGGACTATTGTTTGGGTTGTGTTTTAGGGCTAGATAAGTGATTTGAAGACTTCTCCAAAGGACTTGTCTGCCTAATCTAGGGACAGCATTCAGCTTCCTCAACCAACTGCCACACACTGTATATACAGACAGTCCATAGTTTCCAGTTACACCTGAGGTATCTTGCTTTTGCTTCCAATACTCCAGCATTCCTCCCACTTTGCACAGGCTTGCAGTCAGAATGGTTGTACAGCTAACAAACTGGGTTGTGAACTGGTCTTGCCTAGAGCATCTTCACAAGGACCAGTTAACTAGCCAACTTTCCTTTCTTTATTGGGATTAGTCTCCAAATACTGTTCTTTCAAACAGTAACTTTCTAGATTCAGGAAAGGTTGGGCGACCTGGTAACTCCCCTTCTGTTACGACAGCTCTGTCCCCACGTCTCTGTATTCACATACAGGTAAGTCTTCAATGATGTCTGTGTTAGGATAAGTAGAACCTAACCCTTATCCTAACACTGACTCATATAGACTCGTCAAAACATAGAAACGTCCGAACAAAGAAATGTTGGAACAGAGAGCAGTCCCTGGGCAACCCAGGTCTAAGGTAATCAGTTTTTTCAATACACAAATATGCATGTTGATCTAGGATTTAAAACTGTATCAAACACTGGAAGATGACAAAGAACAGGTGTCACATGGCTTGCTTTCCTTTTACATGAAATCATTCAGGGCTGCAGAAGAAATGTGTTATATAAGTTGTAAAGATTTTTGCTTTGGATGCACTGAAATGCACAGAACTACTGTACCACAGGCTTAGCTAGATAAACTTTTTAGGGGGACCTACGTAACAAATGGGGGGCCGGCACCGCTGAGGGTCAGGCTTCTCAAGACTATCTATTAAAGCGGAGCGCCACCATCGGTTGGCGCGGAGCATGCAAGAAAATTTTTGGCTTTACAAACCCTCCAGATGGCCAGAAATGGTTCCACATGTTTTAAGCTGCATGTACCAAGCCATCAAATTCAAATTTCATGTCTGCCATTTCTCAAATAACAGGAAAAAGTCAATCCATGAAAAATGGTGATACACAAGGCCGCACATACACTTTTTGCTAGGGGGCAAAAAGTGGGCATTACTGATCTTTTGCCTGGGGAGAGGTGACTAAAGGGAATGGGTGTCTCCCTCCCCCTTGGCAAAAAATTTGTAATTCCAGGAGGACCTATAGATAGCAAATGGTGCAATATTTGAGGAATTTCAGCTTTAAAAGGAAAACGAAAAGTAGTTGTGACTAAAGTGCGACAAAAGTCATTTTTGAGAGCATGGTGGATGTGATGTGAAGCATGACCTCAGCCATTGAACTCTGTTGTGGGGGAGGGTTTAAGGGATGGGAGGAAGTGTTATTGGTTATAAAATGTTTTTATGACTAAACTGGCACGATTTAAAAACATTTTTAAGCCATTGATGATTGAAGCTACTTATAGCAACAACAGCAACATTGTAGCTATGCATAATCGCACGTATTGCGAGAATTTTAGAAAAGTAGGCTAGAAATACATCCTAATAGAGCTGTAAATGATTGGTGATGTGTACAGATATAGGCATGAAAATATTGATCTGCCTATTTGAAATTGTTTAAGTTCTATCCTTACGATCACAGCTATTTCTTATATTTTTACTGAGTTTTCTCTGTATATTTTTAAAGTTGGAAATGGTGCACTGTGACTGAAAATATCTGGGGTTAATTGCCCGCCCCTCGCTGTATACAGCGTTGGATATCATATGAGCTGAGATAATACAAGAATCATACTGAATAATGCATCCCTTTTCATTTATCCTGCCTGCAATTCTCCCATATTCACCTTCTAGTATATCTCTGTTACATTTGTCCATCACCCTACCCATAGCCTACATGTCCACTACCCAATTACATATCCCCTAGATCATACCGTTAGTCTTCAACCTAGTGTTACCATATTCATTTTGTAGCAAGGAGGACATAGATCACTGTCCTGATGTAGGGGTCTAAGGGTGTACCCTTCCCTTTGGAAATTTTTCCGGTTTTCAATGGTGTCTCAGGGGCGGATGCAGGTTTTGCCAAAAGGGGGGGTTTTGCGATATAGTTACTATCTAAGCGGAGCGCCACCATGTGTTGGCGCGAAGCGTACAGAGAAAATTTTTGGTCCAGAAGACCCCCAGATTGCAGGAAATGGCATTTCCCACGCGTTTCTTAGGCTCTTTGATCCGTAAAAACAAGCTTTCATTGAAATTCCCTGTGTCAGAAATTTTATGATAAATGTCGTACCAGAAAGTTGTCTCCCTACTTGTGAGAGATGCATGCTATACAGCCCGATAACGATCTTGGGCGTCAGGAGTTCGGAGCATTCAGTCATTTGTTGTGCTCTCTCTAGGCACTCACAGTGACTCACTCAAAGTTGCTCGCTTGTGCTCAATAAAGAAAACTTGGTTTCTCTTTTTGAAGTCTTCTGAAAGTATTCTGGTGTGGGGCCTTAAAATTAAACTGGTAGGCTTAATTGCATGCATGGGATTTTAGGTTGTCTCGTTATCTAAGCGGAGCGCGACCATCGGTTGGCGCGGCGCCAGGGGTGGTGCCAGGATTTGCCCGACGGGGGGGGGGCAGGATTTGCCCGACGGCGGGCCAGCGACCCGAAGCCCCGACAGCCATGACTGTCGTCGATGAACTGGTGAGGAAGGATTTGAAGAAAACTTGTGTATTAGATTATAACATTGAGGGGCATATATTTCATAATATTTGTATATACTAGAGATATATATTTCCGCCCTGATTTATCGTTTTTCCTAGAATCTGAACTGTGAAATTTCAAAGCGCGCGAAGCGTGCGAAATTTTTTGGATAGGCCTACACTAAAAAAAAATCTGTACCTATTTGAAGCATATATATATATGGGTCAATTGCCAAGGCAGTTGGGCCATATCGGGCATAACCTGCGCTGAACATCCCTCCTCGAGTCACTAGCAGTACCGCACGACAGACACAAGAGAACATTAACTAGGTTTAGCAAAATAAAATGAAATGACCGACATTTACATAAATCCATGTATTCTACTTCTATTAAGTTACTTGAAAAGGTGGAAAGGGTTTGTACTATATTTAGCTATTAGTAACGGAAATGAGGAAGAGTGGGCAAAGTGGACGAAAAATGTTTGGATTTTATCGCAGAAATGACCCTTTTGAAAGCCAAAATAAGTTAACCGACCAGGTCGGTACCGACAGCATTTTCCCGACAGGGGGCCGGATCATGCAGTGACCCGAAGTTCCGACAGCCCCTGTGTCGAAGGGGTGGTAAGGAGGGAATATGAAGGAGCCTAAATATTCCAAGAAATTGCAGGGCATATTTTGCATAATATCACTGAATACTTCATGAGCCGAGTTGCGCACTGATAGTCTACTTTTGAATCTGAAACCTAAAATTTCAAAGCGGGAGAAGCGCGCGAAATTTTTCTTTTTTTTTTTGCGCAAAAAATATACGTAATCATTAAGAACAAAAAGAAAAATGAAAAACTGTAGGGGTTGTAGACCATATCAGGGATAACATACATTTTATCGAAACCACCTGGACTACCCTATGAAATACCCAAACTTTTCTCCTTGAGTCGCTCACCAACTGACCGTACCGCATGACACACACAAGACAACAGCAAGTAGACTTTGCGATATGGGATGGAATTAACGATCTCTACATAAACTGTGTACTCTACCTACATGTTACTTGTAAAGTTTGACAGGTCTGTGCTATCTAGCAATGTAGAATGGAAGTACTGAAGAAACTGGAGTGACTCTACCGCGCGCCTAGCGGGCCGAAAATTTTGGGTTCTTTTAAAGTAAATTGTCCTCTTGAGCAGTGGCGCCACCAGGATTTGGTGATGGGGGGGAGGGAGGCACCACAGATGACGTCCAAATGCCACCTCAGTTTTCCCCCAGGTCTGCATAAATTGTACCTGTTTATGGGCACCTGCGATAGTATACAGCAGTGATAATCTTTCCTTTGTTTCTTCATAAAGGTGCTGATCTGGGTGAGGGGTCTAAGGGGAGGGGGTGTACACCCCCTCTCCTTTGAGAAAATTTTGTTAATTTAAGGTTGCTTAGATGCAAAATGGTGCTATCTTTGGGATATTTTTTGGACTGATCATATATGGCTGGAAAATATCCATAATTTAAATGAATTCTAAGTTTTGGTTAGGTGAAAGAGGAGAGTATACGTCCCTGCGATAGTATACAGTAGTGATAATCTTTCCTTTGTCACTTCATAAAGGTGCTGACCTGGGTGAGGGGTCTAAAGGGTGTCCCCCTCCCCTTTGAGAAAATTTTTGTTAATTTAAGGTTGCTTAGATGCAAAATGGTGCTATCTTTGGGATACGTTTGGAACTGATCATATATTTCTGGAAAATATCCAGACATTAGTGAATTCTAATTTTTGGTAGGGTGAAAGAGGAGAGTATGTTTTCCAACAGAATGGTATGTTGTCAGAAAACCTCCTGAAGTCCCACTTTTGGCTACTTTAATTAATGCCTTCTATTCGGGGAAAGTTTTTACTTAAAAATACGTGCGTTGAGTCCACGGAAACATTCTTGGACTGTTATGAAAATTTTCCTCTGCTTCATTGTGCATTATGAAAGGGTATTTCTAAGGCTGGCAGGCAGTGGTATAGGGCCTCCTAGAAGCTCTGGATTAATTATATAAAATGGGGCACTGACATGATGCTTATTACCTGACATCCAAATGATACTATAGAGTATGATGCCGAGCACTTTGCAACTGTCGTATGTTTACTAAGTTTGAACGAAAACCCAGACGAACACCTTCTAGCAAAAGGGGTGTAGGACTAAAAAGCGTATTTCAAAATGCTTTTTCGTAAGTGCATTAACAATCGCCATGTATAGGCCAACCGGTAATGGCTGCATTTGAAAAAATGTATAACCGACGGCAAATACGTACTTTCAACCTTCCAGATCATGCTACAAATTAGACTGAAAGATCCCATAGGCCTACAGAGGTTGGAGATGTACTTATGTTTCTCGGAAAAGTGTGATCAGAATAGCTGCATGTATTATAACCTAAATAATGGGCATAAGATGGGGTGCAAACCGTGACGAATGCGCGCGAAGCGCTCCGAAATTTTTCATTAAATAAGATTGCAATGACAAAACCTGCATTCATGATCCTCTGCATCGAAACATTTTCAATGCCTCAACAAACCTATATGCCAATCACAAAGCCAATCTTTTACTGAGAATTCGTAAACAGCCTTCAACTTTTGTTACTGTGCTTCTACGGGAGTTGCTACCGGAAATTATTGACAATGAGGATATCACTGAGGTAAGGTTTAGAGCGCGCGAAGCGCGCGAAAATTTTGATAGTTTGTGAAAGATTTGGGATAATTCTGATAGTTTGAGAACCATTTGTGATTGAAAATGATAACCACAAATCCATCACTCGGCTGAAAACACACCTCACCCTACCCCCTACGGAAATCTATAGCTTAAACGCCTCTTGGGATCATTAAAATTTTCAATAAATTTTTTCTGAAATCGATTGCGGGGCACGCGCCCCCTATGCCCCCGTGTCGGCGCCACTGCTCTTGAGAGCAAAAACAGGTAAACCGTCGGGGCGACTTGTCGCCGTTGGGGACTACACACTTTACGTATCGACTAAGACTCCCCGACTGTAAAAAACTGTAAAAAAAAAAAACTGTAAAACTTCCCCGACGGGGGCCATGGCCCCCCTGTCCCCCACCTGGCGCCATCAGTGCGCGGCGTGAACCAAGAAAAGTTGACCCTTCTCAGACCTTACAATCTATACTTAGGCCATCTTCATGTTTCATGTTTTGCATGCTTGTCATTTCCATGGAAACATTACGTTTTTTTGATACCCTCCCTTGCTGTACATACAACCATGTCGTCTAGAGGCACGAAGGAAAATATGCTAAAATACCGCCTACAGGTCACTGGCACTTCCCATGTGCAAAAAACTCCAGGCAAACACCACTCTTTTGCATGGAATAATGTTTAAACGTGATCTTGATCATAACATACTCTTGGATAAAAAAGGAATATATCTTGAGTAACAAATGAAAGGGATTCATTATATAAGCGAATTTTGGATTATAATACCTTCCAGAACAATGGTAACTTCTTTAGATGTACGTTCCAACTGAACAGTCTAATTTTCCCTGAACGTCTTTACATCCAACGGATGTCCAAAGTATGATTAGCCTTCTCGATTTCTGATTATATTAAGTGATTCCAATTCAAAGACAATCACTTTCAGTCAACACAATATTTGAATTTTTCAGCGAGAGTACAAGCGAAAATCTGGAGTCGTGTTCCCATTTTTAAAACAGAGTTAGGCACTACTGGATGCGATTCATTGCATATGGGAACCAAGATTAGAGCTGGACCTCCTCTTGAAGGACTCACTGACTCTATAAGGATTTTGAATGAGAGAGAATCGGGACGATAGAAGGAAAAATACGCTGTGCAGCAAACTTATAATTATGGCATGTTAGTTGCATTGTTGTAACTGAAAATAACCTTCAAAACATACCGGGGAAAATAAACAATATATTATACAAAATGAAAAAAAAAATCCTCGAAAATCAAAGGGGGGGTTTAAACCCCTAAAACCCCCCCTTGGATCCGCCCCTGTGTCTAGATGCAAAATGGTGCTGTATTTGTTCACGGACTCAAGTCATCAGTATATTACTTGGTCAGAACTATAATACCACCTGTAAATCTTTCAAACTATTTAACCCGCAAAGCAGAAGTAGGGATCATGTGGGAAACACAGTGCAAACTATTAAAAAGAGGACTGTTGAAAGCAATCGTTCTACAGTGCATTTGTCATGGGCAAGGTGAGAGACACAACACAATTTTTGAGGATAGAATGATTCGAACGCAGTACCTTACCGTATGGCATACTTTGTGCATGATACTGTATAGGAATGGTCGTGTAAGAATGGTCTTCAGTGTATGGTTGCCATGTTTTCAGTAAATCAACCAGCCATCCAAAAGGAAGAAAGGGTCTAAACCTGACAATGTCACATCTGAATTTGTCGTCAGGACGTTCATTTCATCGTCCAAGTGAATTATATGCGAATTAAACGACAGTGCAGATTATATACCTAATTTAGTGAAGGTAGGCATTTTAAAGTTACAAGTTGATTCCTATGGTAGGAACTACTGGATTGACAATCAACTCTGTTATAATGAGTGGGTGGGCAGGCATACAACAGTATATTTGTTTTTCTAGTTTTCATCCTGATCACCATTAAGCAAAATTTGCCTTTGCTGGAATCAGTCATAGCTACCGCAGTTTTTAGGGGAAACTGCAGTTCCCAATTAAAGTACCCGACCACTGGATCATTACTTCAATTAGCTGCTCCATTGAGCAGCAGCATTGTTAAAAGCTTTGATGACTATTCTGGTACAACAGTAGCCCAGCACGGGGGGGTTTAAATTACAACAAATCCTGCCCTGTAATTAGTACTGGCAAAAAGGGATCAAATTACTTATGGTCATTGAAGGTTAGATCACCTTTCAGTTTTATCTGAGATAAACAAACTGCCATTAAATGTCACCCATTGGAGCTATTGACAAATGCTTGAGTGAGCACCTAATTGGTATTGATAACAACTCTTGACAAGTTTTGGCATACTGTAGGAAGATTTTGCGAAATGATTATTTTCCAAAGTTACACTGGTTTTGATTTCATTAATACGTACATGCAGCAGTGATGAGCTGGTCCCTTTAATTCAGGCAGCTAAGCTTTACACAAGATTATACAGTATGAACTTGGTCTTTGAGGTCTTTGAACTAATAAGCATAAAGTTTACAGAATTTCTACACCACCAGAGCAATAATATAGGTATTGGCTACATTCACAAAAATGAGACATAATCATAATCCCACTCAAGGCTTTATCTGGAGACCTTTCCACCTGTCACTTGGACAACCACCCTGCTGCTACTACTATGAGAAAAGTACTATTTGTGAAAAGCAGTATATTGGGTAAAATAACCTATATTATCAGGTCATAAGTGTTCGTACAACTGAAGTCACATTTTGTTCCTTCAACATCTATTAAAGCAGGGCCACACTGAATGTTTTTTTTTTTTTTCTTTTTTCAGAAAAGAGGAGGAAGGACACCCTCCCTACTTAGGTTACTACTGTAGGGTACCACTATGGACCTTTATCTGAAATCCTGCCCAAAGTCCTAAACCCACTGCATGCAATTATCACACAAATGCAGACACTTTATACGTGTCCTACATGTACCAAGACATGTCCATTCTGCAGTGCTTCCTGGATTAATTGTATCAGAGTGCTGGTATTTGAAGCTGGCTCCCGATAGTAATTACAGGGAAGTGCAAAGGGTTAGATCCACCCTTAGGGAACAAAACTAGCTTCAACCATGTAACAATCAAAACATATGATGGAAGTGATGTCTTTTTTTCCTGAGGCACCTTTCTCATTCACGGAACCACCTCTCTGTTTAACTCAGACTTGAATACGACAGGTAGAGCAATAAACTGAATCAGATATTAAACATATTATTTGAAGCAAGCCAATTAATCTACTGTCATAAGGTGACTACCAGTACAAATTTGACAAGTTAAGCAGACTTTCTAAAACTATAGGCTAGAGCTTTGCTAAGTCCCAGAAGCTAAAGAATGGATGCTGTGAACATTACCATCAATGAGAAGGTCATCAGGGTTCACCATTGGTAGAATGTCTTTGAAAGGGATGTAGACATCACCATCATCTCCAGACCCAAGGCAGAGGGTTGATGCTTGGGTGAGAGATCCAAAATAGTTGGCTGTCTATATGAGTGGAACAAAAATTGAAATTAAAGCACTTCAAATAATTTCTCGATAAAGGGCGGTCCACTTTTCCCCTGCGTCTCAAGACCAAGCTCCCTCTACGGTAGCTACAAAGACCCCCTCCAACATTCCATGTTCTTTGTACCTACTCTCCCTCCCACTTTTACACCTTTACCCCTTCCTCATTACTTCTTCTCAACCAACACTCAGTAACCTCTTCTTCCAAGATAAGTCGTGGAAATTTTATCCCACTAGCAATCTTTACCATGGTAAAGTATCCCCCACCCCACCCCCCCCCTCCCCCGCCACCCCCCCCCCCCACCCCCCCCCCCCCCCACCCCCCCCCCCCCCCGCGCAACCCCCCCGCCCACCCACCCCCCCCCCCCCCCACCAACTTCTGCCTACAATCCGGAATAACGATCCCCATCCTGTATTCGGAATAATGACCCTTCGGAATAACGAACCTTATTTTCTGTTCGGAATAACGACCCTCATCCTCTATTCGGAATAACGACTCTTCGGAATAACGAACTTTATGCTAAATTCGGAATAATGACCCTTCGGAATAACGACCCTTCGGAATAATAACCCTAATTTTATTTTCGGAATAACGACTCTTCGGAATAACGACCCTTCGGAATAATGACCCTTCGGACTAACGACCCTTATCTTCTATTCGGAATAATGACCCTTCGGAATAATAACCCTTATCCTATTTTCGGAATAACGAACCTTCGGAATAACGGTCCTAATGTTGGATTCGGAATAACGACCCTTCGAAATAAAGAACCTTATGCTATATTCGGAATAATGACTCTTCGGAATAACGACCCTTCGGAATAATAGTCCTAATCCTATTTTCAGAATAACGACCCTTCGGAATAACGACCCTTCGGAATAATGATCAGACCCCACTAAACTGGGTGCAGTATAGTATGTAGTACATGACGGTTGTGTTATAGCATGGCAAACGACTTATTCCAATCGAATGTACTTCTGAATGTGCTGTCTTTCTCGGATGCTTGTCATTTTGGGAGACCATCACCCGAAGAATGAAGACGACGAGTTGTTTTCCCTGGATTTGTGTTGAGCCTAGGTAAGTATAATTAGCAAATTAATAATTTGAACAAAGCCAGTAGCGAAGATTCAGGTATTTACCGGTCGGTGATATACTATAGTTTAAAGTTACTAGGTTTCGGTGACCACACTGTACACTTTTGTACAGCCTTACACAGCACAGTAGCCTTCGTGGTTCTACTTAATATTCCGGGCCTTAGTAGTTACAATGCAGTAGAACAAGTTTGATATCAGCCTAGGCCCGCCTGTAATACGTACGTATAACACGTCAGTGGAATTTTAAGACATAAAAACAACTACACTGCTCGAAAATTCGGAAAGGGATCACAGGCATACTGTACCTAGGTCACAGCTTTGCTGTCTGAAAGTCAATGATTTTGGGCAGCAATTAAAGTGCTGGTTGAAGACAGTGGGTCATAGTAAACACTGTTTTGAGGGAGCGATCAGCTACCGGCTTTGCAACTACTGCCTTGTACTGAGGACTGTGACGACAAATTTGGGGCAAAAAAAGCCCCTTTTTATATTAGCTACACCTAGTGGGCTTGAGTGGACCATTTATGTATTTTAGAGTAGGGTACTTGCAGCCTTATAAGTTGACATTCCAACAGTGAAGTCGTAACAGGCACATGAACATACAGCTTAAAGACTTACAATATTGTATACTCTATAGTCGCTTTAAAAAAAAAAAGAAGAAAAAAAAAAAAAAAAAAAAAAAAAAAAAACTATAGTACTGTAAGCTAGCACTACAGACCACTCAGTATAGCTGTGGTGCCTAAATAACAGTGCCATAGAGTCATATTGTCTAACATAAGGAGAAAACTGGATAATAAATGTGATTACTGTAGCATGCATTAAACATCAGAAGGGTTTGTTTGTGTGTTCAGTAACTTCAATAAAACCTTTGAAATAATACAAATGTAAACTCCAAAATGTGATGTTAACAATTTTTAAGTTACTGGAAATTACTTGGTCACGATTCAAAAGAAAACAAAGTTGCTACTTGACTTCCAGCCAGGAGGTTCTGACTGAAAAGTGAAGCAGGGTAAACCACCCAAGCATAAATACAATGCCGGATCCTCAGTAAATGGCTGTGTATCAGGGGCGGTCTGAGTAGTCGGGCAACCCGCCGGGCACTGCCCGAGGGCCCACACAGATTGGGGGCCCACACTGTCATTTGGAAATTTTAATGAAAATGAAAAAAAAAATGTTTTGTTGATAAATAGACTAAGTGGTTAATACTTGCTATTATTAAAAGTTTAAAAGTTATTACTTGTTAGTGTCTTTTATGTGTATGTACTGTTAGTAACATGCATGTATAATAAATGTGTATTATGTTTTGTTTAAATCATGTTACTATAATAATTGTATTTAAAAATAACATGATCTGTTTACTTTAGTATTACATAACTTTTTTGAAAAGTGAACTTTGTTAATGTGAAGACTGGTATTCAGTTGGTAATCTATTCGGGATAGGTTGTGGCCATTATAAGTAGTGTCGGTGAGGGAAAGTTGATTCAGGTTGGGAAGATGGAGGGCCCCATACCCATTTTCCCCGGGGGCCCAGTTAGTTCATTGTCAGTGCGCCCCTGCTGTGTATAGCACAGCCATGGCTGTGTATAGTCTACAAAATGTCCCTAAAGGTTTATACATGTATGGTCTTTACATTGCAAACCAGGTGCGTTCAATCAGCACAGTTCTGCAGTTTTGTAATACCCTATATTCATGATGTGGGTAGGCCATATATCATATTGCATGGAACAGTGTACTATAACCAATAGTAAATAAAAAAAAATTAAGGGTAGTGCGGCAGGAGTGGGGAGATGGGTTTCTATTAAGAAACTTTCAAAAGTAGTTCTTGCCATATTTACAGGGTTGTTCCCCCCCCCCCCCCCTAAAGATGATGGCTGGAACAACCTTCCGATGGAGGAGTGCTTTGTTATACACAACAGGTGGCTGGTGTGATACTACAGTATGCATGAAAATTATGCAGGAAAATAACATAGGGTCACAAGTTGGTATGCAAGATTCATCCAAAGAGAATTCAGAGAGGGAATCGATGAAGATTTCAAAGATCTCAGCAGTTATTACTGTAAACTACGCATAGTTACTGACGTGTACTGTTGTAGTAAGCCTGTTTCTCAAAATTTTCTGAAGTTTATAGTGGTCACTTTTTTGCCTTTGTTGCTATTGTTTTGTTTTTCAAGGTTGGGTCATGGGGACCCCTGGAACCCCCTAACCCCCGGAACCCCCCTCTTGGCTACGCGCCTGTTGGAAATGTTCAGAGAGGAAAGTACTGTTGAGCTACGTATTAATTTATCTACTTCCTGTGACTTGCATAAATGTGAGTAGCTAATTCTCAGAAGCAAGAACAAACATTTTATTCCCATATTGTGCGTAGTTCTCACTATGACCTGTAATAAGACACCCAGTGAAGATGAAACAAATATTTTCTTCAGCTTTACTTTTGCCCGTTTCTCATTGACTGCGACATGTGTCAAGGTAAGAACAGTGTTTCATACAAAGTTCTGGAAAAAAAATCTGTATCTTCTGTCACTTTATGTAACCCTTACAGCAAATTTTCTAAAGTAATTTGTTATCCCGCTTGCCTCTTGTTATGACCTATGTCATTGAAAGAACAGTAGTTTATGTTAGAAGGATGAATATTTTCCTAAGTTATTATATCTATGAATAACGTATCACGGATTTGTACAATTTCCTGTCTCTGTGTACGTACGTAGTAAGAAAATAGTATGGAATGTCATTTTCATGACCTCTGCAGACGTACATCGCCCAAAACCCATTTCAGTGTGATTTTATTAAGTTTTCAGAACGAAATTATATAGGGTGTAGACGACATGAGCTACGTACACGTACTTCACAAATAGCTTCTTTCAGTGGCAACCCTAGTGTCATAGTACAGAAATGACTCCGATATAAGTTATGAAGTATGTACGGGTACATCGCTCAAAGGTTGGAGTATTTTCCCTTTATATAGTGTTTGTAGAAAGGAAATAATGAACAGCTATGGGCTATACACATGTACGCAGCTCAAAGCTGCTGTCAGTGTTTACATATCGTTTTTTTATCACAAAAATAGGAATTTGAATAACCACGACCTACGTTCATGTAAGGCGGTCAAAGCTAGGTTGTTGCCTTTTTGTTTATAGCTCAATAGTTATCAGATTGAATAGCCATGAGCTACGAACTTTTACAAAGGCCAAAGATTTTTAAAATTTCCTGTCTCTGAGGATGTAGTAAGAAAATAGTATGGAATATCATTTTCATGACCTCTGCAGGCATACATCGCTCAAAGCCCATTTCAGTGTGTTTTTAGTAATTTTTCAGAACGAAATTATAAAGGGTTTAGACGACATGAGCTACGTACACGTACTTCACAAATAGCTTGTTTCAGTGGCACCCTAGTGTCATAGTACGGAAATGACTCCGATATAAGTTATGAAGTATGTTTACGGGTACATCGCTCAAAGGTTGGAGTAGTTTCCCTTTATATAGTGTTTGTAGAAAGGAAATATGAACAGCTATGGGCCATACACATGTACGCAGCTGAAAGCTGCTGTCAGTGTTTACATATCGTTTTTTTTTATCGCAAAAATAGGAATTTGAATAACCCACGACCTACGTTCATTTAAGGCGGTCAAAGCTAGGTTGTTGCCTTTTTGTTTATAGCTCAATAGTTATCAGGTTGAATAGCCATAAGCTACGTACTTTTACATAGGCCAACCATTTTTAAAATTTCCTGTCTCTGAGGATGTAGTAAGAAAATAATATGGAATATCATTTTCATGACCTCTGCAGGCATACATCGCTAAAAGCCAATTTCAGTGTTTTTAGTAAGTTTTCAGAACGAAATTATATAGGGTTTAGACGACATGAGCTACGTACACGTACTTCACAAACAGCTTCTTTCAGTGGCAACCCTAGTGTCATAGTACGGAAATGACTCCGATATAAGTTATGAAGTATGTACGGGTACATCGCTCGCAACTTGGGGTAATTTCCCTTTATACATTGTTTGTAGAGAGGAAATATGAACAGCTATGGGCTATGCACATGTACGCAGCTCAAAGCTGCTGTCAGTGTTTAGATATCGTTTTTTTTTTTTTTTTTTTTTTTTAATCGCAAAAATAGGAATTTGATTAACCACGACCTACGTTCATGTAAGGCGGTCAAAGCTAGGTTGTTGCCTTTTTGTTTATAGCTCAATAGTTATCAGAATGAATAGCCATGAGCTACGTTCTTTTACATAGGCCAAAGATTTTTATAATTTCCTGTCTCTGAGGATGTAGTAAGAAAATAGTATGGAATATCACTCTCATGCCCTTTGCAGGCATACATCGGTCAAAGCCCATTTCAGTGTGTTTTTAATAATTTTTCAGAACGAAATTATATAGGGTTTAGATGACATGAGCTACGTACACGTACTTCACACTAATAGCTTCTTTCAGTGGCAACCCTAGTGTCATAGTACAGAAAAGGCTCAGATATGAGTTATGAGCTACTGTATGTACGGGTGCTTCGCTCAAAGCTTCGAGCAGTTTTCCCTTATAGTGTTTGCGGTAAAGAAAGATGAGTTTCAGCAGCTATGAGCTATGTACACGTACCTTGCTCAAGGTGCTATCAGTTTTTGCATATATCGTGTTTTCATAACAAAATAGGAATTTGAATAACCACGGCCTACGTACATGTACAACGGCCAAAGCTAGGTTGTTGCTTTACGTGTTCATATCTCAACAGTTATCAGACTGAATAGGAATGACCCAGTCAGCAATATCCGGCGGACCGTCGGTGGCCATGACAGGCAATAGCGGCAGCGGCCAGCAACTGGAGGACCACCGGCGGTCCGCCGACG